>CM053742.1:25719295-25778564 GCA_028658305.1 Pachyuromys duprasi | reverse complement strand
CCAGATGTCCCTCACTTGAGGAATGGATACAGAAATTGTGGTACTTTTACACAATGGAATACTACTCAGCTACTAAAAAGGAGGAAAGCATGAAATTCGCAGGCAAATGGTGGGACCTGGAAACGATCATCCTAAGTGAGGTATCCCAAAAGCAGAAAGAAACATATGGTATATACTCACTTATATAGACGTATAGGATAGGAAGATCATGCTGAAATCTACACACCTTGGGAGGATATACAGGACGGAGGACCCAGGTGGGTATGATCAATGCTCATTTGGATGAACAAATGGGATGGACATTGAGTTGAGGAGAAAAGAAGCAATAGGACAGGAACATGCTAAGGAGGACCTCTGGGGGGTGGGGTCAATGTAGTGATGTATCAGAGCAGATATTAAGACTCCTGATCAAGCCTTTGGCAGAGGGCAAGAAGTGATGACAGGAATGGGGGTGGTTGGTGAGACTTGGGGAGAACAAGACCTCCACAAAGACCAAACTAAGCAGGGCACAGGGGTCTTGTATGAGACGGTTTCTACAATCAAGGACCATGTGTGGATGTGGCCTGAAACCCCTGCTCAGATGTGGCCCATGATAGCTCGGTGTAGGACTGAAGACCCTACTCAGGGAAACAGGGACTGGTTCAGTCATTAACTTGATGGCTGACTCTTTGACCCTCCCCCATACAAGCCGGGGAGTGACAGACTGGCTAGATCCCAGGGGAGGACATTGCAGCCAGCCCTGAGGAGACAGGATGAGCTGGGGTTGGATGGAAGGGGAGGAGTTCCTCCCCAGTTGGTGGACTTGGAGTGGGCGGGGAGGAGGAAGATGAGGGAGGGAGCGGAAGGTGGGAGGGAATGAAGGAGGGGTGCTAAGCCTGGGATGCAAAGTACCTAACCTGTGATTGATATAAAAATAAATAAATTTATAAAAAAATAAACAACATACCAGACAAAATCCATTCTTATAACTAATTGCAATCATTAATATAATGTCAAATATTTTTCTAAACAAAAATAAAAGCAAAATTTTTAATCAGATACAATACATAAAAGGGCCAGCAAATCTTGCTCATCCTATCATATTGTATTAAGACTGAAAAACAAAAAAGCATAAAGGACAAAAGGTTCATTTAGCACTAAATGAAGAACTAAACACAGCTGGCACCTTAACGGAGATAGACAATTCTGGCCATTTCTAACCTATTGGCCAGAAACAAACAGCATTAAATCACTTATATAAGAACTGGCAACCAGTCATATATTTTTATAATAATCAACAAAAATTTAAATATAACCCTATACAACCCTGGGCTAACATAGAGCTGCAATAAAGAACATAAAAATATTTTGTATTGAAGAAACGTCAGCCTTTTATATGAAGAGCAACATATGTAACAGTTCTTTCTCAGATTTATGCTTGCAGGTGTGAAAAAAACAAAGCAAATACAGTTTATACCTTTTATAACATTCTATTGTGACATAATACATTATAAAAACTGCAGTTTTCTTTTTTTAAGTAATTTATTTTTATATTAATCACAGGTTACATACTTTGTATCCCAGCCGTAGCCCCCCCTCATTCCCTCTCACTCTCCGCATCCCTCCCTCATCTTCTCCCTGCCCCCTCCAAGTCTACTGATAGAGGAGGACCTCCCCTCCTTCCATCTGACCCTAGCTTGGGTCAAATAATATGGCTTGGTTTCATTTGGTAAAATTAACAAAATAAATGCCAGAGTCTTTTGTCTTCCCCCAAAGGATTGAGAAACTGTTACAAGTTCCCTGTTAGAATGCCCAAGGTCATTGTCTAAAATACCTGATAAACTTTAAAATATTTCATTGCCTTAAACATAAATTTTTAAACCTGTTTTTGCAATATTAAAATAAGGTACCCTTTTTAGAAATAAATTCAAAGTATAGTCATAATTTTAAAGGTCAAAACCAAATTTTATCTATGCAAATAATTCAGTACTTTTAAAATCAATACCAAGAGTATTATTTTGATGTTGGCTGCCAGAAAGAAAAGTTCTTCTATACAAACACATGGAGGTGCAGTTTTAATATTTTATATAAACAGAGTTTCAAACCTTATTATTTTTATAAACCTGGTTTTTAAGACAGAATAGAAACTATGTAAAGTCTTAATATATTTAATAATCAATAATCAAACATCAAGACATATAGAACATAGTAAACTTATATATTCAAAACAAACAGACAAAACTATAAAACTCATTTTTATTCCCTTTAGCTGTAATTTCAAGGGAGGAACATCTTGCTACCTGCTGAATCCAATTTTTATGACCATAAAAGCTTGCAGCTTTCTTACCTGAGAAGCTGCTGTTGCCCCTTTAAGAGTTGTCTGCTGGCACAGAAGCCTTAAACATTTCTCAAAACCTGTTTTAACCCACTTCAGCAGTAGCATCAGATTTAAGGTTGGGTACTATAGGGTACTATATAATCTCAAAGGGAGTTAAACCTAGCTGGTAAGGGGAATTCATAACCCTATAAAGGGCAAAGGGGAGGAGCATCACCCAGTCAGTGCCAGTCTCCAAGGTCACTTTAGTCAAAGTCTCTTTTGATGCTTTATTTATTTTCTCTATCTGTCCTGAACTTTGGGGACAATATCTCCATTCTGTCCCAATAAACTTAGCTACATTCTGACTTACCTTTGACACAAATGCTGGTCAACTGTCTGATCTTATCATGTGAGGAAAGCTATACCTGGACAAACTGTCCTTCAGCAGCTTCTTTGCCATAACCTAGGCAGTCTCATAACTGCTTTTCCTCAGAACTGTCCCTGGTATTGTACACTCTCTCAGTTATCTCAACTAAATCTTGCAGCACCATTTGTCCTATTCTTTCCCTTCTCTGTAATTTCTTTTTTTATGTCTAGAGTGGACTGGTTAATGAAAGCCAAAGAAACCATACCTGTATGTTCAGGTTTTTCTGGATCTACATGTGTATATCTGGGAAAGACTTCATTAATTCTTTCCAGGAAGGCAGCTAGACTTTCATCCCTTCCCTGTCTGATGTCATATACCTTGGCCAAATTAGTGGACCATCTCGCGGCCACCTTGAAACCTGCCAACAGAGTCTAGTGGTACACTAGGAGACGCTCCCTACCTGCAGCAGTGTTGTAATCCCATCTGGGCCTCTAATAGGGAAAGTAATCATCAATATGGGCTTGATCTGTAGTTGAAACTGCTGTAGTGTCTGGGGCATTTTTGTGTGCCTCTGAAAAAATATGTCCCCGCTCTTCTGTGGTAAACAAGACCTGTAAAAGCTGGTGGCAATTGTCCCAGGTAGGCTGGTAGGTAAAAAGCAGAGAACTTGGTATTCTGATTTCTCCAGTTATAAACCTGTGCTGTTTATAATGATGAGGTTTTTGCCAATAGCATCTGGAGGGCTCTGTGGTCTGTAAGAGAAGGACTTTAGAATCTGCCTCTGGTCCCCCAGAAGGAGAAGCTGCCCAGCAGCTCTGGGTCTTTGGTGCTGGGCCAGATGGTAGTTTCTACCTGGATAAAGGGGCTGGATCTGGCTGAGGAGTGGGAAGAGGAGGGGGTGGAAAAATTATTTCCATGGGAGTCCCATCCTGCAAAACAGAGTAAAGGGGGAGAGGGAGGGAGCCACAGCAGTGGCCTCTGATCTCAGAGATCCTGTGGAAGGAGAATTGTTAGTGGGGTCAAAAAGGACCTGATCCATGGAAGAGGATTAATCATTAGGTCTTTCCAAACTACAATATATGGCACTTGGTCTGGGTTCCCACATGTTTTCTGAAAGACCCTATTTTCCACCACAAGGATGGTGGTAAAGTGGAAAGTTCCTTCTGGCAGCCAGCTCACATTGAAGGAGGGCCATTCCGAGCTGCAAAAAGTCATCATTTTTCCTTTCCTCACATCAACTGAAAGACTGTGATTTCTCGTCTTAACGTCTCCAAAATGAGTCAGAACCAAGTCTAGGGGTTTGAAAGTATTCTGTACCATATCGTCAGTCAGTCTTTTCATCAGAAGAATTCAGAAAAATGCAAAGAAATAAAGAGGACAATTTGAACAAATAGTTTCACACACACAAAAAGGAGCCAGCCGTCTCAGGCAAAAGTGAAACTAAAGACAATAAATCACAGCCTGTACCTGGGCTAATATCCCAGGACAAAACTGAAATCTCAGAAATGAAAATAGCCACAGTTTTGAACAAAAGTAGAATCAAACACTGCAAGTAGACACAAAACCACAAACAATTAATGACAGAAATGAAACAGTAACTCCGGGAACAACACCAAAAAAAAAATAAAATAATAAAATAAAATCATACACAAAGACAAAGTAAAACTAAAAACCTGGATTTTCCCGGACTTTTCTGCCACAGAAATTTCAGAAAGACTAAAACTGATCTCTACTCCAGTTTCCCTGCCACAGAGATTCTGGAGGGGTTAAAACTGACTCCAATCTGTGAACCCACTCTGGCTTCCCTGACACAGAAGTTCCAAGGAGGTAGAGCCTGGCAAGGCCAAAACATGTCTTTTTAACCCCAGCAGCTGTTGACCCTTGACATGTCTGTCTTATCCACATCTGGCCACTTCTACAGGCACCTTGAGGCTTTTCAGGTCAATGCATAGAAACAAACACTTAAAGCAGACGGACAACACAGAAGACATTTACCCACAGGATTAAACTCTCTGGGCTGGAAGTCCTAGAGATCCTGAGGCATCCCGGGCAGATCAGCCCCCAAATGTAATGCCAGCATCACAGGACCCTCAGAGACCACCAGGAGATGACTTGATGCAATAGCAAGAGAGCTCTATTACGAGAGTGTTCGAACTTGGGACCCAAGTCTCACTGACGCAGCAGTAGATAAGAGGGACCTTGAGCTCTGAGTGAGCAGGATTTTTAAAGGGAAAGTCTGTGAGCAAGGGGTTTCCATGGCAGCAAGCAAGGGAGCACATGTTTCCATGACAGCAAACAGGGAGGACACATGCCTTGACATTACAGGATTAGGTAAAAGTTAGAGAAGGGCAAGGTGACCTTCTCTGAGGCACATAATCACAATTGCTAAGGCATATAAATCATAATGGCTAAGGCATACAATCACAATGCCTATTCTTCTGAAATATATCTAAAACCTTGGGGAGAATTTTCCTACCCCAACCGATTCTCATTGATTATTGCCAAGAAGATTGTCTCTATTTTCTATAAAGTATTTATTCTGTGATGTTTTCTGGAGGCAGTTGCTAGGAGAGTTAACTGTTTTCTGCCAAGTGTATATTCTGTGATATTTCCTGGTACCTGAATTCAGCTCCCAATCAAAACTGCTTTTTATTTTAAAATGGATTTATACTTAGGCTAACTTAAACTCTTCAATGTGTATTAGGGTTTTGAGTGAATATCTAATTTACCATGCTGTTATAGTTTGAATGTGACCCATATCTACAAAAGATTAATGTACTAAGTTTTTATCCCTACCTAGTGGTCCTATTTTTGTAGGTTCTGGTCACTTAAGGAGATGGTATGTAGCTGGAGGAAGTACACACAAGGATGGTTCTGTCTTTCAAAATTTCACCTCATCTCTGCTTCCTCTCCACTATGAGATGAGTAGCATCTGCCTCCTGCACTCAACACAGTGATATGCTACCTCATGAAGTACCAGAGACAGTGACTATGGAGTCAGTTATCTAAATCTGAACCAACCTGAATTATTCAAACTCCTCTTAAGTTGTTCTTGGAAGTATGTTAGTCACAGCTATGGAATATTAGCCAAGAAAACTGCTTCAAGCTATGATGATTAAATTTAATGCCTTTCAGCAATATGGTAAAATGGAAAAAGAAACACATGAGTAGATATAGTAGCAAATATGTATTTGTGTATAAGTCAGTATGTCTTTGTCTTCATCTTTCATCAGGATAATTAGAGAAGTCTCCACAGATGTTTCCCACTCCCATTGCTGCCCTCTATATATTATAGTCTGCTCTGTGTCTGGGCTACCTGTGCAAGCCCTGATTAGGGATTCCAAATTCGTTAGCATAGACCTCTTTCCCAAAAGGATAATTCCAAACACAATAAAAGCCAATGAAGATTTCACTAATTTTTTTGTGTCAATGTCAATAATGTTACAAATGCTCTGAGAAGAACTCCTGTTTTCTCACATGGATGGGGTGCCCCTTCTATTGTTTCTCTATAATCTGTTATCAGCCCCTCCTTTCTCTTACCAGTAGTTCTTGCCACTTTTTATTCTTTAGGAAAATTTAGCAGGAATTAAGCTTGAATGCACAGCTGGTTTGTTGACTCTGCTAATGTTACTTGCACACAAAGTGGCTTCTAAAATGGGGACTTTTACTCTAGGGACTAAGTCTGTGTGAACTCACCTGAACAACTCCAGGGACCTCAGAGTCAGCCCAAGAATTTAAGACAAATATTTAAGTTTTTTAAACTACTGCTCTCATGAATATATCATAGACACAAGTTGTGGGCAGGCAAAGGCTTAAAGAGCATCATTTAAAGATAGTCTAGGCAAGGTAGTGAGTTTCAGAACAGCCTAGACTGTGTTAAGAGTGCTGCTCTCAAAAACAACAAAGGAATACAGAAAAGAAACAAAAAGAATAGCTTTCTGGATACCCAAGGAAGTCAAACTCAACCTGGATTCCTTAGCTACACCTTGCCTCAAAAAATATGATAAAATGGCCATGGATACAATTCTACTTTAGAGAAATTCCCTAGCATTCTCATTGTCCTAGCTTTACTATCTGATATCAGAAGACAACATGTCAAGATTACCAGCCAAAGAAATTGGTAATATCAATATGGTCGTTGTTAGCATTGTTCTGGCCTTTAGAAGTGATTTCAAGAATCATCCTATGACATTCCCTTACTCTATACCCCCTCTCCAGAGTACTCTTACTGGGAACTCCAGACCTCTCCATGATCTCCATAGACTGATTTCAATGTCAACTCCTGCCTCAACCTTCATTCAACTAAATCCACACCTCCCATTCACCAGCCTCCACAGAAATATTATTAATTTTGACCTTTCTGCTCAAGCACATGGTTGGTATTCTCTCTCTACATTTTAAATACTTCGACTTATCTTTTTAGTTGGTCTAGGAGAAATATCTTACACCAAGGAATAAACTTCTTACACCATCACTCCTACCCACCATGTAACTTGCTCCAGCCATCTTTTCTGCTCTTTGAACATGTGCTGACACATCTTCCCACATTGGCTCCTGAAGAGACCATCTTTAGTAGCTGGCACATAGGAGTCATGAAAGAATTCACATCTACAGAACAAATAAAAATTATTAAATGGCAAAACATATTATACATAAATGCTACTTCTTTGAGAAATGAAAATGGAGATGCCTTCAGAGTTCTGTTTCAAGAAATTACATTCTAATCGTTTGGTAGATATTTGGCTTCATAGAACCTAATTCCCTTGTGTCTTCTGGGGCACCAGGAAGGACACATGCTTAGAGAGTACCTGAAAAATAAAACCCATGAAAACATACTTTGGTGACTCTTGGGGCAGAGCATTTTTCTAGCATACACAAGTCATGAATTCTATACATGTTTTAAGCAACAACAAAGGAGTAATATGAAACCTCCACAAAGCCATGCAAAGTGTGACATGCCTATAACCCCACCATTTAGGAAACTGAAGCAGATAAATTTCTTTGAGTATGTATCGCCCAAGGCTACATAGCAATTCGAAAGAATGTCTTTTGTACAGAGAAAGAGATCATTTTCCAAGCAAGCAAGCAAGGAAGCAAACAAACCATAAAACATTGGTTGAATTTTAGCCTGAAACAAAAGAAAAAGAAAGATTAGTGGTAATCACAGCATTCAGCTATGTCTTGCTTTGTATCTCCCCTATTTGTTATGTTATAGAAGTAAATCAGTAGATAAACAAATATCACACCAGGGCATGTACTTATTTTCTCTGTATTTTAGACTCTCCTCTTGTTTGATACTTTGCTGGGTTAATAAATTGTCTGTTTTAACATAAGGCAACATTGCAGTGAATAAGTTTGCTTCAAATTAATATATTCTAAGCATTAAATTAGTATTAAACTTTTGTTAAACTAATAATATTCTGGTATTATATACCAGAATTAGTTAAAACTTGTACTTTGCAACTATTTAGACATCAATATTTTATATTGTTTATGAAACATAATTTCAGTATATAATCCTGTATAGTCTAAAACTCAATATGTAAATGATGCTGGCCTTGAACTTTGTCATTCTGCCTCTTGCCTCATAAGTGCTAAGATTATGAGTTATATAGATTTGTTTTCAATGATGTATTCTCATTATTTTGTTAAAGTATGTCATGGCAGAAAGATCTGAAGTCACTGAGCATCCAAGCACTATTTAAATACCTTGAGATGGTACTAGGGTAGAGATAAAAAAAATAAAATAAAGCACTTATCTAACATCTTCAAAATGCTGGGTTTTATCTCTACTACCCCCCAAACAACCAAACATAACAAAATAAAATACTCCTTATCTAAACTGTCCCCAAGGGACTGTCTCCTGCATAGTTCCCAGTTTTCATAGCTCAAATTATGCTAATATATTTGGCAATGCTTAGTTGATTCAACTATAAAACAAAGAAATAAAAGGATGGTGTGTTATATATTTTAAGAGTGGTGGCACTGTGGATACTTGCTCCATGATCATTCACTTAGCTTTATTCTTGGATTTTCTGTTTATCCAGTATATGAAATGCATCACCGTGCTAATAGCTTTTAAAAGGAAACTAAAATTTTCTCCATTCCTGTTAAAAATTATCTTAATGACATTGAAAGTTGTTGTTTAGTTTACATTCATGATTTTATTATACATACTATTTTATACCATGCCATTCATATTCACTTTATTGCAAACACCTTCCTTTAGGTTACAGTAATCATAGTGACAATTTCTATAATCAGAA
The DNA here is from genome assembly GCA_028658305.1 of Pachyuromys duprasi. Classification (NCBI taxonomy): domain Eukaryota; kingdom Metazoa; phylum Chordata; class Mammalia; order Rodentia; family Muridae; genus Pachyuromys; species Pachyuromys duprasi. The sequence goes on along the minus strand of CM053742.1, from coordinate 25,769,635 downwards.
AGACTAAAAATAACTGGGTATGTAGCTTCATGTCTGTGATTTTAGTGTTCTGAAGAATAATGCACAAAGATTGTGAGTTCTCGGTCAGACTAGACTACAAAAGGAAGTCTAGAAATAGGGCGAGTAGGCTACACAACAAGACTGTGTAGTGAGAATGCTCTGGTACAAGGCTATATTTCTAGCTATTCAAGAGAGTAAATGAGGAGGGTTGCAAATTTGAGGGTAGCCTGAATTATATAGTGATTTCAAGGACAGCCTTGAGAACTTAGTGAGTATCCATCTCAAAAACAATATTTAAAATAGTCAATGTAAAAAAAAAGTCATATAGAAGCTAGGACCTTCATATCTTGCAGTCAAGAATGAAAAATGCAAAATGCAAAAAAAAATGCACATGCCTATAATTCCAGCACTCTTAGAGGCAAAGACAGGTGGAGCTCTGTAAATTCGAGGCCTGGTTTACAAATTGAGTCCAGGACAGCCAAGACTACACAGAGAAACCCTGTCTCAAAACAAAACAAAACAAAACAAAACAAAACAAATTTCATGATTTCCTTGGTTTTAATTGCTGAGTAGTATTCCACTGTGTAAATGTACCACAATTTCTCTATCTATTCCTCCATTAAGGAACATCTAGGCTGTTTCCAGATTCCAGCTGCTACAAACATGGTTGAGCAAATGTCCTTATTGAGTGGTGGGGCATCTTGTGGATATATGCCTAGGAGTGGAATGGCTGGATCTTGAGATAGCACTATTCCTAATTTTTGGAGAAAACACCAGATTGATTTCCAAAGTGGTTGTAGAATGTTACATTCTAACTAGCAATGGAGGGTGGGTTCCCCTTTCTCCACATCTCCAGCATCCATCACCCCTTGAGGGTTTTTTTTGTCTTAGCCATTCTGATGGGTGTGAGATGAAATCTCTTGGTCGTTTTGATTTGCATTTCTCAAATGACATAGGATGTTGAGCATTTCTTTAAGTGTTTCTCTGCCATTCTATATTCCTCTACAGAGAATTCTCTGTTTAGCTCTGGACACCATTTTTTAATTGGATTACTTGGTTTGTTAGTGTTTAAGTTCTTGAGCTCTTTATATATTCTGGATATGAGCCCTCTCTCAGATGTAGGGTTGGGGAAGATCTTTTCCCCAATATGTAGGCTGTCATTTTGTTCTGATGCCAGTGTCCTTTGCTTTACAGAAGATTTTCAATTTCATGAGGTCACATTTATTGATTGTTGATCTTAGAGCCTGGGCTGCTGGTATTCTGTTCAGGGAGTTGTCTCCTAGGCCAATGAGATCAAGGCTCTACCCCACTTTTTCTTCTAACAGATTTAGTGTGTCCCATGACATTTGCAGGCAAATGGTGGGAACTACAAAAGATCATCCTGAGTGAGGTAACCCAGAAGCAGAAAGATACAAATTATATATAATCACTTATAAGTGGATATTAGCCATGTAATATAGGATAAACATACTAAAATCTATAGCCCTAAAGAAACTAAACAGCAAGGAAGACCCCAGCAAAGATGCTTCATCCTCATTCAGAAGGGCAAACAGGACAGACATCAGAAGTAGGAGAAGACAAGGAACAGGACAAGAGCCTTCCACAGAGAACCTCTGAAAGACTCTATCCACCAAGGTATCGAAGGAGATACCGAGACTCATAAACAAATTTTAGGCAGAGTTCCAGGATCCTTATGGACGAAGAGGGAGATAGAAAGAGCTGGAGGGGACAGGAACTCCACAAGGAGAAAAACAGAGCCAAAATACCTGGGTCCAGAGGGGCCTGCATAGACCAATAATCCAGCTAAGGACCATGCATTGAGAGAGCCTAGACCCCTGTTTAAAGGAAACCCATTGGCTGCTCAGTTTCCAAGTGGGTTCCTTAGTCTGTGGGGGCAGGCTGTCCCTGACATGAACTCATTGGCTGGCTCTTTGATTACCTCCCTCTGGGGGGTGCAGCCTTGCCAGGCCACAGAGAAAGATGATGCCAGCACTGATGAAACCTGATAAGCTAGGGTCAGATAGAAAGGTGAGAGGTTCTCCATTCTCAGAGGACTAGGGAAAGGGCATAGAGGGAGTAGAGGGAGGGTGGATGGGACTGGGTGGAGACAAGGTAAGGGGCTGCAGCAGGGGTAAAAATTGAATAAATTGAAATAAATAAATATATAGATAAAATTAAATTAAAAATAATAAAACAAAAGAAACAAATGAAAAGAGTTCAAAATGGTGCAATAACTTTGTGAAACAGTTTAGTAATTTATAAAATAATGGAATAAACATGGTGTGATCTTACCCCAAGTCAACTCTTTGTGATCTACTCAAGAGAACTAAGATAATATATATTCACAAAGCATAGCTTTTCATGTTTTGTAAAGCTTAGAGCTAATCCAGATATCTAAAATTTGTTAGTGAGCAGACTAACTGTAGAGATCCATGCACTGAAAGACTAGTTAGAACTAAAAGAGAATTTTTTTACACATGATGTAATACGTTTAGACTCCAAAACCCTAATTTTAGTAGTGGGAAGGAGCAGATCATGCTTCTAATCCTATAATTTGGCAAGAAGAGGCAGGAGGACTGTTATAAATAGATACAGTGATACCCTGTCTCAAAGAGCAAAACAAAACAAAAATGATGCTAGCTGTAAAGTTTTAAGCCCAAAAGATCACACCTTGTAAATATGACTCCCTTTGTATAATTAATGTTGACGTACCATACAGCTCCATGGTGTAGAATTAGCATGAATCACTTGTCTAATTGTCAGATATTAAGTAGGTTTTTCTTTCCATTTTTTTAATACAGTAAATGATGCTGTGATAGTCATCATTATGACATGGCATTTGTGGCCAAATGTTATTGAGTAGGTGTGCATGTTATCAAGCTATCAATAAATATTTCCAAAAAGCCCTTCCTTCCAGTTTTCTCTGACAAAACTCCCAGGAAAAGAGATCTTTGGGACAAAGGCTAACTTTCTCAAGCATACTATTTCTTCTTTCCTAATACTGCTGCCTCAAAAATACTCTGCCAGGCCCTAAAATGCAGGGATGGTTCAATACATACAAGTTGATAAATGTAATAAACCCATTAATGGACTTAAAAGTCACATGATCATATCAATAGATTAACAAAATATCTTTGACAAAATCCAACATGCCGTCATGATAACTTCGAGAATGTATGATTAAAAGGAACATATTTGAACATAATAAAAGCTACATATGAGAAACTCATAGCCTATATTATCCTAAGTGATGAAAAGACTGAAGCAGTTCTTCTGAAGTAATAATGCCACAGAGATGTCCACCATCTCCACTCTTTTCAATATTGTGCTCAAAATACTATCTGGGGTAATAAAGCCCCTCCCCAAAAAGTAAATTAAAGTGATACAAAGAGGAGAAAAGGAAATCAAATGAATCCTATTTTCAGTTGCCATGATACTATAGAGACCCCCAAAACTTCTAGAAATGATAAAAAAATATTAGCAATGTGGCAAGATACAGAATCAACTAGCACAAATCAATAGACTTTCTATACACCAATAACATATAAAGAGATAATGAACACATATTCATAATAGCTTCAAAAAATAAAATATCAAGAGATAAATCTAACCAATTACCTTAATCACTGTTATATTGCTGTGATGAGGCACTATTGCCAAGGCAACTCTTATAAAGGAAAACATTTAATTGGGGACTTACCTTTGTTTTACCCAGTTTGCAAGACCCCAAAGACCACTGACCACGCCAGGAGTCAGAAATCATCTGCAAGAGCCTTTATTGAGGACTTAAGCTCAGTCTCCCAGCATGAAATGACACAGCAGTCAGAGGCCAACAGCCCCTAGCCTAAAAAGAAGCTGAATTGTATAGGGGGAAGGGGATTCCAGACTTGGTGGTTACATGATTAGGTGAGATTTAGCAAGAGCAGGCTTGTTACATAGTGATTGGCTAAAGGCAAGTTGGAGTAACTATTTTGGCAACCACAAGGACATACAATTGTTTTAGCAACTACAAGGACAGCGGTCATTTCTACCTGTTTCCTGATTAAATGGTGTCAGAGTGGGCACACTGTGTCTTCTGGAATGTTACGGTTTCCTGAAAGTACAAACACATTTTTCAGGTTCTGGGGGTGAGAGCTAAGTCAATTACAAGATGGAGGCTAGTACCAAAAAGGAGTCTAGTGTTCTCAGATTCTTCACCTTCAGTTTCAGTTTAATTCATTATCATCATAGCAAGGACCATAGTAGCATGCAAGCAGGCACTGGAGCAGTAGCTGAGAGTTATATCCTGATCTTTAGGCAGAGGGGGAGGGACATGGGTTTTTGAAATATCAAAGCCTACCACCAGTGACACACTTTCTCTAAGAAGGCCACACCTGCTAATCCATTAAAGGGTTCCACTCCTTGTGACTAAGCATTCAAATACATGAGCTTATGGGAGCTATTCTCACTCAAGACACCACACCAAAGAAGTGAAAGACTTCTACAATAAAAACTTTAAACTTCTGAAGAAAGAGAAAAAGACACTAGAAAATCAAGACATGTCATGCTGATAGATTGGTAGAATTAATATTATCAAATGATGATTTTACAAAGAGCAATTTATAGATTCAACGCAATCCCAAATAAAATTCCTAATTAATTCTTTATGAACTAGAAAAGGCTACCTTAAAACTCACATGTAACCACAAAAAAACCTCAGGAAGCCAAAACAATCCTAAACAAAAGAACAATTCTGAAGGATTTACAATTCAAGACCTTAAAATATATTTCAGAATCATACTAATAAAGACACTGTGGTACTGTCACAAAAACAGGCATTTAGACCAATGAAACAAAATTTAAAACACCTAACCAGCCATTTACAATTTGACAAAGATGCTCACAAACTTAAGTTGGAGAAAACAAAGCATCTGCAATAAATCACTCAGGAAAAACTGAACAATCTTCATGTGATGTCCACATGAAGAATAATGAAGTTAGAGCCATATCTATCACCTTGAACAAAAACTAACTCCAAATGAATTGAAGACCCAAACCTGAAACCTAAAACCTGAAACCCTGGAACTGCTAGAAGGAAATATAGGCAGCAGCCTTCATAATATCTATGTAGGAAAGGACTTTCTGAATAGGCCTGCATTTCACAATAATTAAGGATGACAGTTGACAAGTAGGGCTTAATAAAACTAAAAGGCCTCTGTATAGCTAATGAAAAAATCAGCTGAGTGATGAGAAATCCCATACAATAGGAGAGAATATTTTCTAGCTATAGATCTGACAGAATATTCATATCCAAATATTTAAAGGCCTCAAAAACAAAAGCCAAGAAAATAAACGACATAATAAAAAGATGGGCTACAGATCTGAACAGAGTTTTCTCAAATGAAGAAACTAAACTGACCAAGAAACGATTTTTTTTAAAAAGTGTACATCATCCTTAGCAATTAGAGATATATAAATTAAAACTATTTTGGGATTTCATCTTTACCCAGTCAGAGTGATTAAGATCAAGAAAGCAAGTGAAAAACAAATGCTGGAGGGATTATGAGGGAAAGGGGAACACTTGTTCAATGTTGGTGAGATTGAAAACTGGCACAGCCACTGTTGAAATCAGTGTGGAGAATTCAAAAATCTCCAAGTAAGTCTGCCCTGTGATACAGCAGTACCACTTCTTGGCATATGTCCAAAGGGCTTGACGTCCTACTCCACAGATACTTGTTCTACTATGTTCATTGCTCTAGTAACAATAAGTAGGAAATTGAAACAACCTCAATGCCCTGCAACTGATGAACGCATAATGAAATATGCTACATATCTCTAATTAATTAGCCAATCTCATTTCAAGAATGTTGATGCCAACTCTGCTAGCACCTGTATACATGGCACTGACTTTTCTAACATGTCCCCATCTCTGATGACAGGTGTTAGAAACAATGCCTTCGAGAGGAGGAATAAAGAAAGGGATGGTAGACACGTCTAAACCAGTCAAGTGGGTCTTGACAATGAGCAGGATAGTCTGCTAGTAAAAACACCTCACCCTGAAAAGGCTCTATAAAAAAGCATGTGACATAAAAACCCAAGGACCTGGCATGGTTAGCTCCCCAAGATGTCACAGCATCCACACACTAACAGCTGAAAATAAGAAGATAAGATCAGTAAGAACTGGAATTTGATGACAAAATAGAATTCTCACAACCACAAAGCAGGTCAAGAGCTTGCAGTTCACTGTGAAGGCCACAATGAACCTCAAAGGACATTTCAAGAGGGCTGGGTCCTCAGCTGGGTCCTCATTGGCCCTCCTGGCCCCGCTAGAAGCCTATTCTGCCACGTTACTGGTCACTGGTTCTTGAGAAGACAACATCACTGGTTAATAGATGCATCTTTGTTGTACACTCGAATTAATGTGACTAAATATACATATCACAATTTACCACTGACCTAAATGTACAGTTCCATGACTAGGACTACACTCACAGTGATGTAGAACTGTTACCATTGCCCATCTTCTCTAATTGAAATACCATTCTCATTGAATGCCATCTCCTGCTTCTACATGACCTGATTCCTAGTACCAACCATTCTGCTTTCAGCCTTGGCAGAGTTGACTTGATCAGAAACCTCCTTAGTGGAATTACATGGCATTTGACCTTTTCTAACCAGTGTATTTCACTTGTCCTCAAGCTTCATCCATGTGCTACACATGTGAGAAATTCTCTCCTTACCAAGTCTAGAAATGGGAATAATATTCTATCACCTGTACAGTTAATTTACCATGGTGGTATAGTTTAAAAGTGTCGTGTCCCTGCGAAAGCTCTTGTATTGAAGCATTGGTCCCTAGCTGTTGGTGCTACTTTGAGAGGTTTTAGACACTTAAACGTACTATAACATAAGTTTGATAAGTAAGTAAATCCCAGGGCATATGCCTTTGAAGATATTACCCCTCATCCATCTTCATTTCTCTGTCTCTGGATTCTGATCACTATGACTTGAGTTGTCTTTGCCACCTGATCCCACCATAGTCATGGTCTACCCTATTGCATATCCTGAATCCAAACAGCCAGTGGCTATAGTTTCAAATCTCTGAAACTGAACCAAAATAAATAATTCTGGACCTCATTAAGTCCTTCTCTGGGATATTTTGGCAACAGCCATAGAAACTAACCAATAAAGAAGTTTTAAGTTGTAAAGTTTAAACTTTGTTGTTTGTTGAAAAACACATTATGTGAAATAATTTATATGTTCAATAGAAATCATACTTAAATTTTGATTTTAGATCTTTAACTGTTCTACTATTGTCCAAAAAAGTGATGCTCTGCTCTGGCCTACCTGCCCAGGCTGCTGTTTCACGTTTCAAAGCTCTTAGCTCAGACATCTTTACAGAAAGAATATATGTAACTGCATTAAAAATTCACCCAAGATTACACTATTTTTTTGTGACTCACCCTTTATGGTACCGTATTTTAAGGATCTCTATAGGTTCTTCTAATCCCCTTCACATGCAGTGGAGGCCTTTCTTCTCCCTTGTGATTTACCTGACCCCCATCATTCCTCCTTTCTACCTGACTGGCCATTCGATCCTTGGAACTTTTGATTCTGTTAGAGGTTTTAACAGTAGGACTGAGTCTGGGACAAAGTGTTAGTTTATTGAATCTACTGATGCCGGTTCAGCACAAAATGAGTTCTCTGAAAGGAGCTATTGCCCTAGGAAAGTCTGCACTTCCTCTTCTCACCGGCCCTAAATGACAGAGGCAGCCTGCAAATCTAATTCAAGCATTTGTGTTCATTTCATTCTAAATACTCTTACCATTAATGCACCATAGTCTCCAGGTACAGGAAAGCAAAAGAAAGAAGAATAGGACTTGAAATCAGTCTTGGCTCCAGTCTGAGGCCAGTATGAGCTACATATTGAGGCCCAGGTCAGATCAAACAAGCAAAGCACAGCAAAGAGAACTTCTTCCAGGACACTTAGTGTACTATAGCCAGCCTAGGCACCTTTCAAGATCTGGTCTCAAAACCTAAATTGAATGAGTGTTGGGATATAGTTCAGTGGTACAGTGCTTGCCTAATATGCATGGTGCCCTAGCTTCAGTCTGCACTGCCAGAAAAAAAATCACTGATTCAGTTAAAGAGAATGTTGCCAGAATTGCTCTGGTCATTAGCAGGCACTTCCTTTATCACTCATCAAAATTCTCTATTTCCTTCTACACAGTATTTCTAACAAAAACAAACCTCTAGACCCCTCAGTGTTCTGCATAGATTCAATTCGAAGTCTTCTCCTGCTCACCATTCATTTACCTGGACTTTCACCTGCTATTCACCAGCACTGACGTTATACCCTACATTTTGTCCTAAAATTCAGGGCATGTCTCAGGAACATGGTCCTTCCTTCTGGTTGAGATCAGAGAAACGTCCTTAAAGAACTTCTTCTGTACCCCTGTGGCTTCATCATGAGAGTTTCTGCTTAAGCATATATTACCATATCTTCTGCTGTTAGCTCTGGTGACCTTCTTTAAGTTACCTATTATAAGACATGCGGCAACATGTGGAACAAACAGTTATTAAGAGTAAAATTGTGTTTTATCTAAAATCTGGGAATAAAGATGCCTTCAGAGATGTTTGCAGGAGTTAACAAATAATTCATTTTGTAGATAGTCAGCTTCAGTCAACTGAATTCCCTTGTGTCCCATCTTGCAGTCTAGCCTTGAATTTTCCTCTTAGGGCACCAGAAATGACCTCTTGCAGCCAGTACTTAAAATAAAGCCCACAAAAATAATCACTTTGAGGGGCAGGAATTTAGATAGGTGGTAAAGAATTTGATTAGCTTACACAAGTCCCTGAATTCTATTTTCAGGACAAAACAAATAAAAACCAACCAACAACAAAAACAACTGAACGACCACCACCAAGACCACCACAACAAAATAATTTTAAAAAGTCACATCAGTCAATGGGGTGGTCTCTCTATCATCAATTGCTAATTAATAAAATTCCTTACAGGCTTGCCTATAGTCTGATTTCGTGGAGGTATTTCTTAATTAAGGTTCTTTCCTCTCAGCTGACTTTAGCTTGAGTCAAGTTAACATAAAACTAGACAGTAAAGCTGACCCCTTGTCAACTTGACACACAAACACATCACTATTCGAACCATTTTTTTTTTCTGATACCTGGTCATCTAGGCAGTGTCAGTCATGGGCCATGAGTTTGACCAATCATGGTTTGGCCACTCCCACAAGTTCTGTGCCACCACTGCCCCAGCAAAGGCAGGAGAACCTAGAGATCAGAATAGAACCAAACACAACTGCCAAAAAACAAGGCAATGGAACGATTCTTAATGGTATTCTACTATACTCGTAGATCAGTACCTAACCTATGTCTTCAGAGGGTTGTCATCAAACAACCAATAAGAGCAGATGCAGAGATTCACAGCCAAATACTAGGCAAAGCCAGGGGAACCCCGCAGAAGAAGAGGAGGAACCATTGTAGGAGCCAGAGGGGTCAGGGACATCAGTAAAACATAGCCCACAGAATCAACCAAACAAGGCTCATAGGGGCTCACAGAAACTGAGGAGACAAACTTGGACCCTGTACAGTTCTGAGCTAGGTCTTCTGCATATACTTTATGGTTACATAGGTTAATACCCACTTGGTATTCTGGGACTCCCAATAAGGTGAGTGGTAGGTGTTTCTGACTCTTTTGACTGTGCTTATAACCTTTTTTCCTGCTACTGTGTTGCCTCTTCTAGCCTTGGTATGAGGATTTACACCCAGATTTATTTTATCTCATTAGGCCATGTTCTGTGGCTATCTCTAGGAAGCTTTTTGTTGTTGTTGTTAAAGGAAGCAGAAGAGGAGTTGAGAGGGCAAAGGAGAGGTAGGAGGAGGGAATGGGAGGAGTGGAGGGAGAGGAAACTGCAGTTTGGATGTAATGTGTGAGATAATAATAAAAGTTAAAAGAAAGAGACTTTCCTTTCTCATTTACCCCCATTATTTCTCACATTAAAAATAAAAATAACTTTTAAAATCCTAGAGTCATTATGAATTCAAATACATTGAAAGGTCAGTCTCTTTAAAAATCCAGAATCTCCTCTAAAAGTTCAAAATCCCTCAACTGTGGGCTCTTGTAAAAATCAAAAGTAATTAAATACATTCTTACTTCAAGACGGAAGAATCGGGGACAATCACAATCCGCTCAAAGAAAATCAGACTCCAACCGACCGTGTTAATTACTCAATGCACAATGTCTGGGATCCATTCAAGATCTTTTGGCCTATTCTAAGGTTTGGGATCACATCTCCAGATCCACCCTCAGCAGCACACACAACTTGTCTTCTATGCTCAGGCCAGCTCCACTCCACTGCTGCTGCTGTTCTTGGTGGTTGTCCAAGGTACTGGCATCTTCAAAATTCTGGGGTCCTCTTCTGCAACTGGCCTGTACTTTCACCGATACCTGCACCTCTCCTAGGCTGTCTTTATGGTGTCAAGCTTCAACTTCTATGCATGACCACTTAAGTCCTGGTCCTTCAAGTGCTACTGAGGCTTCACCTTCACCATCAGCCTTCAACAGTCTCTCACAATTCCAAGCCTCAGCTGCTCTACATGACCCCTACCCACTTGATTAACTCTTACACTACCGACCTTGATTGTCTCTGGAACACAGCTTCTGGATGCTGACTCTCAGGAAACACGTCCCAGAAGATTTCACCTCCATGATGCTGGTCTCTTTTTCACCACTAATTTCTCAGGTGCAGCTAACCAGAAACAATTGTCCCAATAAAACAAAGGTTTTCCTTTAGTGGTATGAGTGTTTTCTTTTTTTCCAAATTTTTATTTTTTATATTAATTAGAGTTTATTTACTTTGTATCCTAGCTGTAGTCCTGTCCCTCATTCTCTCCCAATCCTCACCCACCCTCCTTCATCTCCTGCCTGCCCCTCTCTAAGTCCACTGAGAGGGGAGGTCCTCCTCCCCTTCCATCTGACTCTAGTTTATCAGGTCTCATCAGGGTTGGTTGCATTGTCTTTCTCTGTGGCCTAGCAAGGCTGCTCCTATCCTGTGGGGGTTGGGGGGCGGGGTCAAAGAGCCAGCCACTGAGTTCATGTCAGAGACAGTCCCTGTACCCCTTACTAGGGAACCCACTTGGACACTGAGCTGCCATGGGCTAAGTCGGAGCAGGGGTTCTAGGTTATATCCATTCATGGTCCTTGGTTGGAGAATCAGTCTCAGAAAAGACCCCTGTGCCCAGATATATTTGTTCCTTGTGGAGCTCCTGTCCTCTCCAGATCTTACTAACTCCCCTTCTTTCATATGATTCCCTGCACTCTGTCCAAGATTTGGTTATGAGTCTCAGCATCTGCTTTGAACACACTGCTAGGCAGAATCTTTCAGAGGCCCTCTATGGTAGGATCCTCTCCTGTTTCTTGTTTTCTCCTACTTCCAATGTCCATCCCATTTGTCTTTCTAAGTGAGGATTGATGATCTTTCTTATTTAGCTTCTTTAGGTGTACAGATTTTAGTAGAGCAACAAATTAAGCAATCCAATTAAAAAATGGGATACTGAGCTAAACAGAGAATTCTCTGTAGAGGAATATAGAATGGCAGAGAAACACCTAAAGAAATGTGCAATGTCCTTAGCCATCAGGTTGATGCAAATCAAAACAACCCTGAGATTTCACCTTACACCCATCAGAATGTCTAAGATAAAAAACTCAAGTGACAACACATGCTGGAGTGGATGTGGAGAAAGGAGAACCCTCCTCCATTGCTGGTGGGAATGTAAACTTGTACAACCACTTTAGAAATCAATCTGGTGCTTTCTCAGACAATTAGGAATAGTGCTTCCTCAAGATCCAGCTATACCACTCCTAGGCATATATCCAAAATACGTTCAAGTACACAGCGAAGACATTTGTTTAACCATGTTTGTAGCAGCTTTATTTGTAATAGCCAGAACCTGGAAACAACCCAGATGTCCCTCACCTAAGGAATGGATACAGAAACTATGGTACATTTACACAATGGAATACTACTCAGCAATTAAAAACAAGGAAATCATGAAATTTGCAGGCAAATGGTGGGATCTAGAAAAGATCATCCTGAATGAGGTATCCCAGAAGCAGCAAGACACACACACAGTATATACTCACTTATAAGTGAGTCTCTTCTTAATCACAGTTAATTTTTTAGCTTCTGCTAACCAGACGTCACAGATTCTTGGCACAAATGGCCACAATAGAGACTTTAAACGTCCCTCTGAAACTTCACTAACCAGGCCTCCATCTTCTCCATTGCATTACTATCATCTGAGCTCCTAAAGAAAAGCTCACCAAGCATTGAACACTCAGTGGCTTTTCTTGCACAAAGTACCAAAGTCAACCCACAAACCTCTCCAAAGCATGGTCACATCTGTCACAGTGATACCCCACTATCCTGGAACAACTGTTCTTAGTTAGGGTAACTATTACTATTGTAATTCCAGGTTCACGGGTCCCTCAGAGACCACCAGGAGACGACTTGATGCAATAGCAAGAGAGCTTTATTACAAGAGTGATTGAACTCGGGAGCCAAGTCTCACTGACACAGCAGTAGAGAAGTGGGACCCCAAGCTCTGAGTGAGCAGGGTTTTTAAAGGGAAAGACTGCAAGCAGGGAGTTTCCATGACACCAAGCAGGTGTGTGTGTGTGGGGGGGAGACACAGGTTTCTATGACAGCAAACAGGGGGCATATGCCTTGATGTTACAGGATTAGGTACAAGTTAGAGGGGGCAAGGTGACCTTCTCTGAAGCACATAATCACAATTGCTAAGGCATATAAATCACAATGGCTAAGGCATACAATCACAATGGCTATTCTTCTAAACTATATCTAAATCCTTGGGGAGAATTTTCCTACCCCATTCCCAACTGATGCTCATTAATTATTGCCAGGAAGATTGTCTCTATTTTCTATGAAGTATTTATTCTGTGATATTTTCTGGAGGCTGTTGCTAGGAGAGTTAACTTTGTTTTCTGCCAAGTGCACATTCTGTGATATTTCCTGGTACCTGAATTCAACTCTCACTCAAGATGGCTCTTTATTTCAAAATGAAGTTATACTCAGGTTAACTTAAACTCTTTACTATGATGAAACACCATGATATAAAGCAGCTTTAGTGAGGAAAGGGCTTATTTGGCTTATAATTCTACATCATAGTCTGTCAGTGAAGGAAATCAGGACAAGAATTCAAACCAAGCAGTAGATGATGCAGAGTCCATGGAGGGGTGCTGCTGACTGGCTTGCTCATCATGACATGCTTAGCTTGTTTTCTTATAGAACTCAAGTTTCTTATAGAACTTATAGACCACCAATCAAGGATGGCACCACACACAATGGGATGAGCCTTCCCATATCAATCACTAATTAAGAAAATGCTCTAAAGGCCCACCTATATCCTGATCCCATGTAGACATTTTCCTAATTGAGTTCCTTCCTCTCAGGTGACTTTACCTTGTGTCAAGTTTGCATAAAACTATCCAAAACACCAAGCACGGGTGTAATCACAACATTAGAGAGTGAGGAACATTAATGTCTTTGAGTTTGAGATCATCTGTACTACATACTGATTTTAAAAGAAAAAAAAGTAGCTTACATCATGAGATCTAGGCTCATAAAAACAAAAGCACAAAACAAACAAAATAAAAGAACTCAAGTGTGGTGGACTTTTAGCCTAAACAAAAGAGAAATAAAAATTACCCTTAATCCTAGGATTCAGCTCTATCTTCTTTCTGTTGTTTGTTATTTGTATCTATATAACATGTTTCATGGTAGTCAAAATTTTTAAAAACTAACAATTATACTGTGTGCCCTAGCTTCTCTTTCTATTACAATGATGAAATACTCTGACAAAAGCAACTTATTTAGAAATGCAATTATTCTGTGTCAAGGTCCATCATTCTGGGGTGATTTCCCCAGAGAGCAGGAACTTGATAAAATCACATTAAATCCATACTCATGAACAGAGTGCAATAAGTTAATGCATTCATACTAGCATTCAGATAGCTTTCTTCAGTCTGATACAATTTAGAATCCCTTCCCAAGAACTGATGTCACCCACAATGGGAGGGTCATCCAACCTCAATTAATGTAATAATATAATTCCTTACAGGTGTGCCAATAAGCAACCTAATCAACACAAATTAACAGAATTCCTCAGGAGAATTCCTTTCCAGTTGGGTGATTCTTTTTTTTTCCTCATTGATTTTGTTGGCTTATTTTTTTTCACTTTTATTTTATATTAATCACAGGTTATGTACTTTGTATCCCAGCCATAGCCCCCTCCTGCATTCACTCCCTATCCCCCCCCCCATCCTTCCCTCAACTCCTCCCTGCCCCTTTCCAAGTCCACTGATAGGGGAGGACCTCCTCCCCTTCCATCTAACTCTAGCTTATCAGATCTCTTCAGGACTAGCTGCAATGTCCTCTTCTGTGGCCTAGCAAGGCTGCTCCTCCCTTGGTGCAGGGGGTGGGGGAGGTGTCGAAGAGCTTTCCATTGAGTTCATGACAGAAGTAGTCCCTGTTCCCCTTACTAGTATACCCACTTGGGTATTGTGCTACCATTTGCTACATACAAGCAGGGGTTCTAGGTTATAACCATACATGGTCCTTGGTTGGAGAGACAGTCTCATAAAAGACTCCTGTGCCAGTTGGGTGATTCTAAATTGGTTAAGTGGTCAACTATCACAATAAGAATGCATTTACAATTTTCTCTGTATTTACATTTTCCTACAGATGAACATTATCTCCCCAAATCCACGTTCTACTCCTAAATTGTCTTAAGTTTGATGTGTGTAATAGGCTGCTTCAAGGAAATGTATACTAAATATTAAATTCTGTGTATGTGCCAAAACTTTAATTCTCTATTAATTTGCAGTTTTTAAGTCATTCATAATTCATTGGTACTCATACATTAGTTTTAGTTGTTGTTAGTTGTTTGTTTGAGATAGCTAATGTGCAAAGATATGAACATAATGAATTCTTCTTATCTTGCTATTGAGAGTATAAAATAGAGCAACCACTTGGTGAAACAGTTTAGTACGTTCTGAAATATGACCTAGACACCATGTCACCTCCCTAGTTCTGATCATAAGATAGATACAAGAGAAACAAGATTGTCTATCAATACAGTTTTACCTATGCATGTTCATGTATTCATTGTTCATGGTAGGTAACACTTGGAGCTAATCCAGATGACCAAATATGACAAGTAAGAAGAAAAAGAAAACATGTTTCATCTATACCTGGAGAAAATATTGTGAAAGAGAAAAAACTCACACGTGATACAATATGTGTGAAATTTGAAATCTGATGTTTGTAATTTGATGTGTCTCATGCCTTTAACACCAGCACTGATGAAGGAGAGGCAGCAAGAGTGTCTCTAACCAAAGGTCAGCTTAAGGACATAGTTTCAGTCCAGCTTGTGATACACAGTCATATCTTTAAAAAATAATAATTCTGCCCTCTCCTCTATCTCAGCAAGATTCCAAAAGGAAAGAAGGCCAAGGGGAAAAGGGGGGGCCCTGGTCCTGGCCGTCTTGAAGAAACAGAAGGTCAAAAAGGTGGTCAATCCTTTGTTTGAGAAACGACCCAAGAACTTCAGCATTGAGCAGTTATCTAGCCTAACAGAAATCTTACATGCTTTGTCAAGTGGCCCCTCTACATTAGGCTGCAGTGGCAAGGACCATCCTCTATAAGCAGCTCACAGTACCTCTTGACATTATTCAGTTCATCCAGGCCCTGGACCAACAAACAGCTATCCACAACAGGGACAAAGCAGGGGAAGAAGCAAAAGCTACTGACCCATGCTGGAAAGAGAGCTGCTGGGAAAGGAGACATACCAACGAAGAGACCACCTGTCCTTCAAGTAGGGGTCAATACAGTCACCACCTTGGTGGAGAGCAAGAAGGCTCATCCGGTGGCAATTGCCCATGATGCAGATCCCATTGAGCTGGTGGTTTTCCTACCTGCCCTGTGTTGAAAGATGAGGGTCCCCTACTGCATAATCAAGGGGAAGGCCAGGCTGGGACAGTCCACAGGTAGAGTTGTACCACTGTTTCCTTCACAGAGGTTAACTCAGAAGAGAATGGTGCTCTGGCGAAGCTGGTGGAGGCTATTAGGACCAATTACAACTACAGATATGATGAGATCCACCGCCACTGGGGAAGCAATGTCCTGGGTCTTAAATTGTGACTCACGTTGCCAAACTGGAAAAGGCAAAGGCTAAAGAACTCACCACTAAACTGGGTTAAATATACACTGCTAAGTTTTCTGTATATAAATATAATTACAAAAATAATGCTAAGTGAAAGGCACTGAACTCAAAAGATTACAATTTGAATGCAGACTCTACTTGCATCCATAATGTTGCCATTTATCTTTGTAGGGTGAATATAACATAAGTTATGCAACTGTTAAACCTAAAGTGGTTTCTCATTTTTAGTATGAAAAATAGTGTTGTGTTGACCATACTGTTTTCTAAATAATTGTGGCCAATATTAGAGGGTGTGTTGATTATCTCCCTGCCAATAAATATTGCCCTTCTCTGAGTTCTTACAGACCACAATTTCTCATTATTTCTCATTATTACTCTTTCTTCCTGGTAGTGCTTTCCCCCAGAGGATACTGGTCTGAAGAGCTCATTCTCTTACTATCTTTTATTTCTTTGCAGTTTCCAGTGTTCACAGCCACCATGATGCTACTCAGAAAAGACGCCGTTCTCCAGATAACAGGGTTTGCTGCAGCCATCCTTGCAGTGTTTCCATGGGACTTCCTTAGTGGCAAGTATGGTACTTTCAAGAAACATAAACCCCAAACCCAGCATGGCCTTAGTAGGAATGTGGAGAACCTGTATCTACCATTATAACAACTACTCCTGCAATGTCCAAGTATGTCACCAATACACCTACCATGACTCCTTCATCCTTTTAGATATTCAAGTTTCACAACACCTGGTTCTGATGTCCAGCTTTTGGGGGATGATTGGGACAGTCTCTAACATTGTTGCTCTTTGGAATTTGTACACAGAGAAGGCACAGAAAAATACCACCCACAGTTTATTTTGCCTTCCAGGGATTCTGAACATCCTTGCTAGTAGCTTTGTCTTTTTTGCTGTATTGTACAATTATTTATCCATCATACGCAAGGAAGATATTGCATTTCCACCATCTTTCCACATGTCCTCCTTCCCAGATACCCAGAAGGCTGGCAGTGGCAACTCTTTCTTCATTCTTCTTTGAATGAAGTGGTATAATTTTCTTATCTTTCTCTTCTCACCTGAATACTAGAGTTCATTCTAAGATGTAAAAGCGAAGTACTGCTATGTTACATAGTTTTGAGAATTCAAAATTACCAGCAAGTATAGCAAGTATTCTTCAGATGTCTACCTAAAACTTCCACACTTAAAAGCACCATGTCTAAGGTGTACAAGTGGGTCTTCTATTATTGTTTTATACTTTATTGACTGGAGTATGGATTTTCATTAAGTAAAATCTTGCCCACTTGGTCTTATGAAATCAAATTTTTATTTATTTTTTAAATTATTTTTTTATTTTTATATTAGTTACAGTTTATTAACTTTGTATCCCAGCTGTAGCCCCCTTCCTCATTCCCTCCCAATCCCGCCCTCCCTCCTTCATCTCCTCCTTGCCCCTCTCTAAGTCCACTGATAGGGGAAGTGCTCCACCCTTTCCATCTGACCCTAGTTGATGAAGGTAAAGAATTAAAGAATACAGTATATGTGGAAATGAGTGTCATAATATATCACCTCCTCCCATCATTCATAAAGATGAAAGCATGTCTGTTTCCTACTTCATGATAAAAGCATCTCTTCACTAGATGAAATTTCCCAAACTATGTTGAAGTCAACAGATTGTTAAAAGGAATCTCTCCAGTGCAGTATAAGAATCAATACTATTAAAGACTTCCCCATGTTCCCCTGCTTTCTCCTTTAGTCTTTTAAATCTATTTTTGCTAAGTATTTTAAACTTTTGTTCTCCTATCCCATCTTCTCATCCCCAAATATACCAACACTATTCTGTAAAAACGACTTGTTAAAAAAAATTTAGACATTTAAAAGCTTAACAAGTAGTCCCTGTTACAAATCCTCATTATTTTCCATTGCTCTCCCTGCTGTGTTCCACTTTCTGGGGAGATGTGAACAAAAACTACTCACCAAAGATAGGGTATCAGCAACAGAACAAAGAAACATTTCTACCCAGGAATCCAACCCAAATTAGCAAATTAATTTATTTATTGCGGTTACTTACAGTAGTAAGAATGAGGGGGTTACTAATAGGAGGAGGGACAACATAAAGACAGCTGCATCACCAATATGGTCACCCTACTATGGGTGTCTACTGACAAAAGCAGCTCAAGGGGTATTATAGTCTCCTCTCCTCATTTCAGGGGTATCCTTAGATGTAAAATTTTAAATTTCTGTGTTATTATTGTTTAGACAAAGTTTCTCTATGTAACCCTGTCTGTCCTGGAATTTTCTGCGTAGACCAAGCTGGCCTCAAACTCACAGAAATCTGCCTGCCTCTGCTTCCTAAGTGCTGGGGTCAAAAGTATGTACCACAATGCCCATCTCCTGACCCTTAAAAGCCTCCCCTTAAAGTGAAATGGTTCAATTCAGATGAATTTGTTTCACAACACCTCCACTACCTGAAGTTGTTCCTTAATCCATTTACACATAATTTTCTAGGTCTGCCTCCTAGTTCATAACTGACAACATCTTTGCATGCAATTATACTCTCTTGACATTCCTTGTGTCTCTCGTTCATGTAGTTCTAGCTATTTCAACCTTCTGAACAAAATGGGCTAATTGTCCTGTCACTTACTAAACTGCAGCTGAGCTCTTCTGAGGAACAGCAATTTTCTGAGTGGTGGCATTATTAACTGACTGAGGTATACCAAATACAAAATGGTAATTTCTGATGCTACCATATTTGACACATGAATCTGTTGCTCCATGAAGGGAAAGCATAATTCCTCCTTATAACCAAAATTGTACTTAAGCCTTGTGGATTCTAAAATTGACTGATGGTTTTGCTCCCTGGTTGTCCCTGTTTCCATCAATGGTCACACTAGTATCCCCCAAAATCATTTTCCAATGTATTTCTAATTAGCTGAGAAGCTTTAAAAGTTTGACATTATCTTCTATGGACACTTCGTTACTCAACCATCAAATTCATGCAGACAAAGCAAGGTAAAACTTCACTCTTTCCCTCTAATTGTTTGATTTTCTAGAGTTAAGAGAAATATCAAGTTGGCTTTGATGTCCTGAAGTCTATTTTGCTTGTTTTTGTTTGTGTTTTGCTGTGTTTATAATGACTCAGTTCCTTATATGAACTCATGAGATATTTCTATATTTCTAACAGTAGTAATGATCAGGTACTATGGAGTATTTGCCTGGAAGAGAACTTTGCAGCATGTCCAAAGCCTCATGTTTCACCCAGAACATTCATGGATTCTTGCATCAACAAATCAAAGGAAATTGAAGCATATATCATGACTTTATACTAAAAAGAATTGGTATATATGTGGTCGATCATGATTCATCTGTGCTCTTTCTCGTTGGCCTATTTCTAAACTCATTCTATTGAGTAGTATGGAAGTCTTTCTCACCTTACACTGGGCCCCACACAGGGGCGGCAGGACCCAAATTATTGCATTATTTGGGCATACACACACACACACACACAGATATATAGATAGATATAGATATAGATATATCTTGCTGGACATTTGCTTGTATATTATGTGTTTCTGATTTTGTGTTTTCATGGATTTTGGGGGGTGGATGCATGTTTCTTGTATTTTTATTTTGTCTTTTAAATTTTTTATGTATTTATTTTTTGCTTTTTTGTTTTCTAAAGAGAGAGAAAGGTTGGGGGTTGAGTAGATGGGAAAGTGGGAAGGATCTGGGAGGAGTTGAGGGAGGAGCAAAGTGTGATCAAAACATTGTGTGAAATTTTTTTTCAAATAAAAAATAAAAATAAAGAAGAGCAACTAAGCATTAACATATTTGAAAGTAATTTGATATTACCTAGTAAAGCTGATTCAGATAGTCTGATTGTCTTAGTTAGGGTTTCTATTACTTGACAAAACACCATGACCAAAAAGCAAGTGGATAAAGGGTATATTCAGCTTACAGTTTTGTAGCAGTGTTCATCATGCTGGGAAGTGAGGACACGAACTTAAACAAGGCAGGATCCTACAAGCAGCAGCTGATGCAGAGGCCATGGAAGGGTGCTGCTTACGTTCTTGCTTCTCATGACTTGCTCAGCCTGCTTATTTATAGAACCCAGGACTACCAGCACAGGGATGGCAACAACCACGTGTGTTCAAACCCCAGCAACCATATGGTGGTACACAGTTGTCTGTAACTCCAGTTCCAGGGAATCTAATATCTTTTTCTGGCCTCTGAAGGTACGTCACATACAGGATGCATAGACATACATGCAGGCAAAGCACTCATACAACAAAATAAAAATAAATCTTTAAATTTTTTCCTTTTTTCACTTTATTCATTTTGTATCCCCCTCACAAACCTCTCCCTCCTCCCCTCCCAATCCCACCTTCTCTCTTCCTTCTCCACATATGCCCCTCTCCAAGTCCAATGATAGAAGAAGTCTTCCTCTCATTCCTTCTGATCCTAGTCTATCAGGTCTCATCAGGAATGGCTACACTGTCTTCCTCTGTGGCCTGGTATGGCTGCTCCCCCATCAGGGTGAGGTGATCAAATAGCAGGCCAATCAGTTCATGTCAGAGGCAGTCCCTCTTCCCATTATGATGAAACCCACTTGGACACTGAAATTCCATGGGCTACATCTGTGCAGGGGTTCTAGGTTTTCTCCATGCATGGTCCTTGGTTGGAGTATCAGTCTCAGGAAAGACCCCTGCGCTCAGTTTTTTGGTTCTGTTGCTCCTGTCCTCTCCCTATCTTACTATTTCCCACATCTTTCGTGAGATTCCATGCTTTCTGCCCCACAGTTGGCCATAAGTCTCATCATCTGCTTTGATATTCTGCAAGGCAGAGCCTTTCAGAGGCCCTCTGTGACAGGCTCCTAGCTCGTTTCCTGTTTTCTTCTGATGTCCATCTGCTTTGCTTTCTGGCTGAGGATTGAGCATTTTAGCCAGAGTCCTCCCTCTTGATTAGTTTATTTAAGTGTACAGATATTAGTAGGTTCATCCTATATTATATGTCTATATGAGTGAGTATATACCATGTGTGTCTTCCTGCTTCTGGGATAGCTCACTCAAGATGATCCTTTCCAGTTCCCACCATTTACCTGCAAATTTCATGATATCCTTGATTTTATTGCTGAGTAATATTTCATTGTGTAGATGTACCACAATTTCTGTATCCATTCCTCAGTTGAGGGGCATCTGGGTTGCTTCCAGCTTCTGGCTATTACAAATAAAGCTGCTACAAACATGTTTGAACAAATGTCCTTATTGTGTACTTCAGCCTCTTTTAGGTATATGCCTAGGAGTGGTATAGCTGGGTCTTGAGGAAGTGCTATTCCTAGTTGTCTGAGGAAGCACCAGATTGATTTCCAGAGTGGAAATCTTTAAATTTTGAGCCCCTTTGAGTCCCTTAGGGACATGCTTCCTTCACTTATTCAATCTCAAGCAACCTTTAATATGTCCTAACCACCAAGGAGTTCTTACCTTGGTCTTTGCTGTTTTCCTGGTCTCTGCAAAATTTTTCTAGGCCCTTTCTCATATTGCAGAGAAATGTTTTGCTCTGGGATCGTTATTGAGTCAAATGAATGTAGTTCAATGGAGACCCTGGAAGCCCACACAACACAGCAGGAAACATATCTCTCCTAAAGGCTGTGTTTGAAACCCAGGACAAGCCCCCAGATCAGAAACAAAGAACAACCCCCAAATCACATAAAGAAAGTGAAAGTAATTCATCAAGGCAATTTCTTTTTACAAAAAGGATGTACCTAAGGCCAGGCCAGGCAAGCATGTACTCTTTGGCTTAACCAGGATCTAATTTGTGACAGCATTTCATCTCATTGGTGGAAACTCAACTTCATAATCTGATGACTGGCTAATCAGCATAAAGTGGAAAGGGAAGGTTCCGGAGACACAAACCCTTGATTGTTAACTACCTTTGATAGAAAAAATAAAAATAAAAGATGTCCCTCGTGTTTATCACAGGTTTAAATGGTATGTAAGAACTTTAGGCAAGTTTGCTAGTGAGAATTTATTTTAACACTTTTGGAGGGTGTTGGAGTTTATACAAGGTCTCAGTTGTAGCCTAGTCTGTCCTTAAAACATAGCCTAGCCTATTAGATTGGCACATGGTGATCTTTATGTTTCAGCCTCCTGGATGTGGTAGCTAAATGTGTTTGTCACCATGCTCAGGTTTTGTGCCTTTTTAAATGGTAAGCTAAGAAGATATATGCCTTTGATTGATGTAGTAGAAAAATCCATGATGCTTTCATTACAGTGTCTATGCTATCTTTCAAGGAAAAGGAGTGCCAAAGAGTAGGAAAAGATAATACGTGAACAATGATCTCTTGGCTGTTTCCAAATGAAAGGACTCCCTTACCAAGTTTCTTGAAGAATGAAAGAAAAGACATATCAGATTTTCACTTCATTCTCTAGAACAACTGTTTGTAACCTATGGCACACAGGGTAGTTTGAACCCATGGGGGTCATGTGGTGTTGTAGCTGTTCATTGTTGGATTGACAAAAAATACAATCACCTGGGAGATGGGTTTCTGAGCATGTCTGTTGGGAATTAGCTTGATCCATTGAGGTAGGAAGACTTGCCTACTGTTTATGACACCTTTCTCTAGCGGGCAGATTGTGGACTGCTTAAAAATGGAGAAAGCAAACTGAACACCAGCACTCAAGGGTTCATTGCTCTGCTCTTCAATGTGGATGCCATTTGACTAGTTGCTTCAAGTTTCTGGCACCTGACTTCCCCACAGTGATAGAATATATCACTGGAAGAACCATACAACCCTTTTCACCCTTAAATTGCTATTATCGGAGGATTTTGTCACTCCAACTAGAAAATAAACAAAGACAGAATTTGCTGCCAAGAAGAAGGGTTGTTGTGGGGATAAAAATGTCCTTACTTTTATTGATTTATTGGTTTGTTCTCTCTCTGTGCCTCTATCTCTGTCTCTCTCTGTCTCTCTCTGTCTCTCTCTGTCTCTCTCTCTCTGTCTCTCTCTCTGTCTGTCTCTCTCTCTCTCTCTCTCTCTCTCTCTCTCTCTCTCTCTCTCTCTCTCTCTCTCTCTCTGTCAGTGAGTGAGAGCACAGGGTAGTGCTGGAGCACCACTCTTCTATTGGATAGAATATTCACTTGATAAGCCATTAGGGTTTTCAAGGGGGTTGAGCACATGACCTTTGCCTATAAATGAGGTCTGTGGTGAGATTCCTAGAAAATGCCAGGTTTGTATCTGTAAAAGGAGAATGGTCCTAAGCAATTGCTAATTGTGCTGGAATTCTTGCTTCTCTGCTGGCAAAGGCTTCAACCAGATTCTTGGGTAATGGACTCCTCTCCCTTTTCATGCCCCCTAATAGTTCCTGTCTTCCTATCATGCCTCAGTAGCAACATGGAGAGTACCATGAAAAGAGATAGACCAAGCATGCTCACTTAAATCCCTCTGCCTTCTTACGAAGTTACTGAGCCATCCTGGTAAGCCCTAAGATCATGATCTAATTCGATTCTAATTCCTTTCCAATTCTAATCTTCCAAATACCATAACATATACTTCCAAGATTAAGTTTTTAACATTGAATTTGGGGGGACATACTCAAGCCACAAAGCACATGTGTCTTAGTATTCTCTCTCCACCAGTGTGTCAGAGAACCAAGAGACAAAGCAAACTTTGAATTAGAAAACTAAGAACTTGGGAGCTGGAGCTCCATGGTTGAGAATACTTGCTGCCCTTGCAGGGGACCTAGGATCAGTTCCAGGCACCCACAAGACAGCTTACTGTAACTCCGCCTCCAGAGATCTGTGGTGGTTTGAATATAAATGGCTCCCATATATTTGAATATTTAGTCACCAGGAAGTAGCACTACTTGAAAGGATTAAGAAATCTGGCCTTTGTGGAGGAAGTGTTACTGGGGTTGGACTTGAGGTTTCAGAACCCATGCCAAATCCAGTGTCTCTCTCTCTCTCTGCCTGAAGATAAAGATGTAGTGTTATGGGGATCTCTCCAGAGAAGAACATTCAAACAAACTGTGTATCTAACTAAAATTTTTATTCCAGCTGGCTGGGACCACACTGAAGTGTTCAGGGACTCGGGTGTAGCCTTGAGAGTCGAGAACACTGTTTTTTGTTTGTTTGTTTGTTTGTTTGTTTAAGCCAGAAACCACAATCTTGCATCTTGTTTGGCAGCTGCGTGGGGCCTTCAAAGAAGTGAGCAGTTTGAAGCAAGTCATTTTAACAGAAGCTTCCATAAGCAGTTATTGGGGAGGAGGTTTCATACACACAGGCAGTTTTAACTAGGGCATCCTGACTTAGTTTCTAGAATAGAGTTGGGTAGCTTTCCATTGTATTCTCCATAAAAGATGAAATTCCAGTTAAATTTGCAATGGCAAGAATACAAGATGGAAGAACCCCTGTACTGTCTTGCCCCATCACATTAGCTCTCAATTTCTTCTCCATCACCATGTCTCCCTGCCTTCTGCCGTGTTCCCCTCCATGATGATATTGGACTAGACCTCTGCAACTGTAAGCAAGTTCCAATTAAATATTTTCTTTTCTAAGAGTTGCCTTGTCCATGGTGTCACTTCACAGCAATAGAATACTGACTAGAACAGGATCCAAAACCCTTTTCTAATACCAGCAAGTACCAGGCAGTCACAAGGTGCACAAGATGCAAGCAAAACCTTTATACAGATGAAATTAAAATAAATAACTCTTAAAACTTTAAAAACGTTTAAAATTAATTTTAAAGAGAAAACTATGGAAGTGTGAGGAAGCAGAAGGCATTTAGCACAGTTCGATGATTCACCAGGAAATGCTGTACTAAAGACACTGAATAGGTTTTTAATCCTGCAGCAACTCAAGTGGGCTCAGCACAGGAATTTATTATTGGAATTATTTGGGAAAGGCAGAAATTGTGTTTGTTTAGATTCCAGTCTGGAATGGTCATTATTTTCATCTGGAACAAAGATGGGGGTAAAAAGAATAAAGAGGCAAATGGCTCTCATTTAGCCTAGCTTCACATCAATTTTCCTGTGTAGCCAAAGATGGTCTTGCTCTTCTCCTCTTCCTGCCTCCACCTCCTGATTGCTGAGATTACAGATATGCACTAGCACACCTTCTTCACGGCTGCGTGCATCTGATAAAGGTTTTGTTTCCGGATATATAAAGAACTCCCAAAACCCAAGTAGGAAAACAAACAGCCCAATTTAAAAAGTGGACAAAGGATTTTATGAGATATTTTGCCGCATGGGATATGTGCATAGAAGCACTAATGGCTTGGTTATAACCTGCTTTTAAATGTGTAGAGATCTTGTGTAGTTACTCAAAAAGATGTTTACATAAGCAAATACATGGAGAACAGTGAGGAAGGTTCCAGAAGACCTGAAGTTTATATATCACTGAGTCTTTGTCCAATCAAGAGATCATTTGCTTCATATTTTTTTCTTGATTGGCAGGCGCAGAGAGTTTCCTTTTCTCTTCAGTAACCACACCCTTCCCAACATATACAAGCATACTTATGTTCATGCGTAGTTACATAGACTCATGTTTTCTGAAAGTGCTTATATCCATGCGTCCTAAGTAAAAAGAGCCAAAGTTGGTGCCAGAAGCTCTAGTGAGGATAGTGCCTTTAAGACAGTTGAGTCAAGTCCGACAAGCTTCAGGATTGAAGAACACAGATGGCCTTGTGGACAGCCTGCCAACCCTGGTTGGATGAAAGCCTTTTGAAAGTGCTGATTTCTATCCAATGAAACTACTTTTACCATGCAAATTCCTTGTTCTGCTACTACAGCTACCTCTTCTTCTTATGTGGTTAGTCCTTCCTATGAACATGGGTCACATTAAAAAGGGTGAAGCTGACTGTCCAAAACCCTGCTGAGGAAAAATTTTGTTTTTACTTTAAACCAAGTTATTTACCTGCTATTGATTCTTTTCCAAATAATAATAATAACAATAACATAAACCAGGCATGTTAGCACAAACCTGAAGTACTAGAAGAACATTGATGAGAGTTCAGAACCAGTTAGAAAGAAGAGAAAGGGGTAGTGGTTAAAAGAAGGGGATGGTGAGAGGAAAAGGAGGAAGGGAAGAGCAAGAAGTAGAGGAGGAAGAAGTAGAGGAGGAAGAGCCTCACTACAAGGGAGACTTAAATTATTTGAGCAATCTCTGCTGTTGATCATATATTTATAATTTGCAGTCAAACAATGGTAAGGGGCACAGATTGTATTAGGTCTAAATCTGTAATAATTATAAATTCTCAGCAGTACACAGGGGTGAAAAATATGCCTTAAAGTGAAGGTATAAAGAAAGGGATGTTAGACGTCTGAATTACTCAGATGGGTCTTTATCATGTGCAGGAAGGTTCACAAGTATATCCAGCCCACCCTGCAAAAAGAGGGGGAAGAAGTACATGACAAAAGGGAGCAAAGGCAGTGCTACAATGCATCACCAAATAGTATCATGATATTTACATATTAATGGCTGAAAACAGGTGAGAGAATTCCATAAGGGTTGGAATTTGATGACATAGTAGAATTCTTAGAATTACAATATAGGCCACTTGTGTTGCCAGCAACAAGCATCAGAGGACATATTAGAAGAGCTCGTCATTCCTGCTGGTCCAGATAGCTGTTTGTTTTGCCACGTATATGGTCACTGGTTTACTTGGAAACAACATTGCTGGTTAGTAGATACTCTATCCGTCCTTGGTTGTATAGTCTAAGTAATGTGGCTAAATATACATATCACAATTTATCACTGACCTTTCTAAGTATACAGATATGTGGCTATAAATTCATTCACAGTGCTGTGAAGCAGCCACCACTGTTCATCTTCCCCAACAGAAATGCTGTCCTTATTTAATGTCATCTCCCTTTTTCTAATTTCCCAGCTCCTAGTAACCACTATTCTACTTTTTGCCTCTGTGGATTGACCACCCCAGGGATCTCCTTAGTACAATCACACAATGTTTGATCTTTGAAGATAATATTATAACTTTGGTGTGATCTGTTCCCTGAAAGGTTCATGTGTTAAATATTTGGTCTCTAGCTGGTGATACAGCTGTGTCAAGTTTTTGACACTTAAGTAGTTAGGACATATCTAGCATGCGTGCCTTTGAAGATTATACCTTATCCATGATCCCTTCTGTCTCAGATCCCTGTCCTCTATGAGGTAAAAACCCTCTGTATCACCACAGAAATACCTGTATTCAACACTCATTGAATCCACAAAGCCAAGGATAATAGTCTCAAATCTCTGAAATCTGACCCAAACTGAGTAATTCCTTTTAAATTTGTTCTCTCAAGTATTTTGGCTACACCTATGAAAAGCTGACCAACACTGAAGCTTTGAGTTATGATGGCTCAATTTAATGATTTTATTTCTTACCATCACAAGAATGTGAAAGACAGAGAAAGCTCTGTAGAAACCATGCTTTGAATTTTGAATGTGGACTTTCATCCAGGTTAGTGATATGGTCTATTCTCTGTCATGATGCCATGTATTAGCACCATTGTCTGTCTGCCTGTCTCGATTTCTTTGTGTCTCTCCGTCTTTCTGTGACATTCCTGCCTCACCCTGTTGCTACATTCTGTGTCTTGTGTTCTCTATCTGAGTTGTAGCAATTAGTAAGGAAATGTGGCCCAAAGTCCAGCTGTCTTATCCCTGACTTCCTTTCCACTCACAGAACCTGCCTTTATGAATGGCTGCAGGTGCCTGACCTTTTGATTTTTGCGTGCTATTCACAAGTATGAAAATACACAAGTGCTGTCAATGCACAGCAGAAAGGTCATCAGATAGCATGACTTTGTAATATTGACACCTTATAAACAAGCTACATTCCTCTTGTCAACCCATGTGCATATGTAACCTATATCTATGTTTACATGTGGTGATGTGTGAGAGTGTGTCTGTCTGTCTTTCTGTGTATGCAAACACCTGATTATATGCAATGCTTTGGTGTGTGACTTTCTGTATCTCTCTCCTTGTGTCTACGTGTGTGTGTGTGTGTGTGTGTGTGTTTTGTGTTCAGCTCCCATTGTGATCACTGGATCTGTCCTGTGGTTACTTTCTTTGATAGCACTATTGCCTCACAGAGGTAAATCTCTGCTGTACAATCAAGATATCTGTGCAGCTTGGACATCCCCATTACTTGGAAAAGATCTATTCCCATAAAATGTCTTGTAAAATACATTAAAAACTATGAAGGCCTGGGACAGTGGTACACACATGTAATCCCAGTACCCAGGAAGGCTGATGCAGGAGGATCTCTGTGAGTTCGAGGCTAGCCTGGTCTACAAAGTGACTCCATGGCAGTCAAGGCTACATAGAGAAACCCTGTCTCAAAATTTAAAAAAAAAAAGCCACCCAGGATTACTTTCACTTTTTTGTGACATCATCCTTCATGCCATGCTACCATGTTCTTAGAAGCTCTCCTGGCTCTTTTACTACCACCACAAAACAGCCCCAACAAACACACGGTGCAGGGTGCAAAGCGGTGTCCCTTCTTCTGCTCTGTGGTCTCCCTGAACTCTTTCACTTCTCTTTCCCAATTAAGTGGGAATTTAATTTGTAGAACCGTTGATTTTTTTTTTTAGAATTTTAGAATTTTAGCAGTAGAGATGGGCCTAGAATAAAGAGCTAGTTTGATGGATCTATTGATGTCAATTGAGCATAAAGTGGCTTTTTTGAACACTTAAAGAAATGCTCAACGTCCTTAGTCATCAGAGAAAGCCAAATCAAAACAACCATGAGATTTCACCTTACAACCATCAGAATGGCTAAGATCAAAAACTCAAGTGACAACACATGCTAGAGAGGTTGTGCAGAAAGGGGAACCCTCCTCCACTGCTGGTGGGAATATAAACTTGTACAACCACTCTGGAAATGAATCTGGCACTTTCTCAGACAATTAGGATTAGTAGTTCCTCAAGACCCAGCTATACTCCTAGGTATATATCCAAAAGATGCTCCAGTACACAACAAGGACATTTGCTCAACCATGCTTGTAGCAGCTTTATTTGTGATAACCAGAAGCTGGAAACAATCCAGATGCCCCTCAGTTGAGGAATGGATACAGAAATTGTGGTACATCTATCTACACAATGGAATATTACTCAGCAATAAAAAACATTTATCTAGCACACACAAGTCTTTGAATTCTAACAATATAACTTAAAAAATAACAGTTATAAAACAATAATATAAAACCTCACATGAGCCATGCATAGTGGCACAAGCTTATTATCTAAGTAGTCAGGAATCTGAGGCACCTTATTTTTTTATTTTTTGTTTTTTTTTTTAATATGAGACCAACCTGGGTCACATAATGAATTGGAGAAAAATGCTTGTATATTATAGTGAGGCTATGTCTCAAAAGGTAGAATAAAATAAAATTTTAAGAAGAGATAAGAAAAACATAAGAAAGAAAAATATCTAAATAACAAATATTCAAAAATATGATAGTGTAAATGCACAAAAATATGTTTATTGTTTTTTATGAGTTTTAGATTTGCTTCCTGGTGAACATATTTTTAGGTTCCTAAATTCTCCTCTCTTTTGACATGTGGTAATATTCCAGTGAATTGGTTTGCTTCAAAGTAATGTACACTGAGCAGTAAACTATGTGTTTACCAGAATATAGATCATCTATTACTTTTTCTTTAATTTATTAATTCACCATTTATTAATTTTGCTATGTTGCTTTTATTTAATACAGGGTCTCATTATAAAAGCCCTGCCTGACCTGGAACTTGAAACATAGGTTATGCTGGTTTTGACACTCCCCAATATTACAAATTGGTGATCATCTTTGTGGCGGAATATCTGTATTTAAACCTAATTGTCCATCTGGACCAACAGTCAGAAATGGAACTGTTAAAATTCATTGTCAATCCATTGTAAATATTTCTCCAGCGCTCTTCTCTTAATTTTCTCAGACCATATTCCCAATTTTCTCAGACCAATTTCCAGAACAAAGTCCTTTTTTCTGAAACATAAACAATTATTCCTTCCTGTTACTAGCCACCCAATAGACAATGCCCCAGGCTTGAGGAGCCTGTGCTTATGTTGTCTTGTATTTCTTTGCAGTTGTCCAGTGTTCATCATGCTTATCAACAAAGGTTCCAACCGACGAGTAGGAGGTTTTGCTTTGTCCACAATAGCATGGATTCTTTGCTTCACCTCCATGGGTCTCCCACAGTGGCGAGTGTGGTACTTCAAGGAACCCATAAACTCTTACCCTCGGGTGGCTTTTGTGGGAGTGTGGAAAGCCTGCATCTACCACCATGTCAATCTCAGTAATGTTAGAATGTGTCACCATTACAGCTACTATGACACCTTCATCCCTTTGGATATTCGTGTTTCTCAACACCTGCTGCTAATCACCAGCATTTTCTGGGTGGTTGGAAAAGTGGCCACGATTATTGCTCTTAAAAATGTGTACATGGGAAGAGGAGAAGAGAATGTCACCCAAAATGCTTTTTGCCTCGCAGCAATTCTGAGCATCATTGCCAGTAGCTTTGTCTTTCTTGCTGTTTTGTGTAATTATTTCTCCATCATAAACAGAGAAGGGATTAACTTTCCACGATCTTTCCATATGCCCTTTTACCCACAAACTCAGAAAGTTGGTGTTGCCATGGTATTGGCATTTCTATCAGCCATTCTGTTTTTGTGCAGTGGTGTGATTTTCATTCCTTACACATTTCCCTTAAACACCCAAGTCTTCCCTAATATCTAAAAATGAATTTACTGCACCTTGAAAACCCCAGAATTTCCTGTGGTTATAACAAGGATTTTTGATATGTCTATCTAAAGTTTCCAAAGACTCAACAATGCCCAAGTGGCCTGTGACAGAAAATGGACAAATGCCTCCTTATCTTTTCTGTCTTGTGTGTTTCATTACTTCATCAGTTGGATTATGGACTTTCATTAAAATAAACTTACCCACTTGTCGTTGATCTTATGAAATCTGAGTTTGAATTGATATCAATGAAGGAAGCTAATCAATAATCCTAAGTATATATGACAGTGAATGTCAGAGCACATTAATCTTTAATATAGCCCTTTGGTTTCAAGGCTAAAACAAAAAGTTGTCCTATTTGCCATATGAAATTTCACAAATGTATTCAAGTTGACAGATCAATGGAAGAAATCTCCCCTGTATATTACAAGGCTCAATAGTCTGAAGATGTCTATATTTCCTTTAATAAGCAATCATTTCCCATCTGTATGTCTGACATAACAGTCCTTAATGTCTATCATACAAAACCTTTTAAGTCATGTTAACAAGCCAAAAAGCACCACTAACTAAAAAACTAAGAATGTCATTGGATATTTGAAATCTATAGCAGAGATTTCCCCACTTTTATGTAACTCAGTTACCTGATATTCACCTAATATTCATGGATATTACCTAAAACCCCTACTTAGATGTATCCCATTGCAGCTCAGTATCCAAGTGGGTATTCTAGTAAGGGAAACAGGGACTGTCTCTGACATGAACTCAGTGGCTGGCTCTTTGATCACCTCTCCCTGAGGGGGGAGCAGCCTTGCCAGGCCACAGAGGAAGACAATGCAATAAGTCCTGATCAGACCTTAGGAGCTAGGGTCAGATGGAAGGGGAAGAGGACCTCCCCTATCAGTAGACTTGGAGAGGGACATGGGAGAAGATGAGGTAGGGTAGGATTGGGAGGGAATGAGAGAGGGGGCTACAACTGGGATACAAAGTGAATAAACTGTAATTAATATAAAAACTAAAAAATAAAAAGAAGTATATAAAAAGAATGCATAGTGAAATCTAATCTTTGAAATATTTTTGCTTGTACTGTATTGCTGGTTTTATGATGCAATCACATGTAGAATTGCAAGAATACTATATTACCATGGTATAACTAAACTTATCTTTTTCTTCTGCTGTGTTTGATGGGTATCTGGTGTCATCTTGTGGCCAAATGTAAAACACTTTATGAACTTTGGATAATTAAAATTGGTTTTTGCTTCTACTGCACTTGATAATCTTAAGTGACTATCTTGTGGTTATATGAGAGAATATTTTATGACTACAGGAAAGTGATAAAATCAAGATATGTTTTACATATTTATTGTTAAACAAATTATGTGTAATTCTTACTATTCATGCATAGAATTCATTGAAGAAGAAAGAATATGTAAAGGCAGATATGATAGCACATGCTTGTAGTCCAACATCTTGTATGACTGAAACAATAAGATCATAAGTTTCAGATAGGCCAATATAGCAACTCCCTGTCTCAAGAAAATGGAAAGAGAGGATTAAAGGAAGGAAAGCAGAGGGAAGAGGGACAGGGAGAGAGAGAGAGAGAGAGAGAGAGAGAGAGAGAGAGAGAGAGAGAGAGAGAGAGAAAGAGAGAGATCACAATTTCATTGGACCATTAACTAAAGCTACTGAGTTTCTTGGTAGATTGAGGTACAGTACTTATCTCAGTAGAGAGTTTTCATTTCAGTATGAACCTCGGAGGTGATTTTGATATTTGATTTTTGCTTTATTTACCTATAATTAAGCTTCTTTATTTATATAAGTATTCATTTACCATGTCTAAATACCATTGTTGCTTTAACAAATTCTATTCTGTCTCCTTGCTTTTGCTCTTCTGTAAAAAATGCTCATATATGATAATTCAGGTGAAGTGATAGAAATACCCAAAAAGATCTAGAGATATATAAATCTAAAGATATCAAAATATCTTTTAAAAAAACTATAGAAAATATAGGGTATAGTGAAAGACAAAATGCCATTTCAGTAAAAATTACAAGAAAAAAGGATCTGGGTCTCAGTTCACCAGTGTTTTTGCCTGATCTTCCAAGATGTATTTTTCCTTAATGCTCTGATATGTTTTTTAAAACTCTTTTTCCTATTCCATCTCTTTTCTCCTGGCAATTACTAACGTCTCTAGCTTGCCTGCCCTGATATTTTATCTCTGATTACTTTTATGTCAGCTTTGTTCTGAGTCCGTTTTAAAATTATTTTGTTAACTAGACTAAGAACCTGAAAGGGGGATCCTATGTCCTTTGACACCCCCAAATTGTTCTTTGAGGAACAAAGAGAAAGACAGAAATAAATTATTAAGGATTATAATTAAAGCAACAAATCCTACACCTGACAACAAACACCAAAAAGAAACAGATGAGCAAGCAAGCAAACTAAACAGTAAAATATCTTCAAAGTACTGAAGAAAAGTAATGATGAAGACATAATTTGTATATACTTAATGATGTGTCTTAGAGTTTCTGTTGCTGTGATGAAACATTATGAGCAAAAAGAAAGTTGGGGAGGAAAGGAATTACTTGACTTACACTTCCATATCACTGTTTATCACCAGAGGAGGTCATGACAGGAACTCAAAACAGGGCAAGAGCCTGGAAGCAGGAGCTGATGCAGTGGCCATGGAGGGGTGTTATTACTGGCTTGTTCTTTATGGCTTGCTCAGCCTTCTTTCTTATAGTACCCAGGGGCACCAGCCTAGGGATTGCACCACCCATAGGGGGTGGGCCTTCCTCTTTTGATCACTAATTATGAAAATGCCTACAGCCAGATCTTATGCATGCATTTTCTCAAATGAGAGTCCTTCCTTTGAGATAACTCTAGTTTCTATGTCAAGTTGATATAAAACTAGCCAGTGCAACTGACCTCTTGTCAACCTGACACACAGACACATCACTATTAAGCCGCAAGCTTTCCTTTCTTATTCATTTCCAAGACCTCACATTAAAAACAAATAATTTTAAAAGTCCCACAGTCTCTACAAATTCAAACATTAAAATTTCACTTTATCTAAATTATCCAGTCTTTCTAAAAGTAAAAAAAAAATCTCTTTTACAAATTCAAGTCTTTCAGCTGTGGGCTCCTATAAAAATAAAAATTAAATTAAATCCCTTCTTCAAGAGGGAAGAACCAGGGCTTAGTCACAGTCTTCAACAGTAAAAATAACTTATCCAATTATCTGGGAATTTACTCATGAACTTCTAGGCTCCTCCAAGGAGCTTGAGTCACTGCTCTAGCTCTGCCCTCTGCAGCACACACAATTTGTCTTTCAGGCTCCAACTGGCTCCACTCCACTGCTGCCACTGTTCTTTTTGCTCATTCCATTGTACTGCCATCTCCAAAATACTGGAGTCATCTGCTGCAACTGGGTTGTACTTTTACCAATAGCCTCTTCTAAGCTATTTTCATGGTGCTGAGCCTCAATTTCTCTGCATGACCACTTCAGTTCTGGGCCTTCAACTGCCAATGAGGCTGCACCTTCATCAATGTCCTCTTCGGCCCTCTTATAGTGCCAAGCCTCAGTTTCTCTCCATGACCCCTTCCTTCCTTCAAAACCAGTATTGCTTGGGTGACTCTTCTATATTATCAAGTCCAGCTGCCAGCACAAGGTACAACACTGCCCACTTTTTGAAACACAGCTTGTGTAAAAGCTTCTCAGATTTCACGTCAGTGTTGCTGGTCTTTTCTCAAGCACGCACGCACACACACACACACACACACACACACACACATATATATATATATGCTAGCCAGCATCAGTTGTCCCAGTAATTCAACATTTGCTCTTCAATGTCCCCAGCTGACCAGAATGACAGACTCTCAATTCAAATAGCAACTAGCCCTGATAGTCTTTAACTTCCTTCTTAAACACCACAAGCCAGGCCTCCATCTTTCATCTTCCAAGCTCCCACAGAACAGCTCACTGTCTCTTCCTGCTGCCTGCAGATTAAGATGTATAACTCCCAGCCACTCCTCCAGTATCATGTCTGCCTGCACACTGCCATGCTTTCCACCATGATAATAATAAACTAAACCTCTGAAACTATAAGCCAGGCCCAATTAAATATTTTCCTTTATACGAGTTGCTGTGGTCCTGGTGTCTCCTCACAGCAATAGAACGCTGACTAAGCTAATAACCAAGTACATTGGCTCAAATTTCAGCACTCAGAAGTCAGAGGTAGAAGGCTGTCTTTACACTGACTCTGTAGACCAGGTAGGCCTATTTCACCTTCTCAGGTAGGTGGGACTAGAGGTCTGGACCACTAGGCATGGCTTATGTAGAACTTTTAATGTGTGTATTTTTGTCACTTAAAAAATCCCAAACAACAATAACATGCTTACTATTATATTCTCCCTACTATGAGTATTTTATTAGGGCTCATAAACAATAGCTTATAGGTAAATTATTATAACTTTAAGAAGACAAGGTTATTATCTTAAGAAAGAGAATTGGTGGTGGTGTAAATCAAAATATATCTGCATATTTTTGTTTATTTATTTGAGATAGGCTGGGATTCACCTGAGTGTGCCGGAAGAGGGATGAGATCTTTAAGAAGCTCACAAAAATAGATCATTTAAGCTTTTAAGACTTGACTCCAGACAGGTGAATGCCAGCAACATGCCTTGTAATTTTACTGCAATTGGAGACTCAAGAAAGACTTGGTATGGTTAGACATCTTGGAGTGTTATTCTCTCATATGGGAAAGTTTTCAGTAGACCCAATCTCATGAGTGAATGTGAAAAAGTGATCTACATAAGATAAAGTCAGGCTAGGAACTGTACCTCTCCTGCTACTCAATGACAGCATTGAACATTTGCCCCCCAGTAACAAAACATACTAAAGCAGAGAGAGAGAGTCATTGGATCTAGTAGAATTTTCTTTTGAAGAAGAGCCTAGTGTAAAGTATTTAGAATGGGCCAAGCTGGCTTGTGTACTTAGAAATATTTCAGTATCATAAACGTGCAGCTGGAATCTGCTGAGTTGACTCAGTGGGTAAAGCACTAAGCACTTGCTACACAAGTCTAACAATGTGAGTTTGATCCTCAGAATCCAGGTATGGTGGTTTGAATGAGAAATACTCTGCATAGGTGAACACTTGGTCTCCTATGGTGATGGCACTATTTAGGGAGGTGTAGGAGGTGCAACCTTGCTAGACGAAGTATATCACTGGGGCAGGCTTTGAGAATATAAAGCCACACTCTACTTCCAAGTTCTTCTCTCTGTTTCATACTTGTATTTGAAGATATGCTCTCTCAGCTTCCTGCTGATTGCTACCATGCTTCCTACCATGATGAACTTTTGTCCCTCCAGAACTGTAATTCCAAGTAAGGTTTTCTTTCTATAAGTTTCTTTGGTCAGTATTTTAGAATAACAACAGAAAAATAACTAATACACAATGTAAGAGTGGAAGGGCAAAACTGACTCCAAGAGTTGTTCTCTGATGTCCACAAGCACTCTGTGGCATGCACCTATCCCCATTTCATACATACATGCATGTGTGCACATCACACACACAAGCACACTCAACAATATTTTTTGAAAGTTTATCTGTGTCCTAGTTACTTTCTTATTGCTGTGATAAGACCCCATGACAAAGGCAATTTATAGAATAAAGTTTATTTGGGGCATATGGTTTCAGTGATTTAGAGTCTATGATGGCAGAGCAAAGGATCTATTCTATTGTATGGCAGCAGAAATAGTTCCAAGATTGCATCTCACACTGGGAATTGTGGGAGTCTTTTGAAACCTCAAAGCCCAACCCCAGTGACATACCTCCTTCAACAAGTCTACATGTAATCCTTTCCACCAATTGGGGAACAAGTATTCCAAACATAAGAGCCTATGGGGGCTCTTCTCATTCAAACCACTGCAAGCTGTGAGAAGAGTGAGATAAGTTTGTTAAGTCTCAAGAGCTAAGTGAGAAAACTATTATAAGTTACACTAGCTTTTTCGCCCTTGTTGAAAGATTGACAATGGCAGGCTGGTGGGAATTGTAAACAAAATGTACTGTCCTTTCTTTCAAAGGGTTAAATAGGACAAAAATCCACTGGTAATTAAAAAGAAGCCACTTGGCCAAAATGCAGATTTCTCCCAGGTCCTCTGAAACATCATGAAACTGATTGTTGAATAAAGCAGAATGTCATTAGGAGTGATTTTATTGGTATGTTCCTTTAGCAGAACAGTTTTATTTTGTTTAACCCTAGATCCCTAGGCTATCTGATCTCAAGTTCTTGGTCATCCAAGCAGCATCTGGTATGGGTTCCATCTTGTGGAATAGGCCTTATGCCAAATCAGATATTGTTTGGTTACTCCCATAAGTTTGTGTTACCATTGCAATTGTGTATCTTGCAACCAGAACACAATTGTACATCAAAGGGTTTCTAGATGGGTTGTTGTTTACATTTCTCCTTTGGTAGCCTACAGGGTGCCTTTTGGTAGCAAGAACACTAGCTTGTAAGGATAAAGGCCCTAGGTACGCACCAGTTTGACTTCTCTTCTTGGTGTTGAATGAGTTGTGTAGGTGTTGTCTTCAACAATAGAGAGTTGCCATCTGTGTGGAGAACAACCTATAGCCTTAGCAAAATCCTGGATTGTTTGAGGGTTCACATGGGATCCCTTTAGCCAATAACTCAATTAGATGTAACCACTCCTGGAACTGAAAGCTTCATTTGGTAACAAGAGATGGCCAGTTGAGTCTGTGTCTCCCTTGTTATTTGATGTATTTCATTTAGAAATCTACTGCATTAGGTTTCCGTACTATCCATCAAATGACCCTTAATTTTAGCTGTCTCTCTTCATATTTACCACCTCATCTCTCTCTCTCTCTTTTCACCCTCGCTGCCTGATCTTCCCATTCTGCCTTCCCCTTGTCCATCCATAACTTTCCATTCTATTTTCCTGTTTTAGGGAGTTCTATCTGTCTCATCAACTTTCTTACTCTATACCTAACCTTTGTAGTTTTATGGTTTGTACCTTGATTATCACCTACTTAACAACAAATATACACATATGGGTGAATACATATCAGGCTTGTCATTCTTGGTTTGGGTTACCCGACTCATGATGATCTTTTCCATTCCATCCATTTGCCTGCCAATTTCATGTTTTCCTTGCTTTTAATAGTAGTATTCTATTGTGTAAATGTCCCACATTTTCTCTCCTGTTCATCTGTTGAGGGGCATCTAGATTGTTTCCAGTTTCTGGATATTATGAATAGAACAGCATTATTTCGTATCTAAGATTTGTCTTTTAAAAAATTTTATCTTTTTAAAAATGTTATCTTTTTTAAGTATTAAATTCATTTTCTTTTTTATCCTATATGTCCTTTGCATATGTATTATGGATCCTAGTTTTGTGTTTTCATGGGATTCCTGAGTAGATCTTCTGTATTTTTATCTGTTTCTTGTTCCTTTTCTTGCGCCTTTCCCTTCTGTTTGTTTGTTGTTGTTTTTCTATTCTGATGTGTTTGGGTTTTTTCTATCTTATTATGTTTTATTTTATTATTGTCATTAGAAACCTATTTCCTAATGAGAGACAGAAAGGAGGTTGATCTGGATGGAAAGAGAGGTTGAAGGGAACTTGGAGTAGTAGAGGGAGATGAAACTGTAATTAGAATGTATTATATGGAAAAATTTACTTTTAATAAGAAGAAAATATTCTCATTTCATATACACTTGTTTATTTTCACCCTAGAAACTATATTACTCTGTATCAGCAAGTCACACGAGAATGTGAGTCAGAGCTTTAACAATCAAAATAAAGGGCACAATATCTTTGTAGTAGTAATAAAAACTTGCTGGATGTGTTTGCTTGATTAAGCATGGCTCTGCTCCCTCCCTTCTGCAGAAGCCTTTTTGTGTTGCTAAAATACCTTGGATGGTGTTACCATTTTCATGAGATCCCAGATACATGGCTTACAACTTGATACTCAACATGGTGCTTTAGCTTCATAAATGAGGGTCTAGGGGACAGATTACCATCTTGAAACAGAGCATTGTTATAAAAGACATGTGTGGAGACATTCCTGGTTCTGCAACTAACAGAAACCCCAAATTAAAAACAAATCAGAGAGATCTTTCAAGATGTCAACTAGCACACACAGTTTCTGAGTTGCAGTGGAGCTGTTGCATTGGAATTGGTGAATGGAAGGACTACTGAAGCCAGGGAAATGAAGATGAGGCTTTCTAAACAAAAGGTATCATTGCAGGAGGAGAGAACTTTGGTCTCGGGTCACCTGTGGACTTGTTTGGGGAAGGAGAGAAATGATCTTTGATGTCCTGGCACTTCCCTTTCTTGGGCTTCCCTCCCCCTTGGCACAGCCTGCTCACCAAGACTTTCAGCTCAGAGCTCACTCCCTGGAGACTGTGGCAGCAGCAGAGGTGGGGCTCTTGGCCCCTCAGCCACACCCACCAGCTGTACCTGCCTTGGAGTCCCAGAACCACAGCTCCATCCTCCCCATGTCCCAGGCCTGCTAGCAGCCACACCAAGTCCTCAGGATCTCCCAGCCACTGACTGTACAGCCCGCCTAAACCCTGGGTGACAGATATAGCCACCAAAGTCCAGCAGACCCACCAAACAAGCTAGGCACACCAGGAGCCAAGCCTCTCAGGTCTGGAGAGCACAGTGGAGGGCCCTCAGGACTTCCCAGAAGGCATCTGGACAGGCATCCTAGTCTCCAGCTGCAGTTGGACTTCCTAACCTGGCAGCTGCAGCAGCACTGAGCTGGGAGAGATTATCAGTCCTCCTGCATATGACTAAGCAGGGCCAAACCAGAGAGTAGAGAGCCCGGATACCCTGATCCTTGCCGTTTTGGCCTGCTTGAGAGTGAGTGCGCCTTTGACTGTCTGCAGAGTCCCAGATCCAGGATCCTTCTAAACTAGCAGCCAGACATCATATTCCTCTCACCCACACACCTACTGTGGAAAACAGAGAGTCTCTTGGGACATCGAAGCCCCTGATCTGCTGGTCCAACAGTGAAGTTAAGGCAGATAACGCCAGAAATGGCAATGCAACTATCACCAGCACCTGCTACATCTACAGCACATGCACAAGTAACTCCCCTAGAATCCTGCAAGGCAAAGCCCCTCCCACACACTCAAGGGTTCAGGATTCCCTATCACTCTGTCCCTGGAGGCACACTTCCACAAACTTTTCCATACACACACATGTGCATTTGCATTTGCCCTTCTGCCCCCGAATTTGCCCTTTTGTGCCCATTGATTTTCCTCCCACAGGTACATTGAAGCACAAACGCACATGCTGAGGCTGCAGGACCTCTCTCAGCTTCCTGAAGGACTCTCCAGACGCTGGAGAGAGACAGTACCAGTCTGAACTGCAGAATCCAGGAACAAACAGGGAAGGTTAAAGATAAGCTAATGGCTAGGGGTCAGTGAAAGAATACATCCAACATAAATCAGGACATAATGGCTTCAACAGCAACCCCCAAAATTAATGGTTACTCCAATATGTCTGAAAGACAGGAAAATGACTTTAAAGCTATGCTTACCCAATTACTTAAGGCACATAAAGAGGAAACAATCAAATCGCACAGAGCAATAACTATACAAATACAGACAGTTAAAGAGGAAATAAATAAATCTATCAAAGATTTGGCCAATCAAGTGGAGGCAAAGAAAGAGGAAATGAACAAAATCCTCAAAGAAACACAGGCAAATATAGCCAAACAAATAGAGGCACAAGTAGAGATACAATTAATGTCATATAGAGAGGAAATAGACAAAAAAAAAAATAGAGACCATCGTAGAGAGACAGGAATCCCCACTCAAACAGATGAAAGAAATGGTGCAGGGCATGAAAACAGAATTAGAACAATAAAGAAAACACAAACTGAGAAAACCCTGGAACTGGAGAACTTAGAGAAAAGATCAGGAATCACAAAGGTAAGCATCACCAACAGAATACAAGAGATGGAAGAGAAAATCTCATGTGCTGAAGATACACTCGCCGAAATTGAAACTCCTCTCAAAGAAAAAGTAAAGTCAGAAAAGTCCAAAACACAAAACATTCAAGAAATCAAGGACATCATGAAAAGATGAAACCTAAGAATAATAGGAATAAATGAAAAAGAAGACTCCAGGCTCCAAGGACTGGAAAATATTTTTAAGAAAATCATAGAAAATTTTCCCAACTTAAAGGAACAGATGTCCATAAATATACAAGAGGCCTACAGAACACCAAATAGACTAGACCAGAAATGAAACACATCACGTCACATCATAGTCAAAACACTAAATCTGCAGAACAAAGAAAAGATATTAAAAGCAGCAAGGGAAAAAGGCCAAGTAACATATAAAGGGAGACCTATCAGAATCACACCAGACTTCTCATCAGAAACTATGAAAGCCAGAAGGGCCTGGGCAGAGGTCATGCAGTCCTTAAGGGAACACAGATGCCAACCGAGGCTACTAAACTCAGCAAAGCTTTCAATCAACATTGATAGAGAAAACAAAATATTCCATGACAAAACTAAACTTATGCAATATCTACATAGCAAACCACCCTTGCAGAATATACTAGAAGGAACTAGAACTCCAATCTAATGAAAACAACTTCACCCAAGAAAACATAGCATACAGAGAATATCCCAACAAAAATTAAAAGAAAACAAGCAATGAATCACAGTAAGACCACCAACTCCACAATAAAAGGAACTAACGTTCATTGGTCACTTTTATCTATCAATATCAATTGACTCAACTCTCCAATAAAAAGACACAGACTGACAGAATTTGTGCGGAATCAGGATCCAACATTCTGCTGCATCCAAGAAACATACCTCTGCAACAAAGATAAATACTACCTCAGAGTAAAGGGTTGGAAAAGGGTTTTTCAAGCAAATAGACCCAGAAAACAAGTTGGGATAGCTATCCTAATATCTAATAAAATAGACTTTAACGAGTGATAATGAAAAAAGATGAGGAGGGACACTACATTCTCTTCAAAGGAAAAATCCACCAAGAGTACATCACAATTCTGTACATCTATGCCCCAAACACAAGAGTACCTACATTCATAAAGGAAACATTATTAAAACTTAAATCACACATTGATCCCAACACCTTGATAGCGGGAGACTTCAGCACTCTACCCTCACCAAGAGACAGATCATCTAGACAGAAGCCAAATATGGAAATAAAGACACTTACAGAGGTCCTAAATCAAATGGACCCAATATATGTCTACAGGACTTTTCATCCAAACTCAAAAGAGTATACCTTCTTTTCAGCACCTCATGGAACCATCTACAAAAGAGGCCAAATAGTTGGTCACAAAGAAAGCTTCAACAGATACAGGAAGATTGAAATAATCCCTTGTATCCTATCCGACCATCACAGTCTAAAGGTGGACCTCAACAACAATGGAAGTAGCAATAAGCCTACACGCACATGGAAACTGAACAACTTGCTACTCAATGACAGCTGTGTTGAGGAAGAAATAAAAAATGAACTTAAAGACTTCCTAGAATTCAATGAAAATGAGGGTACAACATATAATAATTCATGGGACACAATGAAAGCAGTGCTCAGAGGAAAATTCATAGCACTAAATGCCTTCAAGAAGAAATTTGTGACATCTCATACAAGCAACCTAATGGTGCAATTGAAAGCCCTAGAAAAAAAAGAAGCAAACACACCTAAGAGGAGCAGATGGCTGGAAATAATAAAACTCAGGGCTGAAATCAATCAAATGGAATAAAAAAAAACTATTCAAAGAATCAATGAAACCAAGAGCTGGTTCTTTGAGAAAATCAACAAGATAGACAAACCTTTAGCCAACCTAAGTAAAAAGCAGAGAGAAACTATCCAAATCAGCAAAATCAGAAATGAAATGGGGGTCATAACTACAGACACTGAGGAAATCCAAATGATCATTAGGTCGTACTATAAAAGCCTATATGCCACAAAATATGAAAATCTAAAAGAAATAGACAATTTTCTTAATAGATTCTATCTACCAAAACTAAGTCGAGATCAGGTAGAAAGAGTGAAAAGACCTGTATCCCCCAAGGAAATAGAAGAATGCATCAACAGTCTCCCTTCCAAAAAAAGCCATGGTCTAGATGGATTCAGTGCAGAATTCTACCAGATCCTCAAAGAAATACTAACTCCAGTTCTCTTTAAACTATTCCACAAAATGGAAACAAAAGGAACATTACCAAAATCATTCTGTGAAGCCACAGTCATCTTGATACTTAAACCACACTACGACCCAACAAAAAAAAGAACTTCAGGCCTATCTCTCTTATGAACATTGATGCAAAAATACTTAGTAAAACACTTGCAAAACAAATCCAAAAACACATCAAAGAAATCATCCACCATGACGAAGTAGGCTTCATTCCAGGTATGTAAGTGTGGTTCAACATGTGGAAACCCATCAATGTAATCAACCACATAAACAAACTGAAGGAGAAAAACCACATGATCATCTCCCTAGATGCGGAAAAAGCATTCAACAAAGTCCAACATCCATTCATGTTTAAAGTCTTGGAAAGATTAGGGATATAAGGCACATACCTAGACATAGTAAAGGCAATATACAGCAAGCCTATAGCCAACACCAAACTCAATGGAGAAGAACTTAAATCAATCCCATTGAAATCAGGGATAAAGCAAGGCTGCCCACTCTCTCCATATCTCTTCAACATAGTACTTGAAGTCCTTGCTAGAGCAACGAGACAACTAAAGGAGATCAAGGGGATACCAATCAGAAAGGAAAAGTTAAAAGTGTCACTATTTGCAGATGATATTATAGAATACATGAGCGACCCCAAAAATTCAACCAGATAACTCCTTCAGCAAAGTGGCTGGATAAAAAATCAAATAAAAAATATCAGAAGCCCTCCTGTATACCAAAGACAAAAGGACTGAGAATGAATTTGTGAAAACAAAACTTTTCACAATAGCCACTAATATTGTACATTACCTTGGGGTGACTCTAACCAAGCAAGTGAAAGTCCTTTTTGAAAAAAAAAATCTTCAAGTCTCTGAAGAAAGAAATTGAAGAAGATATCAGAAGAGGGAAAGATCTCCCTTGCTCATGGATTGGTAGGATTAACATAGTGAAAAGGCCATCCTTCCGAAGGCAATCTACAGAGTCAATGCAATTCCCATCAAAATACCAACACAATTATTTACAGACCTTGAAAGAAAAATTCTCAACTTCATATGGAGAAGCAAAAAATCCAGAATCTCCAAAACGATCCTATACAACAACAGATCATCTGGAGGTATCTCAGTAGAAGATGCAGAAATAAACTCACACACCTATGAGTACTTGATTTTTGACAAAGAAGCCAGAACCATTCAATGGAAAAAAGACAGCATCTTCAACAAATGGTGCTGGTCTAACTGGATGTCTATATGCAGAAAAATGAAAATAGACCCTTATTTATCACCCTGCACAAAATTAAATCCAAGTGGATCAAAATTCTCAACATAAAACCAGATAGTGTAAATCTGTTAAAAGGAAAAGTGGGGAAGAGCCTAGAACTCATTGGCACAGGAGACAACTTCCTGAACAGAACACCAACAGCACAGGCTCTGAGAGTAACAATAAATAAATGGGACCTCATGAAACTGAAAAGCTTCTGTAAAGCAAAGGACACTGTCATCAGAACAAAACAACAGCCTTCAGACAGGAAAAGGATCTTCACCAACCCTATATCTGACA
Source organism: Pachyuromys duprasi (assembly GCA_028658305.1). Taxonomy (NCBI): domain Eukaryota; kingdom Metazoa; phylum Chordata; class Mammalia; order Rodentia; family Muridae; genus Pachyuromys; species Pachyuromys duprasi. The sequence continues at coordinate 25,724,930 of CM053742.1, read as the reverse complement.
GAGGGCTGATATCCAGAATACATAAAGAACTAAAGAAGTTAAAAAGCAAGAAATCAAGTAATCCAATTAAAAATGAGGTAAAGAGCTAAACAGAGAATTCTCAATAGAGGAATATTGAATGGCAGAAAAACACTTAAAGAAATGCTCAACATTTTTAGCCATCAGGGAGATATAAATCAAAACGACCCTGAGATTTCACCTTACACCCATCAGAATGGCTAAGATCAAAAACTCCAATGACAACACATGCTGGAGAGGTTGTTGAGAAAGGGGAACCCTCCTCCATTGCTGGTGGGAATGTAAACTAGTACAATCACTTTGGAAATCAATCTGGCGCTTTCTCATACAACTAGGAATAGCGCTTTCTCAAGACTCAGCTATACCACTCTTAGGCATACATCCAAAAGATGCTCAAGTACACAACAAGGACTTTTGCTTAACCATGTTTGCAGCAGCTTTATTTGTAATAGCCAGAACCTGGAAACAACCCAGATGAGCATTAGTGGAGGAACAGATACAGAAATTGTGGTATTTTTACACAATGGAATACTACTGAACAATTAAAAATGAGGAAACCATGAAATTTGCAGGCAAATGGTGGGGTCTAGAAAATATTGTTCTGAGTGAGGTATGCCAGAAGGAAAAAGACACACATGGTATATACTCATTTCAACCTATAAGATATGATAAACATACTGAAATCTACACTTAAAGAAGACAAAAAAAAGAGGACCCAGGGTTAGATGATCAATTCTCACTTAGAAAGACAAATGTGATGGGCATGGGATGTAGGAGAAATCAAGTAACAGGACATGGTCCTACCACAGAGGGCCTCTGAAAGACTCTACCTACTAGTGTATCAAAGCAGAAACTGAGACTCATAACCAAACCTTCATCAGAGTGCAGGGAATCATACAAAAGAAGGGGGAGTTAATATGATCTGGAGAGGATCGGAGCTGGGCACAGGGGTGTTATATGAAACTGTTTTTCTAACCAAGGACCATGTATGGATATAACCTAGAACATCTGCTTGGATGTAGCGCATCGTAGAATAAGTACCCAAGTGGGTACCCTAGCAAAGGGAATATGGACTATTTATGACATGAACTCAATGGCAGGCTCTTTGACCTCCCCACTCTACAAGGGAGGAGCAGCCTTGCTAGGCCATAGAGGAGGACTTTGCATCTAGTCCTGAAGATACCTGATAAATCAGATTCAGATGTCCTCCCCATCAGTGGACTGGGAAAGGGGCAGGGAGTAGATGAGGGAGAGAGGGTGGGATTGGGAGGGAATGAAGGAGTGGGATTCACCTGGGATACAGAGTTAATAACATGTAACTAATAATAAAAATAAAATTTAAAAATTTTTAAAAAATCAGCAGTGCAGAAATAAACACAAGCATTACTGTGACCAAGAAATTTCATGCATGAGGTAAGGTAGGAAAAAAAAAAACTGAAAAAAAAATCAAGTACTGCCTCAATGATTGGGAGACCCTGAAAACTACATACGTATGATTGAGATGTATATTCGAACTCAAAAAAATAAAAAAACCAACGTGATCCCCCCCCCCCCCCGGCTAAGGACCTGACCAAAGAAAAAGAAGCATTTGGATGGAATGCAAGAAACGTCTATGTAGAACAAAAGGGGGCTTATCTGGAGGATTCCTTTATATAGTATGATGTGGTCTGATACAGATTAAACCAGTTGTTTTTAGTCCAAAATTAAGGTCCATTGAACACTGGGTGTATCAGCTACACATAGAAGACATTTATGATAAAATCTCTGTAAAAATAGCCCACCATAAGATGATGGGTTATTTTATTTGTTGTAGAAAGGTACCTGTGATCTTCTTTCCTCCCAAACAACTATGGCAATGAGTAAAGAGGACAAGAGCGTACCTTTTCAATATATTCCCCTTGATCACCTCCATAGTTCTCATGTGCTGAGAGCCTGGATGCCTAAACTGCTGACTCCAGCTCTATTTCTGATTTAGCCTTCTCACAATCCTCCTCTTGAAGATCTTTGTTTCCCTCCTGCCCTTGAAGTCCTGGCTCCCCTTCATCCTTCACTCCTCAGATTAAGAAACTTGAACAATGTTTGAAGGATATTCGAAGTTTTTCCTTCATAACAAGGGCACCTTCTCAACCAATGTTCCCTTTCAGGAAAGTTCCCTTGGATTGAGGAAGGACAGAATTTCTCAGCACCCCTTACCAGTTCAGAGACATAAAATTTAAAAAGAGAACCATGGCCTTTAATATAAGATACATATGTGATATCTTATCAAGTAGATCAATTCCTTGAGCCCAATTTTATAGTTGGTCTGTTGTCAATATCCAGTATTTTCTTCTCTGGTAAAAAAAAAAAAGGAGGATGATAAATGGTCTGCTATGGCCACTTGGGAAGGAGAACCTTCATCTGGACAGAGTGTAATGACAGCGGATGAAAAATTCTCCAGGCAACAACCTGTAGGCTATAAGAATGATGAGATCCATCAAAGTCACAAGAGGGATCCTCAAAACTTTATCATAAGAAGGATAAGCAGTGCCTGAGTCTCAGAATATGAATAAAATTCTGAATGTAGAGGGTCTGAGTAAATTGTACAAGGATTATGGAGGTTGGGACATAAGGATGATTCATATTTGATGAATAAAAGTTATTAAAATTCCTCATGTTGTTCTGATACACTCATGGTAACATTTACAAGAACGGGCTTAAAAGAACAAGAATGTAAGTCTAATCAAGTCATTACTTTTAAAATAAACTTTGTTGGCTCTCGGCTCTTCACCGCTTCCGCGGTGGGGGCTGTGAGCCCAAGCTGCAGCTTGTAATTATTTATAATAAAAAGATCCTCATGTGATTTGCAACGGACTCAGCTCCTGGTGGTGGTCTTTTGGGGAATCATAATTCGGGCACAACATACTTTGGGGGCTCTCCGGGATCCCCAAGACCTCGCAGGACTCCTGAGCCGGAGGATCAGAAGCCCGGGTAAGCGTGTTTGTCTTAGCCAAGTTCTGTGTCTCTGTTCTGTCCTTCTGTGTATTTTTGAGATCTCAAGGTAGTACACAGTGAGTGGCCAAGGATCGGTCGTGTCAGGGTACACCAGCTGATGAGCTGGTAGACTGAGGCCACAGGGATTTCGGGAGACGTCCCAGATCCCGGCGGGGCAGTGTTCCCCAATAGCACTGTGAGGGACACGGGGTCCCAAATCTGTTTGATAGGCCTAGAAAGTGGGTCGCTCCCACGAGACAGGAAGTGTTGGTGGATGTGGAATCCCACCATTTGATTTTAGATCGAGTAAAAACATTTTTGTCTGTTTAAATGTATGTATGGGCGTCATATGTTTGTCTTTGATTTTAAATGGTTAATATGCTCTGTAGGTCATGGCTGTAGATTTAGAATTATTGGGTATGCTTAGAGGTTAAATCCAAACTCTTGTTTAAAACATATATATGTGCCTATATGTTTATAAGATTTATAAATATATATGTTTAAAATAGGAAAAAAAATAAACTTTGTTAGGCTTTAACCATTTGAGAGAAACTGTGCCATAACAAAGTCAATATTCAAAGCTTTTTTGGATTGTTTTATTGAAGCTTTATCTCCATGTTATACAGAAGTCAAAATGATAAAACTGGTAAAGCTGTCCTTCTTGAACTTTCAACAACCAAGTTGTGGAAGCCTACAACAATGAGGATAAAAGTGTCAAAAGGGGACAGATAATCTAATATACTGGCTCTTGATCTCCAAGGTCAACCAAGACTGAGGAAACAATGGGATCTTTCTAATTAACCACTTCTCTTCTTGATCAAAGAAGCCACAGAATATTCAGATATTGGACTCTAATCAGTGTACATCCTATAAAAAGGTCATTGGAAATCCCTGGCTATGTAAGATGCAGTACAAAACTTAAAATTCTATGGGAGCCTGTACCCTTGATAAACAGATATGTGGGAGATGTGCCAAAAGATGAACAAGAAGATGATGAAACAAACAAAAAAACATATGGAAGGCCTCATAGGATGAAATGCTTTCAGATTATCCAGGCAGACTTCACAGAAATACCCAAGGTAGGTCAGTTGAAATATTTATTGGTTATTATGGAACATTAGATCCGTTATTTTTCTGTTTCAGTAATAACACACCTAGAGCAACTTATATTAAAAAAGAGTTTATTTTTGCTTGTGCTTCCAGGGGAAGAAGAGTCCATAATGGCAGGAATGCATAGCAGCAAGCTGCGTGCATGATGATAGGATCAGAAAGCTGAGAGATCATGTCTTCAACTGTAAGCATGGAGGAGAGAGACTGAACTGGAAGTAGGGCAAGGCTCTCTCAAAGTCCACTCTTGGTGACACATTGCCTCCAACAAGGTCATAACGTCTAAATCTCCCCAACAATCATACCAACTAAGAAACAAGTATTTAAATACTGGAGCCCATAAGGAATATTTCTCATTAAACCAGATCCAAGATGGCTGCCACGAGAGGACACTGTATCTGAGGAGTAGGACAGCAGTAACAGCACAGTGACCAGGAGACTGAACTCTGGGACCTAAAACACCAGCATTTGTGATTGCCAGGTGAGCATAATTCCTATGGTGAAGAAATCAAGTGGGAAAATCCTAGGAACATCCAGTTATTCCCCAGAAAAACTCGGGGTGACCGGTGGCACACAGCCCTGATCTGAACGAACAGCCGCCCTGGGCGCCAACAGCCGCCATACCAGACTGGATCACACAGTCTCCGGGCCAGACTGAGAAGACCCCCGGTAGCCTTTGAGACCGGCTTGCAACCAAAGAGCACACACAGTTCTGCTCAGCCAGCAACCACCCCAGTCCGTGTGTATGTCCACAGGCCACACTGAGAAGGACCAGGGTACCATTACAGATGGGGCTGCATCTGGCAGGCGCTCACCGTGAGGCACTGCCAGCAAACACCCCAGACTGTGTATGTCCACGGGCGAGATTGAGAAGACCCAGATACCATTTCAGACCAGCCTGCATCCAGAGGACAGACTCCATACCGAACCACCAGCAACCACCCCAGTCCACATGTGTGTCCATGTGCCAGATTGAGAAGTCCCCAGATTCCATTCCCCAGAACAGGCTGCATAGGTTGGGCACACTCCCCTTGGCAGCACCAGCTGCCACCCCAGACCTGGACACACAGTATCAGGTCCAGACTGAGGTGCCCCCAAATACTATCTCAGACTGTGGTGCACATAACTGGCCCAGAAGAAGGAGGTACCGAGTCTCCAGTCCAGAGGAGAACCGTTAGCAGCAAGCCCAGGTCAGAGTGTGGAGGCTCCAGAACAGAGCGGCGCCCCCAGCTGCCATCTCAAACTGGGACACTAAGCATCTGGCACAGAGTGAGAAGCCAAGCCTCCAAACCAGAGGGGTGACCAGCCTGCGGTACTCACAGCTTCTAGCAGAGAGCACCGTGCACAAAGCTAAAGTCCAAGTGGATCAAAGACCTCAACATAAAACCAGACACACTAAACCAGTTAGAAGAAAAAGTGGGGAAGACCCTAGAACTCATTGGCACAGGAGACTACTTCCTGAATAGAACACCAACAGCACAGGCTCTAAGGTCAACAATCAATAAATGGGACCTCATGAAACTGAAAAGCTTCTGTAAAG
>CM053742.1:25701093-25718795 GCA_028658305.1 Pachyuromys duprasi | reverse complement strand
ACTGCATGGTAGTGGCATAGAAACAGAATAGTGGATCAATGGAACTGAATAGAACACCCAGAAATGAACCCACACACCTATGAGTACTTGATTTTTGACAAAGAAGCCAAAACCATTTAATGGAAAAAAGACAGCATCTTCAACAAATGGTGTTGGTCCAACTGGATATCTGTATGCAGAAAAATGAAAATAGGTCCATATTTATCACCTTGCACAAAGCTAAAGTCCAAGTGGATCAAAGACCTCAACATAAAACCAGACACACTAAACCAGTTAGAAGAAAAAGTGGGGAAGACCCTAGAACTCTTTGGCACAGGAGACTTCTTCCTGAATAGAACACCAACAGCACAGGCTCTAAGATCAACAATCAATAAGTGGGACCTCATGAAACTGAAAAGCTTCTGTAAAGCAAAGGACACTGTCATCCAAACGAAACGTCAGCCTACAGATTGGGAAAGGATCATTACCAATCCTACTTCTGAGAGAGGGCTAATATCCAGTACATATAAAGAACTCAAGAAGTTAAAAAGCAAGAAACTAAGTAATCCAATTAAAATATGGGGTATGGAGCTAAAAAGAGAACTGACTGTAGAGGATTATAGAATGGCAGAAAAACACTTAAAGAAATGCTCAACATCCTTAGCCATCAGGGAGATGCAAATCAAAACGGCCCTTAGATTTCACCTTACACCCACCAAAATGGCTAAGATATAAAACTCTAGTGGCAGCGCATGCTAGAGAGGTTGTGGAGAAAGAGGAACCCTCTTCCATTGCTGGTGGGGATGCAAACTTGTACAACCACTCTGGAAATCAATTTGGTGCTTTCTTAGACAATTAGGAATAGTGATTCCTCAAGACCCAGCTATACCACTCTTAGGCATATATCCAAAAGATGTTCAAGTACACAACAAGGACATTTGCTCAACTATGTTCGTAGCTGCTTTATTTGTAATAGCCAGAACCTGGAAACAACCCAGATGTCCCTCACTTGAGGAATGGATACAGAAATTGTGGTACTTTTACACAATGGAATACTTCTCAGCAATTAAAAAGGAGGAAATCATGAAATTCGCAGGCAATGGTGGGACCTGGAAATGATCATCCTAAGTGAGATATCCCAAAAGCAGAAAGAAACATATGGTATATACTCACTTATATAGATCTATAGGATAGGAAGGTCATGCTGAAATCTACACACCTAGGGAAGATATATAAGAAGGAGGACCCAGATTGCTGTGATTAATGCTCATTTACATGAACTAATAGGAGGGACATTGAATGGAGGAGAAAACAGGCAACAGGACAGGAGCATACCAAAGAGCAACTATGAAAGTATCAGTATAGCAATGTATCAAAGCAGATATTAAGACTCACATTTAAGCCCTTGGCAGAGGGCAGGAAGTAATAATAAAAATAGGGGAAGTTAGTAAGACTTGGGGAGAACAAGAGCTCCACAAAGACCAAACTGAGCAGGGCACAGGGGTCTTATATGAGACAGTTTCTCCAACCACGGACCATATATGTATATGGCCTAGAACCCCCACTCAGATGTGGCCCATGATAACTCATTGTCAAACTGAAGACCCTAGTAAGGGAAACAGGGACTGTTTCAGTCTTGAACTTGATGGCTGGCTCTTTGACCCTCCCCGATACACACCAGGGAGTAACAGCCTGGCTAGATCCCAGGGGAGGACATTGCAGCCAGCCCTGAGGAGACAAGATGATCAGATGGAAGGGGAGGAGATCTTCCCCCCTTGGTGGACTTGGAGAGGGCGGGGAGGAGATGAGGGAGGGTTGGGGAGGGTGGGAGGGAATGAGGGAGGGGGCTATGCATGGGATGCAAAAAACCTAACCTGTGATTGATATAAAAATAAATAAATTTATTAAAAAAATTAAAAAACTTTATCTTAACACAAATTGGCCTTGTAGAAAATATCCACTCCAAAATTGGTGCCCACTTCACCTTTGAAGTGTTTCAGGGAATTATCAAAAGTTTAAATATTAAGGCATGACTACCATACCTCAGTGCCTTCCCCTCGCCATCTGGATAAATATACTAAATCATCCACTTAAAAAATACATAAATACTTAAAACAATATTACTCTATATCTCTATAGATTTGCATAGGATTAGAACAATGCTAAGAAAGAAAGCAGACCTATTTCCATATAAAAATTTACCTCCATATGACTTTCTACATCTTAGTGGGACCATAGACCTCTCCACTATGGAACCAAAAACAATTTTTTAAGAATCTTAGCTGGCTGTCAGGCATGGTGCTGGACACTTTTTGTTCTATGCGTTTTTCAAGACAGGGTCCTGGACTCACTTTGTAGACCAGGCTGGCTTTGAATTCACAGAGATCTGCCTGGCTCTGCTTCCTAGAATGCTGGGATTACAGCATGCACCACCATGCCCAGTTGGTGTTTCACACATTTAATCTCAGTACTCAGGAGGCAGAGGCAGGTGGATCTAGATAAATTGGAGATCAACCTGGTCTACATAGAGAGTTCCAGGCCAGCCAAGGCTACATAGTAAGACTGTGTCTAAATAAATAAATAAATTAAATTGAACAAAGAAACAAACAAAAAAACTGGGTTGGAGAGATGGCTCAACAATTAGGAGCACTTGTAGCTCTTGCATAGGACCGTGGCTCAATTCCTAGCACTCATAAGGTAGCTCACAACTATCTGTAACTCCAGTTTCAGGAGATCTGACCCCCATTCTGCCACTAGGGTAAGGTGTCCAGAATGTGGTGACTTTTGTGTGGTAAGGTTTCCCATTACTTAAATACATTCTTTCACCTGGAGTTCACTGTTTCTTTAGGCAACCAACATGCATTAATACTGTACTCTTGCCTGCCATTGCATGTTGGCAGTATCTGAACACATGACCATGACCTGCATAGGATATGAAAACATTTAAAGAAAGGAACACATTTGACAGGCAGAGGAGCATATAAGCTTTGGACACATACTCAGGAATCAAGTTAATGTTTTATTTGGATGAACTGATGACGACAGGAGCATTGTATGCAACTGGGAAATTTCTTCAAGGAGTCTCCTGGCTGATGTTGCCTATCTCAGAGCTCACACTTCAGACCTTTACATTACCTGTTTGGAAGCACTATGGGCCTTCAGGTTACTCTGTAGTTTCAAGGACTTGATCTCAGAGAGGAACATAATCACACTAAGGAGTGAAATAGTGTTGTTTGAGAGGAGCTCTATTGGGATCATGTGAGTGCTGTGTTTCCTTATGAGGGCTACTTCTTTTATGGGAAATGTGGGTGGAAAGTCAAGGGTGGTTTCACCATAAAGATCTACTACATGGTTCCAGGCCACCAAAACAACTGTGGAAATGCTACTGAGAACCAGAATTAATACAGGGCATTTGTAGCAGAGTATTTGGATTTGACGAAGCTGGTCCTAACGGCCACTGAGTTGAAAACTGGGACAGCAGGTTTTATTAAAATTCCCAGTAACATGAGGTTCTGCAAATCCTGAAATTCAGGATAAATGGTCCAGTTTGAGTTGACAGGGCTGTGCACCAGAATTCTGGTCACCAAATTAGAGATGTTAAACTCCTGGTGCTAATAACCTTCCCAGGGTCTGATGTACAAAACCTGAACAAGCTTATCGTCGAATTCCCAGAGGCACCAGTACCTGCTACTTGCAAGGATTATGCCGTATCCTGAAGATAAGTGGCTACAAAGGAAGACAGCCAATCTGAAGATCCACTCCTTCGCTCCAGCAAATCTGGGGATAGAACAGGTCTAATATCAAGCTAAGAACACAAAGGATGTATGGGAAACAGAATGGGTTTACAGACTACTATGTACTCACTCTTGTCCCTGCTGTCTCAAAGTTGTGCTTAAATGATATAAATAGTATAGATAAGAATATAGGAAGGACTGAAGAAACAGTTCAGTGGTTAAGAGTGTGCTGTTCTTGCTGAGGACTCAATTTCATTTTTCAGCATTCACAGTGGATGGCTTACAATTGCTTATAACTCTGGGGGATCTGATGTTCTTTTCTGGCTTCCACAGCGACTTGCACTTACATGCACATAGCCACACACAGACATAGAGACTCATAATCTAAATTAAATATTTCTCTAAGAAAGAATAAAAGATACCTGAAAATCCATGACTCTGACAAAAGTAGCCCATTATAAGATTCTAAAAATTACTGTATTATTTACCTGCACAGATGTCTGTATATCACATCTATACCTTGTGCCCTTTTCTGTGTGGATGCCAGAAAGGGGCATTGGATCCCCTGGAACTTTTTCTGTTTTATTTCAGAGCTCTGACTGTTCAAATGTGTGGCACAGCCTCCATTCCTGATAACAGCCTATTGGGACTGTTACGATAAATTGGTACAATTACACTAATGACTGTACGAAAGAGAAAAGAATGGTGTATTGTTGTAAAATTGTTTGGCAAATCTATACATTGGGTACTGAGGGAACGTAGCAGTAGTCACTAAATAAATTTGAAATTACCTCACTATTTTACAACTAGCATTGTTTTTCAAGAATGAGGAAAACATAGAGGAACACCTTATACTCACACTTTTATGACTTTGTGCAGTCAAGACTTATCTTTGATTAGAGATAAATTAATGGTACAAATATCAAAGCCTAAAGTTGTCTGGAAACTTAGAGCCATGAGAAGCAGACAGGTGATTACATTTTACCCCCTTCACCCCAAGATCCTGTGTGAAACTACTGGTGTGTGTGCGTGAGTGCATACACGTGTGTGTGTATGTGTGTGTGCAGGGTGATATAAAATTCAGATTTTTCTGGATGAAGGAATTACAGGGTGGTAACCCAGACAATCACAAAGACCTCTAGAAAAAGGCTATAGTGTGACTAGTAATTCTGGAAAACTGGAGCATCAACTGAAACCACTGGAATATATGGTTGGTGATAGTTTTAACTTACAATTTTCTCTATATCTGATAATGTTTTTTTTTCTTTTATTAAAAATAGATTTTTTTGCTGGGTGGCAGTGACGCACACTTTTAATCCCAAAACCTTGGATAGAGAGGCAGGCAAATCTCTCAGTCTGAAGCCAATCTGATCTACAGAGTGAGTTCCAGGACAGCCAGGGTTACACACACAAAACAAAACAAAACCTCTGTCTCAAAAAATAAATGAATACGTTTTTCACACAATATAGTCTGAGTATAGCTCCACTCCCTTTACTCTTCCCTGTTCCTCCCCACATCCTCTCCCATCTGGATCCAATCCCTTTCTGTCTCTCAGTAGAAAAGAAGTCATCTAAGAGATAGCAATGAAACATAATAAAAATAAAATATAGTAGGATAAAACAAAGCTATCACATCATGGTTGGACAACACAAACAAATAGAAAGAAAAGAGTCCAAGAGAAGTCACAAGAACCAGAGACTCACTAATGTACACACTCATGAGTTTCTGAAAACAGTAAACTGAAAGCCACAATGTAAACAAAAGGACCTTTGATGGCAATAGCTGTTTTTGGCTGTCAAGTTAACTACTTCTGGAATTAAGTAAAATCCAAACGTCTAGGTCATCTGTGAGATATTTTTTCTTACGTAAATAATTTGAAGTGGGAAGACCCATTTTTAAGCCAGATCTTTTGAGGAGGGATGATCTGCCTTTAATTTGGGCCATACCTTTTGCTGGCAGCCTAAAAAGGACATGGAGACAGAAGCTCACTCTGCTTGTTTGCTCTCATTCTTGCTGGCAAGTCAGTCCCATCCCTGGCATTAAGGCCTACTTCCTGGGGATTCTGGAGTATAATGAAGAGTAGCTGAGATATCCAACCTTGTGGACTAAACGACTACTAGAATCTTAGACTTTCTGTTAGGAGGCAAAATTGGAGGACTAGCTGGACCATAGCTTGTAAGCCATTCTTCCCAGCCTCTCCCTCCTCTGAATCCTTTCCCCTTATGCCTCCCATCAAAAAAGAGCAGGCCGGCTTCCAGGAGACAACAACCAAATACAACAAAACAAAATACAATAAGAGAAGACAGCTGCCTTCACATCAAAGCTGGACAAGGCAATTCAACAGGAGGAGAAAAACGAGTCCCCAAAGCAGGCAAAAGACTCAGAGTTACACCTGTGTCTGATCTAGGAGTCCCACAAAAACACCAAGCTAACAGACACAATTTGTAGGCAGAGGATTTAGATCCATGCAGGCCCCATACTTGCTGCTTCAGTCTCGGTGAGCCTCTATACACCCTGCTTAGTTGATTCAGTGGGCCAGATTCTTCTGATGTTCTCCATGCCCTCAGACTCCTACAATCTTTCTTCCCCTTCTCCTGAAGGATTCCCCAAGCTCTGAGGGGAGAGACCCAATGAAGACCTCCAATTTAAACTCTCTACTTTCAATATCCAGCTGCTCCTATCTGCTGCCAGAGAAAGTTTCTGGTGAAGGTACCGCTCTTTCTTTTTCCTTTCTTTTCTTTTTTCTTTTCTTTTGCTTCTTTCTTTCTTTCTTTCTTTCCTTTTTTCTTTCTTTCTTTCTTTCTAAGACAAGTGTTTGGTTTTACTGTAAGTCTTTGGACTATCCAGTCTCTGGTTGGTTTCTAGCCATACAGCAGTGTAGGGAATGGGCTTCCTCTTCTGGAATAGGCTTCAAGTTAAGTCATACATTGGTTGGCCGCTCTCATACATTCTGTGCCACCTTTGCCCCAGTAGGACAGATTATTAGTCAAAGGTTTTATGGCTTCATTGGTATCCTCATCCCTCTATTGGAAGTCTTGCCTGGTTACAAGAGGTGGCCTTTTTGGTTTCCCTATTCCCCCATTGCTAGAAGTCTTAGTTGGCTCACCTTTATAAATTTCCTGGAGTTTCCCTTGTCCTAGATTTGTAGCTCATCCCAGAAATGCCCGCCTATCCCAGTTCCCTCTCACTCTGTCATCATTCATACTTGATCCCTCCTATTCCCCTCACCATCACTTCTCCCAACCAGTTCCCTTTCTCCATCTACCCTCTATGTCTATTTTATTTCCCCTTCTCAGTGAGATTCAAGTATCTTCCCTTGGGTCTTCCTTGTTACTTTGTTTCTTTAGATCTGTGGATTGTAGTATAGCTGTTCTTTACTTCATAGCTAATATCCACTTACAAGTAAGTATGTACCATGTGTAACTTTCTGAGTATTGGTTACCTGACTAAAGATGTTATTTTCTAGTTCCATGCATTTGCAGGGAAATTTCATGATGTCATTGTTTTTAATAGTGAGTAGTGTTCCATTGTGTAAATGTACCACATTTTCTTTATCCATTCTTTGGTTGTTTCCAGTTTCTGGATGTTAGGAATAAAGCTGCTATCAACATATTTGAGTAGGTGTCCTTGTGGTATGGTGGAACATCTTTGGGGTATATGCCTGGGAGCAGTATAGCTGGGTCTTGATGCATGGTTATTTCCAATTTTCTGAGAAACCACTAAATTGATTTTCAAAGTGGCTGAACAAGTTTTCTCTCCCCCCAGCAATGGAGGAGGGCTCCCCTTTCCCTACATCATCACCAGCATGTGTTGTCACTTGAGTTTTCGATCTTGGCCATTTTGACAGGTGTAAGATGGAATCTCACAGTTTTTTTTCCTTTGATTAGCATTTCCCTGATGACCAAGGATGTTGAACATTTCCTTAAGTGTTTATCAGCCATTAAAAATTCTGTCAAGAATTCTGTTTAGCTCTGTACCCCATTCTTTATTCTGTTATTTGGTTTGTTTGTGTTTAGTTTGTTGAGTTCTTTATATATTTTTGGATATCAGCACTCTGAAGCTGATGTAGCATTGGTGAAGGTCTTTTCTCATTCTGTGGGCTGCCGTTTTGTCCTATTAATATAAGTCCTTTGACTTACAGAAGCTTTTCAGTTTCAAGAGGTCCCATTTATTAATTATTGATCTTAGTGCCTAAGTTGTTTGTGTTCTGTCCAGAAATTTGTCTCCTGTACCAATAGGCTCAAGGCTATTCTCCACTTTCTCTTCTGTTAGATTTAGTGTATGATTTCATGTTGAGGTCTTTGACCCAGCTGGACTCTAGTTTTGTGCAGGGTGTTAAATATGGATCTATTTGAATTCTTCTACATATAGACATCCAGTTAGACCAGTATCATTAGTTGAAGATATTTTCTGTTCTCCATTGTATAGTTTTGTAATTTTTTTGTCAAAAATCAAATGTCCATAGATATGTGGGTTTATTTCTGAGTCTTTGATTTAGTTCCATTGATTATCCTGTCTGTGTTTTTACCAATATCATGCAGTCTTTTATTACTATTGCTCTATAGTACAGCTTGAAGTCAGGGTTGGTGATGCCTTTTGAAGTTCTTTTATTGTACAGATTGTTTTAAGTATCCTATTCTTTTGTTTTGTTTTGCTTTGTTTTTCTATATGAAGTTGGGTATTGTTTTTTCAAGGTCTGTGAAGAATTCTGTGGGAATTTTGATGGGAATTTCATTGAATCTGTAGATTCCCTTTGGTAAAATGGTAATTTTTATTATGTTAATCCCACTGATCCATGAGCATGAAGGATCTGTATCACGGTTTTTGCCTGCTAACTAGGTTCTTATATATACTTCCCTTTTCCACCCCAATCCCTTTTAACCCTTCAACTTTAGTTAGGTGAGAAAGAATGTTAGAGTGGAAAGAGAAAATAGATCTCTCTAGACTAATTTCTGCTGATTAGGGGCATGGAGATCCTTAGGGCAAAGTTGATCTTCATCAACAGGACATTCAATTTCTTTTACTTTTCTCTTTGCTCAGGACCATTTGACAAACCGCAGCAGCAAGGGGAACAGCAATTGCCTCTTCAGAGCACCTCTGATCCCTCTCAGGGCTATGACATTTATAAGAGTCTTCAGAACTCCAAATACATACTATCTGTAACTGGCAAACATCATACCCCGCTTAGAGCCCAAGACAAACCATAGTTAGCAGTTATGGACAATCTGAAGCAGCACCATATCCCACACCTAGGATTAAAACAAAAACATATTCACATAACGTAAGTGGGTTTTAAAAGAAACCAACATTCTCACTAAAGAGATATTTTCATCTTCTGACTTGAAGATTTTGCCATAAAGGTCTTCCACTTGCTTGTTTAAAATTACACCAGGATATTTATATTATTCCTGGTTATTATGAAGGGTGTTGTTTCCCTAATTTCTTTCTGAGCCTGTTTATCATTTGTATGAAGGAGGGCTACTGGTTTTTGTTTTTAGTTAATTTTGTATCTAGTCACTTTGCTGAAGGTGTTCATCAGCTGTAGCAGTTCTCTGGTAAAAGTTTGGGGGTCACTTATGTATACTATCCAATCATCTGCTAATAGCAATACTTTGACTTCATCATTTCCAATTTGTATCCCTTGATATACCTTAATTGTGTCATTGCTCTAGCTAAAACTTCAAGTACTATGTTGATAGATACAGAGAGAGTGGGTAGTCTTGCCTTGTCCCTGATTTTAGTGGAATTTCTTTAATTTTCTCTCTGTTGTTGTAGTAAATTTAAAAAATGGCTGTTGGGGTATATGTTTATTATTCTTTACCCTATGATTATCATGGTGGTATTATTGAACCTGCTATCAAAAATAATAAGACACAGACACCGGTTAAATTTTTATAATTGCCTATTTATCTTGGGCCTGGCAGATAAATGGACACTGTCTGAATCACCTCACTGTCTATCTCCCAGCCCCCATCCAATGCCATCCTTCTTAACCACCTTATCATCCATCCATAATCTTATAAATACTTGCTTTTATTCTTCATCTGGATCTTTTCACGCCATTATTGGAGTCCTTCCTTCTGGCCCCACATGGGCCACGTGTTGAAAAAAATCACAGTCGCCTGAAGTGGAAAAGATGTTTTCTAACTTCATCAGTTTTCTGAATTGGTCCAGAGTCACCTGGTGCTCTGGAATCTGATATTCTGTTCTGGATGGAAAACCTCCACCTAGTGATCTGAAATCTGAAAGTCTGTATAGGGTGGAGAACCTCCACCTAGAGCTCTGAAATCTGAAATTCTGTTCTGAGTGGATATCTGTAGAACCTCCACCTAGTGATCTGAAATCTGGAAGTGTGTTAGGGGTGGAGATAGCACCTCCCCCAAAAGACTCCAGGCCTGTCCTGGAGGAATTTGTGACTCACTCCCTTGTTGTTTTCACCTTTCCAGTCAAGAGCAGGTGCTCAGGGGAGATATTTTATCCATTTTTTGTCTTTTGTTTTGTGTTTCTGTCTTTGTGAGTCTTTGTGTTTACTGGACAGTGACAGACATTATGGGACAGATGACTTCTCACCCCCTTGACTTGGTTATATAGTGGTCTGGAAGGATTTGGTGATAAATCCCTCACCCTGGATTAAAACTTTTCTCCCCCATGCTAACAATCTTCCTTTAACAGAGATGCCCTCTATACAGATGCATATGCCTGTCTCGCCACCACGCTGGTCGCTGAGCCTAAGACCAACCCCACCTTACCACTCTTCTCCTCCTCAGGTGCAGGCATCTCCGCAGCAGCCTGCCCCCAGAGTCAGCGGGCAGCTTCTCCAGCTAGGGAACCGGAGGCAGATTCCACGATTCTGCCTCTGCATGCCATTGGGCCCACAGATGAACGGGGGAATCAACCGCATTACTATTGGCCCTTTGCCACAGCTGACCTTTACAATTGGAGAACCCAAAATGCTAGATTTTCTGAGAATCCTAAGGAACTAATTGATCTCTTTGAAACTGTGCTTTTTACTCATCATCACACTTGGAATGACTGCCAACAGCGTTTGCAGTCTTTTTTTTTTCACCACAGAAGAAAGGGAATGGATCCTCCTAGAAGCCCAGAAAAATGTTCCGGGAGATACAGGTGTTCCAACTGAGAACCCAGCTGATATAGACACCAGATTTCCTCTTACCCGACCTATCTGGGATAATACAGCTGAAGGTAAGAGGCATCTCCTTTATTTACCGCCAAACTCTGATTGGCAGGTCTCAAAGCAGCTGCAAGGTGGCCCACTAACTTGGCCAAGGCCTATAATGTTACATAGGGAGAAAATAAAAGCCCATTCCTTATGACTCTGAGCATTCTGATCAGAAGTCATCTGTAGCCCTGGCTTTCATTAATCAAGCAGCACCAGATATTAGGAAAAAGTTACAGAAACATGAGAGATTAGGAGAAAAGTCACTACGGGACTGAGCGGAGATTTCGGAAAAGGTGTATAACAATAGGGAAAGTCCAGAAGCAAAGCAGATTAGGGCAGAGAAAAGGCAGAATAAGGACTCAATTATTAGTTGATAAAGGGAAGCCTATCCAACTAACAGTCAACCTGGCCTCAGAATCTGAGTACAAATTGTATGAACAGCCCCTTGGTCATAAAAATAAAAAATCTGGATCTTTGGCAGGAGGAATTTCCTTGGGCTTGGACAGAAACAGGGGAAATGGGACTAGCCAAACACCTTCCACCTGTGTTTGTGGAACTCAAGTCAGGGGCAGATACCACCTGGGTGCGACAGTACCCAATGTCTCTGGAGGCAAGGAGGGGAATAACTCCTCATATCTGTAAACTACTCAGTCTTGGGATCCTCAGGCCTTGCCAGTCTGCCTGGAATACTCCTCTTTTGCCTGTCAAAAAGCCCAACTCAGATGACTACCGGCCGGTCCAAGATCTAAGGGAAGTCAATCGGAGGGTGACAGATATTCACCCCACCATACCTAACCCATACACATTGTAAGTTCCCTACCACCCGAAAGAGAGTGGTATACTGTCCTTGACCTGAAGGATGCTTTCTTTAGTCTCCTCTTAGCACCTAAATGCCAAGAATATTTTGCTTTTGAATGGCAAGACCCAGAGGCAGGTATCAATGGACAGTTGACTTGGACACACCTACCTCAAGGATTTAAGAATTCACCCACCATCTTTGACAAGGCCCTGCATGAGGACTTGGGTGAGTACCTGGTTAACAACCCAGATGTTACCCTTCTCCAGTATGTAGATGACCTCTTAGTAGCAGCTAAGAACCAGGCAAGCTGCCTGGAAGGTACCTGGAAGCTTCTACAAGTCCTGGGAGACCTAGGGTACCATGCCTCAGCCATAAAGGCACAACTCTGCAGAACTGAAGTAACCTACCTTGACTACATCCTAAAAGGAGGACAAAGCTGGCTCTCCAAAGCCAGAAAAGAGACTATTCTCAACATTCCAGTCCCAAACAGTCACCGCCAGGTAAGAGAGTTCCTATGGCCAGCAGGATTCTGCAGAATCTGGATCCCAGGTTTTGAAGAAATAACTAAGCCCCTTTATAAAGTCACAAAAGAGACTGAAATCTTTAATTGGACTTCAGAACAGCAGCAGGCTTTTGACCAGTTGAAGCAGGCCCTGCTGTCAGCACCAGCTTTGGGATTGCCGGATATCACTAAACCCTTTCACCTGTATGTGGATAAACGGAAAGGGGTTGCCAAAGGAGTCTTGACTCAGACACTGAGGCCTTGGAAACGTCCCGTGGCATACCTGTCCAAAATGTTGGACCCAGTAGTGGCTGGATGGGCCCCTTGTCTGCGCATTATTTCAGCAACAGCAATGCTGGTCAAGGACACTGATATGCTGACATTGGGCCAAAATCCAATGGTGACCACTCCTCATGCCATAGAGGGGGTACTCAAACAGCCACTGATCGATGGTTGAGCAATGCTCGCATGACTCACTATCAGACCTTATTGATTAATCCTGGCCGAGTTGTTTTCCAGCCCCCTGCCTCCTTAAATCCAGTGACCCTCCTACCAGATCCAGAACTGGAGCAGCCACTGCATCACTGTGAAGAGATCTTGACTCAGGTACGCAGCACCCGACCTGACCTGAAGGATGCCCCGCTGACGAATGCGTGAGCACACTTGGTTCACAGATGGGAGCAGCTTCATCCATGAGGGTCAAAGGAGAGCAGGTGCAGCAGGGACCACGGAGAATGAGGTAATTTGAGCTCAATCTCTCCCCCCTGGGACTTCTGCTCAAAAGGCTGAATTAATCGCCTTAACCCAGGCCCTCACGCTGGGCAAAGGACTAGCTGATAATATTTACACAGACAGTAGGTATGCATTTGCCACTGCCCATGTGCATGGAGCCATATACCAAGAAAGAGAGCTCTTGACAGCTGAAGGAAAAACCATTAAAAACAAAGAAGAAATTTTACAACTCCTTGAGGCCCTATGGCTTCCTAAGAAGCTAGCTATTATTCATTGCCCTGGACACAAAAAAGGAACCACCAAAGTAGCCGGGCGCAACAATCGGGCTGACAAGACAGCTAAGGACATTGCCTTGCAAGAAGCAGAAGCCACCATCATAGCAATGATGTTGCCAGATCCGCCTAGCCCAAATTTGCCGGAGGAACCCCAATACACTGCAGAATTGTAAAGCCTGCCAGCTGACCAACGCCATCAACAGACCACAACACCTGGGATCACGCCTTAGAGGTAAGAGACCTGGAGCCTACTGGGAAGTTAATTTTACAGTGATCAAACCTGAAAGATATGGGTACAAATATTTACTAGTGTTCGTGGATGCCTTTTTGGGATGGACTGAGGCCTTCCTCACCAAGGATGAGACTGCTCAGGTAGTAGCAAAAAAATTATCGGAAGACATTCTACCCAGGTATGGCTTTCCCCATCTGATAGGGTCAGATAATGGGCTAGCTTTTGTATCAAAGTTAAGTCAGTGTAGCCAAATGTATTGGGGCAGATTGGAAGTTACATTGTACTTACAGACCCCAAAGTTCAGGTCAGGTAGAGAGAATAAATAGAATGTTAAAAGAGACCTTAACTAAATTGAACTTAGAGACTGGCGGTGACTGGGTGATGCTTCTCCCCTTTGCCCTGTATAGAGTTATAAATTCTTCCTATCAATTGGGACTGACTCCTTTTGAGATTATGTATAGAATACCAGACCTCATTGTACTTAATCTTAAGCCTGATGCTATCACAGAGATAGATGAAGAAGACTTGATCTTCCGTGTAAGAGCTACCCAATGGACTCAAAAATTGTAAAATCTCAGCCAACTTGTATTGTGCAAAATGAGGTTGCGAGGAATATTCTATCACTTAGAGACCTATTTCATCTGGACTTATCCAGTTCACTAGGGACTCCAAATATGATAACTCTGCTCCTAGTCTGTGTCGAGTCTGACAGGTTTATTCTCCATGAAACCACCTGTGACACCCGTGTAAGCTGATGGACTCAACAGAATTCATCTTAGACTGATACCAGAAGCTTCAGACTATACAGGACTGCCCATTGTCGACGGCCTCATGGTCAGCATTGAAGCAGCTATAGAAGACGAGATTCTCAGCCCCTGATCCCACCTGGTAGCTAAGAATAATATAAAAGCGCCCCCCCCAACATCAAGCTAAGTGACTTGGACACAACTCAAAGATTCGAGAAATTTTCTTCTTGAAAAGGGGGAAATGAGAGGTTCAAAAACTTGGAGTTAATTCTTGGGACTGGGGCAAAGTCACCAGAGCACAGTTCTTTCAGAGCAGGGGTCCAGCAGTCCCCCACCCAGATTAACCTCAGGGTGTGACTAGGATCACGTGGCCCCTAAGGAAGCCTATGGAATGTGCTAACTCCCCCTTCCCCTTGCTACAGCCTAACCTGCAGCCTAACCTAACAGGGCAGTACCTTGCCCGAAGGAGGCGGGGGTCAAGTGTCCCCCAGGTAGCCAGACCTGATCATTTGCAGTTTTGGTGCCTGAAAACAAACCAATCATTTTAAAGGTCAGCTCCCCTAGAGACCCTTTTACCCAATCCTGTACTGCCAAGACTTGCACTTACCAACTTTCAGTTTTGCCCTCTTAAAAACCCTGTTCAACCAGAGTTGGGGGTCCCTTGCCTCTTTGTTCTTGCAGAGGGCAGCTACCCAGCTTGAGTTTGTAATAAAGGCCCTCGTGTGTTTTGCATCGGACTCAAAGCCTGTTGGTCATTTGGGGACTCACGATCTGGGTATTTCACTAAACACACAATTTATTGTATGTCATTGTAGTATAAATAAGTACAATTGACATTATAAAATTCAATATATTGTATTCCTATGGGTTCCCTTTCTAATTCCTCAAGTCACTGTGGACTTTTCTCATCTGGAACTATTTATTTTTAATCTCTGTTCTATGGTCTTCAATCCAGCAACCCATTCCTCAGTTTCCCCCTGATCCAAGTCTGTTTAGTTTGATCTCTCTTTAAAAGGACATCTTGAACTATGCTTATTACTGAACATATTATCATTATTTGTATGTTGACAGTCAAAACACACCTGCATGGGGTCTAAATCACCTCATCTATAGGGTTTTCCATTTTTTTAACTTCTTTCTATTTATTTTTATTTTATTTTTATTTTTAGTTACATTTTATTAACTCTGTATCCCAGGTGAATTCCGCTCCCTCATTCTCTCCCTATCCTGCCATCCCTCCCTCATCTATTCCCTGGCCCTGATTTATCATGTATCTTCAATTCCAAGTCCATTGATAGTGGAGGACCTCCTCCCCTTTCATCTGACCCTGATTTATCAGGTATCTTCAGGACTGGCTTCAAAGTCCTCCTCTGTGGCCTAGCAGGGCTGCTCCTCCCTTGCAGGGTGAAGAGATCAAAGAGCCCAACATTGGGTTCACATCAAAACTATTCCCTATTCCCTTTACAGGGTACCCACTTGGATACTGAGCTATCATGGGCAAAATACGAGCATAGGATTTAGGTTATATCCGTGCATGATCCTTGGTTGGAAAAACAGTCTCATATAAGACCCTGTGCTCAGAGATACTTGGTTCTTGTGGAGCTCCTATCCTCTCCAGATCGTATTTACTCCCCCTTCTTTCATATGATTCCCTGCACTCTGATGAAGGTTTGGTTATGAGTCTCAGTTTCTGCTTTGATACACTGCCAGGTAGAGTCTTTCAGAAGCTCTCTGTTCTGGGACCCTGTCCTGTTACTTGTTTTCTCCTACATCCCATTTGTCTTTCTAAGTGAGGATTGATCATCTTACCCGGGTCCTGTTTTTTGTTTATCTTCTTTAGGTGTTTAGATTTCAGTATGTTTATACTATCTTATAGATCTATATAAGTAAGGATATACCATATGTGTCTTTCTACTCCTGGGATACCTCACTCAGAATGATATTTTCTAGATCCCACCATTTGCCTGCAAATTTCATGATTTCCTCATTTTTAATTGCTGAGTAGTATTCCATTGTGTAAAAATACCACAATTTCTGTATCCATTCCTCAGTTGATGGACATCTGGATTGTTTCCAGGTTCTAGCTATTACAAATAAAGCTGCTGCAAACATGGTTGAGCAAAAGTCCTTGTTGTATACTTGAGTAACTTTTGGATATATGCCTAGGAGTGGTATAGCTGGGTCTTGAGGAAGCGCTATTCCTACTAGTTTGAGAAAGCGCCAGATTGATTTCCAAAGTGGTTGCACCAGTTTACATTCCCACCAGAAATGGAGGAAGGCTCCCCTTTCTCCACAACCTCTCCAGCATGTGTTGTCACTTGAGTTTTTGATCTTAGCCATTTTGATGGGTGTAAGGTGAAATCTCAGGGTCATTTTGATTTGCATCTCTCTGATGGCTAAGGATGTTGAGCATCTCCTTAAGTGTTTCTCTGCCATTCTATATTCCTCTGTTGAGAATTCTCTATTTAGCTCCATACCACATTTTTAATTGGATTGCTTGATTTATTGCTTTTTAACTTCTTTAGTTCTTTATATATTCTGGATATCAGCATTCTGTCAGATATAGGGTTGGTGAAGATCCTTTTCCAGTCTGTATGCTGTTGTTTTGTTCTGACCACATATCTTTTGCTTTACAGAAGCTTTTCAGTTTCATGAGGTTCCATTTATTGATTAGAGCCTGTGCTCTTAGAGCCTGTGTTGATGGTGTTCTGTTCAGGAAGTCGGCTCAGTGCCAATGGGTTCTAGGCTGTTCCCCACTTTTCCTTCTAACCGATTTAAGAATATCTGGTTTTATGTTGAGGTCGTTCATCCACTTGGACTTTAGTTTTGTGCAGGTTGATAAATATGGGTCTATTTTCCTTTTTCTGCATGTATACATCCAGTTGAACCAACACCATTTGTTGAAGATGCTGTCTTTTTTCCATTGAATGATTCTGGCTTCTTTGTCAAAAATCAAGTACTCATAGGTATGTGAGTTTATTTCTGGGTCGTCTATTCAGTTCCATTGATCCTCCTTTCCATTTCTATGCCAATACTATGTGGTTTTTATTATTATTACTCTGTAGTAGAGCTTGAGGTCATGGACTGACATACTTCCAGATGATCTGTTGTTGTAGAGGATTGTTTTGGAGATTCTGGATTTTTGTTTCTCCATATGAAGTTGAGAATCTTTCTTTCAAGGTCTGTAAGAATTGTGTTGATATTTGATGGGAATTGCATTGAAACTGTAGATTGCTTTCAGAAGGATGGCCATTTTCACTATGTTAATCCTACCAATCCATGAGCATGGGAGATCTTTCCATCTTCTGATATCTTCTTCAATTTCTTTCTTCAGAGACTTGAAGTTTTTTTCATATAGGTCTTTCACTTGCTTGGTTAGAGTCACCCCAAGGTACTTTATGTTATTTTTTTAATTTATTTATTTTTATCTCAATCACAGGTTAGGTACTTTGAATCCCAGGCGTAGCCCCCTCCCCCATTCCCTCCTACCCTCCCACTCCCTCCCTATTGCCCGCCCCCTCC
>CM053742.1:25682373-25692456 GCA_028658305.1 Pachyuromys duprasi | reverse complement strand
GACCTAATAGACTAGGATCAGAAGGAAGAAAAAGAAGACCTCCCCTATCAGTGGACTTTAGGAGGGGCATGGGTGGAAAATGGGGAGGGAGGGTGGGATTGGGAGGGGAAGAGGGAGGGAGCTAGAGGGGCATACAAAGTGAATAAATTGTAATTAATAAAAATTAAAATGAAAAAATTGAAACACAGCCTTGTTTCCAATGGCACAATACACACAGGCCTGCACAGTCCGCTGGAAAATCACATTCACAGGGCCTGAGATGAAGTGGTCATATAGCTGCTGAACTTTCTGTGTTTTCAGGTAGGGGCCACAGTCTCCATTTTTATTTACATACACACCAACTTGAGAAAAAATTATATGAATAATGAGATGAGTTAAAATAAATTTTGCAAAAATATTACATAATAGCCATTGCTACATACTACTAGTGACTTCTTTTAAAAGAATCTTAAATATAGTTCATATTAATGAGCATTTCTGCTACTGAAAACATACAGGTAGATATAGTAGCATATTTATGTAAAGATATTGAACATGCAAGTAACAAAAATGCTTACTCAATATTTTAGAATACTACTCAAAGTGATTATATAAAATGTATGATTGAGAAGACTTAAGGGCATCATAAAATCATTTTAAATATATTATTGCAAGAAATGGTACAAAAATCAAAGAGCAACCCCTGTTTTCTTATTCTTTAAATTCTGAGGTTTTCCTCAGCTCCTCCTACAGCTCTACCAACCCAATTTCATTGTACATTTAGCATGTGAATTTTCCTTAAAAACTGGTCATCCTTTACTCATTGATGACTAATTTCTTGTAAATCACTAGTAGTATACTTCAATTGCATTTTCTACAGTAATGGAATTACTTAAGGTATATATAATACTAAATTTTAATGATATAACTTTATGAAAACACAAATGTTCCTTCTATATATGTCTAGGCTCATTGATAAAATGTTAAACTTTGTGTACAACAAAGGCATATTAGTACAAAAGTTGTTCATTTATAATCACGGTGTCAAGTATAGATAACATTCATCACCAAAATCAACAATTGCAAATCAATGTATCCTTTAAAAAAATGCAGGTTTGTCATTACTGAAACTATTATTTTCTTTTTTTAATTATATTTTAATTTTAAGTCAAGTACAAGTCAGCTAGTTAACATAAATACAAAATAAATGAACAAACTTTGCAGCCATGTACAAAAATGCAACAACAGCAACACTCACATAATGGGCAAAACTCATAAGTTTTTCTAAAGCTGACTAAACTATGAGTGATTAGTATAATTTAATTCACATCCCCTGAGGTACATTTAAAAAGTTTAATATAACTGATTAGAACTAGACTTTTAGTTTCTAAAATGGATAAAATCGAGTTACAAGTAAGGAGAAACAAAGTTATGGTGGAGTGAAGGTATGTGAGGGGACAGAAACACACTTTCTTTTATATTCCATCCTAGTTAATTAAGTATACCTATCTTCTTAGGAATGATATATGTCATAATCAATGAGGATAAATGAGCTGTGTATCAGCCCAACAGAGGTCCCTATTATACTGACAGGATAAACAGAAGATCATGTCAACCAAAAGGTCTGAAGAAAGTCCTTAGAGAAAGTGGGAGACTGATTTCTACCACTTAAGTTCTTCAAATTGGAATCATTATTTTGTATTCTTTTGAACACCCCAAATTGTGCTCATCCTAACAAGGCAGACATCCAGGTTTAGGAGACAAAAGGCTGGGTTATGTGACCTAACAATGCGATCAGAATTACAGAATTCAGAATTACAAACTAGCTTGAGCCCTTTCTAGTGAGTCAAGTTAGTTCTATATAGAACTGGAACAAATTTAGTGACCCTGGAGGGGAGGGTCTCTAATGTCAGCACATACTAGGTAGAGGTAAGAGAGGCAGGAGTTTAAGGTAATCTAGGGCAACATGAGACCTCATCATTAAAAATTAAAAAGAAAGAAAGAAAGAGAGAGGGGGAGGAGAAAGAAAGAAAGAAAAAAACAAACAAAAAAAGAAAGAAAGAAAGAAGGAAAGAAAGAAATCAAACCAAAGACGGAAGTTTGGTGGTAGATCTCTCCCTGGAAATTTAATGCACTGTATGCTATCATACTACAGCTTGGTAATTCACCAACTGGAATATCCAAATTTCAAGCATTTGAGCCACATCAGTAGAGTTCTAGCTGCTGTGTGTGAGGGTTTGCTTCCAGTAGCTCCTGTTTCAGGTCAACTGAGTAAGTTCAATATTTCTTAGAAGACTACAACAAAAGTATACAACAAGGTCCACACTCACTCTCTAAGATATTTTAAAAGGTTATCTAACTGAAAACGAGTTTTAAAATGTCCAATGCTCTGAGTATTCATATCTTTTAAAACATTAATACTGATTTTTAAAAATAGTCAAAGATATGCTTTAGAGACAAACTACATACAATACATACATGATTTTCTTTTTTGGATTATCTCTGTCATAAAGTAAACTATGGCAGACAGTGCTCAGGGGAAAAACAGAGCAGACCTCATTGCTCCTTTCCAACAGCTGCTTTACAAGGAAATACTTAGAATCTAACCTCCCTTTCCTGAAGAACACACAATAATACTTTAAAAGCAACGCACAATGCACTACAGGTTAATATAACTAGGACAGAATAAGATTTGCCCAATGCAGCACACTCATTTACAAGCTCTGTGCCAACTAAGATTTGCTGTATCCAATAGCTGAAGGCTTCTTTTTGTAATATTTATATTGTCCTAAATATTTGTATCACTTCAAGAAACCTATAAAGGACAAAACTGAAAATTACCTGTTTTTCTACCAACCAATAACCTATACAGATGTGGAAATAATTCAAAGGTTAAAATTCTTAATGTGAAGGTAAGTATAAAAATTCAAGTCCTTAGCTTCTCTACTTTTAAAGTCAGTAATATACAGGTTTGAGACTATGATTATCACATTATAGCTCATCAGTTACTGAATCAAAATTGCATACACTCATGCATTACATAATTGGAGCAGGTATAAGAATGTGTTCTAAGTCACTGAGTCAGTATCCACTCACTTATTTTATAGCCCCAACTCATTAACCATGTGCATTTTATATGTTAACTTAAAGTCCATATTATGATAGACATCTTTTAGCTGTAACCAAAACAATTTAATGCTGAAAATACATAAAATATTTAGATACTATTTTAGTGGTTGTCAAAATGCAGTGATTACTGATGTCAAATAAAAACAATGTGCAAGGCAGGCCCTATTGGGAAAATGGTATTAAGAATCTACCTACTGTTATTTTAGAGTATTACTGGAAAAATCATGTAAGACATTTGTATTTGTCACTACAATTTTTGGAAAACTACAGAACAGTATATACTCAGGAATTACTTTGTTTAAAGGGCCAAGAAATACTCTTGGAATTAACAATATATTCTAACTGTCATAAATCAATAAAACAAAAGTGTACCTGTTCATCAATGGTAGAGAAAATGGCAATTTTGAGAAAGAATGCTTTCAAAGCCCTGGGTTTCAAGACTGAAAGGCTAATGTGGTGTGGTAACTTACTTCCTACAACCAAACTTCCATTCAGCCATAATAGTTACATGTTTCCAAACTACAGCCTTCTGTTCACCTTGCTGACTTCAAGATCCCATGGTCCACTGTGATCTTTTGGTCTTCCTGCTCTGCAGCATGGCAGCCTTGGCTGCTATCCATTGAGGAGGTAGACCACCAATTCATAGGTGGCCATAGGTGATTTGTGTTTGGAGTCTGTCTTTCCAGATGAGTTGCTAGTAAAGGGACCCATAACCGTCTTCATGAACAATCAAAGATAATGTCTGAAAACAAACAACAACAACAAAAAAAGATCTTTATTTTGTTCCTTCTTCACATAGTCTTGTCTTTACAATATGTGGATATGCTATGGTTGTGACATGGGTTTTGTAGGTGGCAGTAGTTAGCATAATTCCACAAAATCTGATGTTTCCTTCACAGACTGTTCATCACTTTCTATCACAGAAGCAGTCTTACATTCCAGTAGTTTTTGCTTTTAATACTTTCATAAATAACAAAGTGGCTAACTGTCTCTGATATGCCCACATATGAAGCAGACATGCCCCTATAAAATCCTCTCAATCCACCTGACTGATATACTTTATGAATGCATCCAAAAGCACTGATTTGCTTTTCCCCGTGGTTCTTTGCATCAAGCTCTAATGAAGTCTTTATAAGCTCAATGGGGTGAGTTTCCTTTTTTCTTTTGTAGTGATTGCAGTAAAAATGAAGTTTAAGTCAGGCCCTGTTTCTACAGGAAGTGACCTGCAGATGGGGAGCATGAGATTACACAATCTCTTTTCTTGGGAGAATTGTACAGCAAGTGCCTGCCATTGCAGCTGAAACCATCTGTACTGGGTAGAAACAGGATCAAAAACACCATTCAACTTTTCCTTGTAGTTTGAGTAAGCAGCAAAGTATTTGCTCTGGAGGGGGCCACCACCCCACACACCAAATTGGGGACTAATCCTCTAAACAATGAGCAAGGACCTTCTTTTTCCAAGATAAACATTAGACAATGGAGAGGTGCAGGGGACACTACTCAGTTGACACTGGCTCCAGCCATGGTGTTCAGCTGAACTTCAGAGGTATAATGTGTGACAGAAGATGACTGCAACCTAGTTTTGACAGCTTCCAGTGGGCATGTCAGAATAGCTTCCATTGTACCATCACATCCCCCAGCAAACATCACCACCATGCCTTTCTGGATCATTCTCTCTTCTGCATGGGAACAGGACAGCAGCCTACCACAGAGGACCTCTGAAAGACTCTACCTACCCAGTAGGTTATCAAAGCAGATGCTGAGACTCATAGCCAAACTTTGGGCAGGTTACAGGGAATCTTATGAAAGAAGGGGGAGATAAAAAGACCTAAAGGGGTCAGGACCTCCCCAAGGAGAGCAACAGAACCAAAAAATCTGGGCCCAGGGGACTTTTCTGAGACTGGTACTCCAACCAAGGACCATGCATGGAGATAACCTAGAACCTCTGCACAGATATATGTCAAGGCAGCTCAGTCTTCAGGTGGGTTCCCTAATAATGGGAACAGGGACTGTCTCAGACATGAACTCAGTGGCTGGCTCTTTGGTCACCTCCCTCTAATGGGGGAGAAGCCTTGCCAGGCTACAGAGGAAGACAGTGCAGCCAGTCCTGATGAGATCTGATAGGCTAGGATCAGATGGAAGGGGAGGAAGTCCTCCCCTACCAGTGTACTTGGTGAGGGGCATGGGAGGAGACGAAGGAGGGAGGGTGGGATTGGGAGGGGATGAGGCAGGGTTGCTACAGCTGGGATACAAAGTGAATAAACTGTAATTTATAAAATAAATAAATTTAAAATAAAAAACTAAGTTTGGAAATTCTAAGCACATATCTCTAGTATTAAATAAAAAACATTTTTATTTGGAGGTGAGAGAGAAGGCTTAGCTGGCAAGACCCCAGTTTAGTTCCTAGTATGTACTATTTTAGGTGTCTCATAACTGCTTGAAAATACAACTCTGGGGGATTTAATATCTTCCTGTTTTCCATGGGCAACTCTACTCACTTGCACATATCCACAAATACATACACATATGTGTGGAATTAAAATATAAATATAAAAACAAATATAAGTATGGCCAGAAGGTAGTATAGAGTTTATAGAGCTTAAAAGCCATTTAGTTCTGCAATAACTTGATGATTATCCTCTAAATAAAGATGCTTTCAGGAATGCTATAGCCTAATACTTTGTTGATAAAATATGTGTAAAGAGAAATCTACAAAAGATTTTTTCTTTCAAAAGTGCTGAAGAAAATAAAGATGTAAAGTGAACATAATTTTAAAAAACGGGTACAGAGCTAAACAGAGAATTCTGAACAGAGGAATCGCTAACGGCTGAGAAGCACTTAAAGAAATGCTCAACGTCCTTAGTCATCGGGGAAATGTAAATCAAAACAGCCCTGAGATTTCACCTTACACCCACCAGAATGCCAAAGATTAAAAACAGGCATGGATGCAGAGCAAGGGGCACACTCTTCCATTGCTAGTGCGAGTAAAAACTTGTACAACAACTATGGAAATCAATCCAGATGTTTCTCAGAAAATTGAGAATAGATCTGCCTCAAGATCCAGATATACCACTCCTGAGAACATATTCAAAAGCTATTCTGTCATACCACAAGGGCATTTGCTCAACTATGTTCAGATATGGCTAAACTAATAGCCAAGAAACTGGAAACAACTTAAATGTGCCTCTTCTGAAGAAAGGATAAAGAAACTGTGGTACATTTACACAGTGGAATACTACTCAGATATTAAAAATGAGAACATCATGAAATTTTCAGGCAAATGTAAGGAACTAAAAAATATCATCCTGAGTGAAGTAACACAGACCAAGGAAAGCACACAAAGTATTTATTCACTTTTAAGTGGACACTAGCCCTAATGTACAGGATAACCATGCTACAATCCACAAACGCAAAGAAGCCGCTAAAGGCCAATGGGAAGATGCTTGAATTTCACTCAGAATGTGAAATAAAATAGACAATGGAAGTAGATGGAGGGAGGGAACTGGGTGGGAGAGTGCATGAGTAAAGGGGATAAGGATCAAGCGTGAGGACACTGGGGTGGTGGAGGACTGTGAGAAAGAAGAGGGACATCTCTGGGACAGAAGAGGATCTCAAGAGTCTATGGGGGTACCCTAGCTGAAATTCCTAGCAGCAGGAGTTAAGGAGCCTGAAGTCACCATCTCCTGTAGCCAGGTGGGACTCCCAATAGAGAGAGGGGGAGGCCAAACTACCCATAAAACCTTCAACCCAAAATTTGTCTTGCATACAAGAAGTGTAGGCGTCAAGATGGAGCAGAGATTGAGGAAATGGCAAACCAATGACTGGCCCAATTTGAGACCATGAGAGAGAACCAATCCCTGATACTATTAATGATACTCTATTGTGCTTGCAGAAAGGAGCCCAGCATAACTGTCTTCTGAGAGGCTTCATTCAGAAGCTGATGGAAACAGATGCAGAAATCCAGAGTCAAACAATAGGCCAATCTTGGGGAGTTCTGTGGAAGAGTAGGAGGAAGGTTAGTGGGAGCCGGAGGGGTCAAGGATACCACAAAAAGACCTACAGAGTCAACTAACTTTGGCCCATGGGGGTTCACAGAGACTGAACCACCAACCAAAGAGCATGCATGTACTGGGCCCAGACTCCTACACATATGTATTAGATTGCAACATGGTCAGCAAATGGGTCCCCTAAAAATGGCAGTAGGGGCTGTCTATAACTCTGTTGCCTGACACTAGATCCTTTTCCCCTAGCTGGGCTGTCTTGTCTGGCCCCAATGGGAAAGGATTCTCTTAGTGGTGCTGATAGTTGAGGTGCCAGGGTGAGTTGATACCCCTTGGGAGCCTCTCTTTCTCTGAGAAGAAGAGGGAGGAATGGGAAGAGGAGAGAGTGAGAGTGGGGCTAGGAAAAAAGAAGAGAACGGGCTAGGATCTGGCTTTAAAGTGATTAAATAAAAAAGTTTTAAAGATTTATCTAGCTATGCATATAAATTTTCTGTCTGTGTGTATGTGTGTGAAGCCCATACATGTCTAGGTCTTACAGAGGACAGAAGAAAGTATTGGATCCCCTGGAACTGTAGTTACAAATGAACTATCATGAAGGTGTTAGAAATCAAACTCAGGTCCTCAGAAAGAGCAACAAGTACCCTAAGTATCTCTCCAGCCCTTAATTTCAATATGTATGTGTCTACAAAACATTCTTCCATGTATCCACAGGATGACAGCATAACAAACCCATCAAATACAGAAGAAGAAAAACATAATTTCAGTTTTTCTTCAGCCATAATAATTTTGGTTATCATAAGCTCGTACACCATTATTCTAGCATTGTACAGGATAACAACAATACAAGCAAAAAACATTTTTTTTGGATTTTAATAAATCCAGTCCTTCGATATCCACATAGCATTCTTCCATTTATCCACAGGAAGGCAGCAAAAGCCCATCAAATGTTATACATGCAAAAATAATCTCTATTTCTGTCCAGACCATATTCTACCCTTTGTCTATAGGATAGCAGCATAATAAGCCTATCAAATATAGTAGAAACAAAAATAACTCCAGTATTTCTACATCCAGAAAGCATTCATTTACTTCTCCACATAACAGTAAGCTAAGCCCCGAAGTACAGTTAAAGAAAGAAAGTTATTTCATGTATGTAAAGCATTCTTCTGTTTGACTACAGGATGGAAGCATGAGCCCATCAAATACAAAAGAAGTACTATTTCAGTTTTTCTACACTGATGAACCAGCCCTTTGAAAGAAAGATTCCTTGTGACCAAAATTTGAGCTCAGCTCTTCTTGTTATTGGTCATAACTCAAAAGGACATTTAGAAGATAAAACTAGCCTAACAGAGATAAACCCTTTATCTAAATGTTCAAGAATTATAAGCCATGCTATAGTGGCTTACCCACACACAAATAAAATTAAAAAATACTACTTATTTCTCCTTCAGGAAACACTCCTTCAAAAGGAGTTGGTATGGCATGTAAATAGTGATGGAGGATCCAAGAGTAAACTTTAAAGCTTCCTTGGCCAATAGTGCAGTAGTTGATAATCCTCTGACCATGGAATCCAATTACTTTCACAAATATGATATATGTGTTCCCTGCACTGATATGTTATCATTTGGTGACAAACAGTTCAAAAGGCACTTATAAGCCGTTATTACTGGCACAATTCTACATCAATTCCTGTACAGTGTGACTATTTCTACAATACTCCCATAATGGCTATTCCAAACTCAAACAACTCTTTTTTTCTATTATTGAAAATAGATTCTTTTCTCATACAATATATTTCCATTATAGTTTCCCCTCTCTATATTCCTCCCAGTTCCTCTCCCACCTCCCCTCCCATTCAGATCCACTCCATTTCTGTCTCCCATTAGAAAAGAGTTGGCTTCTATGTGATAACATTGAAACATGACAAAATAAAATCTAATAATATAAAGCAAACCACCACGTGGTTCAACAAGACAAGAGAAGAAAAAGTAAAAGAGCTCCAATAGGCAGAGGCAAGAAGATCTCTGTGATTTTGAGATCAGCCCTATCTATATGGCAAGTTCTACGACAGCTGAGATTATAAAGAAATCCAGTCTCAAAAACAATTATTGATGTGGTCACCATTCCTGTGTAGCTAGTGATTCCTAATATCCGTATCCATGAGAAACCCAGAAACACAATGGTTTATAGTAGGGAGTCTAAAATAAACAACAACAAAAAAGTATTTTGCTTTTCTAGGCCACACTAGACAAAAAATTATTTTGGGCCACATATCAAATACACGAACATTAATGAAAAGAGTTGAGGAAAAATAAAAGATATGTGTATAAATTTCATTTTTGGAGTTGATCTGGAGATACTATGTATTCAAATGTTAGTTGTTTGCCCTCCAAGATCCTTATTGTTCAATGAGCAAAGCTTTACATATACAAAATGATCTTGTAGAAACCTTGCTTCTCAAATTATCCCTGATTGGATAATAAAAGCTGTTGACAGCCTGTAGTTGGTCAGAGAGAGAAATGGAAGGCAGTCTTTCCTGAGAGGGAGAAAACAACTCTGGGAAGAATTAAAAGGAAGGCCCTTTTGCGAGAATACTTGAGAGAAGACCTTAGTTGTCACTATGAGCTTGGAAGTTATAGTTAGCCATGTGGTTAGATGGGGCTAGATGGTCTGGTTAACTTAGAAGGGGTAGTTCAGAGTCTGCCCAGCTACAGACTAAGCTTTGAAATATTAAAAGGTTTTGGTGTCTTTATTTTTATGGATGAAGGGCCACCAGATTCCCACATTTCATGATACCCAAGAAGTTCTCACATGATAATACTAATTATATGTTATGCTGTTCAGAGATGCTTTTAAAAGTCATTGAGGAAGGATCCAAGATGGCTGCCAGGAGAGGACACCATGTCTGAGGAGTAAGACAGCAGAAACAACACGGCTACCAGGAGACTGAACTCTGGGACCTAAAACAACAGCA
>CM053742.1:25603700-25681873 GCA_028658305.1 Pachyuromys duprasi | reverse complement strand
CATTGGAGCCTGGAGTCTTCTTTTTCATCTATTCCGATTATTCTTAGGTTTCGTCTTTTCATGGCATACTTGATTTCTTGGATGTTTTGTGTTTGGAAGTTTTCCGATTTTATTTTTTCCTTGATTGAGGAATTCATTTCAGCCAGCGTATCTTCAGCTCCCAAGATTCTCTCTTCCATCTCTTCAATTCTATTGGTGATGCTTACCTTTGTGGTTCCTGATCTTTTCTCTAAGTCTCCAGTTCCAGGTTCTTCTCCGTTTATGTCTTCTTTATAGATTCTAATTCTGTTTTCATGCTTTGTATCATTTCCTTCATCTGATTGACTGTGTCTCCTATTTTGTTTGTTTCCTCTCTGTCTAACTTTAATTGTTCCTCTATGTGGGCAGTTAAATCCTTCTTCATTTCTTTGAGGGCCTTGTTCATTTCCTCTTTTTGTTCCTCTAATATCTGCATAATCATAGCTTTAATATAATTTTCCTGTGTCTCCGCTGAATTAAAATCTCCACTGCTTTTGGGTGTTTCTGGTGGGGCCATGGTGTCCTGATTATTGTTGGGTGAGTTCTTATGCTGATTTCTGGGCATTTGTTTATATATAATCAAGGACTTGTTTGTGCTTTACGGCTGAACTTCAGACTGGAAATGTCAATCTCTTGTGTCAGGAGTATTCTTCAAGAAGATCAGGAAGTTCTAGTGGTTTGATAGTGTGTATTGTTGCCTCAGTTGAACTCTGTTGTGGGATATGTGTGCCCAGCTTCATGCTCAGTCCTATAAGCTGTGAACACCACAGGCTGGTCTCCCCTCTGGTTTGGAGGTTTGGCTCCTCACTCTGTGCCAAAGGCTGAGTGTCCTGCTTTGAGATGTCTGCTGGGCTGCTGCTCTGGTCAGGAGGCTCTGCACTCCGATCTGGGCTTGCTGCTAAGGGCTCTCTTCTGGACTAGAGTCTTGGTGCCTCCTTCTGGGTCAGGGGCTGTGTACCACGGTCTGAGATGGTATTTGGGGGCACCTCAGTCTGGACCTGATACTATGAGTCCCACTCCAGGGTGGTGGCTGGGTGCACCTAGGGGTGTGGGTCTGACCGGTGTAGCCCATGGTATCTGGGTGAAACTCAGTCTGTCCCGGGTACTGTGTGACCAAGACCAAAATGGTGGCTTAGGTGCACAGCCTGTCACCCGCCAGAGTTTTTCCTGGGAATAGCTGGGTGTCCCTTGGGCTTTTCCACTTGATTTCCCCACCGTAGGAATTCCGCTCACCTGGAAGTCACAAATGCTGGTGTTTTAGGTCCGAGATCTCAGTCTTCTGGTCGCTGTGCCTACACTACTGTCCTGCCCCTCAGACACAGTGTCCTCCTGGGGCAGCCATCTTGGATCTCTCCTTGCTTTCATAGTTTCTGATGAGAAGTCTGGTGTGATTCTGATAGGTCTCCCTTTATATGTTACTTGGCCTTTTTCCCTTGCTGCTTTTAATATCTTTTCTTTGTTCTGCAGATTTAGTGTTTTGACTATGATGTGATGTGATGTGTTTCATTTCTGGTCTAGTCTATTTGATGTTCTGTAGGCCTCTTGTATATTTATGGACATCTCTTTCTTTAAGTTGGGAAATTTTTCTTCTATGACTTTTTTGAAAATATTTTCTGGACCTCAGTTGCCTGGAGTCTTCTTTTTCATCTATACCTATTATTCTTAGGTTTTGTCTTTTCATGATGTCCTTGATTTCTTGAATGTTTTGTGTTTTGGAATTTTCTGACTTTACTTTTTCTTTGAGAGAAGTATCAGTTTTGGCGAGTGTATCTTCAGCACCTGAGATTCTCTCTTCCATCTCTTGTATTCTGTTGGTGATGCTTACCTTTGTGATTCCTGATCTTTTCTCTAAGTTCTCCCGTTCTAGGGTTTTCTCAGTTTGTGTTTTCTTTATTGATTCTAATTCTGTTTTCATGTATTGCACCATTTCCTTCATCTGTTTGAGTGTAGATTCCTGTCTCTCTATGATGGTCTCTAATGTTTGGTTCATTTCCTTTCTATATGACACTAATTGTATCTCTACCTATACCTCTATTTGTTTAGCTATATTTGCCTGTGTTTCTTTAAGGATTTTGTTCATTTCCTCTTTCTTTTCCTCTACTTGATTGGCCAAATCATTGATAGATTTATTCATTTTCTTTTTAACTGTCTGTATTTTTATTCATTTCCTTTTTAACTGTCTGTATTTTTATAGTTATTGCTCTGAGAGATTTGGTTGTTTCCTCTTTATGTGCATCAAGTAGTTAGGTAAGCATAATTTTAAAGTCCTTTTCTTATGTGCATCAAGTAATTGGGTAAGCATAGTTTTAAAGTCCTTTTTGTGTTCTTCTGATGAATTGGGGTATCCATCAATTTGGGGGGTTTCTGGTGAAGCCATGATGTCCTGATTTATGTTGGATGTGTTCTTTAACCGACCCCTGGCCATTGTCTTATCTATAACTTTCGCTCTTTGCTTCTGGATTCTGCAGTTCAGGCTGGTACTCTCTCTGTCTGGCATCTGGAGAGTTCTTCAGGAAGCTGAGAGAGGCCCCAGGGTCTCGGCGTGTACATTGGTGCTTCAGCTATACCTGTGGGAGGTAAGTCTGCAGGTGCAAAACGGCATATGTGAGTGCAGAAGGGAGATGCCGGGGCAGAAGTGCAGATGCGGAAATACATTTGTCTGGAAATGTGTCTGGAATT
This sequence comes from Pachyuromys duprasi, assembly GCA_028658305.1. NCBI lineage: Eukaryota > Metazoa > Chordata > Mammalia > Rodentia > Muridae > Pachyuromys > Pachyuromys duprasi. Next base: position 25,679,176 of record CM053742.1, on the reverse strand, counting down.
GTGCCTCGAGGGACAGAGTAATAGAGAATGCTGAACCCTTGAGTGTGTGGGAGGGGCTTTGCCTTGAAGGATTCTAGGGGGTTACTTGTGCATGTGCTGTAGATGTATCAGGTGCCATTGATAATCGCAGCACAATTTCTCGCGTTATCTGCCTTAACTCCCCTGTTGAACCTGCAGAGCAGGGTCTTCAATGACCCAAAAGACCCTCTGTTTCCCACAGTTTGTGGGTGGGTGGGAGGGGTCCGATGCCTGGCTGCTAGTTTAGAAGGTCCCTGGATCTGGGACTTTGCAGACAGTTAAGGGCACACTCATTCTCAAGCAGGTCACATTGTCAAGGATTGGGGTATCCGGGCTCTTTACTGTCTGGTTTGGTTCTGCTTAGTCATATGCAGGAGGACTGATGTGCTCCGTCAGCTCAGTGTTGCTGCAGGTACCAGGTTAGGAAGTCCAGCTGTAGCTGGAGACTGGGATACTGGTCCAGATGCCTTCTGGGAAGTCCTGGGGGCCCTTCACTGTGTTCTCCAGACCTGGGAGGCCTGGTGCCTGGTGTGCCTAGCTTGTTTGGCGGGTGTGCTGGACTTTGGGGGCTATTATCTGTCACCAAGGGTTTGGGTAAGCAAGTACAGTCAGTGGCTAGGAGCCCCTGCAGAGTCTGTATGGCCACTCACAGACCTGGGACACAGGGAGGATGGCACTGTGGCTCCGGGGCTCCAAGGCAGGTACAGTTGGCGGGTCTGGCTGAGGGGCCAGTTGCTCTGCCTCAGCTGCCAGTCACTCTGCCTCAGCAGTTCCAGTCCCCAGGCAGTGTGCTCTGAGCTGAGAATCTCGGTGAGCAGGCTGTGCAGAGGGGGAGGGACGCCCAGAAATGGGAAGTGCTGGGAGATCAGCAATCTTTTATCTCCTTCCCCAAACAAGTCCACGGGTGACCCGGGTGACCCAAGACCAAAGTTCTTACCTCATGTGATGATCCCTCTCGTTTAGAAAGCCTCACCATTGTTTCCCTGGCTTCAATCATCCTTCCACTCACCAATTCCGGCGCAACAGCTCCACTGCAACTCAGAAACTGTGTGAGCTCATTGCCATCTTGAAAGCTGCCTGGTTTTTCATTTTTTACCTGGAAAATATTTACTATTATTTTTTGAATTTCTCTAAGTCTCTCTATGGAGACTTATTTTATTATTTAAACTCTGTATTTTTGACTATGTTCAGTTTATTTATTATTAACATCTATGTATCCTTGAAATTTTTTCCTATTATTTGTCTCCTTTCTTTGAAGATAAACTTTCTACATGCATTTATTTATCTCTCCTTTACCACCTTTTAATTTAATATCTTACTTTGTATTCAACCTTATTTAAACTCTCATTCGTTATGTGGTTTATTTATTTCAATTTATTTAATTCTATCTTTAAGGATTTTATTTTATTAAATTTAAACCATTTGCACTTATCTATGATGTTTTCCAAACAGTATCTTTCCCTCTCTAGCCTTAGAACATAAGTTTAGAACATAAATGTTGGGACCATTAATACTGAATGAGGCTCACAGCAGATCTTGTATGAAAGAGGTTTATCAGTTGGTTTTGAAGAGGGAGAGAAGGGAGAGCAGGACATGATGGGGGGAAAGAGAGAGAAACGCAAAGAGAGAGGGGGAAAGAGACAGAAGGAAGGAGAGAGACGCGGGAAGAGAGAGGGGATGCCCCGATAGAGAAGAAGGATCAAGAGAGAAAAGAACCAAGAGAGAGAGCATGTGTCAGGTTGTCCCTTTAAGGAGCAAGGTAACCATGCCTTCCAGGTATGACCACCTGGCCAGCTACCCAAGATGACATCCTAAGTTGCTAGGTAACCCAGAAGCAGGTTTTGTTCCAAAATCCTAACAATAAATGTTTTTATTTGTTTTTTTTTTTACCTTGTTGACTGAGTATTTATTTATTTATTTATTTATTTATTTATTTATTTATTTATTTATTTTTGTCGTTTGGTGTTTGTACTGGGCAGCTGCTTCTTGTGCTGCTCTGTCCCTTGGCCAGGTCAAGCCTTAAATGGCTAAGCCTCCTACTATGACTTACAGAACAGCAAGGTTATCCTGCCATGTTGTGAGCCTTTTGTGATTCTCTGTAGTATCTGCCAGCCATGGCTGAAGCAGCTGGCCCAGAAAACTGTGAGCTCAGGCCCCTGCCTGCTGAGGCAGCTTATAAAGGCCCATTTTCTCAAGCTGCAGACTCTTTTTTTTTTTTTTTTTTAATAGCTGGGCCCTTCTTTTTCAAAAGCCACTGTTCTCCAGTTTGTCACTGAGATGCCCATAGGGGAAGATTTGTTCAGTACTGATGCTCCTTGATGTGCTGGGGTGATTTAGTAGGTGAGGCTCCCCTCTTCTGAGGAGTAGAGGAGGCAGTTGGGGGAGCGGGGAGAAAGAGGTAGGGTGGGACCAGGAGAAGAAGAGGAAGAGGGCCTATGATGGATCTGGATATAAAGTGAAAAACAAAAGCACAGGTCTGCTCTGCCTCTCTGCAGTTTCTGGTCTTGGGCTAGAAAAACCTCTTCCCAGCCCCATTTCCTGGGCTCATTTCACACTTCTGTCCTGGAAAGCTTTTTGCCTTAGAGGAATGCCTGAAGGGTCTGGTATGCTTTCATTCTCCTTTAAAGAGACTAGACTTCTTTTCTCAAAGAGATAGAGCTTAGAAGCTGTTTTGTTTCTGAGGAGGCTTTGTGCCTCAACCTGAGACTTTCCTCAGGTTAGTTTTGATACCATGCTCCACATATGGAACGCCATATGTTGTAGGTTGCCATTATGTTGCAGGTGTTTTTTCTTCCCATCCTTAAGCTCCTGGAATATCGACTCATTAAATATTATACAAACACCTAGGCCATATAGCTATGCTCTTCTCTGACTAGCTCATAACTTAAACTGTTAAAATAATCAGCATTTTGCCATTTGCCTGGTTACCTAAGCTCAAGTATCATGTGCCCTTCTTCCTCAAATCTTAGAGGCTGAATTCCATGTACCCGGCGTTATCCAAGAATCCCTTCTGATTGCTGGATGTCCTACCTATTTCCTGCCTTAGCCATAGGCCATAATTGTTTTTTAATTTACAGGTAGTGCATTCATACAACACACAAGAAATTCCTTCTACACCTAAGTTTTACACCCAAGACTCATATATGGAAGGAGAGCCATCCTAACTACATGAAAAAAATGAGGTAACAGCACCTGCTTATTTCATTTGCTTCTAGCTCCAGTAAGTAGCAAGTCATCATTCTGCAGCTTGGTTCCTTTAAATGAAGAAAATAATTGTGTAGGGACTGGAGAGATGGTTCAGCAGTTAAGAGCAATAGCTGCTTTTCTAAAGGACCCATGTTCAATTCCCAACACCCACAAAGTAGCTTACAACTTTAACTTCAGTTCCAAGGCATCCACTATCCTCTTCTGGTCTCTGTGCAGCAGGCTTGCATGTAATGCCCACAATACATGCAGGGTAAACATTACCAATACACATAAAATAACATTAAATTAAAATGGAAAACTATACAGAGGAATAGCTAGCTCATATACTTCATATCAAGGAACTTGCATGCTAGAAGGACACTTTTAAGTGCCAAAGAGAAAGGATGCAGGCCCCGTGAATCACATCTAATACATGCTACGGGAAAGAAGATGAACAGAGGAAGTTACAAAGTACTGTTAGATTTTAGAGAGTATTTCTCCTAAGTGTCTAAGTGTCAGAAATGAGGAGATAGGATGAGGGCATGCTTAAGACCTGCTGTGAACTACAAGGCCAGAATGTACCAGGAGGTAGGTGAATGGTGAATTTGGATGCAGAGGAATAAAAGGAGAGACAGGAACACATTGAAGTTTGTGGAGTTCTTAATGGAACCATCCTGGATAGGGAGAGTGAGAAATCCCTTCTAATGCTTGAGCAATCATGGGGAGGACCATACATATAACCATTCTTTTGGTTGATTAATCCTAAACAATTTTTTCACTAGTTCTGGAAATTGAAGCTAGGCTCTCTTCCATACGAGAAAAGAGATCTACTATTAAGCTAGCCCAGCCCTATTTCCCCCTCCTTAATACAGTCTTATTGAATTGATAGAGCTGGCTTGAAGTTGGTGGGCAGCCCAAGGAGTCCTTGAACTTGCAATCCTCCTCAGCCTGCAGAGTAACTAGGATCACAAACAACTGCTAAAATGCCTCGACAAAAAAAGAAAAAAAAAAAGATTTTTGAAAGGAAGGCTTTTTAATTAGGGTTCCTACTTCTGTGATAAAATGTCACAACCAAAAGCAAATTGGAAAAAAAAAAGTTTTATTTCAGCTTACGCTTGTGGTTCATCATCCAGGGAAGTCAAGGCAGAAATTCAAAGCAGGAAGTAAAGCAGAAACATGGTGAAAAGCTGCTTACTGGTGAGAGGTTCAAAAACTTAGAAATAATTCCCGGAGTTGGGACAAAATCACTGGACCACATTACTTTCTGGACCTGACCACATTCTTTTCCGGACCTGGGAGATACCATTGCTTAGCAATCAGACCAGAGGGTCAGCAACAGTCCCCCACCCAGATAAACCTCAGGGTATGGGTAGAGTCATGCAGCCTAGCCCCTAAGAAAACCGTGTGCTAAATCATCCTTCTCCCCTTGCTACAGACTAATCTGCACATAAAGGGGTACTACTTGAGATCAGATCTCCCCCAGGTAGCCAGGCCTGACTGTTTGCACTCTTGGTGCCTGAAACAGACCAATCATTTTAAAAGTCAGCTTCCCTAGAGACCTTCTTACCTAATCCTGTAATGCCAAGGCTTGTACTTCCCCAGCTTGCATTTTCCCCCTTATTCTCCCAGAATGGGGATCGCTTGCCTCTTTGTCTTTGTGAATGACTTGTGACCTAGGCTTGAGCTTGTAATAAAAATCCCTCATATGATTTGCAATGGAGTAGATTCCTGGTGGTCTTTTGGGGGCTCGTGAACTGGGTATACCACTGGCTTACTCCTCAGAGTTGCTCAGAATGCTTTCTTATATAATTCAGGCCTGCAGGGTGGCAGTGGGATGGATTTTCCCACATTACTAAACAGGGAGATGCCTTGTAGACTGGCCTACAGGCCATCTAATGGAATCATTTTCTCAACTGAGGTTTAATTAACTTCCTAGATAACAGTAGTTTGAGGCAAGTTGACCAAAACAAAGCAAAACATAAAAAATTCCAAACCCCAAACAAAACACAACACACCAAACCAAAAAAGACAGACATTTTAAGCAGCAGATGGTCAGAAAAGTAAGAGAATAAGAATAAGAAAAGTGAGAATAAGAATAAGAATAATTACATGTTTCTTCTGAGATAGTAGAGAATGCTGATCCCATCCCAGGCTAGGCAACAAGCAGCTACATGAAGAACATAACTAAATTTGTGAATGAATACAGAGACTTAAGTCATGGAAGTATGGGTTAGATGCATACTCAGTTGTCCAGGGTATCAGTCAAACTAGATAACCAGGCTTGACGTGGTATAGTACCTTTGTTGTTATTTTATTTGAGATAAGGTCTCATGTAGGTCACTCTGGCCTCATATTCACTATTTGCCTGAGGGTAAATAAGTATTATGATGCATTTGTAAGAATTATGCTTTGAAAAGAATGAACACTAACCCTTGATTTAAAATTATGGGATGTTTCTGAGGTCTCAAGATGAGCCAGGTTGGGGATAACACTCTGCTAAGACAAATGTTCCCATCAGACAAGGCAGTTTGTGTTCAGCAGACATAAAATTCAATAGCTGAACTATGCATTCCAGACCCACTCCTCCTGCTAAACCTACAACCCCCAAACCAGAAAAGCTCCATGGAGGGGAGTCCAAAATGGCAGAGACCAGTGCCCCCATATCTGAGGGACAAAGGATCCGAAACTCTGAAATTAGTGAGTGGAAGGGCAGCTGAAGCCAGAACATCAATATTGAGACTTCCTGGGTGAGAGGGGACAATCCATGAGCTGGAATAGTTTGGATCCAGGTCACCCATGGATGTCTCTAGGGTCTGAGAGTGGCAAATATTCAAAACTCCTGCATTTCCCCTTGCCCCAAGCATGGGCCTCCCTGCTCAGCGGAGGCGGCAGTGGTCGCCTCAAGCACAAGCCTCCATGCTCAGTGACTGAGATGGCAGAGGGAGCTGTCCCAAGTATGGGTCTCCCTGCCCTGCTGCCAAACAGTGGACACCACTGAGCTGACAGATCTCCTACACTTTCATTTGCCCCAAATCTGAGAGAACAGGGGGAACCCCTGTACTTTCTGCATAGGATTGTGAACCAGTGCGCCTTCAAGTGAGTGTGTGCAGAGCCCCAGATCCAAGGTCCCTCTATTCTAGCAGCCAGACATCAGATACCTCCCACCCCCATTGTGGGCAACATAAGGATCCTTGGGACAGTGTTCTCAACAGTGAAGTTCCTGTTCTGTGAGTCTCCAAGTAGAGTCTAGGCAAATAATTCCTGGAGCAAACATGGTACAACCCAGACAGATCTGAATACTTGGAGGACAGTATAACAGGCCTGTGGGACACTAAGGTATTTGGGGCGCCTGCACATAGGCATTATGCCTGCAAATGGTGCCAGAACCCCCACCTGCACTTATGTTCCACCTTTCCAGGCATCTGCATGCTCTAGCGCCCTGTCCTTCAAGGTGCACTTCCACACACAATCCTGTTCTTCAGTACATGTGCCTGCAAACTTCCTCCCTTAGCTACAGCTGAAACACCAACATCCACTCTTGAATCTGTGGACCTTTCTCACCTTCCTGAAGAATGCTCCAGACTCAAGAAACAGACAGACCCAGTCTGAAGTATAGACTCCAGGAACAAACAGTGAAGGTTACGAATAAGCAGATGGCTAGAGGTCAGTGTGAGAACACATCCAACAAAAATCAGGACTTCATGGCTTCACCAGAACCCCCCCCCCCAATCAATGGATATTTTAATTCATTGGAAACACAAAAAAATGCATTCAAATCTATGTTATTAGAGGCACATGTAGAAGCACAAATAGAGGTATACAGAGAGGAAACAAACAAAAAAATAGAGGCCATCATGAAAAGAGAAGAATCCACATTCAAACAGCTGAAGGAAATGGTTCAACACATGAAAACAGAAATAGAATCAATTAAGAAAACACAAATAGAGAAAACCCTGGACTGAAGAACTTAGAGAAAGATCAGGAACCACAAAGACAAGCATCACCAACAAAATACAAAAGAGGGAAGAGAGAATCTCAGGTGCTGAAGATACAATTGCAGAAACTGATACATCTCTCAAAGAAAAAAAATAAAATTCGAAAAGTTCCAAACATAAAACATCCAAGAAATCAAGTACTCCATGAAAAAAAAACCAAACGAAATCTAACAATAATAGGAATAAATGAAAAAGAAGATTTCAGGCTCCAAAATCTAGAAAATATTTTCAGGAAAATCATAGAAGAAAATTTTCCCAAGTGAAAGAAAGAGATGTCCATATAAATCCGAGAGGCCTACAGAGCACCCAGATAGACTAGAGCAGAAAAGAAACTCCTCACATCATATAATAGTCAAAACACTAAATCTACAAAACAAAGAAAAAATATTAAAATCAGCAAGGGAAAAAGGCTAAGTAACATATAAAGGTAGACCTATCAGAATCACACAAGACTTCTCAACAGAAACTATAAAAGCCAGAGGGCCTGGGCAGATGTCATGTAAATTCTAAGAGACCACAGATGCCAACCAAGACTACTCTACTCAGGAAAGCTTTCAATCAACATAAATGGAGAAAACAAAATATTCCATGACAAAACGAAACTTAAACAATATCTACACAGCAACCCAGACCTACAGACGATACTAGAAGGAAAACTCCAATATATCAAAATAAACTAAACTGAAGCACAGGATATAGATAACTTACAACAACAACAACAACAAATTAAAAGGAAATCAGAATAGAAATACAGTAACACCACTAACTCCACAATAAAAGGAAATAATATTCATTGGTCACCATTATTTATCAACATCAATGGACTCAATTCTCCAATAAAAAGACAGAGATGAACAGATGGTTGCAGGAACTGGATCCAACATTCTGCTGCATCCAAGAAACATATCAATGCAACAAAGATAAACACTACATCAGAGTAAAGGGCTGGAAAAAGTTTTTTCAAGTAAACGGACCCAGAAAAGAAGCTGAAGTAGGTATCCTCATATCTAATAAAAAAAAATACATTCAACCAAAATTAATCAAGACAGATGAGGATGGGCACTAAATTCTCAAAGGAAAAATCAACCAGGGGGATGTCACAATCCTGAACATCTATGATCCAAACACAAGAGCACCTGTATTTGTAAAGGAAATATTATTAAAGCTTAAATCAAACATAGATCCCAACACCTTAAAAGTGGGAGACTTCAACATTCCACTCTCACCAAGGGACAGATTTCACAATTTAGACAGAAGTTAAAAAGGGAAATAACGACACTTACAGAGGTCTTAAATCAAATGGAACTAGAGATGTGTACAGAACTTTTCATCCAAAATCAAAAGTTTATACCATCTTTTTAGCACCTCATGGAACCTTCTCAAAAATTGACAATGTAGTCAGACATAAAACAAGCCTCAACAGATACAAAAAAGATGAAAATAATTCTTTTATCCTATCAGACAACCAATGACTAAAACTAGACCTCAACAACAACAGAAATAACAAAAATCCCACATACACAGGGAAACTAAACCACTCTCTACATTGACAGCTTTGTCAGGGAAAAAATGAAAAAAGAAATTAAGGACTTCTTAAAATTCAATGAAAATTAAAGCCCAACTTACCCAAACTTATGGGACACAATGAAAGCAGTGCTAAGAGGAAAGTTCATGGCAATAAGCTTTCAGAAAGAAGTTTGGGACATCTCATAAAAGCAATTTAATGGCATATCTAAAAGCCCTAGAAAAAAAAGAAGCAGACATACCCAAGAAGAGATGATTGGAAATAATCAAACTCAGAGTTGAAATCAATAAATTAGAAACAAAGAAAACAATTCAAAGAATCAGTGAGACCAGGACCTGGTTCTTTGAGAAAATCAACAAGATAGATAGTTAGCTAAACTAACTAAGAGGCAGAAAATATCCAAATCAGCAAAATCAGAAATGAAAAGGAGGACGTTATGACAGACACTGAGGAAATCCAAATAATCATTAGATCTCACTACAAAAGCCTATATGCTACAAAAATTTGAAAATCGAAAAGAAATGGACAATTTTCTTGATAGATTCCATCTACCAAAACTAAGTCAAAATCAGGTAGAAAGATTGAATAGATCTATATCCCCCAAGGAAATAGAAGAAGTCATCAACAGTCTCCCTTCCAAAAAAAAAAAAAAAAAAGCCCTGGACCAGATGGATTCAGTGCAGAATTCTACCAGACCTTCAAAGAAGTGCTAACTCTAATTTTCTCTAAACTATTCCACAAAATAGAAACAGAAGGAACATTACCAAACTCATTCTATAAACCGACAGTCACCTTGATACCTAAACCACACAAAGACCCAACAAAAAAAGAGAACTTCAGGGCTGTCTCTCTTTTGAACATTGATGCAAAAATACTCAACAAAATACTCACAAATCGAATCCAAGAACACATCCTCCACCATGACCATGTAGGCTTAATCTCAGGAATGCATGGGTGGTTCAATATACAGAAATCCATCAATGTAATCTACCATATAAATAAACTGAAGGAGAAAAACCACATGATCATCTCCTTAGATGCTGAAAATACATTTGAAAAAATCCAACATCCATTAATGTTTAAAGTCATGGAGAGAACAGGGATACAAGGCACATACCTAAACATAGTAAAGACAATATACAGCAAGCCTATAGCTAACATCAAATTCAATGGAGAGAAACTTAAATCAATCCCACTGAAATCAGGGACAAGGCAAGGCTAACCATTCTCTCCATATCTCTTCAACATAGTACTTGAAAGCCTAGCTAAAACAATAAGACAACTAAAGGAGATCAAGGGGATACAAATCAGAAAGGAAGAGGTCTAAGTTTCACTATTCACAGATGATATGATAGTGCACATAAGCGATTCCAAAAATTCAACCAGAGAACTCGTTCAGCTGATAAACACGTTCAGAGACTACTATACACAGCAGAGCTTTCACTCAACATAGATGGAGAAAACAAAATATTCCATGACAAAACAAAATTTAAGCAATATCTACACAGCAACCCATCCCTACAGAAGATACTAGAAGGAAAACTCCAATCCAACAAAACCAACTACACCAAAGAAAATATAAGATACAGACAATCCCCCAGCAAAAATTAAAAGAGGAAAAAAAAAAGCAACGAATCATAGTAAGACCACCAACTCCACAATAAAAGTACAATAAAAGGAACTAACAGTCATTGGTCACTATTAGCTATCAACATCAATGGACTCAACCCTCCAATGAAAAGACACAGACTAACAGAATGGTTGCAGAAACAGGATCCAACATTCTGCTGCATTCAAGAAACATACCTATGCAACAAAGATAAACACTACCTCAGAGTCAAGGGCTGGAAAAATGTGTTTCAAGCAAATGGACACAGAAAACAAGCTGGGGTAGCAATCCTAGTATCTAATAAAATAGACTTTTGACCAAAACTAATCAAAAAAGATGAGGGGCACTTCCTTCTCATCAAAGGAAAATTCCAACAGGAGAACATCACAATTTTGAACATCTATGCCCCAAATACAAGACCACATTATTAAAGCTGAAATCTCACATAGATCCCAACACCTTAATAGTGGGAGACTTCAACACTCCACTCTCACCAAAAGACAGATCATCCCATCAGAAGCAAAACAGAGAAACAAGGGCACTCACAAAGACCCTAAATCAAATGGACCTAATAGATGTCTACAGGACTTTTCACCGCAGATCAAAAGAGTATACCTTCTTTTCAGCACCTCATGGAACCTTCTCCAAAATAGACCATATAGTTGGTCACAAAGCAAGACTCAGCAGATACAGGAAGATTGAAATAATCCCTTGTATCCTATCCGACCATCACGATCTAAAGCTGGACCTCAACAACAACAGAAATGGCAAAAGGCCTGCACATACATAGAAACTGAACAACTTGCTACTCAAGGACAGCTTGGTTAGGGAAGAAATTAAGAAAGAAATTAAAGACTTCCTAGAATTCAATGAAAATGCAAACACAACATACCCAAACCTATGGGACACAATGAAGGCAGTGTTAAGAGGAAAGTTCATAGCAATAAGTGCCTTCAAGAAGAAATTTGAAACATCTCATACAAGCAACCAAATGGCCCAAATGAAAGCCCTAGAAAAAAAAAAAAAGAAGCAAATGCACCAAAGAGGAGCAGACGGCTGGAAATAATCAAACTTAGAGAAGAAATCAATAAATTAGAAACAAAGAAAACTATTCAAAGAATCAATGAAACCAAAAGTTGGTTCTTTGAGAAAATCAACAAAATAGACAAGCCCTTAGCCAAACTAACAAAAAGGCAGAGAGAAACAATCCAAATCAGCAAAATCAGAAATGAAAAGGGGGACATAACTACAGACACTGAGGAAATCCAAACAATCATTAGGTCTTACTACAAAAACCTATATGCCACAAAATTTGAAAATCTAAATGAAATGGATGATTTTCTTGAGAGATTCCGTCTACCTAAATTAAATCAAGATCAGGTAGAAAAATTGTATAGAACTATATCCCCTAAGGAAATAGAAGCAGTCATCAACAGTCTCCCTTCCAAAAAAAGCCCTGGACCAGATGGATTCAGTGCAGAATTCTACCAGACCTTCAAATAAGTGCTAACTCCAATTCTCTCTAAACTATTCCACAAAATAGAAACAGAAGGAACATTACCAAACTCATTCTATGAAGCCACAGTCACCTTGATCCCTAAACCACACAAAGATCCAACAAAAAGAAAACTTCAGACCTATCTCTCTGAACATTGATGCAAAAATACTCAATAAAACACTTGCAAACCGAATCCAAGAACACATAAAAGATATCATCCACCATTACCAAGTAGGCTTCATCCCAGGTATGCAGGGGTGGTTCAATATACAGAAATCCATCAATGTGATCCACCATATAAACAAACTGAAGGAGAAAAACCACATGATCATCTCCTTAGGTGGCGAAAAAGCTTTTGACAAAGTCCAACATCCATTCATGTTTAAAGTCTTGGAGAGATCAGGGATACAAGGCACATACCTAAACATAGTAAAGGCAATATACAGCAAGCCTATAGCCAACATCAAATTTAATGGAGAGAAACTTAAATCAATCCCACTGAAATCAGGGACTAGGCAAGGCTGCCCACTGTCTCCATACCTCTTCAACTTAGTACTTGAAGTCCCAGCTAGAGCAATAAGACAACTAAAGGAGATCAAGGGGATACAAATCAGAAAGGAAGACGTCAAAGTATCCCTATTTGCAGATGATATGTTAGTATACATGAGCAACCCCTAAAATTCAACCAGAGAACCCCTTTAACTCATAAACACCTTCAGCAAAATGGCTGGATACAAAATCAACTCAAAAAAATCAGAAGCCCTCCTGTACACTAAAGACAAAAGGGCCGAGAAAGAAATTAGGGAAACAACACCCTTCACAATAGCCACTAATAACATAAAGTACCTTGGGGTGACTCTTACCAAGAAAGTGAAAGATATATTTGAGAAAAACTTCAAGTCTCTGAAGAAAGAAATTGAAGAAGATATCAGAAGCTGGAAAAATCTCCCGTGCTCATGGATTGGTAGGATTTACACAGTAAAAATGGCCATTCTGTCAAAAGCAACCTACAGATTCAATGCAATCCCCATCAAAATACCTTCACAATTCTTCATAGACCTTGAAAGAAAAATTCTCAACTTCATATGGAGAAACAAAGAACCCAGAATATCCAAAACGATCCTGTTCAACAACAGATCATCTGGAGGTATCTCCATCCCTGACCTCAAGCTGTACTACAGAGCAATAGTAATAAAAACTGCATGGTATTGGCATAGAAACAGAATAGTGGATCAATGGAACCGAATAGAAGACCCAGAAATAAACCCACACACCTATGGAAACTTGATTTTTGATACAGAAGCCAAATTCATCCAATGGAAAAAGAATAGCATCTTCAATAAATGGCGCTTGACCAACTGGATGTCTATATTCACAAAAATGAAAATAGATCCGTATTTATCACCGTGCACAAAACTAAAGTCCAAGTGGATCAAAGACCTCAACATAATACCAGACACATTAAATCGGTTAGGAGAAAAATTGGAAAAGACCCTAGAACTCACTGGCACAGGAGACTACTTCCTGAACAGAACACCAACAGCAGAGGCTCTAAGAACAACAATCAATAAATGGGACCTCATGAAACTGAAAAGCTTCTGTAAAGCAAAAGACACTGTCATCAGAACAAAATGACAGCCTACAGACTGGGAAAGGATCTTGACCAACCCTATATCTGAGAGAGGGCTAATATCCAGTATATATAAAGAACTCAAGAAGTTAAAAAGCAAGAAATCAAGTAATCCAATTAAAAAATGGGGTATGGAGCTAAACAGAGAACTCTCAGTAGAGGTCTGTAGAATGGCAGAAAAACACTTAAAGAAATGCTCAATGTCCTTAGCCATCAGGTTGATGCAAATCAAAACAACCCTGAGATTTCACCTTACACCAATCAGAATGTCTAAGATCAAAAACTCAAGTGAGAACACATGCTGGAGAGGATGTGGAGAAAGAGGAACCCTCCTCCATTGTTGGTGGGAATGGAAACTTGTACAACCACTCTAGAAATCAATTTGGCGTTTTTTTAGACAATTAAGAATAGTGATTCCTCAAGATCCAGCTATACCACTCCTAGGCATATACCCAAAAGATGTTCAAGTTCACAGCAAGGACATTTGCTCAACTATGTTTGTAGCTGCTCTATTAGTAATAGCCAGAACCTGGAACCAACCTAGATGTCCCTCAGTTGAGGAATGGATACAGAAATTGTCATATTTTTACACAATGGCATACTATTCAGCAATTAAAAATGATGAAATCATGAAATTTGCAGGCAAACGGTAGGACTTGGAAATGATCATCCTGAGTGAGGTATCCCAAAAACAGAAAGATGAACATGGTATATATACTCACTTATATAGACCTATATGATAGAATAAACATACTGAAATCTATACATCTAAAGAAGATAAAACAAGAAAGAGGACCTGGGGTAAGAGGATTAATCCTCACTTAGAAAGACAAACGGGATGGACATTAGATGTAGGAGAAAAGAAGGAGCAGTGCAAGAGCCCACCACAGAGGGCTTCTGAAAGACTATACCTAGCAGGGTATCAAAGCAAATATTAAGAAACATAACCAACCCTTTGACAGAGTGCAGGGAATCATATGAAAGGGAGAGTTAGTATGACCTGGAGCGGACAGGAGCTCCGCACAGGGGTCTTTTATAAGACCGTTTCTTCAGCTAAGGACCATGTATGGATATAACCTAGAACCTCTGCTTGAATGATAGCTCAATACCCAAGTGGGTATACTAGTAAGGGGAACAGGGACTATTTCGGACATGAACTCAATGGCTGGCTCCTCGACCTCCATGTCCCCCGAGGGAGGAGCAGCCTTGCTAGGCCACAGAAGAGGACATTGCAGCCATTCCTGAAGAGACCTGATAAGCTAGAGTTAGATGGAAGGGGAGGAGGTCCTCCCCTATCAGTGGACTTAGAAAGGTGCAGGGAGGAGATGAGGGAGGGAAGGGGGATACAAATTGAATAAACTGTAATTAATATAAAAATAAAAATTTAATTAAAAAAAGACCCTGAGATATGACCTTACACCCAACAGAATGGCTAAGATAAAAATCCCAAGTGACAACACATGGTTGAAAGGATGTGGAGAAAGGGGAACCCTTCTCCATTGCAGGTGAGAATGTAAACTGGTATTTCCACTTTAGAAAATAATCTGGTGCTATCTTAGAAAATTATGAATAGTGCTTTCTCAAGATCCAGCTATACCACTCCTAGACATATATTCAAAATATGTTCAAGTATACAACATAGACCTTTGCTCAACAATGATCATAGCAGCTTTATTTGTAATAGCCAGAATCTGGACACAACCCCAATGTGTCCTGATGAATGGATTTATAAATCGTGATACATTTACACAATGGAATACTACTCAGCAATTAAAAATGAGGAAATCATGAAATTTGCAGGCAAATCTTGGAAACTAGAAAAGATAATCCTGAGTGAGGTATCCCAGAAGCAGAATGACACACAGGGTATATACTCACTTATAAGTGGATAGTAGACATATAATATAGGCTAAACATACTAAAATCTGTATACCTGAACCAGCTAAGGAAGAAGGAGGACCCTGGGTAAGATTATCAATCCTTATTCAGAAAGGCAAAAGGGATAGACCTCCAAAGAGGGTAAAAACAGGGAACAGGACAAGAGCCTAACACAGAGGGGCTCTGAAATATTCTACCCAACAGTTTATTAAAGCATTATGTTGAGACTCTTAGCGAAACTTTGGGCAAAGTGCAGGGAAATAAGGGGGAGATAGAAAGACCTGGAGGGGACAAGAGTTACACAAGGAGGGCAATACAACCAAAATATCTGGGCAAAGAGATCTTTTCTGAGACTGATACTGCAAGCAAGGACCATACCTGGAGAGTAACCTAGAATCCCTGTACAGATGTAGCCCATGGCACCTCAGTTCACAAGTGGATATCCTAGTAAGGGGAACAGGCCCTGTCTCTGACATGAATTCAGTGGCTGGCTGTCTCTGACATGAATTCAGTGGCTGGCTTTTTGATAACCTTCCCCTGAGGCAGGATCAGCCTTACCAGATCACAGAGGAAGACAATGCACACAATCCTTGATGAGACCTCACCGGCTAGGGTGAGATGGAAGAGAAGGAGGACCACCCCTATCAGTGGACTCGGGGAAGAACATGGGAGGAAAAGAGGGAGGGAGGACGGGATTAACAGGGTTGAGGGAGGGGGCTATAGCTGGGATACAAAGCAAGTAAATTATAATAAATAAAAATAAAGTAAAAATAATATGCAATCTTTTATGATATATATTTTTATTTATCATTTAAATATATTAAAATTGTTTTGGTTTGTTACAGAAAAATAAAAGAGAACCCCATGTTTCTAGTTTCATGTGTCCAGTAAAATGCTAGAGTTTTAAGCCAGATTGCAAGGGATCAGTAGAATGGACAGGCCATGAGGGGGACTAGAAGTATCATAAAGGCTTCTCAGAAAGGACAATATCATTAATTGAAAAAAAATATTGTAGTGTGTTTGTTAACACAAATTTTAATCTCTGATTAGGTACAGTCTACATTTATGTTGTTCATTTCAATTTGTTTTTATGCACCAGGAAACCATTCAGATTCCTATACATTAATTATCACCACTGACTTTTGCTGCATTAGTGAACTATGACAGATGTGATGAATGGTCTCACTATTGACCTAGAAATGACAAAATACAGAGCTGCCTGCATCATAAGAATCTTGCCTGTGCCCCATTAGGGATGTGTTTTATACCTCTATGCAGAGGGAACAACTATGTTGTGGGTCGAATGACTCAGTGCTCCATCAGAGGGGAGTTGTCAGTGTTTGCTACTGTGTCTGGCTTTTTTTTTTGAGGAGTGCTCATATTATTTGAACTGAGGGCACCATGCTCATTCCCTAGACATGTCCAGCACTGTTATTTTTATTCTTTTTACAAAGCTATAATGTAAGAAATAAAAAACATCCTTCTTTCATTTGAAGAGACACTTTATTTTGTTAAAGTCAAGCAAGAGAATCTGTTGATAAGTGGTAAGCATCAAGCATGAATGTGCATATTGGCCAGGGTGGAGTTAAGGGTAAAGCCACAAAAGCTGACCACAAGCAAGGTCAGCGTGTATACAGAGAGTTCCATAGCTGTGCCCATGCCCACTCCTATGCATGCCGAAGACCAACCATTAGCACCAGATTGTTTCTTATGCAATAGTATCACTTATTCATAGACATATTACATGGACTCTCTGGAATTATTGGGTCCATACTAATCAGACATTGAACAGGCAAGTGGGGAATAGACAGGAAGGTCATAATTGTTATGTGTTTCATTAAAAGCATGCTAGAGCACTACATATTGTTCTCCATAACAGACAATCCTGAAGCAATAAAGAAAAGGCAGGTTATAAACAAAATTCCATTATTCACATTTTACACACATATCATTAAGATGTTCACAACACTGTATTTGGGGGTAAAGAACCACAGGTAAATAGTCTGTTGTAAATTAAAAACAAAACAGTCTTTAATTTCTTGGAAAGTTTGTGGACAGCCAGCCATTTTCTGACATGACCCACATTCACAGCAAGGGAAAACCAAGTGGAAGAAGGAAGAGTCTGCAGTGGCAGATCAGAGACTTCAAAAGGTAGAAGTAGCTTCATTTAATATTAATCAACACTTTTGCAAAGATTTTTCTTCTGATTGACAATGATAGGCTGTCAGCAAGGCCATCTGTGGTGTGTGGTAGAGAAGCTTGCCCATCTTGACTCAGCTCTACAGAGGGCACTATCATCTTCGCCAGAGCTTATGGTGTCAACTTCTGTTCCTTTGGCTCAGGAAGCATGAATTCGGGTCCATATGGGAGTTTGAACATATGCATATACACATGAATGTAAATGTACACATGTATTTTGGGAAGGTTGTAATAACTGCTAAGAGAGGGAAAACTTTGCATGTGCTGCAATCTCAGGGGAAAATATGATTTAAATAATCCCTTGATTAAACAAAGACTAGTGATGCTTACACATCAAGTCACTAGGGGGACTTGATCATCACTCACTATGCATTTAATTATATAAACATCTTTTGGACTAGACCAAATCTACATACATTTAACTTAAGCTATACATTCCATTGGTGGCTGAACATTTTTCATGTATTTATCCGCCACATATATATCCTCTTTGGTGAAGTGTCTATTCAAATATTTTGCACACTTTTTTCAAAATATTTGTTTCCTACTGTTGGGGGTTGAAAGTTCTTCATACAAATCTTTATCAGCTGTATGAAGCCATGAGGTGGGGGATGCTGTTGAACCCAGAACTCAGGAAGTGGAGGCAGGAAGATCAGGAGTTCAAGGTCATCTGGAGTACATAGGGAGTTTGAAGCCAATCTGGATTAAATGATACTCTTCTAAAACAAATAACAAAAACAAAATGAGCAACAAATCAGACACATGATTTACATGTTTTCTCTCATTTTCTGTCCTGTCAACTGTTGCTTTAATGAGTAAACACTCTATTTGTCACCTTGCCATTTCAACTGTTAAGGATAAAACTGTTTCAAATGTAAGCACTCCACAGGACCTCTGACCAGAGGATGGAGTCTTACATGGCATGTGGCCCACAATAACAGGCGGAAAGGTAAAAAGAGAGATAGGACACTGATTATCATTAAGGATCATGTTCACACAAAAAAATTAGTGTTCCGGGGAAGGAAACTTTAAAATATTCCATTGGTCTCAGGAAATAAAGAACAAGCAATAACATTATTAGTAGACACAGTTTTAACCAAGTAATGTTTCTTGGTTAGAAATTGTTTAAGATGTGACAAGGATGCTAGCTATCTGTTTGTTTTGGGTGTTTCGGAGCATGCACACAAGTTATGCGATGGTTTTAATCTTGGAATGAGTGAACCAAATATGTAGGTTGTTCATTTCATAGTTTTTTTTCAACTACTAGGAAATAGTTCATGTTTTCCACACATCATTAAATTATCATCATCAATGATTTTTACTGGGACAGAGAACATACTGATGATAGACTGATGAATGCTCACACTGTTGAATGAACAGGACAGAACACACAGCAGCCCATGCCTGGCTAAATCACAAGGGTCTTTTCTCTCATGCACTGTAGAGATGTATTTGGCATCTACACAAAGGAGGAATAACAGTGCTACTGTTGCAAAAGTGCTTGCATGTACTGTGGGTCCAGCCATTGGACATACTAGAGGACCCCTGAGGACCATGAAAGCCTGGCATTCTGTGAAGCCACTCTACTCAGCAAACTAACAGAAATTAAAAACATTAACAAATCATCACATACTAACAGGACATTATTGCTTTTTTACTAGCCTAGTGGCTCTAGAGTGTGTCTTTCCAGAGATGGGCAAATAGGCTTGGGTTCACTCGTGTAGTCCCAGGCAGTCTCCAAAGCTCAGTGTCTACCTTCTGCGGGAATGGGCCTCTCATTTGCTTCTCTCAGGCTGTAGGCTGTCAAACAAGCACTTGAGCTGCTCTTCACCCAGGTGGATTTTATCTTCCAGCTCTCGCTGCTCAATGATGAGGGCTGACTTCATCTTCACGAAGTGCTCATAGTCAGCCAGGTTCTCCTCGCTGAGGTAGGTGGCCAGTATGTCAAACACAATGCGCTCACGGCGGTCCAGGTTCTCTTTAAGCTCCTTGGCATCCTCATGTTGCTGGGTTAGGACTCTTTGTTTCTCCAACAGTGACTGCTATTGAAGGGAAGAGAGACAGAAAGTCCTGTTGAGGCACAACTAAAGTAGAGACTGGCCAACAACCCCTTAAAACCTCTGCAGGTTTTGGAGACTTGTCTCATAGCTATCCATGGAAATCTTGAAGCCGCATGGGATTCCCACAGGAATGACCAGGATGTGGTCTACATGTGCTTGTAACTGTGTCTAGCTTCTCTACAGGTCTTCCTTCCCTGTCCCTCCCAAAAGTCACTCATAGACCCTTTTCCAAGTTTACTCTCTCTGTG
Source organism: Pachyuromys duprasi (assembly GCA_028658305.1). Lineage (NCBI taxonomy): Eukaryota > Metazoa > Chordata > Mammalia > Rodentia > Muridae > Pachyuromys > Pachyuromys duprasi. Next base: position 25,659,330 of record CM053742.1, on the reverse strand, counting down.
CCTTTTCTCCCGTTTGCCTTAAAATCAGGGACTAGCAACTACAGAGTTCTGACAAGCTTCAATGGAGCAAAATACTTTGAGATCCTGTTATCCACAAAACTGAAAAAGGGAAATACTATAATTAAGTTGAGCCTGGGGGCACAGGCTTATAATTGCAGCTACTCAGGAGGCTGAGCAGAAAGCTCATAAGTGAAAGTTATGCCTTAGCTATAAAGTAAATTCAAATCTAGCTCAGACAACTTACTGACACCTGTCCTCAAAATAAAAGTAAAAATAGGATTGGGTCTGTAACACTGTGGTAGAGTGTTTTCCTAGTATGAGTGAGACCATGGGTTCAATCTTTAGTATGAGAAGGAGAGGAGTAGAAGGAAAAGAGGGAGAGGGACACAAAAACACAAGGATGGACACACACATACACCAAGACTGATTGATTTTAGAGCAGGATTAAACTTTAACAGGAGGTGCTACAAAGACAAAGCAGAATTGTTGGGAGGTTTATAATGGAACAGCCCTTAACTCCTTACAGTGTCCTGTTTAGGGGAGGTACAGTGTCCTGCTTTAGAATGAGGGACAGACAGCCATGTCTCTGACACATGAAACTCACAATCACTGCTTACAGTTTACAGAATACACGCACCCAGTAGAAGCCCTACCAACTCCAAGATGAAGGAAGCTAAGAAAGGAAGAGATGAATGCATTCAGTGTCTTCACATGGAGCCTGGCAGAAAGAGATCAGGAAAGAGGGGCTGTTACCAGTTACTAAATGTGTCCTGAACCAGAAAATCTCTTTGGCATGTCCATGACCATACAAGCTTAAGAGAACATCTTTCCTTGTCAGGCCTGAGACAAATAGATATGATATTTTCATGGAAAGGGAACACATAAGACTAACTTAGTCCAGTCAGAAAATAATCAGGGTAATAGTAACTGGTTCTAAATGTAGTTCAGGTTGTTAAAGCCATTTGGATGCCTGAAAGCTGCTGAGATAGTGGTGGAAGAGTACAGTAAGTATTTCATTAATAAAGATGTTCTTTTTGAAGTTCTATAATATGCAAAGAATGCAGAGAGAGCTTGACTGAAATACAATCTATGAAATAAAGCCAGCAAGCTATTTATTTCTCTTCTTTGAGTACAAGTAAACTAAGGACATATATATATATATATACATGGTGGTACATGCCTGTAATGCCCCCAACTCCTTGCATTTCATTAGCTTGTTCTGTCTGCCAAATGAAAGGAAGCTGAAAGAGTAGACCTCAGATGTACCAACATACTATGCTCTAGATAGTATACAGGCCATGCACAGACCATATGAGGCTTCTAAGAGCTGACATTTTTTAGCACCCCAAGGATTGCTACTTCCCATTTCCCAGACAGATGTCTTTGTATGTACCCGGTCTCCAGGAGAAGGACTGTCTTCCAAATTATTGAGGGCATTTTCTACACGGGCCAGGCGCCCTGACAGTGACAGCAGGAGGTTCACCACTTTGTCCAGGTCCCCAATGAACATCCGGAACTTGTCAAACTCATTGGGCTTGCAGACATCTTTCACAATGGCTTCCACCTCATCCCCAAGAGCATTGTTGGCTTGGATGTCCTCTAGCAGGCTTTCACGGGCTTCCCGGAGCACCTGCAGCTTGCGGCTGATACTGTCAATGAGCTCTTGCTGTAGGACACAGAGGCATGGGAACACTTGTTAGAATAATTCCAAGCAGGTATCCCAAGTTAGTAGCAAAATGACACACAGCCTGGGAAAAGTTCAGCCATACTGGTTGTGTTAGTCTTTGAACCACCATATAATGGAGGATTTGTAAAACCAGTGGGAAGAGAAGGCCTCTGGGTTAAATACAAACTTTCTTTTTTTTTACATTTTTATTTTATATTAATCACAGGTCATGTACTTTGTATCCCAGCTGTATTCCCCTCCCGCATTCCCTCCTTATTCTCCCCTCCCTCCCTCATCTCCTCCCTGCGCCTTTCCAAGTCCACTGATAGGGGAGGACCTCCTCCCCTTCCATCTAACTCTAGCTTATCAGGTCTCTTCAGGAATGGCTGCAATGTCCTCTTCTGTGGCCTAGCAAGGCTGCTCCTCCCTCGGGGGGGCATGGAGGTCGAAGAGCCAGCCATTGAGTTCATTGAGTTCATGTCTGAAATAGTCCCTGTTCCCCTTACTAGTATACCCACTTGGGTTCTAGGTTATATCCATACATGGTCCTTAGTTGGAGAAACAGTCTCATAAAAGACCCCTGTGCCCTGATATATTTGGTCCTTGAGGAGTACCTGTCCTCTCCAGGTCATACTAACTCCTCCTTCTTTCATATGATTCCCTGCACTCTGCCAAAGGGTTGGTTATGTGTCTTAATATTTGCTTTGATACAAACTTTCTTGTTTGTATGAGCTAGAGGTAGCTCAGCAGATAAACGTGATTTTTGCCAAGTCTGCTGACTTGAGTTCCATTCTCTCAGCAGTTGTACTCTAACCTCTTTGCATAAGCTGTGGAACATGCACACCCACATCCAAATGTTAGAAAGAAATTGTTTGTACTTACTGAATATATGAACTCTGATATGTATATATAACTATATTTAGAACAAAATAGGGCTGGTGTGTAGGTCAGTGATAAAGTATTTGCCTAGTATCCAAGAGGTCTTGGTTTCTGGCCTCAGCACCATAAATATCAACAAATGAGCACGCCTTTAATCCCAGCACTCAGGGAGGCAGAGGCAGGTGGATCTCTGTAAGTAAGAGGCCAGCCTGGTCTACAAATCAAACCCATGACAGCCAAGGCTACACAGAGAAGCCCTGTTTCAAAAAACCATGAAAACAAACAAAAAATAAAACCAAAACAACAACAAAATACACAAAGTCTGACAGTTAATTTTGATTGTCATGTTGACTAGACTGAACACTTGTCAGCACAGTAGTGAAGCACAGCTCTCGATGTGTCTACAAGGATGTTTCCAGAGACAATTAAATCTTGAAGTACTGACCTAATTGAGGGTTTTTGTTTTGTTTTTAATCCATCTATGGCTTCAGAATTTGAAAAAACCACTATTAGGAGGTGTTGGAACTGTAGGTAGAGCCTGATTGGAGACAGTGGACATGATCTAAGGGACTGCAGTTTGCCCTTCCTGTTGCTGCTTTGTTCTACATCCTAGCTGTGATGAACTGAACAGATCTGCTCCACCATGCCATACCTACTATGAGAGAAGTCAGCCTATGAAACCATGATTAACAGAAATTGTCCTTCTCTAAAGTTATCTATGTCATGTATATCACAGAAAAGTGAAAGTAACATTGATAAAGGAATGTCAGTGACCTTCTGAGACATCTTTCACTGTGTTCTACTGCCTTCAATCTGACCAGAATGCATGGAAGTTACTATGGAAAAATATATGTACCATAAACCATTTCAACTTTCACTTTTTTTCCCGGTTCTGGGAATATAACTCTGGGCTTTATTCATCCCAGGTATGCACTATATCACTAAGTTATACAGACCCATGCTTGAACCATTTTTAAGTTTGTGGCAATGTGGAATTTACCACATTCATACTGCTGTGCATCCAACACAGGGATTTGTTTCTAAAACCCCATCTTTCTCAGACAGACCAGTAAATATTAATAGTATAGCTTACCCCTACACCCTATGGGTTGTGACTCCTTGGGGGTAGAATGACTCTTTCATAGGGGTAGCCTAAGACCATCAGAAAACACAGATATTTACATTATGATTCATAACAGTATCAAAATTAGTCATGAAGTATCAATAAAAACAATTTTATGTTTGAGGGTCACCACAACATTAAAAGGTCATGGCATTAAGAATGTTAAGAACCACTGGTTTAAAGGATAACTTTTATTTATTATTATTTTTTGTGTGTAATCCTGGGAATCAAACCCAGGACCTCCTACATGTTAAACATGTACTTTGTCACTGAGCTATATTCCTAGTCTAAAACCCTAATTTTGTTTCCGGTGTTTTGTTGTTACTGTTATTGAGATAGTCTTTCTGTATAGTCCAGGATGGTCTACAACTTGTGGTCCTCCTGCTTCAACCCCAATGCTAGTATCAAAGGTGCACCCTGCTTCTATTGCATGTGTATGTGGTGAGCACACATGTATGTATGTGGATCTTAGCATGTGAATGAAGGCCAGAGTTTGACATGAGTGTTATCCTTGATTGCTTGTTCACCATCTTCTATACTGAGGCAGGGTCTCTCACTTGAACCCTCACAATGACAACTTGGTTATTCTAGCTAGTCATTGTGCTCTGTGGGGACCCTATCTCTATCTAAGCACTTCAGGCAGTGCTGCTACACCCATTATATATTTATGTGGGTTCTGGGGATTTGAACTCCAGTCCTCCTGTTTCCATTTTACCCACAGTGAGCATTTTACCCACAGCTATCTCCCTAGTCCTAAAGCACTGATTTTCAAAGAACAAAAGTAAAAATAAAATGTGGAGCCGGATATAGTTGTTCATGCCTGTCTAGCACTGAGGTAGCTGAAGCAAGAAGACTGTAAGAAATTAATACCATCTTGAGCTACATATGAAGTACCAGGCCAGAAAAGGCTATATAGCAAGATTCTGTCTCAAAAACTAAAGTAAGTATACCAAATAGCAAATACAAACATGTGTACACCACACACATAGAACCCCACCCCTCATGCACACACACTTTTTTTTTGTTTTAGTTGAGAGGGGAATTGGGATGCAGCTTAGGGGTAGAGTGCTTTATCCCAAGAGGGGGTGGAGGATGGCCAAATTAATGTTACTATCTAAAAATATAAGTCTGGCTGAGTGTGTTATATAGGTATGTAATATCAGTACCCGGGAGGCTAAAGCAGGAAGACAGCAAATTAGAGGCCAGCCTGGACTACCATAGGAAGTTGTAAGTCAACCTGTGCTATATAACATGACTCTGTGTCCAAAAATAAATAAACATTAAAAAATATATATGGTCTGTGATTCACTCAGACCCAAAGCAGTCACTTCTAGTACCATAGTATCCCAGTACTTAGTGCCTCTCAGAGCAAATAGATAGAGCTTTATACAGACAAAGGTAGGTGAGATCACTTTTTAAATTGTTTTTTTTTTTAGGGGGTGGCATTTGTGAGGCAGGGACTTGCTATGTCGTTCTCACCGGTGTCTGGATGGCTACATATTCAAGACTGACCTTGAACTTGTATTATTCTCTTCCCTCTTCTTCCTAAATGCTAGGATTAGAGATATGCATCACACCTCGATTTTAAAAATATTTTGATATACTTTGTGGGGTAGGATGGCAGAGAACAAATCTAGAGCCTAATACATGTTAAGTGATCATTCTGCCAATGGGCTATGTTTTTGGCTAGTATGCACTTCTCAATGAAATAACAAGGTCTAACTGTAAAGAAAGCAGTTCCATGTATATACAGTGTGGCATAAATTAAAATGATTCAAATTCTATGACTTCTGTTTTATGAGGAAAAAACTGAAAGTGTTTATGGTTTTTAAAATGTGGACATGTGACTAGAATAAAATACATCGTACTCGAATTCAAAGTCTCTAAGAAACTAAATACCCGTCTCCCTATCTAATTCCCAGAATCCAAAAATTTATCATTTTTTATACTCCTTTCATAACATTTCTAACATAATTAAGATCAATTTGTGCTATCTTTCAAATCACCAGATTGGCAGCAATAGATTTCTATTCCTTGCAGTGACTGCCATGGGTGCTATACAACATGACCCTGAGTTAATTTCCAACTTTCTTTCCTAGTTCACGAAGCTGAAACCTTGCCTTCTGCTCCTTCTCCCAAAGACCACCAAACTCCCACAACAGGGCCTCTACATGGGCTTCACCTTTTCCTCACACATCACACATTTCTGAGTCTCTACAAAAGAAACAAAGACTCTCTTTCTACCCATTCACTCTATTTCAACCTGATGTAGCATAGCAAGGGATGACAAAACTTTCCCATTAGTAGTTAGAGAGGAGATATTTTACTCCTTGTAGACTACATGGTCAGTGACAGTTAATATGTAAACAAATGGATGTGGCTATGTTTCAATAAAACCTGTTTCCAAACATGGGCAATGAGTAAGGTTACCAAGCCTATGCTAGACATCTTTGTGTGTGAGGTGGCCAAATATAATTCCTATAAGAACACAAGGTCCTTTACAGAAGGCTCATTTCTCCAGTGTGCCTACAGTTGGATCTTCAATGGCTTTGTAGAAGGGTTAGAACAGGATTAAGCTGGACCATGTCTTGCATGAAAAGCAAGCAAAAATGCTCTCAGAGATTCTGTGCAGAAAGGTTCCTACTGGGGTGACAAATGAGTGGTCCTACTGTCTTTCACTGATGCAGCACACACTTTTGAGGAAAGGATTGTTTGTTTTTATTTTATTATTTGAAGAAGGATCTCATTTTGACACCCAGGCTGGACTTGAACTTATCATGCAACATATGCTTGACTCAAACTTGTCACCCTCCTACCTCAGCCTTCTTAGTGCTAGATTACAGGCATTCATCGGCATGCTCAGAAAGTTGGGGATTTTGGTTTTTTAAGGGAAGGTCTTGCTATTTCTCCTAGGCAAGCCTTAAATGATTCTCTTGCCTCAGCCATCTTAGTAGCTGTGTGTTGGCATTACAGGGTTGAGGTCAGACTTGTTCTTCTCCTTACCTTCTTAACGGACAGGTCATGGTCCAAGTCACCCCCTGAATACTCCTCGGGTTCCTGTAGGTCCTTCATCTTGATAAGCAGTTCTGCCTTGGGGGCTGATGTGCTGTAATAGGTAGAATTGGTGGCCAGGGACACAACCCCTAGCACACCTGGGTCCTGTTTCCTAGGTAAAAAGGCCAAAATTTTAATCAGCTGTGACACATGCACACTCTTTAAACCTAGAACCTGGATTATGACAAATGGCACTGACAGAAGTACAAGAGCCAGGGAGATGAGAAAAGAAGGTTAAGTGGTTAAGTCCAAGATATTTTTAACAATGTCTAAGATAAGATTCACACACTGATATTCATTGCTACTGTTGTTTTTTAGTAGTAGTTTGGAAACTGTGGGCCTTCTGTGCTATGCAGATGCTCTCATACCCAATTTTATCCCCAACCCAAGCCATATGGTTTTAATTTTTTAAAGTGTGTGGGTGTGTGTTGGGCTATTCTATGCTCTGTTATATCTTGAGAAAAACCTCTGGGTTCTATATACTAGATACCAACTGCATGTCTCTAGATGTAGCAAAGAAAACTGTCTTCAGACACTGTCACATGGTCACATGTCTCCCATAGAAGCAAAACTGCTTTTCCTATGCCATCCGTGATTTGAATTAAATCCAAGGTTTTATATATTCTAGGTAATGCATCCTCAGTTCCTAGGTAACTGAAATTTAAACAAGTAAACAAACAAAAAACATCTCTAATTAAAGAAAATGCTGTTCAATATAACATCCTTAGACTAAAGGCAGGCTTTGTAATGTGCTTCAAAAGTAAGTGAAAGTCGGATAGACAAAAGACACACAAATTGAATATAAAGATTACAGGATAGCTGTATAGGTCGACCTAAAATAAATAGCCAAGTGTGGTGGCATATATAGGCATTATCACCTCTCTGGAATCTAAGGGTTAGATTTGTTAGTTCAAACCCAGTCCAAACTTGTCTCAAAACAAAATAATATGGGTGTGGCTTGTAACTTAGTGATGACAAACTTGCCTAGTACATATAAGGACCAGGGTTCTATTTCAACATTATCAAGACAGGGGTAAGAAGGAGACAGCCATGTGTGAGAACAAATCCTATAAACCTAGCATTCAGGAAGCTAAGGTAGGAGGATCAAGTTGAAGGGAGTGGATGGATGGGCACATTATATGCATATTGAATACAGAGGTTAGATGATGGACACAAGACAGGTGAGTGGTTGGACAGTTAATCTCATATCAACAGATGGTTTCTCAGAGTCAGCACTAACAATATCTGGGGCCATCTCATACACTGTAAGATTTTAGTAATCTTTCCACTAGATGTCAGTAGTGCTCCATTCTCCACTGTGATAGACAAAACTGGAAGAGGGTATGTGGGTACTGCCATAATCATGTCAGCTGTAAGCTAAAGACATTAGCTACTTCAGTGGGCATCATCTTGCCTCTGCTAAGTCCCATGAAACCACATCCAGGTATGGTGATTTTAAACCTTACCAAACAGTGCTAAGTGCTGGCAACTCCAAGGAAAACCATTAACTCCCACCAGAAACAATCCTGAATAGCAATATATCCTAAGTCCCCTCTTTCACTTCTAAGCCTGTGAGATGGGGACCGAGAAAAAAAAAAAACAACTGAGAAACAGGCACCCCATTGTGTATGCTATCTACTCACTTGTCCTCTGGGACTCTGAGTGAGGGGACTTTGGGGAGCAGCTTTCTCCGTTGCTGAGCTTCCTCCAGGAGGTACTCATCTTTGGGAAAAATTCCCTCCATCAGATCCATGGTGGTTTTGATTTTCACACTGGGGTCCAAGATGTCAGCCAATGACTTGTCCTTTCCTACAATCTCCCTGGCTAATTCTTCAGACTTCAAGTCATCCATGGTTTTATCCTTGGCCTTGCCATAGTTGAGGGATGGAGGAGAGGAAGAAGTATCTCTGACAGGAGGGGCAGGGGTACTAGGTGGTCGTGGCTCTGGAGGGCGGGCTCTATGTGGGGCTTCCACCTCCTGTCGTGTGTACACACAGAAGCGGGAGTAGCACTGCTCCGATGTACTCAGTGTCTTGATCTGGTCCCTCTCCAGCCCACTGGGCAGTGCTGGCAGCTCTGCTGGGCATGCAAGACTCTGGCGGCTCTCCTTCTCAGGCTGGCTTTCTGAGTGCACTATTTTTATGGGTACCATCTTCACAGTAGTGTTGTTGTCCATCACCCGCTCAATTCTGCAAAGACAAGAGCTGTCCGCTGAAAACTTGACATATAGACTCCTACGCATGATTCACACAGGGATTTTCACACAAAGACCCACTGTCAACCAGCCAAATAGAAAGACAAGGCAGAGGTTGGAAATTGCCCTCATCTGACCCCTCACATTGTCTCTGGATGCCTAACAGTCCAACTCAAAGTCTGCCACACATCTATAGGCATTGGAGGGAGAGGTCCTGAATGAAATGAGATCTGTTTCATAATCATTTTTGTTTTTTTATGAAATTGGGCATTGAACCCAAGGACTTAGACTGGGAAGACAAGTGCTCTATCATATAAACTATGGCTATACTCTTGATTTCTTGTTTTTATTCTGAGGACAGTGCAAATCCATCAAGCCCCCCATTTGTAAATTCTCCCTTTGTTAGAAAAATCATCAATGGACAGAATTACCACAGTCTAAAAGTAGGTTGCTGCATACCAGCAGGTGTCTGGCTGTTCCTCGTGTCCCCTGGAAGACTTTTACTAAGAGTCGCTGTGTTTGGAATTATTGCTGAGCACCTCCATCCATGTGTCCCACTCTGGGGCACTGCATCCTATGTTCCATGTGTCTCTTACATACTGATACCTGAAGCCACCCTGTGAGGGATAGATACCCTGCTATACAAATGAAACTCACTTATTCTGTATTAGTCTTAGAGACTCACCCAGGCCAAACATGGTTTAAAAACCACAAGTTTCTACCTAGGCATAGTAACTCATTCCTGTCATCTTAGCAAAAAGGGAGGCCGAGGCAGGAGAATTGCTGAGTTTTGTGGTGTGTGGTAAATAACAAAGACTCTCTCTCACACACATAGCACCACCACCAAGTTGTTGTTTCATAGACTTAAACAGGTCTTGAGCCCCAATGTTAAGACACTCTGTTTCACTATGAAGCCCATTGTATTCACTAGTTCTAGTGACTTGAGAAGCTATAGATACTCTAAGCTGACTGGCATGTGAAAATGTTATACAGTTTGTCTACCACACGGGTCACCTTATTGATTTTCCTATTACTATGATAAGAACATGTATGTGTACCCACATTCCTAGGTTGATTTTTTTGAGAGAATTTCTCACTATGTAGACCATTTTGGCCTCAAACTCATGGAGATCCAGCAGCCTTTGCCTCCTGGGTGCTGAGATTAAAGGCTATGCCATATTGTCTAGCTTCCTAGGTTGAAACTTAATATGCTAGGAGATAGGGCCTTAGAAAGGTCTTGAAAATGGCCTCATGAATGGTATCAGTATGTTTATAAAAGAACGTCACAGAACTTCCTGCCATGTGAGGACATACAGCAAGAAGGCGCCATCTATGAATCATGTTTCTGAATGTGCCACACTTTGAACTTGGCCTTCCAGTCTCTAGAAACAAGAGCAAGCCATGCCTGTTGTTTCTAAGCTACTCAGCCTGTGGGGTTCTATAAAAGCAGAAACTACCAGAATAGGACATCTTTTCTTTGAATCTGTAACAGCGCTACCAATTTAAAGATGATTAAACAATACTATTTATGATATCACACACAGCTGAGGCACACGTAAAGCTGTGGATTCAACGTCATCATTGGAGACTGGGCTGGTTGGGATTTTTGTTAACATCACATGAGCTAGAGTCCTCTGGGAAGAGGGAACTTCAACTGGAAAATGCTTTCATCAGATTGGCTTACAGGCAAGTCTGTGGAGCAGACTTGATTAATGTTTGATGTGGTAGGGTTCAGAACACTTTGACAGGAGGTCCTGGATTGTATAAGAAAGCATGCTGAGCAGGCCATGGAGAGCAAGCCAATAAGCAGTGCTCCCAATATCTCGTTTCAGTTCCTGCTCTGACTTCCTTTAATGGTAAGCTATGAGGTGAAAGAGGCCCTTTCCTCTCCAAGTTGTCTTTAGTCCTGGTGTTTATTATAGCAGTAGAAACCTAACGAGACAGAAATGTATATCAATGATGCCCTTTTACAGTTTTTTATTGTTTGAGAATATTATAAATGCTTATATTTTCATCAAATCCAGTCCACATTCCTCAACTATTCCTTCCCAATTTTAAGTTGTCTTGTTGTTGTTTTGTCTTTTAAACCACTGAGTCCACTTAGTACTTTTAGTATGTGCATGGGTGTAGGATTATCTATGAGAGCATGGGTAGTAGCAAATGGCCACATCTTGAGTGAAAACTGACTCTCCCTTTCCCAGCAGCCACTGATTGCCAAAAGATTCTCAGATAGTGGGAACAACTCTGTGAACCTCTTCTCCATCTTTGCTGGCATTCATCTGGTTTGATCTTGTGCATTCAGTCAAAGCCTCTGTGAGTTCATTGAATAAGTGCCCTGTCCTGTTTGGAAATTAGTTTCATTGTAGCCATTCACTACCTCTGCCTCTTACAAGCTTTCCAGCCACTCTTTGACAATGATCCTTTAACTTTGGAAAGAGAAGGTGTGATTCTGGTGTCCCATTTAAGGTTGAAAACTTAGAAGTTTCACAATCTCTGCATGCTGGAAAGTTATGGATCTCTATGTTAACTGCTATCTGTTACAAAAGCTTTTCTGATGAGGGGTAGGAGATGTACCAATCTGAAAGTATAAAGACAAGTACTTAAGGAAAAGTTTAATGCTATGTACACTTAGCAGAAAGACAGTAGTTGGTTCTCTCCTACAATCTATGACCTACCCAGCTATGGGTTCTTGCCACTGTTAACAGTAGCAGACATAAGTTCCATTTTGTGTAGTAGGTCTTAAAACCTATCATAAAGCGATTAGTTACTATCTTAATATTCCTGTCACTGTTGGACCAGTAAGCATATCTTGACAGTTTATTATTATAATCCCCAGAGTTCAAACCTGGGTAAGGCTGTTGATTACTTTCCTCCCCTAGTATCATCCATTACAGCATCTAGCACTATGAAAGCTAGCCAGAGGGGATGAAGCTTTAAGGTCATTAAGAACTTGTTTTCTCCATGTATTATGACTCAAGTATGTGGTATCTTCACCAAAAAGGTCTTGCCATGAAGTTCTGGAAGGTGACCAAGAGCAATAACAACAACCTATTATGGTTGAGGTATATGAGACCTCATAATTTGAGACCAATAACTTGGAAAGAGTTAACCCACAGCACTATGCTTTTTATCTGAGCTATTAAAGAGTTTAATAAGCTAAGGATATAGTTCAGTTGATAGAGTCCTTGGCTATCTTAGCCCTTCGGATTTTAGAGGTAATAGGATGAGGAGTACAAAGATAGTTTAGGTTACTTAGTTTAGATTACATAGTGAGTTTAAGACCAACCCTGGTAATAGATCATGATCCTGTCTCAAAAGAACAAAAAGGGGGAAGGAGTATTTCAAATACTATGAAAATATTGGACATTACTTAACTTTACCTAAATTTTATACTTAGGTTAAATCTGATTTTGATTACTGGCAAAACACGCTTTGTCTGCATGTGCCAGAGAGTAAGGTAAAAGAAAATGTATTCAGCCCAAACAAAGGGGCTCATCATGTCACCAAATTACAACTGGTCATTTGAGCCATATCTCATTTTCTACAGTCAAGTTTTACTCCAGCTTTTAAAGCTGTAGCAAGTTCCAGCAACAAACACTGAAGTTTTCATGAGATAAATACATGGTATACCTTCATAGGACAATACCTTGCTGAGTTGTCCTCATGGATAAGCAGGGGAGGCTTGTCTGTCAGCTTCTGTGGGGCAAACTGAGGTGAAGGAGAACGAGAAGTTTCCATGGCTGATGTCTGCAGGTGTTGACACTTGGAAGAGAGCTGGGCTTCTGATTGAGTGAAAGTTCTGTCCTCATTCACATGCTCGCTGTCTTGTGGCTGGGCACTGCTAAGCACAGAGGAGCTGTGAGAAAGGACAGGTGAATATCTCTCTCTTTCTCTCACACACACACATGGACTCAGTAAATGATGTTGGTAAGGACTTGTTGGGGACAACCAGATGAGAGTCTGCAGGTGTACTGTCTAGGCCCTTGTTAGAGACAACCAGGTCATAGTCTGCAAGTGTACTGCATCTTCTGAGCTCAAGATTAGGCAGTGAAAGTCTCTAAGATGAGGGTGCCTCCTTAGGGTGCAGGGACATGCTCATAGGCCACAAAATGTGTGGGTAGGGGTGAAGGGGAACCCTGGACATAGGGTCCTGAGTCTGTTAGTATGTTCTCCTTTAGTACATATATTTTCAAGAAAAGTCCCAGCTCAGTTCAGGCCCTCCTGTGGAGCTCTGTGTCTTCCTGGGAGTGGGACAATTCAGGCAATGTGGAATTGCCTGTGAGTTCCATGTGATTCAGTAGATCCTGGAATGTACTCAGACTGGCTTCCTGACACTGGGCATTTGCTTGTAGAGAGGACAATAGAGTAAACAAGTAGCAGGACAAGAGCCTACCACAGAGGGCCTCGGAAAGACTCTTCCTAGCAGAGTATCAAAGCAAATATTGAGACACATAGCCAACCCTTTGGCAGAATGCAGGGAATCATATGAAAGAAGGGGGAGTTAGTATGACTTGGAAAGGACAGGTGCTCTGCAAGGACCAAATATATCAAGGCACAGGGGTCTTTTATGAGACTGTCTCTCCAACCAAAGACCATATATGGTTATAATCTAGAACCCCTGCTTGTGTGTAGCAAATGGTAGCTCAATATCCAAGTAGGTAAACTATTAAGGGAAACAGGGACTATTTTGGACATGAACTCAATGGCTGGCTCTTCGAACTCCCCACCCCCACCCCCCGCCGAGTGAGGAGCAGCCTTGCTAGGCCACAGAAGAGGACATTGCAGCCATTCCGGAAGAGACCTGATAAGCTAGAGTTAGATGGAAGGGGAGGAGGTCCTCCCCTATCAGTGAACTTAGAAAGGGGCAGGGAGGAGATGAGGGAGGGAAGGGGGGATAGGGAGGGAATGGGGGAGGGGAATATGGCTGGGATACAAAGTACATAACCTGTGATTAATATAAAATAAAAATTTTTAAAAAAAGAATAAAAATTAGGGAAAATTTCCAATGAGGATCTTTTCTCTTGGACCACTTTAAGGACTTCACACTTTCTAGTACCTGTGCTCACTGCCACTTTTAATGTGGTAACAATGTGTAACAGATGTTATATGGGAGGCTATATGTGAAACATGTTATATATGGAACATGAGGCATTGATGACACATACACATAAATCTGCTTAGACATGCATATATTTACCAACTACATTTCTGTAATTATATACAATAATAGGCCTTCCTGGGAGCTGGAGAGATGGCTCAGAGGCTAAGAGCACTGGCTGTTCTTCCTAAAGTTCCTGAGTTCAATTCCTAGCAACCACACAGTGGCTTACAACCATCTATAATGAAATTTTGTGCCCTCTTCTCACATTAGGCACACATGCAAGCAAAACACTGTATAAACAACAAATAAATAAATAAAGAAAAGGCCTTTCTAAGAAGGGCCAAGAGTCAATCCAGTCATAAAAAACTTAAAATCAGACATGAGAAATGAGAAAAACAACAACTGCTTATTTTGGAAGCAGCCATGACTTACAGAGTTTTCCCTTATACTATCATATCACATAAACATGCATGTATACACGCAGTCATGCCCATGATACACATATAGAAGCTGGTCTGGATGTATTTTTATCCATGCCATTATCAGGGTCTATGGGCTGACCACTGGCAAACTTGCAACAATTCAGTATGCAGTGTCCCTGCCAACATACCACACCAAACCAAGCCCAAGGAGAAAAACAAACCTCTGATTTAAGGAAAAGAGCAATTCTCAGTCTAAATTTGACTTCTGAGCTGGGTGCAATCCCAGTATTTGGAAGGCCACAGCAGGAGGATTGCATCTAGTTAAAAGTCAGCCTGGGCTACAAAGTTCAGTTGTTTAAAAAAACAATCTGTTGACTTTTGAGGTAGAAAGTATAGAGCTCATTGGTTGAATACTTGAATACATATTAATGTACAAGGCCCTAAGTTTGATTCATGAGTTGGAGGTTGGGGGTGAGAATAGGATCACACTACCAAAAAAACAAAAAAACAAAAAACAAACAAACAAAAAAAAAACTGTGCCACTGACCCAAACAAGGACAGCATATATATATATATATATCTCAATAAGAGGATATAACCTAGTCACTGACAAGAGGAGCAGAGACCTATCCTTGTTTCCTATCCAGAGTACCTATTTCTGCTCTTGTTACAACCTGGACTTGATGCATATTATGAAGTGGAAATTGTAGAGCTATCATGTCAGTGCCCTGCCCTGTGGATGATAGCCCTGCTGTGTCCTAGGGAAAGGGGAGGAGATGGTCCTTTCTGGGTTAACAGATCAGAGCCCACAACTGATGCCTTTCTGCTGCCCTGAATCCCAGCAATCAGATGGAGCTAAGCATCACTTGCATGAACCTAAAAACTGTCATCTTAAAGACACAGCAGCAGTAAAGGCTTAGAGGAAATCATTTCCTCTGGCAGAGAGGATGAAATCTCTGGCCTGTGCAAAGATTTAACATTCCTGGACAGGCTATTGACCTGGCTAAGAAACCATCCCTCAAGAGAATGGGTTCATCTTAAACCATGATTTGAAAGATAGATCCAATAGCCTTTTAATTAGGTAATATAATTTCCCTTGCCTGAAATCCAACAAACTGCTATAAAGTTCTATAGGATCTGCCTGCCTTAGAAGCAAGTAACTTTTCCTTTTGCAGCCACTGTTTATCTTCTCTTTTCTTTTCAATGCTGGCCAGATTATAAGTATACTTTCTTTAGTACTTTTTGACCTTTCCTTTTTTTTTTTTTTTTTTTTTTTTTAGGCAGACACCCTACCAACTGAGCTACATCCCATCTTCTTTCTCACTTTGTATTCTATAAAGCTCTCCTCAACCACACAATGTGGTTGACCTCCATATTGGCCTAACTCAGTGTGGCTCTCTTTCTTTCTCTCCATGCTCCCCTTCTGCACAGCTGCTTAGGTTTATAGCTTGCCTGCCCCAAGGTTCATTTAAACTCTAATGAAACTATCCTCAAGCTTCTGTTTGAGTCCATTCTTAAATTCTTTTATTAGTGAGGAGAACCCCTTTTCCTAACATCACCAAGAAAACAAAAAATTTAAGTCCTCATGAGCCATCTAAGAGGGTAGACACACTTGTGTTCTAGCTCAGGAGATTAAAGACAAGTGAGAAAACATGCTGCAACAAAACTACAAAACTTATCAGAGCCAGAAGACAAACAAAACTCAAGAAAGTACCATTTTCTGTTTGTAATACACAGACATTCACAGAAACATCTAGTTTGAAGTTTCACTAAAATTATCTTAAGCAGAAGAGTATATGGTTTAGCTTAACAGCAGTCTCTGAAGAAAGAATTAGAAGAAGATATCAGAAGATGGAAAGATCTCCCATGCTCATGGCTTGGCAGGGTTAACATACTGGAAAATGGCCATCTTACCAAAAGCAATCTACACATTCAATGCAATTCACATCAAATTACCAACATAAGTCTTTACAGACCTTGAAAGAAAAATTCTCAACTTCCTGTGGAATAACAAGAAACCCAGAATTGCTAAAACAATCCTCTACAATAAAAGATCTTCTGGAGGTATCTCCATCCCTGATCTCAAGCTGTACTATAGAGCAGCAGTAATAAAACCTGCATGGTACTGGCATACAAACAGAATGGTGGGTCAATGGAACCAAATAGAAGACCCAGAAATAAACCCATACAGTTATGGACACCTGATTTTTGACAAAGATGCCAAAACCATACAATAGAAAAAAATATAGCACCTTCAACAAATGGCGGTGGTCTAATGGATGTTCACATGTAGAAAATGCAAATAGATCCGTACTTATCACCCTGCACAAAACTAAAGTCCAAGTGGATCAAAGACCTCAACATAAAACCAGATATTCTAAATCAGTTAGAAGAAAAAGTGGGGAAGAGCCTAGAACTCATTGGCACAGGAGACATCTTCCTGAACAGAACACCAACAGCACAGGCTCTAAGAGAAGCAATCCATAAATGGGACCTCATGAAACTGAAAAGCTTCTGTAAAGCAAAAGACACTGTTGGCAGAACAAAACGACAGCTTACAGATTGGGAAAGAATCTTCACCAACCCTATATCTGACAGAGGGCTAATATCCAGTATATATAAAGAACTCAAGAAGTTAAAAAGCAAGAAATCAAGTAATCCAATTAAAAAATGGGGAACAGAGCTAAACAGAGAACTCTCGATAGAGGAATATCGAATGGCAGATGAACACTTAAAGAAATACTCAACGTCATTAGCCATCAGGGAAATGCAAATCAAAACAACCCCGAGATTTCACCTTACACCTGTCAGAATCACCAAAATCAAAAACTCAAGTGACAACACATGCTGGAGAGGTTGTGGAAAAAGGGGAACCCTCCTCCACTGCTGGTGGAAATGTAAACTTGTACAAACACTCTGGAAATCAATCTGGCGCTTCCTCAGACAACTAGGAATAGCGCTTCCTCAAGATCCAGCTATACCACTCCTAGGCATATATCCAAAAAAGGTTCAAGTACACAATATGGACATTTGCTCAACTATGTTTGTAGCAGCTTTATTTGTAATAGCCAGAAGCTGGAAACAACCCAGATGCCCCTCAGCTGAGGAATGGATACAGAAATTGTGGTACATCTACACAATGGAATATTCCTCAGCAATAAAAAACAAGGATATCATGAAATTTGCAGGTAAATGGTGGGAACTGGAAAGGATCATCCTGAGTGAGGTGTCCCAGAAGCAGAAAGACGAACATGGTATATACTCACTCATATAGACATATAAAATAGGATAAACCCACTAAAATCTATACACCTAAAGAAACTAATCAAGAAGGAGGACTCTGGCTAAAATGCTCAATCCCCAGCCAGAAAGGCAAAGCAGATTGACATCAGAAGAAGAAAACAGGAAACAAGCTAGGAGCCTGTCAGAGAGGGCCCCTGAAAGGCTCTGCCCTGCACAATATCAAGCAGATGCTGAGACTTATGGCCAACTGTTGGGCAGAGTGCATGGAATCTTACGAAAGATGTGGGAAATAGTAAGATAAGGAGAGGACAGGAGCTCCACAAGGAGAGCAACAGAACCAAAAAAATCTGAGCACAGGGATCTTTCCCGAGGCCGATACTCCAACCAAGTACCATGCATGAAGAAAACCTAGAACCCATGCACACATGTAGCCCATGGCAGTTCAGTGTCCAAGTGGGTTCTATAATAATGGGAACAGGGACTGCCTCTGACATGAACTGATTGGCCTGCTCTTTGATCACTTCACCCTGATGGGGAATCAGCCTTACCAGGCCACAGAGGAAGACAATGCAACCACTCCTGATGAGAGCTGATTGACTAGGATCAAAATGAAGGAAAGGAAGACCTCCCCTACCAGTGGACTTGGGGAGGGGCATATGTGGAGAAAGGAGATGGAAGGTGGGATTGGGAGGGGAGAAGGGAGGAGTTTATGTGGGGATACAAAGTGAATAAAGTGTAATTAATGAAAATTAAAAAAAGAAAATTGTATAACTGATGTACTCTTTTAGGTACTAAATCTGAGGATGAATGCTTAAAAGATTTAAAATATGTATATTTTTGATAGTCCTTTTCTATTATCCTAAGGAAAATGCCTGAAATGTAAGCATTTTTTAAACATATAAATAAAAATATTCAAAAAAACCTCCTATTAGTGTACTTCTAGCCACAAAGCTTAGCTGTGTCTGAACTTTCACCTGAATCAGCACACACACACACACACACACACACTTGTTCATTCATAAAGCTGTATGAGTAGCTTAGCAATTCCTTATTTGTAATCTCTGATCTCAGACTGAAGTGCCTGAGACATACTCAGAAACTAAAGAGAACTCATACTCTAGAGGTAGCTGCAGTTGCAAAGGGTAGGGGGAGTTGGTAAATAATGACTCAGGGCAAAAGACATGTTCAGAAAACATGCCTTGAGCCACATTGGGCTTCTTTCCTGGCCAGTTGACTCCCCAGGCTGCTTCTTGGCTTAATACAGAAACACCCCATGTAGCATTTGAAGGTTTTGTATTTGGTAGAGCACTGTATGGCCGAGCTCACTTATGCTAGCAGTTTAGTACATAATGATCCACCTCAACATTTATCTTTACTCACACTACAATTGACACACCAATTTAATGTGCCCTCCCCAACAATTCCCTTCTCTCTCTCTCTCTCTCTCTTTGGCCTTTTCCTACTTCAAGCTTGCAGAATCAACATTATAAAATCACCAATTGATTTTAACTGTCCCAGTTAAAAAGAATCCAGTAAATCAGGTCATAGATATACACAAGTTTAAAAAAAGGAACAAAATGTAACAATTTTAGAGTTCTGTTGGGACCATATTGAAATCTGTGTTTTTATATATTATATAAACATATATTATATAATATATTTTCTATATTATATATCCAAGAGATAAATAATGTAGAGTCCAATGTGTCATGTCCATGCTATGTTTGAATATAAGCATACATTTATAAATAAATGTGTATTGTATATACTATGTATGCTGTCTATGCAAACATTTATATAAATGTACATGTGTCAGTGGTACCACCTGGGCCCTTAAACATGCCAGCTCTATTCCAATCTTCATGTCCCAACCTAGCATGGGACTCTTAAGTGGCCTTTATTCAGCCTCTGCTCCTCACCAAGCACAAAGCACTTCCACGGGTGACCTATGACCTGTTTTCTCCAGTGCCTAAAGGCAATCTATTAGACATGTAAATATAGTTGTTGCTGCCACTCACTTTCATTCACTGTGAAGAATGTTACACACAGAGGGGTGTTACTTTTTCAAGGTGCAAAGATCTAACTCCTTGGTGAAATAACCTCAAGTATGGATATTCCAGCCTAACTTAACATTGTTTTTACTGCTCTATTTTCAATAGATTGTTAAAAGACTTTATAGTTAAACGTATCAAGGATGATTACAAAAATTTCCAAATCTTTTGAGAGTCGTTGTCTTCTTCTTTTTCTTCTTCTTCTTCTTTTTATCCATTTTCATCTTTTAGTGTCAATGACAGTTTAGTGTCTGATTCATGGTCAATTATTACTCTATGAATGGCATAGTGTCTGAGGCCTTAGTAAAATATGAGTCCCAACTCATCTGAGTATATTACTGGCAAATACTTTCGATCATGATCCATACTATACCAGCTTTTTGTTATCTAACAAGTAAATAAGCCCAAGGAAGCTTCATATCCTTTCAGATACATGGTCATCACAGGCCATAGTGTACCACAGAGGGGTACACTAGTCACTTTTCTTGTTACTGTAATAAAATATCCCATAAAACATGGAAAGAAAGATTTCATTGGACTCCTAGTTTCAAAGGGATTTTGGTCCATCATAGCTGGGGATGGTTGGTGAAGTAGTGTGATGGCCCTGGGAACATAAGAGGGAGGCTTTTCATCAACAATAGAAAAGTAACTAAGACACTGATGTACTTCCTCCTGTCATTTAAGGAAGATGCAAAATGCTAGCATGCCTTACACAGCTTTATTATCCACAGCACACTTTTATGAATAGCAATATGGGCTGGAGAGGTAGCTTGCTGTGCAAGTGTTGAGAAGCAGTAATCTCATTGCTCCTATGTTGAGGCGGGCATCAGAGACAGGAGAATCCCTAAAAGTTTGTGTGTCAGTAGCCTGGTATATGACACAGTGAAACAATAAGAGATCCTGTTTTAAGCAAGATCGTAGTTGAGGGCCATTATCTAAGGTTGCCTTCTGACCTTCACATGCACAATGTGGCAAATACATCCATTATAAACACACACACACACACACACACACACACAAACACACACACACACACACACACACACACACACACACACTGAATAGGAGCAGTTCTGCACTGTGGCCCAAGAATCACATTTGAGAGCTGGCTGCCTAATTTGTTTGCAAAGTGTCCAATTAGATCACAGAACAACCAGGTTGGAACCCAGACTCCCTGCCTTGGAAACAGCCACGTTTCCATGAAGGGGAAATGTCATCATCCCACGAGTCCCACGTTCTCTCTAGTTTTACATTCACAGTTTGAATGTGGCATCCAGGATGCACATCTTCTCTGGCTGAGGATATAAACATGTGATTTGGGAAATAGTAGACATATTCATCATTAGTCACGAATAGCTAGTCTGCCCTACAGCTTAGAGGGATGTACCAGTTAGATCTTTGTGTAGAATTCAGGCAGCTAGGACACAGAACACCAAAGCCATCCCATATACAATTTTCCCAGGTGAGCCTCTGGTATCTCCCAACACCCTTCCCACATTCTTGATAATTCTTAGAAGTCACATAAATGTCTTGTTTAAGTACAAGCGGGAGGCTCTTCCATCAACAGAGCATCTCATACCTGTCAAATGAAGTGGGAAATGAAACAGTGGATATGGCACCAGAGACACAAAAAGGCAATTAGTTAACCAACTGACCAATCAACACAGGTATATAGTTCATCAGAAACATTTAAAAAGCATGAACATTTAAGAATAATGGTACCAGTTACATTCTTAGAAACGTCAATTAAACATCAGACTTCCTAGAGCACAAGTAGCTGTAGAGTAAGGACTGTCTGATTATTCTCTGACTCCCCAATATTTGGTCATGGAAACAACAGGCTCAAGTATCTCTTATTTCAAATATTTGAGGGAAGAAGTATTTGAATTTAGAGACTTTTGTACTATTTGCACACAAATACACAATCACATACACACATGTGAGAAATACCTAGGCAATGGAACTTAATTATAAACATGAATGCAATAATACTAACTTATGCCACGCACTTATATTTATAGGCACACATTTACATTTTACATGTTCATATAAACAGCTGAAAGATAATTTTAATATACTATTTTTTGTAAACCTGCATTTTGACTACAATCCTTCACAGCATAATGTGAGATCAAATGCAAAAATTTGTCTCTTATGATATTACATGGGCACAGAGTTTCTGATTCAAGAGAATTTCAGATTTAAGGCTTGTGGACTAGGGATGATGAGCACATTCATTCCAAACTAACAGGCATATTATGCTAATGATGACAAGGAAGAGAATTATTTCTCTAAGTTTTGTTCAAACTCTTAGACCTTTTCATTTAGCAGATTTCTTATGTTTTTCCTTGGGGATTTGGAGATTTTTTTTTAAGACAGGGTCTAACTAAGCAGCTAAGATAGCTTGGTCTCAAACTTTTGATGTAGCTCAGACAAGCTTGCTTGAACTTCATGAGTAGTGGGGATAGCAGATATACACTACCATGCCCAGTCTTCAAACTCTTGTGTTTTGCTGGCTGTTCTGTGGGGAGAACACAAGCCCAGAAGCATCCTGACTTTGGTGATGTGTTTACTTCAATGCCTACAGGCTAAAGCTTTATTCTCTCTATGCCAGCCTGTGTTTTTCATTAAATATGGGGAAAGCGATTACTTTAGAAGACCAAATGAGTTTTATTTCTTCAATATCTTCACAGATGAATAAAAAGGTTTCCAGTTTCCTTCTAGCTCACAGAGACTCAGATGCCAAGTAGTAATGAAGTTGAATTAGAAAAACTGGTAAATAACTTGTGGTTAAACATGTTTTGGAGAAGACAGACTGAAAAAGAAATTTCACTCACATACGACGCAAACCAAATTAACATGCACTGACTTTTTAATATTATCCAGTAACTTTTTACTATCTAGTTATTTTTTAATTTTAATTTTTTCACAATTTATTCATTATATATCCTAATTAAAGTGCCCTCCCTCAACTCCTCCCACCCCTTTTCCCTCTTCTTCCCTATCCCCTTTCCCTAGTCCACTGATACAGGAGTTCTTCTTCCCCTACTATCTGACCCTAGCCTATCAAGTTTCATTAGGACTACCTGGATCCTCTTCCTCTATGTGGCAACTGAGTTTATGACAGAGACAGCCCCTGCTCCCCTTACTCAGGAACCCACATGGAGACTGAGCTGCCAATCGGCTATATCTGAGCAGGGGGTCTAAGTTTTAAAGGGGTTATGGGCTGGGGAAATACCTGCTGTGCAAACATGAAGATTTGAGTGTGTATCAATAGCATCTATAGGAAAGCTCTGTGTGGTGGTATGTGTGTGTAACCCCAGTGCTAAGGGAAAGGATGAAGACAAGAGGATCCCGTAAAGTTCATTAGCCAGCCAGACTAAACATGCCAATAAACTTTAGGTTAAGATAAGAAACTGTCTCAAAAATAAGCGGAGCAAATGGTGGGATCTGGAAACGATCATCCTGAGGGAGGTATCCCAAAAGCAGAAACACACACATGGTATATACTCACTTATATAGACCTATAAGATACGATAAACATACGGAAATCTATACACCTAAAGAGATAAACAAGAAAGAGGACTGGGGGTAAGATGATCAATCCTCACTTAGAAAGAAAATGGGATGGTCATTGGATGTAGGAGAAAACAAGTAGCAGGACAAGAGCCTACCACAGAGGGCCTCAGAAAGACTCTACCAAGCAATGTATCAAAGCGAATATTAAGACACATAACCAAACCTTTGGCAGAGGGCAGGGAATCATATGAAAGAAGGGGGAGTTAGTATCACCTGGATAGGACAGGAGCTCTGCAAAGACCAAATATATCAGGGCACAGGGCTCTTTTATGAGACTGTCTCTCCAACCAAGGACCATGTATGGATATAACCCAGAACCCCTGCTTGAATGTAGCAAATGGTAGCTCAATATCCAAGGGGGTACCCTAGTAAGGGGAACAGGAGCTATTTCTGTCATGAACTCAATGGCAGGCTCTTCGACAACCCACCGCCAAGGGAGAAGCAGCCTTGCTAGGCCACAGAAGAGGACATTGCAGCCATTCCGGAAGAGACCTGATAAGCTAGAGTTAGATGGAAGGGGAGGAGGTCCTCCCCTATCAGTGGACTTGGAAAGGGGCAGGGAGGAGATGAGGGAGGGATGGGGGGGATAGGGAGTGAATGCAGGAGGGGGCTACGGTCGGGATACAAAGTATATAACCTGTGATTAATATAACATAAAATAAAATAAAATGTTAAAAAAATAAGTGGAGAATGATCAAAAAAGACATTGACATAGACATTTAAACATGCATGTGTGGACCCCAGGCACAGAAATATATATGTGCAAACACACACACACATACACTGAATCAGCCTGTATTTGAAGATTATAGTTTATAGCTGCTGCTCAAGTATCCCAGTGAACTTATCTATGCTTTTAAAACATGCTTTCTGAGAATCAGTCAGAAGGCCTGGCAGTGGGTTGAATACTGAAGGGTGACATGCCTCCAAATCTATTTCAAAAGCAGCCTTTCAAGCAATTTGGATGGCAAGAAAACATTAGGAATCTGTTTTGCAAAACATCCCCTCCCAAATTCCTTCTCTCCCACTTTTCTACCCACTACATCTAGGTATCAAAAGCTATATTCCTGGCATTTTAATTCTTGGCTCTGTATGTCGTTTCCAAAGGAAATAATCATTATCTATAAAAGTGGTAACTATGAATGTTCCCTGGCACCAAGCCTGGAGGATCTACCCATGTTCCTTCAGTCAGAACAACTTTCTGAGCCAGACTATCTCTTCAAAATGATATACCTTCAAAATGAAGTCTATGGAACTCCACCTAGATAAAACTGCCCCAGACAAAACTGAAAAGAGGTCAGGAAGGTTGTTTTGTTTTTGTGTTTTTTAAAGTGTTTTAAACTTCACCCACTACATAAACTCTTCTGTACCCCCCCCAGCATTCTCATATGCATACTAATCCTCTCTCTATCCCTCCCTTTCTTTTCTTTTCTTGAGGCAGGGTCTCATGTGTCTCAGGCGGGTCTTGAGCTAACTATATAGTCAAAGATAACCCTAGACTTCTGTTTCTCCTGCTTCTATCTCCTAAATGTGGAATTAAGGTATATATCACAATGCTCAGTTAATGCAGTACTGGGGATTGAACACAGGGAATTTTTGATGCTAAGAAAGCACTTTACCAACTGGGGAATATCAGTAGCCTTAACATACTCCTTATATCCTTCCCAGTGTTTATAAAAATGAGTACTTGTACACACTTGTTTGTTGTTATTACTTCTTTTTTGACAACATTGGGAACTGCAAGTACCTAGGGCCTTAGGCCTGTACGACAAACGTTCTACCACTGAGCTAGAATTCTAACCTACTTTTTATTTTCACATAAATTGTCCAACCTGGACTTGAACTTGGATCTTCCTGCCTTAGTCTCCCAGGTAGCTGAGATTAAAATCTTGGCAGCACCACGCCAGCCCAATTGTGATTTTAAAATTTTAGTATATACCTTGCTGTGTGGAACAAGGATTAGTAAACTAGAAATTTTATTCCTTGATTTAGCATGTCACATTCATTAATAAAAATATAGGTATTAACTTGCACACAAATTTGATCAGAATATACTGCTCTAGAATAATTTTGTCCTACTGCATGAAAACCTGTCCCCAGATACTGTAAGAACTATGGGGGCGGGCAGACAAGGGCTGAAAAGATGGCTCAGTGGTTCAGAGTACTTTTTTTTTTCTCACACAGGTCCAAGATTGAATTCCCAGCCTCCACATGGTAGTTCACAACCATCTGTAACCACAGTTCCAGGGGATCCAACAGGAATATACATGGTACACATACATGCATGCAGGCAAAACATTCACAAACATATTTTTTAAGAAAAAAAGGGAAAGAAAAAAGAGGCAGACAAATTTAAGATTGCACAGAATACAATTTATTAAGGGATGTATGGTCATAGGTTGTAGCAAGATCAGTTGGAGTCCTACCATTTGAGTGCTAAAGAGGGTTATATATCTAATGACACCCTACATGTAATATACCTGTTTATCATAATTTAACATCAAAGAACCAGGAACATCCCTGTAGCCAGGGTCTGTTTTGCTTACTTGTGGTGTATTGGAAAACTATGTGAAGAAAACAGACCAGGGTTATTCAGTGTCAACCATGGAGGTGATTACTAAAGGTTGGAGTAATCAGATCAAGCTGAATCCTTGTACTCCTCTTCCAATTTTTTGTTTCTTTATTTTAGACAGTATCTCAATATTTTATTTTAGACAGAGATCACTCAGGCACTGAACTCAGTGTCCTCTTACCTTAGCAACAACAAATGCTAGGATCCCCAAAATCTCTAAAGTCCTCAGCAAAGCAGATTGATTTACCAAACACTTTGCAGACTAAGAACATGGCAGAGTACACAGGACATATGACTCTCCTCTACTACTTGAATACACTAATCTACTGCAAATAGTTAGGAAGCCCTACCAGAAGCAAGCACCCTGCTCTAAGCTAGAATTTAGACCCATCTTCTGGATTTCTTCCTACAATGCCACATAACACATTAGTATGAAAACCCTAGTTTTCATCCTTAGTCACTTTGTCTTCTTTGTAAAGCATTGTAGACTATTTCAGAATTAACAGAACTATGGATGGTTGCATATAGAGCCATACAAATAGTAACTGGATACCAGCAATAATAAAACATAGTTGGTAGATGCTGGTGGCTACCAAAATACAGAGCTGGTAACAGAAAGTCACCAAGTATGGGCCATAACATGAGGATTTAATTCATGTATTACAGTAATATTCGAATCCTAATAATCAATTGTAAATGTTTGAAAAGTACACACCACACTGCATGTATTGTAACCTAAGTGACAATGTTTAAGAAAGGTCCACTTTTAAGAGAAATGTGAATAGTAATGAACAAAAAGGAAAAAAAAACAAATAAAAATGGCCAATAAATATACAAAAAGATTGCCTTTCCCCAACCCCAAAGAAATGCATGTTAAAAGTGGGTTACTTAATAAACCACAGAATTTCAAATTAATGTTTAATATTGGCAAAGTTATGAGAGAAAAAGGACTACCTCGGCTGATGGTGAGTGAGGCACAAATAGCAAGGGTACACTTCATAGGTACAAAAAGTGATACCTCCTAAACATGTATATACCATGTCTTAAGACAACCCACACAGAAGTGTATTATTCTCTTTAGTACAATATGTTTACTAAACTCTTATTTGTAATTGTGAATGGCTAGAAGCAGCTTTAAATGTGTACAATATAAGACAAATTTCTTACATTTTAGGATGCCAGGCATAGTACATATAAAAGTTATTTATATTTTTAAAGGCAGTTTCCATACACTATGTGGAGAATGACTGCATATGTAAAACATATATTTGCATTGAAACAAGATTGCAAAGCAAACATACCTCCATGTTCTATAGTGGAATTACTGAGCGAGGGGATTAAGGATGGTTTTAAATTTCTTTCTTTTTAAAAAATTTTAACATTAATTTGAGCTCTCTCCCCACCCTATCTAACTATTTTTTTTAAAGAGGGGGTGGTGAAAATGGGTGAATAATTAAATGGATCCTTGGCATCCAGAAATTTCTACAATTCTCCTACCGATGATCTGACTGCTAACTTGCTCTAGCAGAAGCCAGCTAAAACCTCTAGTGTCCAAGGAAAGGGAAAGATGGGTAGTTCAAAGTAGACATGAAATGCTAGCGACTTCCTATAACTTTCCAACAATGATCATCACATACACAGACATACATACATGCACACACACACACACAAATATAAAATAGTAAAGAGCCATACAAAAGTATTTTAAAAGGCCACATAAATTATTACCTTCTCCAACCTCCAGCATCCAAAGTCAGACTTAGGGGGAGTGGCCAGTCTGTGCAAAGCATGCAGCAGTTAACAGGCATTTACTAAGTCATTTGTCAATGCAGCTGGGTAGCAGATGCTTTCTACAACCCATCTGGTTGACACACACTTGTGATTATTTCCAGAATGTTGAAAACAAGCAAACAAACTACCTTTGTGTATGCCTGAGTAAGAATGCCTCTGTAAACTTTCTCCTTAAGACAGAGGTGTGTGTGCTATATATACACATATATATTATAATAAAGTATTTTTCTGCTGTATATAATAAAGTATACATACATGTCCCCTTTTCTACTACAAATGCAATGCTTTCCTATGACAAAATGATAAAAAAACCTTATATCAGAAAATATGCCAATCATTTAAATTTGTACCTGCATTTTATGCTTAAAATTTATTTTTCATTCATTTTAAAAATGTAGTTAGTAGGCAGTAAGCAAGCTGTTTAGTTATAAATGCTACCAGATTTTGGAAAACCTTTCCTTAATTTGCCTTTTCTCTTGTTCTTTTCTTTCTTTTTTGCCTCTGCACTGGCACAATCAATGCCTAAATATGCAATTCAAGATGACACCTACCCCCTTGAGTCAGTGGATAGAGACTCAGTACGTGTATGTGTATACAGAGATAGCTATGCAGCAATTTCCCTGTGAAAATGGCATTCCTTCTAAACATGAGAAAGCTTCCTTGCCTGCAGCAAAGGCAATTCATCATTTAGCAACAAACAATAACTTTAGCCCAATAACATTTAGCCCAAACAATAACTTACATTTTTAATCACAATGTAAGAGGCAGAATGGAAAATGCAAACACATTCAAAGAAAGAGTTATCATAATCAAAACAAATTAGAAGAACTAAAAATGTTAAAAGTCATAGAAATTCCATTTTTTCCATGTAGATTTTTTTCACTGCAGTTATCAAGCTGTGTGGACCGTTCATATGACCAGGCATGCACACCTGGTTTTACCACCCCCACGCCCCAATTTGGATTTGGCTAACTCACCATTTTCTTTCAGTGTCTCAGGAGTGAGAATGCCTGTATTTTATAGATACTAAAAAAGAAACGGCAATGCAGACAGGTCTTCACAGATTTAAGCATCCTTGTACCAACACACTTGGGTCACCCATGTGCAGAACTTACGCAGAGCAATTTTTCCATACAGCAAGGGCTACCAGTTCCACCAGTTAGGGAGGACAGCTTTCTGTTCCAATGTGCTTTCAGCTGTAAAAACGAAGGCTGCAAAAACTGCATGTACCCTTAGACACGCACGCAGCATGGGCAAAGGTGCCCCCTTTCACATGTGTGCATGCTTGCAGAGCACTCCAGTCAGAATCTGAACCCTGATTTACATGATTTTTCATTTTTGGACAGAACAATAAACAATGAGAATGTTTGCAGATCTTGCCAGATCAGACCCATGCCATTGTGAGCTAACAAACAACCTGCCCTTTACGACAGTAGAACAAAAGAGGCATTGGGAACTACACCCCCCTCACAAAAAGCACAAGTGCTTTTTAAAACAGTTCCCCTCAGGCATAAGATGCCCTGAGAAGGAGCACTGGAATCTCTTACCTGCATCCCTGCTTGCTGCTGTAGACTGTGGCTCATTCAGTCTGCAAAGGCAGCTAAGTGCTTCAGGGACCCAGAGCCTGTCTCTGCCACCGCAGAATACTGCTGCCTACAGCATTGTGGAGTCACGAAGGCATGCTGGCAACAGCTGGAATATCAGAGTCTGCTGCCTTATGATGTACAAGTTTATGCAGGCTCTGTCAACTCCAGAACCCAGTATATCTGGCCTCGGGGAATATTCCCAACACTTCCATGATCAAGCTTTAAGAGGCTTCTCCTTTTAAAACCCCTATCAGGCACGGGGGTGGGGGGTGGGGTGGCGCTTCTTTTTCTATTTTTTAAAAATGGAAAATATAGAAGAACCTACTGCAAGGATATCATTCATGAATTCTACTTAAGAACGCTCAGCAGCGCTATTGCAGGCAATACACAGTCCAACTCTACAACCACAATGGAGTTAAAGAAGACAATCAATAGCCTATTTTATGTCTGGATATTCTTACGCTGATTACACACTCATTAGGAATGTAATCCATCAACTCACAAACCAAGTGTTTCAGAACTTTTGCTGTGTGCAAGGGCACAGGGCAAGAAGACAAAGCGACCAGGCTGATGCAGACCCACTCAATTCATCACATCACAATGACTTGCATTTAAAGACCCTGTACCCCACCTCCACTCTGAGCACACATGATCCTAAACAGAAATTTCCCCCTCACAGATTTTCCTCACAGCTCCTTCCCACCTAGACAACCCTCAACTTATGAGTCCTGGGCTTAGCCACCAGGAGTTTTGTTTCCACACAGCTCTTCTCAATGCACAACTAGTATTAAAGACTCCAGCTCATTTCACCAAATAATATGCTATTTTCCAGCCTCCAGTATAGTACACTGCTAATCTATTATCACTATATCCATTAAGCATTTACTTTATTAGCATATATTCACTTTTACAGCATTACGGGTTTCATTCTTACATTTTCATACATTAAAATTAGAGTTAGTTTGCTCATACACTCTCTCTTCCTTTGCCCTCCTTATTATCCTTCGTCTTCCCAAATACTAATCTTTCTACTATTTTCATGTCATATGCATATACATGTGTGAATGTATTTAGTTTAGATTCCACATGAGAAAAAAACATGTTTTTCCTGATCTAGCTTATTCTTAACATGATGATCTCCAGTTTCATTACTTCCTTGTAAATGACACAATTTCATTTTCTTTTGTGATCAAATAATACACACGGATACAGTTACTACCCTACATTTCTATTTACTATTAATGGGACACCAAAGCCAATTTAATAACTTCCTATTGTGAAGAGTGTTTCAGTGGACATGTAAGAGTAAGAGTCTCTGTGGTATACTAACTTGGACTCCACTAAATACGTAAATCAGAAAGAAAGTGTTACAAGAGGTTAAGACCTTGTGGCCTGATACAAACACAGTCAAGATTTGAATCTGTATTTTGACTTTAAAGCCCATACTCTTTATAGTGCTTTTCATGTTCTCATAGTATTTTCTGTATATTCTCATATACAGTGATATTAATTTGAGCTCTCTCCCCACCCTTCCTCTCCTAAGGGGCTTATAAATGTTAGGTATTAATTATTATACCAATTGAATATATTCCTAATGACAAACATTTCAATTTCAAATGAAAAAATTAATTATAGAATACTACTTAGCAATTAAAAACAAGGAAATCATGCAATTTGCAGGCAAATGGTGGGAATTAGAAGATCATCCTGAGTGAGGTATCCCAGAAGCAGAAAGACACACATAGTATATACTCAGTTATACATGGATATTAGGTGTACAGATTTTAGTATGATTACTGTATATTATATATCTAATACACACTTATAAGTAAGTATATACCATGTGTGTCTTTCTGCTTCTGAGATACCTCAATCAGGATGATCTTTTCTAGTTCCCAACATTTGCCTGCAAATTTTATGATTTCCTTGTTTTTAATTGCTAAGTAGTATTCCATTGTGTAAAGATAGCACAATTTCTGTATAAATTCCTCAATTAAGGGACATCTGGGTTGTTTCCAGATTCTCACTATTATAAATAAAGCTGCTACAAACATGGTTGAGCAAATGTCCTTGTTGTATACTTGGGCATATTTTATGTATACTCTTAAGGAGGCTAAGCAAGAATGAGGAACCTGGGTAAGATGCTCAATCCTCATTCAGAAAGGCAAACGTGATAGACATCGGAAGAGGGAGAAAACAGGGAACAGGACAGGAGCCCTACCACAAAGGGCAACTGAAATACTCTACCCAGCAGGCTAGTAAAGCAGATGCTGAGAATCATAGCTAAACTTTGGGCAGAGTACAGGGAATCTTATGAAAGAAGGGGGAGATAGAAAAACCAGGAGGGAACAGGAGCTACACAAGAAGAACAATAGAACTAAAAAATCTGGGCACAGGTGTCTTTTCTGAGACTGATACTCCAACTAAGGAGTATAACCTAGAACCCCTGCACAGATGTAGCCCATGGCAGCTCAGTCTCCAAGTGACTTGTCTAGTAAGGGGAACAGAGACTGTCTCTGATGTGAACTCAATGGCTGGCTCTTTGATCACCTCCCCCTGAGTGGTGGTGGTGGAACAGCCTTAACAAGCCACAGAGGAAGACAATACAGCCACTCCTGATGAGACCTGATAGGCTAGTGTCAGATGAATGGGGAGGAGGACCTCCCCTATCAATGGACTGGGGGAGGGGCAGTGGAGGAGAAGGTGGAGGGAGGGCAGGATTGGATGAGCCAGGGGTCTAGAGCTGAGATACAAAGTAATAAAAAAAAATGCTGGGGGAAAAAAGTAAGCTTACATAAGAGAAAGGAGTTTCCATACAATCTACCCAGTTTCCTCTACTATTCAGCCTGAGATTTGTATGATATAGTGTACTATCATTTGAATCTTAAGTTTCTCACAGTCCTATGTTTTAAAGGCTTGGTCCCATGAGGATCACTACTGTGAAATGGAAGAATCTTTAGATGGTAGGGTCAAAAGAAATGAGGTTAAGTTACTTGTAGTATATACTTGAAGGGGACTGTAATACAATAGTCCCCCTTCCTCTCCCTCTCCTTCTCTGCTACCATGAAGTAAATGATTTCTTCCATCATGTGTTCCTTCCATGTTGTGCTGCTTTATCACAGACTGTAAAAGCAATGTAAGCAACCATAGACTGAAACCATAAGCCAAAACTACCCTTTTTCTTTATAAGTTGATCATCTCAGACATTTTGTTGTAGTGATGGAAAATAGTCTGATATAATTTAACCCCCCTAACACACACATACATACATGTGCATACATGCCATAGCTCATGTGTGGAGGTCAGAGGAAAACTTGCAGAAGTTGGTTCTTTCCTTTCACTGTGTAGATCCTGAGAGTCAAACTGAGTCACCAAGCTTGAGAGCAAGTGCCGTTACACAATGAGGTATCTCTCAGGTACAACTGTAACCATTTTAAACTACATTAAAAACAGAATATTTTTATTAATTTTTAAAAACTTATACATGCCCACAATGTATTTTGACCATACTCAACTCTCATTTCCCTACTCTTAACTCCTTCCATATCTACCTCCACTCCATATTACCCCCTTCCAATTTCATACCAATTGACAGCCTCATATCCATGAGTACATAGGCAGCACAAATTGGGACCAGTAGGCAATTAAGAAAAAAATAAATAGGACACAAAAAAATTCTTAAAGGAGACCCATTATAAAATACTTTTAAAGTAAAAGCACTTTTATTATACACAATTTTACAATGTGGGTTTCCATATATCCATGCCTATTAGAGTAAGGCATAAATACCAGGATTTATCAGTGTTAAGATTTTTTTAAAGTCATTTTGCCAACCTGGAAATAAATCCGTATTTATTTGCCATTATACATTGCTTGGCCTTTTCCCCTTGCAGTATTTTTTTTCTTTGTTCTGTTTTCTTGGTGTTTTGATTATTGTGTGGTGGACAATTTTCTTTTTTGGTCTAACTATTGGGTGTTCTGTAGGCTTCCTGTATGTTTATAGGCCTCTCCTTTACATTGGGGAAATTTTCTTCTATGATTTTGTTGAAAATATTTTTCTGGGCCTTTGTGATGGGAATCTTCTTTTTCCTATATTCCTATTATTCTTAGGTTTTGTCTTTTCATGTTGTCCTTGTTTTCTTGAATGCTTTGTGTCAGGAATGTTTTAGATTTAATTCTTTCTTTGACAGGTACATCCATTGTATTTCAATACCTGAGATTCTTTCTTCCATCTCTTTCTTCCCTACACTTTCCCTCTCCACGATTTCCTCAGTTTGTGTTTTGTTTAATTTTTCCATTTCCATCTTCAGATCTTGAACCCTTTTTTGGATTTCCTTCACCTGTTTATATTTTCCTGTGTTTCCTTTAATTCCTGCAACTGTTTGTTTGAACTTTCCTCTATTTCTTCTATTTTCTTTCAGTGATTTAATTATTTCCTATTTAAAAGCCAAAAACTCTTTGGCTGTATCTTCTGGTATTTCTTTACGGATAGCCATAATCTGTTTGACTATATCTTCCTGTAGTTCTTTATGAATTTCATTTGTTTACTCCAGTACCCTCATTAAGAGTATAGATCTTAAGTCATTTTCTTGAATTTTCCTCATGCTATTTGCAGAGCTATTTGCCCTTGGAAAACTTGGTTCTGGAGAAACCATATTGCTTTGGCCTTTGCTGGTTGTGCTTTTACGATGGCCTCTACCTATTTGGCTGCCTTAGGTGTTGGCTGTTAGTTTCTGATGCCTGTTGAAGTCCTGGGGGTGGGGGGAATCCCCTTGACAAGAAGATGGTTGTTCCTGAAGAAGCCCTCCTCATCTCTTTGGGTATAATCACCAAATGGCCAGTGCTTCTCAGGGAATAGCTGCAGCTCTCCTCTGGTATATGATCCTGTGAGCTAACTGTGCTCGTTGGGAACCCATGGGCTCTCCTGTTGCTAGAAGTCCTGGAGACAGCTTCCTTGCCACTGGCTTTCTTGCTCTGAATTTAGTGAGCTGTTGCTGCTCACACACTGTGTTTGCTGGGTGCAGCCCTTTTGAGAAACCAGGGAGCCCTGAGGTTTGGTCAGTTTAGCTAGGGAGAGAGGCTGAGCTTTGGAGCAGTGTCTGGAGCAGACCCTGTGGTTTCCAGGTGTCTGTAGGTCTGAGATTGGTCCTCTGTGTCCCAGTACCCAAGAGGTAATCAGTGGCCAGTGAGCACAGCACACAGATGAGTGGTTAGAGGCTAGAGTCCCAGAATCTGTGGGAACCCAGGAGCTCTTCTAGGGATTAGCTAGGTGCCCTGAGTTTGGACCTGATGTTTCCCTCACCAACAGGGATTTCTGACAGGGAGAACTAGTTGGTGGTGTTTTGAGGTCCACAGATCAGTCTGGGATGGCAACTGAGGGCCTGCTGCAGGCTTGGAACTTTTCGGGGGTGGGATGGGGGGAAGGAGGGATGGCTGGGTAACCTGAGATCGGACCTGATTGTGTCCCACACTGTGGGGTTTCCTCTCACCTAGGGAATACAATCACTGGTGTTTCAGGGTCCACAGTTCAGACTATTAATTGCTGTGCAGTCATTGTTGCCCTGCTCATCAGACACAGTGTGCTCTCAGTGCTGTCATTACAATATTCTTTATTTTCTCTGTTTTATAGCTGTTAGTTTATAAACCACTAAACAATTTGGCAAATTTGTATGTAAACAAACTACAAAGTCTATGACAGCTTAATATGGAAGGTAAACTCATTTCCTACTAGACAGAGTGATGTACACATCTGGGATCCCACTATTTGAATGGTTGAGGGAAGATGATTA
This sequence comes from Pachyuromys duprasi, assembly GCA_028658305.1. Classification (NCBI taxonomy): domain Eukaryota; kingdom Metazoa; phylum Chordata; class Mammalia; order Rodentia; family Muridae; genus Pachyuromys; species Pachyuromys duprasi. Next base: position 25,624,280 of record CM053742.1, on the reverse strand, counting down.
TAAACTGACTGCTAGCCAGGACTACATGCTAAGTTCCAAGCAAGGTGGACTACTACATAGAAAGACCTTATCTCAACATAACAAAACGAAAGCACTAAAGGTTAAACTTGAGAAGTGACAGAGACACTTCTCAGGATACTGTTTGGTCACTATTCATACATCATCTCTCCTAGTCCTTTGCTTTCCTTCCCAAATACATAACATGTAGCATTCTCACATCAGAGTCAAAGTATTTCAAATGAAGCCTGTTGGCAATGCACGTTATGACAACATGTGCAATGAAAAGTATACTTTGCTGTGTTCAGAACCAAGGCTGCAGTGTAGTCATGAGATACACACATCATGGTGGAGTGCTGCTTGAAAGACTTCAGATTCACTAACAGTTTTTAGTCCTTACATGTTCCAGAAATCTTTTATTCTTATCAAGGTTTTATGACTCACATTGTTAAGTGACACAATCTGACTGAGGCTATGAACCACATCTCTTTTTTAAAATATTTATTTATTATAAATATGTCTGTCTGCATGTACACCTGCATGCCAGAAGAAGGCACCAGATATTATAGATGGTTGTGAGCCACCATGCAGTTGCTGGGAACTGAACTCAGCACCTCTGAAAGAGCAGCCTATGACCCACATCTTAAGAAGATGGGTTTTAAGGAAAACTCAAACGAATAACATTCAGGATGCGCCCCCCCCCCCGCCCCCATATACGTGTGTCAAGGGAGGTCAGGATTCCAATTCCTGTAGAGCTGAGCTGAACCTCAATGGGCCTTTGCTTTCCCAAAGGTCATCCACAGATTCAGTGATTTCATAGCTCTGATATACAGGTGCTACCATACAGAGAGAGTGGCAGAGGGAACATTCAGTCAAACTTCCTTGCCTATACTCACAAGAGGCTGCCTGGTTAGAGCCTACTTTTCAGTGCTCTGAAAAGAAAATGTCCATAAGGGTATTTCAAGATTGGGTTAATTTAGGTAAGAAGACCCATCCTATGCAAAGGCAGCACCACCCCACGGGATGAATAAAAGGAGAAAGTGAGCTAAGCATCAGCATTCATTTCCCCCGATTCTTGATTATGGATGCAAAGTGAATTTGTCTCATAACCAAATACAACCAAATAAGTTACTTTGTCAAGTATTTTGTCATAGCACTGAGAAGAGAAACTAATAGTAGACAGAAAACCAAATTCTGGCACACACCTTTAATTCTAGCACTTGGAAGTCAGAAGCAGGCGGATCTCTGTGAGGCCAGCCTGGTCTACAAAGAGAGTTCTGGGACAGCCAGGGCTACATGGAGGGACTCTGTTTCAAAAAACCAAGCAACCAACCAGCCAGCCAGCCAACCAATGAACCAGTCTTATGCCTCTGCCATTTTCAAAAAAGTCTTGTGACTCTCTTTTTCTGGAAGTTGCTATTTATTTCTGGGATAACATCCCTATGTTTGAGTATACAAAAAAGTGCTTCAGTGCAGGAATCTGCCTGGTCTTGTGAAATGGAAGTTCTGCAACCCCCCAACCCCCCATCGCTGTCTATCCTCCCCCATCCCTCTACTTCCAAGCTCAAGTTTTACCTTCTTAGCCTGACACACCCAGCACAGGATACATAATTACCTAGCACGTCCTTTTGAAAGCAGGCTGAAATTGCTGGACAGCTAATTGAAGGCCAGGGACAATAAACATCTGCCCTAAAGCCATGAACACAGGGTAGAGCTCTCCAGTAATCAATCTCTGTTACTTCCGAAATCCACTTGGCAGAAGTTCGTTTTTAAAGAGGAAATTGGTCTTTACAATAATTTCTATACACCAAATTCCCTTTCAGAAAACAAAACATAACAAAACACCCAGAATGATGTCCACTGCGTTTGTTTTGCTGGTTAACATATTTTATATTAGGGTGATACTTCTCTAAAGAAATTTCACCCACATTAATTCAGTTTTGTATCTCTATGGGAATAAGGAATACCCTCATTCTTTCCTTCCTGCCATGCCAATAACATAAAATCTTGAGGTCAATGGCAGGCCAGCTGTGTTGGTCACTCCTAGATCTCATCTCACCCCCATTTCATAGAGCATCCCAGAACACTATCTTTACAGAAGAGGCTCAAATTTGAGGAGCAACAATCAACTGTACCATATGTTAATTTTCTTACAGGGGTTAAATATGATTATGGAAAACAAGTCAGTTGAATGATTTCTTCTGAGATGCTTATTTCTTCTTAACTCTGGATCAAGTGCAGATGGTAAAGCCCATTTCACTTTCTAGTATTTAACTGAATGTTACTCTTTAGTAAAATTTCAGCACAGAACATGTGTTACCATGGAATGCTGACCAAGGACTCAAGGGAGGTCAAGCAGGAAAAAAATCTACTCAATCTACCAACCCGACTATCCATCTACCCACGTATACTTCTGTCTACACATTCACCCATCTATCATCCCCATACCCAAATCATTCATCTATCTACCCATCCCTCTATAAACCCTTCACTTACCCATGTATCCACTCAATTTTCCATCCATCCATTTACCCATTTATCCATCCATCTATCTAACTGAGGGACTAGGAGTTAGACAAACTCCTTGGTCAGCCATCAGATAAAGAGAAATGCCATGGCTAGGTATTAAAGATGGTGAACTTCCAAAATGGCTTGCTGCTTCCTCACTCTCCTGACCTTAGACAAAAGTCTTGCAGCTTAAAGGCCATGTGGGCTTTTTTTTCCTGCCAGTAAGGCCACTGTTGATGAACTGGCTCAACAAGTTTGTGGCAGGATCAGGACCTGCTACACAACAGTTGTGAGCCAACCAACCATCTCTTTCTTCAAACTGACCAATCCTAAATCAGGAAAGGAAAACTCTTCAGTGACTTTAAAAATACCCAGCCCTTATGAAAATACTGAATTTTTGGATTCCTGAATCATCACCCTCCTCAGGCTTCAGAGAAGGCCATTTCCTCCATGTGTCAGCTGCATATCCATGTTTCCTCACCCCCTCTCACCCCTCCTGCCAAACAAAAGCCTTTCAACCACTTCTGTCTGTGCTTGTTTGTGGTTAAGATTTCTCTGCTGCTACCTGTCATGCTCAAGATTTTTCTTCCCTTTTACTTCTTTGAGTGGCAGAGGAAAATGAATCTCATTGAAGAGCCCTAGACTATATCATAATGGCATACCCATCTACAATCAACTTATTAATCCTTCTATTTATCTGCCCACTTATCCATTCAGTTGCCCATTCATTCATCCATCTACCTGCCCATCTCTGCATCCATATACCCAAGGACTAGTTTATTTACCTGTTCCCTCATCCATCTACCCCTTCACAAGTCCACTCATCCACCAACCATTTATTTGGCACCTAATCTTTGTTGGAACTATGTCTGATAAACAGTAGTGAAAAATTAAAGTCCTGTTCTTCCTAACTTCCCATCATGAATGGGGAGGGAGAGTCCAGAAAGCAGGAAAATGGTGTGGAGATGCATCTATTATATTGAGTTCAAGAGTCATCATTCTCCTCCCACTATCCCAGATGGCAGAGAGCATCATTGTTCACAGTATAATGGGCATCTACTTTGAGTGTGTTAAGAAAACTAAATATGGTGTAACAAAAAGGTACACATGAACAAAGTGAAAGTAACTCAGCATGACAATTTCTTTTTGCAAAAAGAGTGTGCTATGTCCCAAGATAAAGCTAGCAGAATAGCAGTACACATGGCCTACATGGCCTCAGTCTTTTATCCCTAATATAATGGGGAGGTATTGCCTGTTCCTCATTGCCTGGGGTTCAACGTTACTGTCTACTACTGCTTGGTTAATTTAGAACGTGGTGGCATGAAAAGGGAAAATAGAGAGAAGGTTGAATGTAAGCATTTTAGAAGTTCCAGGAAGCCAATTACACCTGGTCAAATAAGGTTAGCTCACAAAGGGCTGGCAGAAGGGATTTTGGTGGAGGAAAGGACAGAAGTAGATACACAGCTATCATACCTGATGTTAAGAAGGGAAGTGACCAAAATGGCCATACAAAGCTAAACTCTGAAAAGCAGAATTACTGAACAGAGGTGGGGACTATACAATAAGGCTACAGTTATATGGTGCTCTGAAGCCCCTACTCCTACCCTGCCCCATTTGCGAGCCACACATAAGACAGAAGCTCCTTTATTAGTCTTCACTGTAAGTGATTTCTATTCACTTGTGAATGTGAGAAAGCTGAACAGGAATAGAACTCACTAGCATAAAGGTATATGAAAAAAGCAGGGCATCTCTTCAAATGTTAGGAACTGAATTGAGACCTCCCAAAGTAATGTGTTTTAGCTGTATCTTCAGTATCTCAGAGTATAACTTTTTAGACAAACAAGGCATTTAAAGTAGTGGTTAAGGAGAAATGAGGTCACTAGGTTAGATCAAAACGCTAATTTTTCTAGTGTCCTTGTAAGAACTGGAGATTAGGACAGAGATACACAATTCAATCAAATGAGGACACAGCAAGGAGATGGAGGGTATATCCAAGCTAAGGAGACAGAGTCAGGAGAAACCAGCCCTTCCTTTGACCTTGCTAGATATTTTAGTTTCCAGAACTGGGAAGGGCTCAATGCCTACTATTTAAGCTATCCAGCATATAGGACAGTAAAAAAAAATACCTCTATTGCATTTCTATTTGTAAACACACACACAACTCATAGGAATTGGTTCTCTCCTTTTAGTACATGTATTCCAAGGATGGAACTCAGGTCCACAGGCTTGGTGGCAGGATCCTTTACCAGCTGAACCATCTCACCAGCCCCTGTGAGACCATTAAAAAAAACTGATAGCCTTTGAGAAACCAGATACTGAACATTTAGGGCACTCCCAAATCAGTGATGGAATGCATATGCAAGAAACAGACCCTGCTGGTTGTAATAAGCTTGAAGATTCAGCATGAAAACCCCTGAGAGAAGTGAGAAACTCTAGGAAAATATCTTCAAAACAGAAAAGACAGTGCAGACAAGGGAGGTGGAGTGCTCAGGACCAGGTGTGATGGAGGAGAGAAAATGCCACTGGATCTGCTACTTTTTGGTCAGCCTACCCAGCTACCATGTGTTTTCCTCTTAATCCAGCAGACTCCTCCACTGACTTCTGTCTGATGTTCTATGTACTTTCCTGTTTGTTTGCTTATTTTAAGACAAGGTCTTGCTCTATAGCTTAGAGTTGTATATTGAACTTATGAGCGCTCTCCTCAGCCTACTGAGTGCTGGGATTATAGACATGTAATAGGCATATAGACATGCCACATGTTCAGCTCCCACAAAATTAAAAAAATATATATTTACAATTATGTCCTTTTCTTTTATCTTTAAACACTTGTAATTATTTTCCTACTACATAGTAACATCCTGAATGATCTTATACATATACACAAAAAATGATATTAGCTGGATATGATATCGCCCTCTGTAATCCCAGAAAATGCTGAGTTAGGAATTTCATCATGAGTCTGATGCCAACCCATGCTCCACAGGGAGTTTCTGGGTGTGAGGTGACACCATATCTCAAAAATTAAGAAAAACTTAAATTGTAAAAACAAACAAACAAAAGAGTCATTTCTATTTGATTTGGGTGAATAATTAGCAAATGAAATAATTCCTATGTCAACATTTTTGTGTTATCTCAACAGAATGCAAGAAAAACACTTTTGATTTCCAAGCATCAAATAGCAGATCAACAATTAATTTCTGATAGAAGCATGTTTATGCATATTTAAACCTATGTATGGATGTTATCTTTACATTTCAGCCATTATTGACTGTCTCTTATTTTTATTATTCATTAATTTCTTAGGCATATTATTTTTTGCTGATCCTCCAGAAACTCTCTGGAAAAAGCTGAAAATGACTTTTTTAACATTCCTATTCCACAATTTCTTTGGCCTTGCCACTCTTTCACATAATGCACACACACAGAGCAATTCTGAAAATTGCTAGGTATGTAACTCAAAAGCATACTGCTTCTGGAACTAATTTCTTCAGAGTATTTAGTTAAAAGGTCAGCTGAAAGACACAGCTATGATAGCTACGATAAATAAAGCAGAGGGCCCCTCCTCCCTTCCTCCTATCCCTGTGAGCTCTGACAGTGCCACTGACACACATAATCATGTGTGCACACACACCACATGCACGTTATAGCTGTCCATGGCGACATTCTCTATACATAGCAGAGTGCTGCACCCCCTACACTGCACAGCTGGTGCTCAGCACGTGACTGACTCAGAATCCAGGAATAAAGCTCTAATTGTCTTCCTCAGACACTGCTAAATTCTGTAGGCGGATTATTCAGCAGCCTTTCTTACCCATGGGTGCATCAGTTTAGCTGTGCAGACTGTTAAGTAATTGCAAGGATTTCTGAGGTAGGCACACAGAGTATCAATCTGGTCACCTCAGACTCACATAAACATGTGATACTTTTGAATAGGGCTAACAACAGTTAGTAGAAAAACATTTTTAACAGGACTCCATTATATAAAGCTCTTAAAATCATATATCTAAATTGATTATTTCTGCAATAAAACCTTCACTTTGAAGTCAGTGTTTCTTTGCATAGTATACCAGCCACACAGGATGTACAGGGCATTAGAAAAATCTTCACTCAGGAAAGACTGTGGTGCATGCTCATTTCCACTGGCCCTTGTAACACAGGGTTATACTACATCTGCAGATATACACTCTTGCCTTTCCCCTTCCACACAAAGGGCAAGATCATAATATGTACACATTTAATCAAATCCATCCTGTGCACACCTCAATGGTTACATCTACCCCAATAATCTAGAATTGATTGTTGCAGGTAACACTGTAACAGCTCAGATCTTGCCTCTCTCTGAAGAGTCAAATCACTTCTATTTTAAAGCTTCAGTTTAACTCATTAAATAAGCTCAATTTGGAAAGCTTGGCTAAAATAGTTTCTGACAGTTCTGAGACCATGGCCTACAAACACAGCTGTATGCCTGACAGCAAAAGTAACTGTTCAGTTAAGTACTTGTTCAAGGATATTAACTGGACTTTTATTTTGTCCCTATAAGTCGTTTCACTATAAAGAAAACACAACAGCCATTTTAAGAACACCAAAGGCCATTATTGCACTGCATCTCTGGGCAGTGCTGTAGAATCCACGGGTTCTCTCTCCTCCAAACTCTAAGATCTCAGTGATAGTGGAAATCACACTCCATTAGCAAAACCCAGACTTATTCTGTTAACCTAGCATTCACCTTCCATAAAGATGTTCACCCTTAACACAACTTTTCATGAACCCCAAATCCACAATTTACCCACCTTGGAGCAGAGCATTCCTCTTCAGTCTGCAGTGTACAGGGAAGTGCTTCTTTGTGCTCACCAGAGTCCTCTGCCTGCCTGTTTGGCTCAACAGGCACTTCCTGTGAAGAGCAACACCATAAGACACAGAGTCATCAAACTGCCTGCATGCCTGAGACGGCTATTATTATAAAACCTCTCATTTGTGGGTTCGCTTTGTGTGCCTGTCCCACAATGCCTGTGGCAAGGCTCATTGTCTCAGATTTGAGACCTGGTCACAGGACATGGCTATTCATCTCCACAAGGCACTTTACTGAGACCACTGACTTAGGACCCCTGCATCTACTTCAGTTCTAAGCAGGAAACACAACTCCTATGTGAGAGCTGTTACCATGTGACACATGTGGCTAAAAGAAACACAATAAAAGACAGCTGGCCACAAGTCATTACTGAAAAACTTCATAGTGTAGGAGTTGTGGGGGCTGGGATTCTAATCCGGATTAAGAAGGCATGGAGTTCTCAGAGATCACACTGAATTGTAAAAAAGGCAGAGTATATTAACAGCAGAAACATGTTCTCCCTAGGTTTGCATGCACTTCTAGTACCAAATGCCAGAAGCAAATAGGCAACTATCCTTGCATGCACAAAATGCCAGGTATTTTCCCCCCATAGATCATATACAAAGAAAAAGCACAGAGAGGGACAGGGGAAGAAGAAAAGCACAGGTAAAGTGACTGACATTGGACACTAAAATACTGTTAAGAATATACAGGTTTCTAGAAAACTCAGAGTTAAGACAAACATCAAAACTTTCCCCTAAAAATAGTGCAGGAGGGCCAGGTATGGTGGTACACATCTATAATTCTATTACTTGGGAGGCAGAAGCAGGAGGATTGCACGTTTAAGGCCAGTGTGTTCTATAAGTGAGTTTGAGGTCAGCCTGAATTACACACTGAAACCTTGTTTTAAAACTCAAAATAAAATAAAATAACAAAAATTAGCTAGAAAAAGGCTGAGTTCAAGTAAGATGATAGCCAAATAATCCTCAGGCCCTAGGTTCTATTCCCAGCACTACGAAGGGGGAAAGAGTGTACTAATTTAATGCATCATTAAATTGCATTTTACCAGAGCAATTCTATAATCACAACTACTGAGGAAGCTGGGGAAAGAGGATCACAAGTTCAAAGTGTGTCTGAACTACAAAGTGATCCTGTCTCAAAAAAGAAAACTGAGGTAAAAAGAGGACTGTGGATATAAATGTATGGCAGACTGCTTGTCTAAAATGTGCAGAGTTCAACCCTGGGAACTGGGGAAGGAGGATATAAAGAGAACAAATATTGGAGAGTAAATAACATTAACTTTTAAATTTTATTATTTTTGGCCCCATCCCCACATCAATATTTCAAAAGTGGATGGGTGGGGTGTGCTAAAGAAATGTTTCAGCAGAGTTCTTGCTGCTCTTGGAGAGGACTGGGGTTCAGTTCCCAGCACACATTTAGACAGCTCAGTCTCCTGTAACTCCAGCTCTAGGGGCTACATCTGACTTCTGTGGGTACTAGCACATATGTGGCATACACACATGAAAATAAAATCATTAAAGAAATTGCTAGTGTATGTTAAGCCTTTATACAAAGCACCTATTTTCACTTCACTAGATAAAGTGACTTCTTCCTATAGCGTTCCAGCACCCAGAGTTATTTGCTTAGCATGAGAATAGACACAAGCTAATTAAGTACAAAGACGGCAAAGTTAAAGTTAGGGAAGAGGGAGCTGGAAATTAAAGAGATCTGATTGAACAAATATGGCACTTAAAATGATAGCACTGGAAGCAATTTCATTCCCCTTAACTTTCAAACTAGAAATGACACACTTGCAACTTAGTGAGCCATCATATATGTTGGGTGTGCCCTAAGTGTCTTAAGGTGGTACCCTGTGCAAGCTAGGTCATGGCTTATGGTAATACTGCATACCTGTGAGTAGTGATCTGTGGACGGTGATGAACGGGACCGTTCATGAATGTATTGTGGCCTCTGTTGCTGATCTAGACCAGCATCTAGAATATCATCTGCTGAATGGTACCGCCCAGAACTCCTGGCTTCCAGAGGTTTCCTCTGTTCCTTCCAAGATGCTTGATATTCTGCAAAGGTTCCAAGCCTTCTGGGTGGGTTCAATTTTTCTGAGGCCTTTTCTACTTTTCTGTCATTACTGAGGATCTCTCCACAGGAGGTGGCCCGTGACCTCTTCTGGAACCAGGGCACAGTACTCTCACATTCACGGGCTCCTGTCTGTAGCCTCTCAGCCTTCTCTCTTGGGAGCCCACAGAGAGCTTGTCTATGGCTTGGCTTTTGGAGAAGAGATTTACTTGTTTCCTCAAAAAACTTCCACCTGTCAGCAAATGTACCCACAGTATCCTCAGGTGTCCTAACATTAGGATGAGGACTGTGGTCTCCTGAAAGCCCCACTTCATTTATTTTCTCTGGCTCAGAATATGATTTCAGTTTCTGCTCTGCTGTGAAGCGTTTCCGACCTCCAATTCGAAGAATGTGGGATACATTTCCTCCAGAAGAGGGTGGCTTGGCCAGACCTGCCTCACAGAGGTAGGAGCCACTGTCTGGCTCCCCAGGGAAAGAAGATAAAGAAGATGAGGCAGTGTGGTCACAATTCCTGTGTTCTGGTGGTCCTTGACACTGATCTGCTGGGTTGGGATCTAAATCACGGCGCTGGAAAGAGGTGGCTTTCAGGACACGTGTCTGGGCCTCCTTCAGGTGCTCTTTATAGATGATAGGGAAGGAATCTTCTGGGACAGCCCCCACATCAGCTCTCCAGTCTCCAGCACAGTCTTCAGCTTCACTATCTCCAGCCAGTGTCACTGTGCTCTTGCTTTTCTGCAGCTTTGCTCTGTGCATTTGGATCTCATTCCTCAGTGTTGTGGCAAAGCGGTCACTCCTCCGTGTGGGCTTACTCATCTGGGCATCAAGCAGTGGTGGTTTCTCAATTCCACATTCCTTGCTGTTCTCGGGTCTCCATGCCCCATCTTGGGTCAGAGAGTGCAGCATGGGTGTCTTTTGACGAGAAATTCTTATACTCTCTCCATCCACTAACTTGAAGTCATCACCAGGACACTGCAGAGCAGCTCTTACAGTATGGCTGGTTCTAGGAGGCTCTTGGATTCCTGAGCAGCAGCCTTCAACTCCTGCATTTAGCTGGTGATATTCCTCTCTTTCCTGAGAGGCCATGGTCTCCTCATGCTGCTGTAGGTAGCCCGTCTGGCCCATTAGGTGCAAGATAGGATATTCAAGGTCCACAGGAGTTGTGTCTGAATGCCAACAGTCACCTCGGGGTATCACAACTTGGGCATTCCCCAGCACAGGCTGCCTGGGGGGTACAGAAAAATAGTGGCTCCTCCCTCTGTCATCCAGCTTCTGGTTGGCAAAACCAGGACACCTCACCTGAGCGGGGTTGTCATCCTGGGATAGTGCAGGAGGCTCCTGCAGACCTCCGCCAGGAGTTATACGAGGCAACTCCCTTGGTGATGAGGGGACCCTTGTGCTCTCATCACTGCACTGTCGTGGGTGCTGGCCCCCATGATAAGACTTCAGGAAGTGCACATCTGTGCTGGGCAGAGAGAACTGGAGCTTGCCTGGAGCCCCTGTGGATCTGCCTGCTCTATCATCAGAGCATAGCCAACGGCAAACCAGGTGGCCTTCTGGCTGGTAACCCAAATTTTCTATTTCTTTGCCACTGCTTGGGTGCGCAAACTTCCACTGTCGATCCGTAGTTTCCAGTCTGTGATCCCCCCAGGTTTGCACATGGGGCTGGGTGGTAAAGTGCTGCATACTGGCCAAGTCTGAAAATGGAGGGGCCCGTGCCTTTTCATGGCCCCTTGCTGCCAGAGCAAAGTTATCACTGCGCAAAGGAGGTGCACGAGGAGGAGGAGAAGATGGGTTTTTTTTCTTGTCAGGAACATACCAGATGGGCCCAAAATTGGCTCTCCCAGAAGTGGCTATTTTGGGCTCAACATTATCCTCTGGCCTTGGGCTTTTACTGCTATTACCAGGAACTTTGGGTGTGAAATATGACGGCCTGTCCTGCAGTCCCTGAGGATCACTTGCAGACTGGCTCTGTCGGCTGCTGCCTGGCCTGGACGCATCCCAAAGGCCAACCTTGTAGAGAATGTTCTCAGTAGAAGAGGCATCAGTCTTGGGCAAGGTGTGGTCAGGGGTGCTAGAACAGGTAGAAAAGGAGCCATAAGCTGAGTCCCGCTTGCTGTGGCCACCCAGGTGGTCAATGCTGCTGTTGGACTTGGCAGACGAGAGGTGTCCAGATGGGTAGAGCTGGGAGCTATGGTCCAGACTGTCTATGCTGCTCACGGAACTGAAGTGGTCAGAAGTGCGTTGTAGGCCTGTGTGCTCCCATGATCCAGATAAATCATGGGAGGAAGAACTACAAGAAGAAGAAGCACAAAGAAAGGTTTGCAAAGAGCAAGATCTGAGGACAACAGCATTGTAAGTATAGCTGGTACTCCACAGAGGAGAAGGAGGATTCTCAACAGTAACTGACTGGGAACTCGGGGAAGGAGGCATTTCTGAGGGCACAGTAAAAATACTGTCAATCTACTGAGTGCCTTTTCACACACCTGTTCAATGCTACTACATTTTCATGAACCAATGTCCACAGTGATGCAGGCAGTATCTGAATTAACATTTCTGTTGTCCTTTACTGGTTAAGAACAGGAACTGAAAAGTGACAGCTCAGGTCATTTTAACTCTTTAAAAAAGTTTTAACTCATTATTTTACTGTGTGCATGTATACACGGTGTGTGTGTGTGTGTGTGTGTGTGTGTGTGTGTGTGTGCATGCTCAGGAATGTGTCAAAGCACGTGTGTAAAGGTCAGAGAACAACTTTGATGGAACTGGTTCTTTCTTTCTGCATTTCCATGTGTTCCAGGAATTGTTCTCAAGTCACCTTGCACTGCAAGCACTTTTACCCATGGAGCCAACTCACCAAATAATTTAAACAGATTCATAATATCCGATCAGATTGAAACAACAATTAAAACTCTTCCACTATTAGCCGGGAGTGGAAGTACATACCTTTAATCCCAGTACTTGGGAGGCAGAGGTAGGAAGATCTCTGAGTTTCAAGCCAGCCTTGCCTACAGAGTGAATTCCAATACAGCCAGGACTATGTAGTGAGACCCTATCTTGAAAAGCAAAAAAACCCAAATCTTCTAACTTTAAAAAGCCCAGGGCCAGAAGGATTCAGTGTGGAATTCTATCAAAACTTCAAAGAAGTAACATCAATATTCCTCTAATTATTCCATAGCAAGGACATTTCCGAATTCCTTTTATGAAGCCAATATCACTTTGACACTAAAACTGGACAAAGACCCAACAAGAAAATTATATTCGAAAGATTCAAAAGAACATGGCTACAAAAGTTCCCAATAAAAATACTTGTAAACCAAATTCAAAAACACAAAAAAGATCATCCACCATGACCAAGTCACCTTCATTCCAAAGATGCAGGGATGGTTCAACACACATAAATTAACAAAATACCTACCACATAAAAGAGACTCAAGAACAGAGACCATATGACATCTATCTCATTAGATGGTCTTTGACAAAATCCTTGGAGAATAGGAACATAGAGGATATATAATAAAGGAAATATATAGCAAGCCTATAGCCCACATCTTCCTAAATGGAGAAAAACTCAAAGCATTTCTACTAAAATCAAGAAAAAGACAGGACATCTACTCTGTCACACTCTGTTCAATATAGCATTTAAAGTTTAAACTAAAAGGAGATATGATGGATACAAATAGGAAACGAAGAAGTAAAAGAAACCTTATGTGCTGATGATATGATTCTACATATAAAGACCCTAAAGACTCCACAGAAATTTTCTATAGCTGGCATGCACTTTCAACAAAGTAGCAGGATGTAAAATTAACATATAAAAAAATCAAAAGCCAAACAACAAACATACAGCAAGATGTTTGGAGAAACAATCCCACTTAAAATAGTATTCAAAACAAAACAAAAACCTCCTAGAATAAATCTAAGAAAGTGGACAACTTGTATCATAAAAATATTAAGGCAATGAAGAAAGAAACTGAAGAAGACACCAGAAAATGGAATGGATTTCTATGCACGTGGATTGGTAGGATGAATACTGTCAAAATGGCCATTCTATAAACAGCTATTTACAGACTCAGTGCAATCGCTATCAGAGTTCTAACACAATTCTTCACAGAAATTGAAAAAAACAATCTTATATTTCTCATGAAACTACAAAGACTTAGGATAGTTAAAACAATCTTGAACACTTAAAAAACACCAACAAAAGCCGTTGAGGTTATTATCATCGCAGATTTTTAATTAGGCAACAGAGCTACAAACAACAACAACAAAACACCAGTACAGTGCTGACATAAAAACAGACACTTTAATCAATAGAATAGAACGAAGGATCCACATATCATATCTGCCCATACTCCAACAGCCACCTAATTTTTAAAGAAAAAATCCAACAAATCACATTGGAGAAAAGACTGAATAGTATCTTCAACAGTGCTGGTCAAACTGAATAGCTACATGTAGAAGAATGAAAACACAGTCTTATCTTTCACCCTGCATAAAACTAAACTCTAAATGGATCAAGGACATCAACATAAGTCCTAATACCCTGAATCTGCTAGAGGAGAAAGTATATGCTTGAACCCATTTGTATATTTTTAAGTAGTCAAAGGAAGAGAAAACAGGAATATCTCTCTTGACTGACCTAAGATAATTATATAAAATTAAAATTTTAACTTCTAAAGTTTTACGGAAACACAGCCATGTTCATGTTACATGTTGTGTTACAATAGTTGAGTTGAACAATTAACAAAGCCACTGAAAACAGCTCTTCAATACACAGGCTGCAGTGCACAAAATTCCCCGTAAGGAAGCAATCAAATGAGAACAACTTTTGAATTACAAGAGAAACTCCAGAAATAACATTTCTTTTTCCACTCTGCAATATTTAGTTACAAATGGTTCATCCTTAAATTCTCACTTGGATACTGACCGAGACAAGAAGCAATCGGCTTTACTAGCAGGATCATATGCTGCTCTGCTCAGTCTCATCTGGGCTGCACACACGCACACTCAAAACACACAAACATTCTTAGTCAGGATTGTGTCTAAAACAGAATAAGTAGTTAACTGAGAAAATAGTTACTTTTGGAATAGTCACTGTGCAGGTATGATTTTAAGTCTCTTACTGGCAAAACTATTTGCCAGATGCTAAATGTTTTCTTTAAAGCTGGACTTCCCCTGCTTCAAGAAAAACAAAAACAAAGCTATGGCTATATCATTTGGGGAGGGTAAGGATGAGAATGAAAACAGCAACTATAGTAAAGACAGGAGACATAACTAGCTAACTGACAGATGACCATTTGGCTTCAACACCATTTTCTTTAAGGACAAACTGAGTCCCTCTTCTATACAACATGTTCCTGATTATTCACTACCAATGAAGATCTAATTCTATGCAGATATAAAAAGCACAAAGCCTAATTTCTACAAAGATATGGGTAGCATGGATATTTCTCTAATGGAGTGATGGACTAAGCTGGTAAGTGGAAGATTCTATTACATTCAAGTCATTTTAATGAGGAAACATGAGGCACACATTTTTTTTTACCCTGTTTTACTGCTCAGCTGGGAAGGTTTTTCAAAATAAATACCATCCAGTCTTGTTGCTGTGAATATTATGTAGTGCTGTGTTTGAGAAGTACTTCCTTTACATCACGTAAGTACTTGAATCTGCTTTCTGTGACTAGAGAAGCATTTTTCCTAGCAGCCTCAATGGAATTTGAGATGGCTCAAGAAGAGTAATTGCTGAGTTGGGGCTATAACAATGGTAGAGCACTTGTCAAGTATGCAAACAGCCCTACGTTCCATCTCTATTTGGGCATGGAAGAAGGAAACTAAATGTAGTAGTGTACACTTATGATTCTAGTACCTGGCAGGCTGAGACAGGAAGATGGCCAATAGTTCAAAAACAGCCTGTTCTACTTAGCAATCACCAGACCAGCCAAAACAGGTATTGAGAGACAAAGGAGAAAGAAGTAGATAGGAAGATGGTGGTGAGTGGGAGGTACATGTTTTTCTCTTATGCAGTATGAAGTGTGTGTGTGTGTGTGTGTGTGTGTGTGTGTGTATTGTGAAATATATAAGAAGAATGTACTGGGATGGAAAAACGGGTAATAACTAAAGGTAAATATGAGCAAAATACAACATATGTCTATGAAAGTGTCATAAAACATTATTTTCATGCTAAAAACTATAATCACAGGAGTAGAAAACTGGGTTCGCAGTTAAAAACATTTAATACTTTATAGAGGACCTGTGTTTTACAACTACCTGTAACTTCACCTCCAGGGGTTTGGAATCTTCAAGCCTCTACAGGCACCACACGTAAGTACAAAACAAAACAAGAAACAAACAAACAAACAAAAAAACACCTCACATTCAAACACATAAATACACATTGTTAAAAATTAAGAATAAAAGTGTTTTCTAAAAGAAAAATAAATAATTTTTAAAAATTAATAGAAGATATGGACATAATGTGATAGCACATGCCTATAATCTTGGAAATTAAAGAGACAGGAATTTCAAGTCCAAGGCTAGCCTAGGTTGCATAGTTTGAGGCAAGTCTGATCTACATGAGACCCTACCTCAAAAATAAAAGTAATATACAACAAAAAGTATTGAAAAGATAAATGAAAGATATTAACAATATTTTCAAACACTTATAGAAATGTATGCATGCATAAGGATATACATATATATATATATATATAATTATGCTTGCACACTCATACTTGTATACTTATGTCACATTTTATGTATTTTATTGATGCATTTATAGATGCATTATGTCGCATTTTATGTATTTTATGTACATGGATGCATATGCACACAAATACATGTTGCCAAAGAAGTTTAGCCACACATACATAGCCATACACAGGCACAAATGTACACAGAGAGAAAACAATATACACGTCTATGGAGATATACACATGCATAATAAATACATTCCAAAACCATACCAGCCATCATTACTATCATCCTTCCATCAGGATATGTGCAACGTTAATCATTCATATCTGTACAGTACTGTAGACACAGCAGATTCTCCACATAAATATCACCTGCTTGCCAATTCGTGGAAATACCTTCCAAAGAAAGTGGTGGCTGAGAACAGAAATCACATAGGAACCCACCCTGCTAGAGTCAAAATGTTGATCTCCCACTGACAGTCCCAAAGGGATTCCACAAGAAGAATATAAACCCTGAAGTTTCCTCAAGACACACTCATAAGAGAGAGACAAAAAAAAAGCTTGTTCATCCTTTTGTCTTACCACATAATTATCTGTTTTTTATTTTCAGATGTTTCTGTTAACAGTGAATTATTCAGTTCAAATCCTAACTGAGCAAAGGTGGCCTTGACTACTCTGAAGTCAAGACACTCAAGGGAATTTCTGAGTACTCACAGAATGTCACAGTTACATAAATCAAATATGGTATCTGGTACCTACCTAGTCTGGTGCTGGCTCTTCCAGGAAGGAGAACTACTGACGTTCAGAAACAGTGAGGGTGCAGGCTCAGGGTAGACATCAAAGAACTTGGTGGCATGCCAGGAATGAGGTCTCCAACTCAGATCACTTTTCCTGGAAAAGAATGCAGACAAAGAGAGACTTCACACACTAGACATCTTCCTGTATGGGAAAACAGCAGGAACCTAACAAAGGAAGCTAGTGATACCTGCTGGCACCCAAAACACATCATGGCTCACAGGTGCTTTCTGTATACAGACATACACATTATTTCAGATGGTTGCTAATGACCAAATTGCCATGATGGAAAGTGAGAATCATAGGCTCTAATGCCACCCTTAGTCTCTCTAATTTATTCTTCCAATGGATAAGATTATTGTTTGTCAGTTAGAAACTTTATAGACTTTTTTTTTTGAGAAAATTCCTAATGTACCCCAGACTAGCGTTGAACTTCTGATCTTCCTCCCTCTACTTCCCAATTCCTCAAGAGCACCCACAACCCCAGTTTTATAGAGTGTTGGGGATGGTACTCAGTTTTCTATATACTAGGCAAGCACTCTACCAACTGAGATTATCTCCAGCTCTTATTTTGTTTTGTTATTATTATTCTTTTTGAGAGTTTTTTTTTAAGTCAGGATATGTATGAATCTTGGGACTGATCCCCAGTATCCCCAAAACAAGAACAAAATACAGTCAGGGGAAAACCACAAAAGTAGAGACCCACCCAAGTTCTCTTAATTTTTTTTTAGGCTTATCTTTTTTTTTTCCTAAAGATTTATTTATTTATTATATATAGTGTTCTGCCTGCATGTACATCTGCACTCCAGAAGAGGGCACCAGATTTCATAGATGGTTATGACGTACCATGAGGTTGCTGGGAATTGAACTCAGGACCTTTGGACGAGAAGGTGCTCTTAACCTCTGAGCCATCTACCCAACCCAGTTCTCTTCATTTTTAAAGTCACTGCATGAAGCTACCTTTACTTCTCAGAGCTCTAATTTAAGACAGAAATGACCTCACAGTAGACAGTTTTTGAGCCAGTCAAGAATGGAACTAATCTCCTGAATAGCATTAGGTAAATAACAGACTAAATATTTTCTCCTACAGGCAAAACCTACTAAATGTTATACAATAAAGCGTATTTTCTAAGATAAAACAAAAACTGTTAAAACACAAACCTTTTAATGACTTTTATAGTTTTAGTGAGTACGTGGGAAAAAAAAGTAAAATGTTGACTTTATAATAATTTTCTGAGAACTAGAAAAAGAATACAATGGACAAATTGATCACACTCCAGAACTAAGGAATTACAAAATCAGGAATATACCTCATAGTGTCCCTCAAAGTCTTCATAAGTAAGGCTCTAACCACATGCATTTCATTTTCTGCTGGGTTTTCCTATAATATCTATATTTTTTTCAGATCTCTTTTCAGTTAACTCATGAGAGAAATAAGCTAGACTGAGTGTGAGGGCAGAGGTGAAGGAAATATAGCTAAGTAAAATACGGCCTTGTCTATAATGACACTGTTAGCACCTCCACACTGGAATGTCTTGAGATACTAGCTGAGGCTATGGGAGAAAAATGTTTAGGAAAAGTACTATTGGTAAGCAAATTCTAAAACAGTAGCAATAAATTTGTTTTTTACAAAATGTGTAATAGATTTAAAATGGTTATAATGCCTTTTTTACCCTCCCATTAGTTGGATTTTCGTCCCTTCCCCTTCATTGTGAGTTCACTTAAGGTTATCAGCTCAGTTGACAAAATGGAGCCAGATGTGGTAGCTCTTGCCTGAAATCTTAGCACTCAGGAAGCTGATATAGGAGAACTGCTCTAAGTTGGAACCTAGCTTGGACTACAAAGTAAGTTCTAAGCAAGCCTGAGTTCACTGCATTAAGACCCCATTTCCTTTTTAAAAAGAAATAAATGTAATAGAACGTGAAGAAATAACACTATAGGGAATTTGAGCATGGTTGTAGGAAGCCTGTAACTTCTTCTGGGCTGTCTTAGAATGATTTCTCTGAATAAAGCCATGTAAGATTCATTAGTTAGTATGGAAGAAACAGAACCTGATGCTATGGAAGAGGGTTTTCCACAGCGCCTAAAAGGATGTTTGTGTGCAGGGGAGCTAGGAGAAATTCTCCACGGCTAGTGGAAATAGACTAAAATAAGACAAAGTGCGTATTTGAGAAGTGTGTATAAATAATGGACTACAGGAGAGAGAGAATCCAAGATGGTGGCCCTAATCCCACAATATGTCTGATCAGTTGGACAATGGTGAACTGCACAGGGATCAAGAGACCTAACTGTGGGCCCCTATACAACAGCAACTGTGTTTCCCAAGTGAGAGTAAACACCATGATGAGGGAAAAAAATCAGGTCAGACGTCAGGTCACCCAGCTAATCCCCAGGGAAAAGTCCCTGGGTTCCCACAGGCACGAAATCTCCAGCACCTAGCCACACATCTGCAAGCTCTGCTCCCCATCCCAGACTAACATGTAGGTCCCCAAAACACTAGAGACTGTGTCTTCGAGTCTAGAGGAAACCCCACAGTGAGGGAAACAATCTGGTCCAAACTCAGGTAACCTAGCTAATTCCCAGAAATGTTCCTGGGTTTCTGAAGGCTCAGGGTCTCCAGCGTCTAGCCACACGCCTTTATGCTGTGCTCACCTGACAGTGACCTGGGCACACAGCTACAACCTCAGGCCTCCTAAAGCCTGGGAGACACGGCAACAGCTCCAGACACCACTGCAAAGTTCATCCAGTCTCCTTAGCTCTCTCCAAGATGGATGAAACCAGAAAATGCAGTGTCTGGGAAGCTGTAGCTCATTAAACTCAGAGCGAGAAAGCCAGTGGTGGGGCAGCTGTCTCCAGGACTTCCCCTGGTAATAGTAGAGACCCTGGGCTTCTGAGCAGTCCAGTCACTCCATAGGATCATACATCTGAGGAGAGCCTCAGCAATTCTTTGAGACCAAACCTGGACCACCAGCTGGAGACCAAACTTGTCAGTCTGAGGACTGTTCTTGCAAGAACAACTAGCTTCCTGCCCAGGTCTCTTCCTACTCAGGACTCCAGTGGGCACCACAAACTACCAACCAATGCCAGAGACAACCAGATGGCTAAAAGCCAGCATAAAAATATAATCAACAAAAGACAAAGCAATATGGCATATCTGGAACCCAGTTACCTAAAGGCAAGCAGTCCTGGATACCCTAACACAACTGAAACACAATAAAGTGAAAATAAATCTATGCTTATGAAGGTGATAACTCAGGAAACTAATAAAATCCATAAAAAAATACAGGAAGATGCACTCAAACAGATTGAGGGCTTTAGAGAGGCTGGTAGAGAGGAAATGAATAAATCACTCAAAGAAGTACAGGAAAAAATATTAGGTGAAGGAAATCAATTAAATGGTTCAAGTTCTGAAGATGGAAATGGAAACAATAAAGAAAGCAAAAACAAAGGGAATCCTGGAACTCAGAGCAGAAAACAGGAAATACAGAATTAAGCATCTCCAACAGAATGCAAGAGATGGAGGAAAGAATCTCAGGTGTACACAATACAATGGAAAAAACATGGATGCCTCTGAAAGAAAATGTTAAATCTAAAAAAAATTCCCGACACGAAACATGCAAGAAGGGAAAGACACAATGAAAAGATGAATCCTAAGAATATTAAGAATAG
>CM053742.1:25529395-25603200 GCA_028658305.1 Pachyuromys duprasi | reverse complement strand
GGCGGGGAGGAGATGAGGGAGGGTTGGGGAGGGTTGGAGGGAATGAGGGAGGGGGCTACGCTTCGGATGCAAAGTACCTAACCTGTGATTGATAACAAAAAATTTTAAAAAATGTAAAAAAAAAAGAATAGAGGAAAAAGAAGATTCCTGTCTACAAGTCCCAGAAAATATTTTTAACAAGATCATAGAAGAAAATTTCCCCAGTTTAAAGAAAGCCATGCCTATAAGCATATGAGAGGCTTACAGAACACCTAATAGATGAGACCAGAAAAGAAAATTCTCCTGCCACATAATAATCAAACATTACATGAACAGAAAAAAGAAAAAAAATATTAAAAAGATGCAAGGGAAAAAGGCCAACTAACATATGATGGCAAATCTCTCAGAATCACACTTGACTTCTCAACAGAGACTATGAAAGCTAGTAGGGCCTGGATAGATGTCATGCAGACCCTAAAAGAACACAGATGTAAGCCCAGACTACTATACCCAAGAAAACTTTCAATCAACATAGATGGGGAAAACAGTATGTTACACACACACACACACACACACACACAACAAAACAAAACAAAACAAAACAAAAACAGTACCTATCATCAAATCTAACTCTACAGAAGATACTACAAGGACAAATCACATCAAAGAACGCTAACTACAGCCAGGAAAACACAGGAGATAAATAACTTAATTACAGCAAAATTAAAAGTAGTCAAACACACAAACACACTACCACAACCAACATCAAAATAAAAGAAACTAACAGTCACTGGTCATGATTCTCTCTCAACATCGATGGACTCAACATTGCAATAAAAAGACACAGACTAACAAATTGGATGCTTAAACAGGACTGAAAATTCTGCTACATACCAGAACACACATCAGGCACAAAGATAGACTTTATCTGAGAGTAAAGGGCTGGAAGAAGATTTTCCAAGCAACTGGACCCAAGTAGCAAGCAGGAGCAGCCATTCAAATATCTAATAATATAGATTCTAAATCAAAATTAAAAGTTATAAGGAAGGATACTTCATATTCAAAAGAAAACTTCACCACACTGAAACCTCAATTCTAAACATCTAAGCCCCAAAACAATGGCACTCACATTTGTAAAAGAAATGTTAATGAAGCTTAAACAACACATTGACACCCACACATTAATAGTGAGAGACTTCAACACTCCACATTCATCAAAGGAGAAATCAACAAAACAAAAGCTAAACTAAGAAATAATGACATTAACAGAGGTCATGAATGAAAAAATTGGACATCTACAGAAGAATTTACCTCCTCAACATCTCATGGAACCTCCTCCAAAGTAGACCATATAGTTGGTCACAAAGCAAGCCTCAACAGATACAAGAAGATTGGAATAATCCCTTGTATCTATCAGACCACCAGAGACTAAAGCTGGTCCTTTACACCAGAAATAGCAAAAAGTCTACAGACATATGGAAATTTAACAGTTCTCTACTCAATGACAGCTCTGTCAGGGAAGAAATAAAGAAGTTAATGACTTGCTAAAATTTAATAAAAATGAAGGTAAAATATACCCAAACTTCTGGGACACAATGAAAGGAGTACTAAGAAAAAAGTTCATAGTACTAAGTGCCTTCACAAAGAAATTCCAATTCAAGGAATTTAAAGGCACACCTGAAAGCCCTAGGGGAAAAAAAAGAAGCAGACACACCCAAGAAGATAATACTGACTGCAGGAAATAATCAAACTCAGGGATGGAACCAATAAATTAGAAACGAAGAATCAACAAAACCAAGAGCTATTTTTTTTGAGAAAATCAACAAGATAGAAAAACCCTTAACCAAACAAACTAAATGGCAGAGAGAGACTATCCAAATCAACAAAATCAGAAATGAAAAAGTGGCATAATGACAGACACTGAGGAAATCCAAAGGATCATTAGGTCTTAACTTTAAAAGTACGAATACTGTATGACACAGATTTGAATTTCTAAATTTCTAAAATTTGAAAATCTAAGTAAAATGGACAATTTTCTTGATAGATTCCACTTAACAAAGTTGAATCAAGATCAGGTAAATAAATTAAACAGTCTTATAACCCCTAAAGAAATAGAAGCAGTCATCAAAAGTCTCCCATCACACCTCCCAAAAAAGCTAAGGGCCAGATGATTTTAGTGCAGAATTTTACCAGACCTTCAAAGAAGTCCTAACACCATTACTCTTCAAACTCTCCACAAAATAGAAAATGAAAGAATATTACTAAACTCATTATATGAGGCCATAGTCTCCTTGATACCTAAGCCACACAAAGACCCAACAACAACAAAAAAATTCAGATCATTCTCCCGTATGAACATTGACATAAAAATACCCAGTAAAATACTCAGTAAAACCAAATCCAAAAAGACATCAAAGATATCATCCACCATGACCAAGTGGATTTCATCCCACCCACGCAGGGGTGGTTCAATATATGGAAATCCAACAATTTAATCCACCATATAAAGAAACTGAAAGAAAAAAAAACATGATCATCTCCTTAGATGCAGAAAAAGCACTGTAAAAAATCCAACACTTGTTCATGGAAACAGGGACTGTCTCTGACATGAACTCAGTGGCTAGCTCTTTGATCACCTCCCCCTGAGAGGGGAGCAGCCTTACCAAGACACAGAGGAAGACAATGCAGCCAGACCTGATGAGTCCTGATAGGCTAGGGTCAGAGGGAAGAGGGAGAAGATATCTCCTATCAGTGGACTTGGGGAAGGGCATGGGAGGAGATGAGGGAGGGAAGGTGAGATTAGCAGGGGTGAGGGAGGGGGCTACAGCTGGGATACAAATTGAATAAACTGTAATTAATAAAAAATAAATTAAAAAAATAAAAAATAAATAAAATCAGTGAAAGCCTTAAAATACACACACACACACACACACACACACACAAAGTCTTGGAGAGATCAGGGGTACAAGGTACATACCTAAACATAATAAAGGCAGTATACAGCAAGCCTACATCAAAGTAAATGGAGAGAAACTTAAATCAATTCTACTGAAACTGGGGTTGAGACACTGCTGCCAAGTCTCTCTGTATCTCTTCAATATAGTACTGGAAGTCCTAGCTAGAGCAATAAGACAGCTAAAGGAGAACAAGGGGACACAAACTCATAAGAAAGAACTCAAAGTATCACTATTTGTTGATGTTATCATAGTAAACATAACTAACCCCCAAAATACTGCCAAGGAACTCCTACAGTTGATAAACACCTTCATCAAAGTAGCTGGATACAAAATTAACTCAAAAAAAAATCAGTAGCCTTCATGTATATACAAGAAAGAGACTAAGAATGAAATTAAGGAAACAACACTCTTCACAATAGCCACAAATAACATAAAGTATGTTGATGTAACTCTAAGCTAGCAAGTGAAAGTCTTGAATGAAAAAAAAAAACTTCCAAGTCTATTAAGAAAGAAACTGAAAATATCAAAAAAAAAATGGAAATATCTCGCACGCTCATGGATCAGTAGAATTAAAATAGTGAAAATATCCATCCTACCAAAAGCAATCTACAGATTCAACGCAATTCCCATCAAAATACCAACACAAATCTTTACAGACCTTGAAAGAACAATTCTCAACTTCACATGAAAAAACAATCAAAAACAGAATTGATAAAACAATCCTGTACAACAACAGATCTTCTGGAGGTATCTCCATCCCTGATCTCAAGCTGTATTATAGAGCAACAATAATAAAAACTGCATGGTACTGGCATAGAAACAGAATGGTGAATAAATGGAATTGAATCAAAAGACCCAGAAATAAACCCACACACCAATGGAAACTTAATTTTTGATAAAGAAGGCCAGACCATACAATGGAAAAAAACAAAACAAAACAAGAGCAACTTCAAGAAATAATGCTGGTCTAACTGGATGTCTACATGTAGAAAAATGCAAATAGACCCATATTTATCACACTGCACAAAGTTAAAGTCCAAGTGGATCAAAGACCTCAACATAAAACCAGACACATTAAACCTGTAAGAAGGAAAAGTGGAGAAGAGCCTTGAACTCATTGGCACTGGAGACAAGTTCCTGAACAGAACAATAGCTCAGGTTCTAAGATCAACAATCAATAAATGGGATCTCAGGGGCACAGGTGGTGAAGAGGGAGGGAGGGCGGGATTGGAAGGGGCGGGGGAGGTGGGAGGAGCTACAGGGGAGATACAAAGTGAATAAACTGTAATTAACAAAAATAATTTAAAAAACAAACAATCAAATAAATAAATAAATAAATAAATAAATAAATGAATAAATAAATAAATAAATGGGACCTCATGGAACTGAAAAGCTTCTGTAAAGCAAAGGACACCGTCATCAGAACAAAATGACAGCCTACAGACTGGGATAAGTTCTTCACCAACCCTTTGGCTGACAGAGAGAGGGCTAATAGCCAAAGTATATAGAGAAATAAAGAAGTTAAACACCAACAAACCAAGTAATCCATTTAAATTGTGTACAGACCTAAACAGAATTCTCAACAGAGGAATACTTAATGGCAGAGAAACGTTTAAAGAAATGCTCAACATCCTAAATCATTCCGGAAATGCAAATCAAAACGACCCTGAGATTTCACCTTACACCAATCAGAATGGCTAAGATCAAAAACTCAAAGGACAACACATCCTGGAGTGCATGTGGAGAAAGGGGAATCCTGCTCCATTGCTGGTGGGAATATAAACTTTTACTACCAGTTTGGAAATCAATCTGGCACTTTCTCAGAAAACTAGGAAGAGTGCTACCTCAAGATCCAGCTATACTACTCCTAGGCATATACCCAAAAGATGCCCCACCATTCAATAAAGACATTTGCTCAACTATGTTCATAGCAGCTTTATTTGTAATAGCCAGAATCTGGAAACAACCTGTATGTCCCTCAACTAACGAATGGATGAAGAAATTGTGGCACATTTACACAATGGAATACTACTCAGCCATTAAAAACAAGGAAATCATGAAACTTACAGGCAAATGGTAGGAACTACAAAAGATCATCCTGAGTAAGGTAACCCAGAAGCAGAAAGACACATTTGATATTCTCACTTATAAGTGGATATTAGCCATATAATATAGGATAAACACACTAAATATATATAGCTCTAAAGAAGCAAAACAACAAGGAGGACCCTAGGGAAGATGCTTAATCATCATTCAGAAGGGCAAAGAGGATAGACAAGGGAAGTAGGAGAAGACAAAGTACAGGACTGGAGACTTCCACAGAGGACCTCTGAAAGATTCTACCCACCAGTGTATCAAAGGAGATACTGAGACTTAGAGCCAAGCTTTGGGCAGAGTGCTGGAATCCTTATGGAAGAAGAGGGAGATAGAAAGACCTGTAGGGGACAGGAACCCCACAAGGAGAACAACAGAGCCAAAATACCTGGTCCCAGGGGGTAGGGTGGGGGGCTGCAGAGACTGACACTCCAAACAAGGACCTGGCATGGAGAGTACCTAGACCCCCTGTTCAAAGGAAGCCTATAGGCTTCTCAGTTTCCAAGTGGGTTCTCTAGGAAGGGGTACATGGGCTGTTTCTGACATGAACTCAGTGGCTGGCTCTTTGATCACCTCCTCCTGAGGGGTGCAGCCTTGCCAGGCCACAGAGAAAGATTATGCAGCCAGCCTTGATGAGACCTGATAGGCTAGGGTCAAATAGAAGTGAAGGAGTTCCTCCCCTTTCAGTGGACTAGGAAAAGGGCATAGAGGGAGAAGAGAGAGGTTGGGAGGAGATAAAGGAGGGAGCTGCAATGGGGATACAAAGTGAATAAATTGTAATTAATAAATATATAAATAAAATTAAATTTAAAAATAAAAAGACAAAACAGTTAAAACAATCCTGTACAATAATATATTGTCTGGAGGTATCTCCATCCTAGATCAAGCTATACTATAGAGCAACAGTAATAAAAACAGCATGGTACTAGCATAGAAGTAGACTGGTGGCTCAATGAAATCCAATAGAAGACCCAGAAATAAGCCCATACACCTATAGATACCTGGTGTTTGACAAAGAAGCCAAAACCATTAAATAGAAAAAAGACAGCATCTTCAAAAGGTGCTGGTCTAACTAGATATCTACATGTAAAAAATGCAAATAGACCTATATTTATCACCCTGCACAAAGTTAAAATCCAAGTGGATCAAAGACCTCAATATAACACCAGATATAGTAAATAGGTTAGAAGAAAAAGTGGGGAAGAGCCTTGAACTCATTGGCACAGGAGACTAATTCCTGAACAGAATACCAACAGCTTGGGCTCTAAGATCAACAATTAATAAATTGGACCCCATGGAACTAAAAAGCTTCTGTAAAGTAAAGGACACTGTCAACAGAACACAAAGACAGCTACAGACTGGTAAAAGATCTTCATCAACCCTACATCTGACAGAGGGCCAATAATCCAAAATATATAAAGAACACAAGAAAGGAAATTCCAACAAACCAAATAATCCGATTTAAAAATGGGGCACAGAACTTAACAGAGAATTCTCAACCAAGGAATATGGAATAGTGCAGATATATTTAAAGAGAAGTTCAACATCCGCAGTCATCAGGGAAATGCAAATCAAAATGACCCTGGGAGTCCATCTTACACTGATTAGAATGGCTAAGATCAAAATCTCAAGTGACTGTACATGCTGGTAAGTACGTGGAGAAAGGAGAACACTCCTCCATTGCTGGTGGGATTGCAAACTTATACAATCACTTTGGAAATCAGTCATTTGGAAATAGTGCTTTCCTCAAGACCCAGCTATACCACTCCAGAAAGATGCTCTACCATACAAGTACATTTGCACAATTATGTTTACAGCAGCTTTATTCATAGTAGCTAGAATCTGGAAAGAACATGGATGTCCCTTAACTGAAGAATACATACAGCAATTGTGGTACATTTATACAATGGAATACTAGCTAGGTATTAAAAACAAGAAATCATGAATTTTGCAGAAAAATGGATGGATCTAAAAAAGATCATTCTGAGTGAGGCGACCCAGACCCAGAAAGACATGGATGGTATATACTCACTTATAGCTGTCTATAAGCCATGTAATACAGGACAATCATACTACAATCCACTGAATCTAAATAACAAGGAGGACTCTAGAGTGGATGCTTAATTCTCATTCAGAAGAGCAAATAGAACAAATATGGGAAGCAGTTGAAGAGAAGGAACAGAATGGGAGCCTACCATAGATGCCCCCTGAAAGACTCCACCCAGCTGGAGACTAAAGCAAATGCTAAGACTCATAGCCAAACTTTGGGCAGAGTACAGGGAGTCATAGTAAAGAGTAGGGGGAGGGAAGGATCCAGAAAGGACAGGAGTGACACAAGGAAACCAACAGAAGCAAAAAATCTGACCCCAGGGGCCCCTGCAGAGACTGCTGTACCAACCAAGGACCATGCATGGAGAAGACCTAGACTCCCTGCTCAGATGTAGCTGATAGGCAGCTTAGTCTCAACATGGGTTCCATAATAACAAGAGCAGGGGATGTCTCTGACATGGACGCCTGTTGCCTAATCTTTGATCACTTCCCCCTGGTGATGGTGGGGGCTTGTCAGGCCACAGAGAAAGCTGCAGTAGTAACAGACTTGATATGCTGGTATCAGATGGTAAGGGAGGAGGGCTCCCCATTTCTGAGTAACATGGGAGGAGGATAGGGGGAAAAAGGAAGGAATATTGGGACTGGGAGGAGATAAGGGAGGGGGGCACAATCGGGATGTAAAGTGATTAAATTATAAAAAAATAAATTTAAATTAAGCAATAATGGACTATGTTCTGTGTGAAGACCTGAAAAATAAACCAGAAGGTCCTTAAAAGGATAATACATAGGGCTATCAAGATGGCTCAACTGGGGCTAGAGTAATGGCTCAGAGGTTAGGAGCATTGGCTATTCTTCCAGAGGTCACGAGTTCGATTCCCAGCAACCACATGATAGCTCACAACCACCTGTAATAGAATCTGACTCCCTCTTCTGGTGTGCATGAAAGCAGAGCACTCATATACATAAATTAAATAAATAAATCTTAAAAAAATTGATGGTTCAACTGGAAAAAGGCACTTGCACACAACTCCAATACCCTAAGTTCTATTCCTAGAAACCACAGAAAGATGGAAGAATACTGACTTCTCAGGGTTGTCCTCCACAACTACACAGTGCACATACAAACTGTACATATAAACACGCACACTGATGATAACACTATTGATATTTAAAAGGCAACACACAGAAATATGTATCAGTTTCAATATAGTTAGCAATTGCGATATGTACTGGGACTCTTTTAAGTAAACCAAAGAAGACAAACAGTAAAAAGGGATAACTGAAGATTGCTAGAATAGTGGGGATTTCAAGACTTAAAACTACTGTGTTTATTGGGGCTGCTTTAAGAAAAAAAATAAAGATATACAGAGAAAAAGAGTTATATTCCTATATGTAGTCACTGATGATTCTAATGCAACCAGGGGCAGTAAAATCTTCCTAAAATGCATGTGATTGTTTTCACACCCTCTGAATGTACTGGTACACCATTAACACATTTGGGAAGCAAGTGCATCAAGCTAGTTAGAATTTCAGATTCTGGCAAACATCTGGGCTTGTATTAACAAAAAAACCAAACCAAAACAAAAAAACCAACCAAACAAACAAACAAAAACCAGGCAACTAGATGCTAGCCAGCTGCCATTCACAATTCTGAGGAGATGGTATGTTCTCTGATGCCACCTACTGGCCTACTAGTTCTATCCATTCTCAGGTGACAACATATTTAAAATCCACTTAAAAGGTTCTCCTGTTTCTTTCATTACAGGGTACACAGTCAGATGGGCTTTCACATCAGTGACCCCTAGTAATATGGGTACAGGGAGTAGGATACAGACATACCTTGTTGTATGCCATAACAGAAGACACAAACATCCTGAAGTGGCTAATAGCACTGAGTTTGTACCCAGTTGCTAAGTCAGGCAAACAGCAAGAAAGATTTCACTGTTGATGCCCTACTAAGTTTTCCTGACATCAACTGCTGTGAATGTACAGCAAGCTGGATTTATTATGTTTTTAATAAATAATTTCATAGTTTGACTCATATATGGTTTTAATCTTTGTGTGTGTGCACATGTACTCATACATGTTTGCATGGGAGGGCAAGTTTGTGTATGTGAATGTAGACACACATGCTACAGTGTACATGCACAGTTCAGAGACAACCTTGTATATCAGAGCTTGCCTTCTACCTTGTTTGACACATGGTCTTTTGTTTGCCTCTCCATATGATATGCTAAGTGGTCCATGCACTTCTGAGGATTCTCCTAACTCAACCTCCCATTTTTCCGTATGAGCATTTGTTATTATAAGAATGTGCTACTTCACCTGGCTCTACATGGATTCTGGAGATCCAAACTCAGGTCCTCATGTTTGTATTCAAGGGAACCATCTTACACTGAACCATCTCCCCAGCCTAATACTTGGATATATTTTATTTTAGAAGAACAGGGTTCGATTTAACCAATTTAAAAACTGGCATAGAGTGATTAAAAATTCTGTTTCTTCTCCTTCTGTTCTCTTTTAATGTTTTGTTGTTTTCAGACAGTCTCTCATTGTACAGCCTAAACTAATTTGGAACTTGCTATGCAGTCTACAATAGCCTCATAATTGTGACTGAGCACCACAAAGTCCAGCTTCTGTTTCATTCTGTTAATTATTAGCATACTAATATGAATTGGGTGATTTTTTAACCATTTAAAAAATAATGAAGCTTACCTCCTCCCCAAAACAGTCTGTGTCTGTCGTGCTCTAGTTAGTTCTGCAAGCAGTAATTATATGCAGAAGGCCTGGCTGTTCAGAGTTCAGGAAGCCCACTAAACAACTCAGCATATTCTCATACCTAGAAATTGTGACTAGGCAGGCTACTTACGAGACTCACAAGACACCTCCAAAGTTAGAAAAGTGGTGAACAATTGCTGTGGAGAAAAGATTCTTTGTGGAGTTGTCTGCTAGTTGTGCAAGGAGCTTCAGGGGTGCAGCTTTTGAAAATCATCATCCATGCTGGAGTAGGCTTGTCTGTGTATCTTGCAGATGCCCTTGAGTCATCTATGCTCCCATAAGAAGCCCCAGCAAACTCACTGGTGCACTAATCTAGAATTGGACAGAATTATTTCTGGTCTGTCAGTGTCCTGAAGTGAATAGACATTTGTTCATGTCTCCCCAGAAACATTCACTCAAAAAACACCCTTTCTTCTTGCTTTCCCTCTCTCACTCTAGGATTCACAGCTCTGTGTTCCATCTCAGGTGCACTCAGCATGACTGACTTTGGTTTGTATTTTCATCTAAGACCTGGCTCAGTCACTGAAGGACAGCTCCATGGCTTTGTCTTCAGGACAGACACAACCTCCCCTGTTGGAGTTACCACTCACTAGTTACAGCATCTGTGGCCGATGTCATATCAGCCCATTCATCTGAGAGCATTCCAGACAGCAGGACTTACTGCTATAATGTTAACCATTTGGCTTGTGTGATACCTGCAAGGTAAGTTAACATATATTCTAAAGGATATGTTAGAGCACTCTTAATGATGGGTACAGGCATGTAACTCTATCACTCGGGAAGATCTAGATTTTGTAGCTGGCCTGGGTTGCATGGCAAGTTCCAAGAACAAGCCTGGCATACATACCATGGCCCTGTCTCAAAAATAATCAAAAAATAAAAACAGCAACACAAAACAATAATAAATAGAAGGAAAAGAAAGAAATGTTGACTGGTTAATGGCACAGTGGGAGATAAACAGAACACTACTTTCTTTCCTATGCAGTGCTGCAGAAAATGCCATGCTGTGAATGGAAGCATGATGCCTGATAAGATCTGCTCATATAGGACAAGAATGAACGAGTTTCTGTCTTTAAACATTAAAAGAATTCAGGAAAGATACAAATGCCCTAATACACTCAGCAGATGAAACTGATACAAATCATCAAAGGCCAATTTTCAGCAGTAACAACAGCAGTCAAAGGATAAAAGCTTCACAGTTCCTCTTCTCCCAGGCAATACAGGCCTCTTATCTCAGCCCTGGCTAGAGCATGGAACCTGCTTTTAGTGTCCTCCTATCCTGTCCCTGTCACACTTCCCACTGCTGAAAGAATGTTACAGAATAAACTCACACCATACCGAGGACTGGAGCACATCCAAATGAACTGTCACTTTTCTTACATTTTATCTACAACCTTTTAGTAATGCTGGAAAGGAAAGAAAAACAAAGGCTAGCTCTGTCTTTTCCCCACTCCGTATTTAAGCCACTTGTGATCAAGAACACGATTTCCTGCTGCCTAACACATCAGACAACATTTAAAAGTACTCCAGTACAACTCCCTGGCCTCACCTCAACAGAACAGATGTTAGCTGAAAAAAAAGAGACATTCAAATGTGCAGCCACTATTAAAAATAGCCCTAAGGAATAACAACAGAGCTGATGAGTCTTCTATGTAACATCAAAGACACAAAATGGATTATAGTGACTGACACTTGTAATCCTAGCACTCAGGTAGTGGAGGCAGAAGGATTCCCACAAGTTTGAGGTGTACCTGTTCATCACAGCAAGACCCTTTCTTTAAAAGGGGGGGGGAGGGGCAGTCAGTATGTCAGAACCACAGCTGATTGTGCAGAAGATCATTTACCAAAATACACATGAGTATGTACAGTGTGACCTCCAGTTAGAGGGAAGGAATCTTAGGAAAACTGAGACCCTCCCCTGCCAGGACTTTTATAAAAGGCATCTTACCCAGTTCATGTCTTTGAGAGATTCAGCAGAGAAAAAAAGAGGCAGACGTAGGAAAATCCTTGCTATAAAGGGCCAGATGGAAACGTACTGAAAATATCCTGGAGATCTCAGTGACTACAGAAGTGCCATTGGGAGAACCTCTGGTCTGGGGGTGGTGGGGTGTAAAAAAATGGATAAAAGGGGCAAATCCCAAAGAAGGCATGGTTGAGCAAGATGCTTCTTGAAGGCCTAAGTGGAGGGAGAGTGGAACTGAGCTGGCCTTAGGCAATTGCACATACTCTGGTAATTATTTGCAAGAAATGAAAGCACCTTCATACAAGTATACAGTAGATACTGGCTGTCTTGCCTGTCTAAAAACAATTCCCTTCTTAGAACTTGTTATGCTCAGTATCCCCAGATAAAATGTTATTTGAGAATTTGGAAGGATCTTCTACTAAAAGTACCAAAAAATAGAGGCGAATAAACACAAGATACCTAACCTGTAGGGAAGGCAACCTAAGAGACCAAATTACATCACCAAATTACAAAGAAATGTTGAACCTTGACCATGAGAGAAGACAGAACTCAATTATGAAATAAAATAAATGACAAAGACTAGGCCTACTGTTTATAGTAGTGCACACTTGTAATTGCTGCACCTGAAAGACAGAGGCAGCAGGAGTGGGGAGGGTGGGACCAGCCAAACTGCTGGAGGATGACTGTAAATATATAAATGCTATTCTCAATAAATAACATTTCTCAAACAGGTATGATGGCACAAATGTGCAATCCCAATACTTTTAAGTAGAGGCAGGAGGACTAGAAATTCAAAGTTATCCTCAGGTTGTATATACTGAGTTTACAGCCAACTTGGCATATCTGAGACCCTGTCACAAAAAGAAACACAAACAAACAAAATCAATGAAATAACAGTTTTTCAAAGGTAATCTGTGAATGTAAACCCTTCACAATGATTTCCATAGCTAGAGAACTACTAAATAATATCTCACATGTATGATCACTCTACATTCATAAAATGCTAAGTAGCACTGGGAACAATGCCATTTGTTTTATTATAAATCAGCTCAATGAGAATGGATGGTCCTTTTCTTTGGAAAAATACCAATCCATAAAACACCCTCTATAGTCTTAAATTTAACAAATCCTAAAACCTGAGGGTATAGTTTGGAAATAGAGTGCTTGCCTGGCGTTTAGGAGGTCCCAAATTTCATCCACAACACTGAAAATAATAATGACAATAAATGAACAGCATTTATGTTCATTATGTTTAGAAACTCAAACTAGAGAAGATGCTAAAACTATAACTGTATGCTTTTTGTTTGTTTTTGTGGATTTTGGTGTTGTTTGTTTCTGTCTTTTCACTATAGCTACAGACAAGCAAACCTACACTAAGTAATACAGCCATTTTCTATAGTGGAGGCCAGATACTTGCCATCCCTTTATTCAATCCATGATAACAGCTATTCCACATGAAAGAACATTAGAAGTCTCTTAACGAAAAGGACCTGAATTATTTATTTATTTTGTTTTAGTTAGTTTGTTTTTTGAAACAGTGTCTTCTTATATACTCTAAACTATCATGAACTCCTAATCTTCCTGGGATTAAGGAACAAAGCCTTCTGAGTACTGGGATTACAGACATGTGCCACAATGCCCAGTATAACCTGAGTTAGTCACACATTTCATAATCACAATAATAAAGGCATTAGCAATACAACTTCATTAAATTAAAAAAGGGTTTAGATTTGACTACTACAAGCAGGCCATATAAAATCCATTTCCCTGGCACCTATTCTAAATGCTTTTTGTAAGGGCTGGGTTATACAAGTATCTTGAATGGCAAAGACAGGATACCATTTAAGCAGTGAGGAGGGGAGCAAATGTCTGAGAGGGTAGGAGGGAAATATACAATACAGTTCTCATACCATGAGCACTCAAAAGAAGCAGATAATGCAAAAACAAGTGGAACAAAATGCAAGGTGAAACAAAGGTAGTAGTAGCAAACTAGATGGGACAAGCCAAGAAAAGGCGGCATTTCTTCAGTCTCTATGACCTACAGGGCAGCTATCTACTCATGGTTCTGCCAATATCACCTCTGTCTACCTCTTGGTAGCAAACCAAAAGTTCATTTTCCTAGGCCAAGCAGCCAGCCCTGAGCAACAGAGCATCCTCCAAGTACAGCTATGACTAAAGTCAAGGGTAGGACAGAGACCTGAGAGTCACGGGTCTCCTACAAGTAATAATAAAGGTGAGCAACATGTTGAACATAACCAAAACATGGGCCTCCTGCCCAGGCAAGTCCACCAACAAGTTGACAGGACCCCTGATGTCTGCTGGGCTGCAGGTCCTGGCCCTCTCACATATCAAGAGAGAGTACTCCATAATCTCATCAGCATACTTCTCTTTTCAATTCAGCTGCACATAGAGAATTAGTTTAGCCTGAAGTGCAGTCCTTCATGTTTGGTTGACTTCATCGCTGGTAACTATCTATCAATCAATTAATCTATTTATTTATCTATATCTACCTACCATACACACATGATGGTATGTGTGTGTGTGTGGTGCTAGCCAAGTGGTGGTGCTAGCACCACAAACAAAAACGTTAACTACATTGTTAATACCACAGTTTACATCTTAATTTCTATAAACTGTAACATGTAAAGCTATTTATACAATTTACAGTTCTTCTGAGATGAATGCCATGACACACATCTATAATCCCAAACTTGGAAAGCAGAATAAGAAAGAACTTATGTTTGAGGCCAGCCTGGACCTAGTGAAACTTTGCCTCAAAAAACAAACAAAAAGAAAAAAAAGTTTCCTGTAAAACTTGAGGAAACGCTATTCCTAATTGTCTGAGAAAGCGCCAGATTGATTTCCAAAATGGTTGTACAAGTTTCTTCAAGATCCAGCTCTTCCACTCCTAGGCATATATCCAAAAGATGCTCAAGTATACAACAAGGACATCTGCTCAACCATGTTTGTAGCAGCTTTATTTGTAATAGCCAGAAACTGGAAACAGCCCAGATGCCCCTCAGTTGAGGAATGGATACAGAAATTGTGGTATATCTACACAATGGAATATTACTGAGCAATAAAAAACAAAGAAATCATGAAATTTGCAGATAAATGGTGGGAACTGGAAAAGGTCATCCTGAGTTAGGTATCTTAGAAGCAGAAAGACACACACAGTATATACTCACTCATAAATGGATATCAGACATATAATATAGGATAAACACACTAAAATCTGTACACCTAAGAAAGCTAATCAAGAAGGAGGACTGGCTAAGATTTTCAATCTCCATTCAGAAAGGCAAAGAGGATGGACATCGGAGGAGGGAGAAAACAGGGAACAAGACAGGAGCCTATTACAGAGGGCCTCTGAAAGCCTCTACCGTTCAGGGTATCTAGGCAGATGCTCAGACTCATAGCCAAACTTTGGGCTGAGTGCAAGGAATCTTATGAAAGAAGTGGGAGATAGAAAGACCTGGAGAGGACAAGAACTCCACAAGAAGAACAACAAAACCAAAAATTCTGAGCACAGGGTTCTTTTCTGAGACTCATACTCCAGCCAAGGATCACTCATGGAGATGGCCTGGAACCCCTGCACAGAGGTAGCCCATGGTAGTTCAGTGTCCAAGTGGGTTCTGTAGTAATGGGGACAGGGACTGTCTCTGACAGGAACTGATTGGCCTGCTCTTTGGTCACCTCCCCCTGAGGGGGAAGCAGCCTTACCAGGATGAGACCTGATAGACTAGGATCAGAGGGAAGGGGAGGAGGACCTCCCTTATCTGTGGACTGAGGGAGGGTTATGGGAGGTGAAGAGGGAGATAAAATGGGCTTAGGAGGGGAGGAGGGGGTAGCTACAAGGGGGATACAAATGAATAAACTGTTATTAATAAAAATAAAAAACTTAAAAATAACAGTTTCTCTGTATCTTTTAATATAGTAAATATGTCTCTTAATATATTAAAAACCATCAATGGGTGCAAGTGTACATGCAGGCAGACTACTGTACACATAATAAATAAACATATTTTTAACAAAGAATTAAAGCTTTAAAAACAATCCTCAATGGGGCTGGGATGTAAGTCAATAGTAAAATGTTTGCCTAGCATCATCAAGGCTTTGGGTTCAGTCCCCAGCACCAGAGGAAAACAAATGGGAAAGTACAGTGACAATTATATGAAAGAAAGTGTCATAATAAAATCTATTATGTTTTGTGTAATTTAAAAATTAACAAAAATAATAAAACTAATAACTACTAAAAGCCATTAATGTTTCCAAAGTAATGTCTTTTTTACTCACTATGAATCATTGGTCTGTATTTCTGCCAAACTGAACTTTATAAATATCATTTGCATGCCTTAGGTATCGTATGCGTAATACATAAAGATATAGTCCCCTTCCCCCCCCCTTTTTTTTATAGTGAATAAAGA
This sequence comes from Pachyuromys duprasi, assembly GCA_028658305.1. Taxonomy (NCBI): domain Eukaryota; kingdom Metazoa; phylum Chordata; class Mammalia; order Rodentia; family Muridae; genus Pachyuromys; species Pachyuromys duprasi. The sequence goes on along the minus strand of CM053742.1, from coordinate 25,586,953 downwards.
ATGAAAAACCAGCCGGGTGTGGTGGCACATACCTTTAATGCCAGTAGTCAGGGAGACAGAGGCAGGCAGATTGCTGTGAATTTGAGGCCAGCCTGGTCTACAAAGCAAGTCCAGGACAGCCAAGGCTACACAGAAAAACCCTGTCTTGAAAAACAAAACAAAACAAAAAACCAACCAAACCAAATAAAACGGGAAGGTCTGAGAGAGATTCATCCAATTACTTAAGCTACATACAAGTCCAAATTCAAGATAAAACACTCATGAACTATGTGTTTTTAATTCTTTTCTTTACATTAATAAAGAAAATACTGAAAGAAGCACAAACAAATCAGTGCATAAACTTCAGCATCTCCACTTCAACAAGGAAATAAACACAGTAGCATGCACCCAAATGCTCACAGAATAGAAATAATGCCCTCAGCCACACACACACACATACACACAAAACAATAGTAAGCTACCCTAAAGTATGGATTTCACTTGACACCCCAGAAACTCTCCTTGAATTATACCCACAAGAGTCCCTATTCTGGGAGAATTCTGCTAAGGAAAGGCTCTCTAGAAAAGAGGAAAGGGGAGAGAAAAGAGAAAGAGGACAAAGGACCTGTTGCTGTCTTAAAACCATCACTCCAGTCATACCACTCACTTCAAATAGCTGATCATAGGAACATCTGTGCTAATAATTAGCACTGGGGTCCTCTGGCGACTCACTCAAGGCCATATCCATGAGATAAGGGCAGAAGAGAGCACTACTGGGTACAAGTCTGAAGTTGAAGGCAATGAAACTCTGCAATATCTGAAAAGGGATAAATGTTGCAAGAAACTTGCTGCCAGCAAGCAAGACCACCGCCCAACTTCTGAAGCCTGCTTTCTGTAAAATGTACAACCATCTGTTACAGGCTGCAAAACCCTTGCAGCTTCCAGCAAAAGAAAAGCTTCCTCTGTGGTGTTAATCTGTTCCTGAATACAAGCTTAGAATATATAATTAGATCCACAAGACGGTTTATGGCTACAAGCAAAGACACATGTAACATGAAAACAAACCTACCCTGGCTTGTCCCCAACAAAATGGCTTGCAATCCAGGACAGGATCACCAGAAACTACCATAGTGAGATTAAGAATAAGGTGGTGGGCTGGAGAGATGGCTCAGTGGATAAGAGCACTGCTTGCTCTTCCAGAGGACTCAGGTTCAATTCCCAGCACCCACATAGCAGCTCACAACTGTCTGTAACTCCTATTCCAGGGGATCTGAAATCTTCACACAGGCAAAACACCAATACACATAAAATAAAAATAAATTGTATTGAAAAAAAGAATAAGGTGGCAGATGTACTCTACTGTAAAATTAAAAAGAAAATAACACTATAACATAAATTGAAAATTTACATTGAAAATATATTTAACAGCCTTATAAAAATAACTTACGGTGTAATATTAAAAAAAATTCCTTAGGGTTCATGGGCAGATTTTGATTTGTTTTTATAGTATTAAAAATTGAACCCAGGGCTTCACATATGCTAGACAATCACTCTATCACCCAGTCTTTCTTTGTGTTTATTATTTGGAGACAGCATCCCAATAAACTACCCAGAGTGTCATTGAACTCACTCTATAGCCCACGCTGAACTCTATATCCTTGTGTCTCTGCCTCCCTTTGCTTTTTCTCCAACTGAGTGGCCAAATCAATATAGTGACCCAACAAAACAGTCAGTAGCCTTCTGTGAAAGTCTTAGAGCCCAGATCCATGCTAGTCCTACCCATGAGATCTCCAGGTGCAGAACTGTACCAGGGGAGAACAGAGCAGGTGACAACTATATAGAGACAAACAAATATATACCAAAAGACTACATAGCACTGCAAAGGGACACACTGAAACACCAAACACCTTGGAAGCCAAAGAACAAGGTAGACATGCTAGACCCAACCTGGCACAGCCCCACTGATCTGGCTCTTATACAGTCCCCCACCCGCTCATGATCCCAAATGCCACTTGGGCATCATGACGAACATGTGCTCTTGTACATGTTGATAGTTGAAGTTCTCCCCCCGCCCCCAGGTATCCCTGAGAAAAGTAACCATTTTCTTTTGTCTATGGAAGAATCCTCACTGGGGATACAGATATCACCATGTCTCTTCAGGTATAACTGTCTGGGGACTGCTTCTCAATGAGGGCAAAATTGCTGGGGCCTTGTGAAACAAGATGCCACTGCTTTGTGAAATGGGCCTATTGAAATCTCATTTCAGTTGGTTGGTCCCCTGGTTACCCTACACAGTAAGATAAAAGAAACATAGGAAATAAAAGCAGGGAGCAGCTGTCATTAAGGGGAGGGAGTCCATGCAGGGACTATTATTCAAATGTTAATAGTCACAGTGTATGTAGCCTGTCTTCATCACCTCCCACCTGAGAGAGGACAAAGGATGGAACAACATAGTCTATTACTTGAACATAATCTTAAGCAGGGAAACATATACTTTTATATTTACAGCCTAGGCTATGAGTCACATTCAGAATGACTTTTTGTGAACTAGACTCTTCTTTGTGTGCTCAAAACCAAACCTGGGCCTTAGATTCTCAGTACATTCTTAAATACAGAGCCACCCCCCAGGTCTTGAAGTTTTTGTGAGAACGCACACTCCATCTTGGAACTCAATATAAAATTCTAGTAAATGCTAACTAATCCACAGATATAAGAAGCAGATTAAGTGGTTGCCTGAAGCATGAAGAAAGAAGTGAGTAGGGAATTAAAACTTACAGAAGAACATATGTTGGAGTTTGAAAAATAACTGGTACATTTGTAATAAAGGCCTATTACTCTAGAGTGCTACAAGGCTTTACTATGTTTACCTTTAAGATTAACAAAAATTACCATGCACTAAAAAACAGAGTCCTAATATTAACTAATCTACTAGCTTGGGAAATTTCTTCACATCTCTAAACAGCATCATATCAAACTTGAATATTATCTACCTCTATTACTTGTTGGAGCTTGGTCTGATGTGTGCTACTGGCCCTCAAGATCTGGTTACACCTATCCTTGATTTGTGAACCTGCCTAAGACATACCAGTTTGGTTGATTAAACAGCTTATACGTGGGCAGGGCAGAATTGGATAGGCGTGTCTAAGGTTCCCAGGCTTTTGGTTTCAAGAGAGAATCACAGAGACAGAAGGACAGGAAGAGAAGAGGAAGGAGGATGCCACAGTGGGTTAGGTGGTGAAGAAACCATATGGGAGAAGAGAAAAGACTCCAATAATGGTATAAAAAGACCCAGATGAAGAATATAAGCAGGTACCATGGGATTGTGTATGGAAGGTAGACCAGATGATGATTAGGGTAGATGGCATTAGATGGGGGCTGGGAAAGATGAATGGTGGTTTAGTGAGCCAGCTTAAGTAAAATATCTGCCTGGCTCAAGGTAAATGAGGCAATTATAAATCTAACAGGTGTCTGTGTCTTATAATTTGTGATAACGGGTTAAATAATACCGCTGCAATAACTTTGGAGCTAATAATAAGCATTATATAGCCCAACACTCATTTATTTTTTAGTTTACTACAGCAATTACTTATAATTCATATAAATTATTCATAAAAAACTTAAAACACTAAGTATATTATTAAAATGTTTCAATTAAATGCTTAAATAAACTGCTTTGTTTTAGAATCTTGCTACTTGAAGAATTCAGTTTTAGTTAAAACATGTAATTGTCTACAGGCCTCACTTAAAGGAAATAGTATGTAGAACACAAAACAGGAGTTCTCCATAGTAGCTTCCATCAGTCCTTCAGGAGAAAAGTTTAATTCCTCTTCCTCAAATCTTTTAAGTATCTTTTTGGCTACACCAGCCATTAAATGCTCTATGATCTCCTCTCTTTGCTTCCTAGGTGGCACTGACATAGGCTTTAGTCCATCTATTGATATCATCTTTAAATATATAACTCTAGTTTAAAAACAAATTATAGCAAGCACACAAAGAAATATATGTAGCAATGCCCACTTTTACCTCATGATTACAGAAATGAAAAGTAAACAATAAAACTATTTTTTCCCACTGAACCCATGGGCAGAAACACACACTTAAAACACCCTACACCAGATTTGAAACCAAAAGGAAGTGGACTTAAAAAATCTGCTCAGTGTTTCTGTACATGACTTCTGACTAAACATTCTCTTGCTAGACTTAGTGTGCATGTCCTTAATGCCAGCACACAAAAGGCAGAAGGAGGTGTATCTCTTTGAGTTAAAAGTCATACTGGTCTACACCATAAGTTCAAGGCTATCCAGGGCTATCCAGTGAAGATGAAGAAGGAGGAGGAGGAGGAGGAGAAGGAGGAAAAAACAATACTCTGCTAAGAATTTAGATGCCCAAAGTAACTGCAGGGATTTGAAATTTGTATCTTCCCCATTCAAAAGTCAGGTTAGTTAAAGAGTGAGAATTATAGCCCCTCAGAACCAGAGAGTGAGGAGGCAGTGACAATTACCAGAGGCAATGTGTGACTCCTAGTCTTACCTCTAGAATTACCATCCTCTTATGACCATCACTTGACTAACTGCATCTCATGACAACAAAGGACTTCTGTACTGGATAATATTATGTCACATTGACACAAACTAGAGTTAGCTGAAAAAGGAACCTCAACTGAGAAAACATCTCCATAAGATCCAGCTGTAGGTATTTTCTTTTCCACTAGTGATCAATGGAGGGCCCAGCCCATTGTGAGTGGTGCTATCCCTGGGCTGGTCGTCCTGGGTTCCATAATAAAGCAGGCTGAGCAAGTCAATAAGCCACAACCCTCCATGGCTTCTGCATTGGCTGTTACCTCCATGTTTGGCAGGCTGTCCTGATGTTCCTGCCATGTTTGATTTCCTGTCCTGATTTCCTTTGATGATGAATAGTTATGCCAAAGTGTAAGCCAAATAAACCCTGTCCTCCCCAAGTTGCTTTGGTTATGGTATTTCATCAACACAATAGCAACTGTAATTAAGACAACTTCCTTCTGAGGGATCATGAAATAATCAAGAAATTTCATATTGATGATAAGTCATATTCCACATTCCTTAAAAGGATCAGAAACTCATTATGAGATTGTATCTTCTGAGCTATAATTAAAATTATAAAATTAAATATAATATATATTCACTAATTTATAAAATGTTTAGGCCTAGAAGGGCTGAAGTTCAGTGGTAGTGCATTTGCTTAACACACAGAAGGATCTGGCTTTGATCCCCAGCACTGCCAAAACAAACAATAGGCATTCAAAATCATATCTCGCTTAAAAATGATGGATAACAAATAATATACAAAGAACACATTTCTTTCCTCATTTCTTTTTTTTCATGTATGTGTATGTATCTTCATATGTGTTGGAATGCACATGTGACACGTGGAAGTTAGAGTCTGATATCTTGTGTCTTACTCAATCACCATCTGTCTTATATATTGAGGCAGAGAAATGTTTGTCTAGTAGAAGACAAAGCTTACAAATTTGGTTAATCTAGCTAGACAGCTTGCTCCAGGGATCCCTGTCTCTGTTTAAGTGCTGGAAATTTGAACTCCAATCCCTAAACTTGTGTGCTTTACCAACTGAACCAACTCTTCAGCTCGTCTTCACTCATTTCTGAACCTCTACCTTAAATTCTGCTTATAGCTTAAAAAAAAAAAAGGAGAGAGAGAGAGGAAAAGGGAGAGTTGCTCCTTAGAAATATGTTTTTCCAAGACAGACACTGGAAGCAGTAGAAGTCAGGGAACAGGACAGGAGCAATTGATGTCCTCTGAAAGATTACACCCAGCAGGGAATCAAAGAACATGCAGATACTCACAGCCAAACTTTGGGCAGACAGCAGGGGTCTTATGCAAGAAGGTGAGGCAGAGAGAAGGACCCCAAGGAGACCAACAAAGCCAAAAAATCTGGGCCCAGGGGCCCCTGCAGAGACTGATGCGCCAACCAAGGACCATGAATGGGGAGGACCTACATACCCTGCTAAGATGTAGCCCATAGGCAGCTCAATCTCCATGTGGGTCTTCTAGTAAGAGGAGCAGGAGTTATCTCTGACATGAACTGGGTTACCTGCTCTTTGATCACTTCCCTCTAGCAGTGTGGCCTTGCCAGGCCACAGAGGAAGAGAATACAAGCAGTCCTGATGAGACTTGATAGGCTAGGGTCAGGTGGCAAAGGAGGAGGACCTCCCCCATCAGTGGACTAGGGAAAAGGGATGGGGAGACAGATGGAGGGAGGGTGAAATCAGGAGGATATGAGAGAGGAGGCAATAATAGGGATATAAAGAGAATAAATTATAAAAAATAAAACATTTTAAAAATTTTAAAAGAAATATGTTTTTCGATGTGTGTTAAAATCTGAAGTAACTGTTTGGCTTAGCTTTTTTGAGATAGGCACAATTATACATAATTATATGTTCAAAGCCTTATTGGCCTTGAACTCACAGTGATCTACCTGCTTCTGCTTCACATGTACTGGAATTGACAGCATGCACCACCATGCCCAGTGTAACTTTTTAATTAAATCAATGACTACATTGATTCTATCAAAAAAAAGTAGTCAGGCTTAATAGCACATGCCTGCAATCCTTGAAACAATAAAATACAAATTTTCTCATGATACCTGAGGGCACTGTTTTTTCTTTTTTTCTTTTTTTCGTTTTTATTTTATATTAATCACAGGTTATGTACTTTGTATCCCAGCTGTAGCCCCCTCCCGCATTCCCTCCCTATTCCCCCCTTCCCTCCCTCATCTCCCCCCTGCCCCTTTCCAAGTCCACTGATAGGGGAGGACCTCCTCCCCTTCCATCTAACTCTAGCTTATCAGGTCTCTTCGGGAATGGCTGCAATGTCCTCTTCTATGGGAGGACACTGTTTTTATCATGTACGTAAAAGCATCATACCCCTAATTTCATTTTCTAAGTGCCTACCCTCAATCTAATTTACAGGAACAGGCAGTTTGCTCCCCAAACTGCAGCACAGTGCTATAAACCTAGTATCTGTTATCTTCATCTGTGATGGAAACAAAACCAGGCCAGGCAAGTGGTGGCATGCCTTCAATTCCAGCACTTGGGAGGCAGAGGCAGAGACATCTCTGTGATTTCGAGACCAGCCTGGTCTACAGAGTGAGTTCCAGGACAGCCAGGGCTAAACAGAGAAACTCTGTCTCAGGGGGAAAAAAGAATCAAAACCAGTAGCCCACCACCTTCTATGAACAACTGGGAGCAGAGTGTCCCTGACAGGTCTGTGCTTTGAAGGCAGTGGAGTCTTCAGAAGAAGGGGGTCTGGCTACTGGAAGAAGGTTACTGAGGACAAGTCTTTGACTGTTTTAGTTCAGCTCTGGTTCTGGTTCATCTCTTCTGCTTCTTAGTCAGCAAAAAAATGTGAAGGAGTAGTCTGCACAATACTTATGCAACTGTAAATCCATTCCTTATCTAATGTGATGGGCAGAAATCCCTTGAAACTATGAGCCAAAAAGAAATCTTTTCTCCTTTAGGTTGTTACTGTCAGGTACTTTTGTCATGGCAACTTAAAAGTTTAGGTCGCTTAGGGATTATTTAAAGCATGTAAGAGGATGTGCCCAGGTTATATACAAATATGATGGCATTTTCTAGAAAGGGCTGAGGCATATGAAGGTCCTGGTATCCAAAAGGGGAATCCTGGAACAGTCTTTAGAAGCTAATGAAGGAAAATTATAATTTTAAGTTCACATGCACATCAAGATCTCTAACATATATATAAGCCACACAGGCTTGGCACTTTAACATTCCATGCCTTTCTGTTTTGGTGAATAAAGAAGAAGGTCATCTCACCTTTTGACCACAAGCTTCAGAGTCTTGTGGGAGCCTTTCACCAGGCAAATTGCTTCTTGTCTGAACCCTGAGAGGTTCACATCATTGATGGCCACGATCTCATCTCCAGCGAGTAGCTTGTCAACTGCTGCAGCCTTGCTTCCTTCTTCAATCTGTGATAGAGAAGTGGGTTCCATTAATGTTCCATAGTAAGGTCCTCTCATGTAACTTGGAATATAACATAGGCAGGCTTTAAGCAGGTCACAGTTTTAGGAAAACCCAAGAGCAAAACAAGAAACAGGAAGCTTGGGAGAAACAGGCCCTGGAAGCTAAGCTCATTCCCATGAAAGGAACAAGGTCACACTAATACAATGACAATTATACATCATCCCTCATCCTGGTCAGTCTCCAGGACACAAGTTTATTGAAGAAGGAATGGAAAGACTCAGAAAACCATATAACCAAAACAAAGGACCTAAAACCAGATTCATATTCTGGAATTCCTTACTCTTATCAATAATTTTGAATCATTTGCTAGTTACCTTAATCCATTACCTTGTTTTAGTAGCACTTTTGAGATATAATTCAAATTCCATATATCCACTCATAAAAGCCAAGTTATAGTTCATTCAGAGTTGCACAGTCACCATCAATTTCAGAACATTTCTTTGACTCCAAGGAACCTCATGCTCATGAAGCAGTCTGGTTCTAATATTCCTAATAATGGTCTTTCCTTTTCTTTCTCTCTCTCTCTTTCTCTCTCTTTCTTTCTTTCTTTCTTTCTTTCTTTCTTTCTTTCTTTCTTTCTTTCTTTCTTTCTTTCTTTCTTTCTTTCTTTCTTTCTTTCTTTCTTTCTTTCTTTTTCAGTATAGGAAAATGAACCCAGCCCCATTTAGCTATGTCCCTAGTACTATTCATTCATCACTCACTCATTCACTGAGAAAGGGTCTCACTATATAGCCCAGGGTAACCTTGAACTTATGATCCTCTTGACTCAGCTTCTGGAGTAGCTGGGATTTCAGGCCTTCACTGCCACTACCACATCCAGCTTTCTAATACACTCTCTAAGTCTACAGATTTTTCTGCTTTGGAAACTTCATATAATGGAGTCATCTAATATATATGGACTTTTACTGTATAGTTGCTGTCATTTAGTATAGTATTTTCAGTATGCAGCTGTATTATATAGCATGTTAATTACTTCATTATGTTTTATGGTTAAATAATATGGTATGAACAAAGTATATTTTGTTCAGATCTCTCAGCTTATACTCATGCAAATATTTCTATTTTTAGTCATTATGAATAATGCTTTTATAAATATCGGTATTCAAGATTTTATGTGAACATGTTTCTGTTTTTGTTGGGCATACCTACAAAAAGAAATGATGGGTCCTATGGTAATCATATTTAATATTTTAAGGAACTATCAGCTGTTTTCCAAAACAACCACAGCATTTCACTTTCCAGAGGCAGTCCATAAAGATTCTGAATTCTCCATAGTCTTGTTAATGCTTTTATATTTAGCACAAAGACAAATATCTGTTTTAAAAAGGTGTGTACCACCACAGAATATGAGACAAAAGGATCCTGAGTTTGAAAACAGCCTGGAGTATATGGTGAGATGCTCTCTTAAAAAAAATCAGCTAACAGATTTTACACTGAGCACCACATCATTTGTTTATCAGTGAGCTTCTTCCAAAAGACAAAGACAGGAGATTTTTACAACGTTTAGGACAACCTGAGCTACAAAGTGAAATCCTGCCTCTAAAGAATTACCAAAACAAATATATCACATATTTTCTTTAAAATCTCTACCAACTCCTCAGGAGAACTGAAGTTTCATGTTAAAAAGGCAATTATTCACTGTACGTCAGTATTATACAAAAAATTAAAATAGTACTCCTACTTTGTCCTGAAAGCACAAGACTATAATCTCTGCTACTCAGAAGGGTTAGGCAGTAACTTAGCAGCACTTGTTCCCAAACCAAAAACCAAAAAATTGAGCTGGGGGGCAGCAAGATGATTCAGCAGACAAAGGTGCTTTCTGTCAAGCCTGATGAACTGATTTTGATCCCCAGGCCCTACATGGTAAAAAGAGAGAACCAACATTTACTTAATGGAAGTAGAGAACTGACTCTTGCAAGATGTTCAGAGTTACGTGCGCGCGTACACACACACACACACACACACACAGAAAGAGAGAGAGTTGAATAATTGAAATAATGAATGAAATTTTAACATTTTATGAAAAATGGGCTAGGGATGTAATTTAGTGGTGAAGCACTTGTCTTTGCTCATGAGGCTCCAGGTTCAAACAAACACTCCTAGCAAAAACAGGAAGTAGTCCACTTAATAAAACTTACTTCAAAAATCCAGACATTTTTTTTCCTTCTTTAAACAGGATCTTATTGTACAGTCCTGACTGACCTACAACTTGCTGTATCGACAAGGTTGGCCTCAGACTCACAGAGAACTACCACCTGTCTCTGCCTCTCAAGTGCTTAAAATTAAAGATATGTGCTACCACACCCAGGAAGTCTAGACAATTTTATCCCAGTGTCATAACAGACATACTTAATTTATACCTGACTCAAGACCGCACAGTCAGCCATGAACATACAGCTAAAATGCACATGAAAAAACAAAAACAAAAACAAAACAAAACAAAAAAACAAACGAAGTTTTGACAAGTCTCATATGAAAGACTCAGGAGCACTTAGGTAGAAGAACATGTGGACAACTGGCTGTCTGCAGGTAGGACTCAAGGAAAGGCATCCTACATGTGGAGTAACCAAAAGCAGGAAGTAAAGCCTGGAGGTGAGGTTAGGGTACCAATGGAGACAACTTAAGTATAGTACAGACTATGGAGGAGGGAGGATGGACAAGGGAAGAATGAACACCAAGAACAAATCCTGGACTGTTTAATTGTGGTGGAAGAGAACCCAACCCAAAACCCAGGAACACTGTAACTGGGACCACTCCCCTGAAGCCAGCTGGTAGAATCTCAACACCATACCCTTCAATTTGGTAGGGCTCTGGGTCCCTGGTTGGTGGGCTGAGAAACAGAAACTAATTTGAGCCTTACTACTAAATAATTATACATTCTAGGTACATTAATGCCCATTAGTAGGTGAATATGCAAGTAAAATATATGCATGTACAATATTGTTACCCAGCCCTTTTGTAAAAGTGGGGTTGAAATGTAGCTCAGAGGTAGGGTGCCTACAAGCACACCTAATATCTGAGGTTCCATCCAACTATCCTCATGGCCTCCAAAAGGATGCTCTGTCATGTGTTACAACAAGAATGAATCTTGACATTATACTGTAAGGCATACAACAAATTAAAAAAAAACACACACAACCAAAACTATGTAACTCCATTTATATGAGGTACCTAAATACTCAAAACCATACAGACAAAAGCAAATTGATGGTTCCCAGGCGCTTGGAAGTGGAAGGATTGAAATGGTGAGCTAGCACTTAATAGGGCTAGAGTTTCAATATGACAGGATAGAAGGTTGCACAACATGTAGACACTGGTAAAAAATGCACCTAATGCTACTGAATCTAAATTTCAACATGCTTTAAATGTTCAACTTTATGTTGGATACATTTTCACACAATAAAAAGTTGTATACTCCTAAATAAATAACAGGAAGAAAACTATCCTGGCCCAGTATACAACTGACAGGGGCAAAACTGTAAAATACATCTTCAACCCTAAAACCTTTTAATTCTACTAACTTCAAGAAAATCTTTAGGAAAGTCTGGTGACAGGGTTATTGTGCTAGGAACTGAACCCAATGCTTTATGTATGTAAGCCAAGCAGTCTATAACAGTCCTAAATATCTCCAGTCCCAGTTTTTCTGAGACTGATTCTCACAATGTGTCACACACTGCCCTTGAGTTTCCAAGAGTGGAATTATTATGTATACCACTCTGCATGGTCAAGAGAGTTTTTGGAGCAGTACTTCCTCAAAATGATGTATTATCTAAGTCTGACTCGGCTATGATGACTAGGTTTTAAGTTATACCTATTTTGTCCTATTCCCACACACACATGATAAAAGTTCTGGGACATTCTATCAAAGTGATCTCATTTGAGTCCTTCCACCGTCTCAAGAAAGGATGATGATACCTGTTATTTCTTGTCTACTACAAAGACAAGAAGTAATAAAGACTTTATTTACAAACACAACACCCACCTCCCTTTGTCAACTAAGGCCCATCTATATTTTCCAGGAAAACATGTTTGCATTTGGGAGACAGCATGATATTTTCCTTTCCATTGTTCCCTTGACAAAAGATATTTATGTATGAAGGGGGAATGCAATCAGAAAACAAAAAACTGGCCACTGCCATCTCTAGATAAAGTCAGAGTGTGTGTTGCTACTACCAATATGTCAATACTATAGACCCTTACAGTCAAGAATTAAATGTTGGCAAGACAAAAGAATATGAATTCTACAGGGAACCAGGTGCACTATAGATCAAACAGTTTAGTATAATGGAAATATGAAGGGCCATGTTCACGTGGTGCTCAGAGTAGAGATATAAAGGCTCTAAAACAAAGGGTTATGTAGAACAACTTGAAAGGAAGACAGCAGGATTAGGAGGACATTCCACGGAGGTCTTGACATGAGGAAACATGCAGGCAGGAAATGGAGGCATGCCAGAGGGATGAGTCAGGGGAAGCAGTGTAAAGAATACATAAGAGTGTGGGAGGATATGGGAAGAAAGTGAGAAGACTGAGAACTTGACATTGAAGCAGAATGTGGGCACTGTTCTTCAGGTAGTGGAGGGAGGGAGAGAAGGAGGGAGGGAGGGCAGAGAAGTCAAGTGTGAACTTACAATGAAAACAATTGCTTCGGTATGATTAACTTTATAGTTAAAATCTAAACAAACTTCTTTAACTGAAAGAATAAAACAGGAAGAGTCAGACATGGTAGCAGACACCTTAAAGCCTGGCAATAGGGTGTGGGGGCTAAAGTAGGAGAATTGCAAGTTTGAGGACAACCTAGGCTATAGCAAGTACTTGTATTAAATAGGGGTCAAGGAACCAGTGCAGCCCTGATGAATAGCCACCCCTGAAGTGTTTTCAGTGTTCCTGACAGAAGATGAGGTCTTCTCAGGGTTAAGACAACTAAGATAAGCAGGGCTCTTGTGGTGGAAGAAAGAAGACATGTTGAAGTAAAATTCTGAGCTTGGGGAAGTGAAAGATACCCCAATGTCCAGTCATCAGAATGAAATAAGGAAAAAGAACTTTGATATTTTATGAGCTTGAGATCATACTTCAAAACATGAGTCACACCTGCAAGTTATCAGCTATAATTATCTCCTGGATATTTTACCTTCCAGTGAATAACATACAGTGCATGACCAGGCCATGACTTTTGTGAGACAGGAGAATAATGACTTCTCAGTCTTCTTTCATTCTGTTTGGTCTCAGTTCTTTCAGAAAGGAAGCTTGACTCAGGTCGAGGGTGGGGTGTTTAACAAGTTGGGAAATGCCATTAAGGTGGGACTTCAGGGAATAAGAATATAGAGGTCTAACAATACTTCCATCCATGTGTGAAATGAGACCCAGGTTTTATTTGGCCTTCAGACACAGAAAGGCAGATATGGCCTGGAAGGGGTGACAGACAGAGACAGGTAGATGAAATGTTTAAAAGATACTGGATTGGTGACAAGTTCTGATGCAAGATAGGGGCGTATAGACACCAAAATGAGAGCTGGAGGTGCCCATGGGGCCTCAATCTCACAAGATCCAGGAGATGTGCGGACAGCTATCACAGAATGAAAAGGAGCCGACTGTACTTTTGAGTGAGAGAACCAGGTACTGAATCAAATTTTTGCAAAGCAGAGAGGCAGCCTCTGCTTCCAGGTAGGATAGACTGGGAGACAGGAAGCCATTTACATTCTGTGGCAAGGACTCACACCTTTCACGATGATGGCCATAAAGCCCAGCACTATTGGCTTCTTTCCAGATGGGGTATAGTACCTGGTAAATCTCTGTCAAGATAAGGTTGTAGTGGAGACAGCACCAGCTATAATGTGCCTAAAAGACAACCATGAAGAGAAAAAAAATAATAAATCCAGAAAAAAAATTGGAGAAAGTTGTATTTCTGCAGAGACAAAGGATTACAAAACAGCATATTCTCAGTACTACCGGTTAGGAAAGGAGCACGAGTTAGCAATCCAATGCCTCAACTTCTAATTAAAAAAAAAAAAGCCAAAACAGTGCTGAAGGAAGGAAGACCTCTAGAACCATACTGACTTGACCCTCCAAAGCCAAGATGTACATCTCAATGATAGTAAGGCATGAGTTCTGAAACAATACCCCACCCTGGGAACATCTCCCCTGAAGACACAGTCTGCACTTGTTCAGTACTGTCAGAAGAGGGCACTGGAGGGACACCAAGGGAAAACTGGTTTTCCTTCCTTATCTCACATGATTTCCTCTGCCTGTCTTGTGGGACATAGTGCTCCTGTGATACACCTAGTATTATAACAGTAGCCTCAAAGGTGCCTTTCTTAGTTTCATTGACTATTTCGGACATGAACTCAATAGCAGGCTCTTCGACCACCCCCGCCCCCCGCCCCCGAGGGAGGAGCAGCCTTGCTAGGCCACAGAAGAGGACATTGCAGCCAGTCCTGAAGAGACCTGATAAGCTAGAGTTAGATGGAAGGGGAGGAGGTCCTCCCCTATCAGTGGGCTTAGAAAGGAGCAGGGAGGAGATGAGGGAGGGATGGGGGTGGGAGATAGGAAGGGAATGCGGGAGGGGGCTACAGCTGGGATACAAAGTACATAACCTGTGATTAATATAAAATAAAAATGTTTACAAAAATGAGATAAACTGTATTCTGGCGGGGATAACAAGTTTAAATACGAAAGAAAATACAGAATAAAACAGAAAATATCAAATATTAAAAAAAAAAACACCTTTGGGCAGCTTTCCAGTGAGTTTTAGCAACAACTTTCAAATGGCTTTCTGGAGAGTTTCATGTGCAACCCAACTAGTTTCCTAGTGACCTTTAGGCATACCCCATAGCACAGGGTGGTTTTCTGATTGCCTGTGGCCCTCACTGAATGTCTTCCCTATCTAGAGAGGAGACAGATAAGTCAAACATAAACACAGTCACAGAGTCACACACAGACACACAAGCTTGCAAGTGCTTATGCACACATGCATGCACGAAAGACATGAGTTACTGAAATAGACAGCTAAGCTTTGTGGGGCTGGGGAAGACAGGTTTCTTTTTTTGTACACAGCCAGACTCTTCCTTCTTCTTTATATGCTACTAACATTTGCTTTGAGTTCTTATTACCTGTGGTAGTTACTAGTTAATGCCAAGTCAAAAACAGTCTGATGTTAGTTTTGTGCAGTTTTTAAGTAATGAGTCCTCACTATGGTGCCAAGATTAGCTCCAAACTACCACACTCAAGCAAATCTCCTGCCTCAGCATCCTGAGAAACTGTGACTATAGGAACATGAGCAGGAGATTTTTTCTAATCAAGAGCCACAGGCACATGGTAAATAAGCCTTGCTTTGCAAGCCCTCCAGTCTGTATGGCAACTGCTCTAGTTGTTTTTATGAAGAGAGAAAATAGAAAACAATACAACCAACTCACCAAATTCTGATTTGCATTAAGCATTCTTTATTTTAATTACTGTGTGGTTTGTTACCCAAAACTGACTGATAAAAAGTTCTGAGGCAAATGTACTACCACATGCACAGCCCTAATAGCACGGGGGGAGGGGGGAACCAAAACAATAAAACAAACAAAAACCAAACAGATGGCAAGATGGGAAAAGGTTTGTGTCATGGAAGGCTTACAAAACACTGAGGAGGGAAATAGGACTTAAGACTTGTCTGTATAACAGGATTTGAAAAAAGTTATTTTTTTTTATAGTTTCACTTTGCTCATCCAAAAGTTGATTGTCTGATTGTCTAAACTGAGTTTGGTAATGCACTGCTTGGTCGGCTGCAGCGTCTTGGTAGGCTGACTTAGTGTAAGTGGGAACTCTAAGCCAGTCTTGGCTACGGTCAGACCAAATCTTAACAAAACAAAACAAAACAATAAAAGCAAGTAAACAAAAAAACCACAGGGATAACCAGGCATGGTGACAAATACCTGTAATCCCAGCACTGGGGAGGTTGGAGACAAGAGGATACAGAGTCCAAGGTTATCCTAACTACATTATTCTACTCAAGACCAACCTCAGTTATACAGACCTTACCTCAAATTAGCAAAAAAAGGGGGGAGGGAGAGGAAGGGAAACAGAAGGTAAAGAAAAGGGAAAGGAGAGGAAAGTTAAGGAAAAGGGGAAATGAGAAGGAAAGCTAAGGGAAGGGTAAAAGAAGGGAAGGAAAAGTAAGAAGAGAGAAGAAGGGACAGGAAAATGGGAGAAAACAAAAACACCCTAAAACAACCAGGAAGATAAAACTGAGTAAAATGAAGATATGCTGCAAAGTCTTAATACAAGGATAGTCACAGATCAGTCTTATTCTTACAAACTGTTTGTGTCATATTGGAATTAAAGCCAGGTGTGGTAGAGCTACCTGTCATCCCAGCACTTGGGAGATGAAGGCAGAAGGATCAGTGCCATCCTACGCAAGTATGGGACACACAGAGCCTGCCTCCAAAAACAAACCTCCTCTGGGTCAACTACAAGGATACAAGTGAAATAAAGTGAAATGAAGATAGAAACATACTACAAACTCCAAATATTATACAAATTTTTCACAAATCACTATTATTGCTACCACCTATTTATGGTGGATTGGGACTGGGAATATGCCTGCAATCCAACTTTGGGAGGTGGAAGCAGGAAGAGAGCAAGCAGTTCACAGTAATCCTCAGCCAGTAAGTTTCAGGTCATCTTGGGATGCATGGGATCCTATCTCAATAACAAAAGAGGGGCACGAAGAGGGAATAGAAGAAAAAGAAAAATGGGGACTGAAATGAAGTTCAGCCAGCCCCACTCTCAGGTTCAGTAGGGTTAAGTTATCTTGATGATAATACGAGAACATTGGAAGCCTAGTGGAATGGGAGACCTCTCCACTAGTCATTTACTGTAAAGATACTTAGGTAGAAGGCTTTGAAAGAAAAATTCCATTTATCCTGTACACTTGTACCGTCTAAACACAGAAGTTTTCTATACAGCTGGTATAGCATTACAGAAAGCACAAAAAGTTGTAATTTGTAAATGGAGTGACTTTTAAAAGTTTAGCCTAAGTGAATTCAGTAGAAAGCAGGTCACATTTCCCCCATGAATTAAATGCTACCTAATAGCTGGGAGATATGGCTAAGTGGTGGAGCATTTGTTTAGGATGGGCAAGGGACCTGAGTTCCATACTTAGTGATGTAATAAAACTAAAGAAACTTTTATGCATCCTGTCTGATACATAGCCAATATATGATTTTGTCAGCGATGATGGAAATCACCTGTAATCCCAACCCTCAAAAATGTTGAGGCAGGAGGATTGGGAATTAGAGGCCAACTGAGTTGCAGGCTACACAGCAAGTTTGGGGCCCTATATAGAAAGACAATGGAGGGAAGGGGAGTAGGTAATTTGTCAGGCTAACACAAATCTCTGTTAAAAAATGTCATGGTCTAAATATCCTGTATTTATAATCAAGCAAGTAACAGAAAAGAATACATGCACATCTCACCATCTGGCCCTCTGAAGGAAGAGACTGTGCATGTGTCAGGAAAACTGTTTTCAAGGATCTCCATTCATTAAGTCAAAAGAGGAAGCTGCCAAGGCAGAGGTGATGCAACATATGAAAGAGGTCATATCACAGTCACACGGGTGAGAGATAGATGCAGAGAAGCCCAGAAGGATCCACTCTGTTTTCACACTCCACTGCTCTACATCTTCTTCATCTTGGCAAGCAAGAGTTGTGTTAACAACAATCTGCCATCCAAGTTAAGGGATAACCAGTCTATCATTTTCCACTTGCCTGTGACTCTTCTCCCACAGTCACATCAGTTTGTAAGGCTTTTTTGTTTTGTTTTGTTTGTTTGTTTTAAACAAATAATCTTTATTTATTATTTATTACAATTTATTTACTTTGTATCAAGGCTGTGGCCCCTTCCCTTGCCTCCTCCCCGTTCCACCTTCCCTTCCTGTTCTCCCTCTATGCCCCTCCTCTAGTCCACTGATAGGGGAGGTCCTCCTCCCCTTCTATCTGACCCTAGCCTATCAGGTCTCATCAGAACTGGCTACAATTGTCTCCCTCTGTGGCCTGGCTCATAGCCAAACTTTAGACAGTGTGCATGGAATTTTATGAAAGAAGTGGGAGATAGAAAGACCTGGAGGGGACAGGAGCTCCACAAGGAGACCAACAGAGCCAAAAAAAAAAAAAAAAAAAACAACCCTGGGCCCTGCAGAGACTGAAATCAACTGGCATGCATGAAGAGGACTTAAAATCGCTGCTCAGATGCAGACCATAGACTCAGCCTCAGAATGGGTTCCCTAGTAAGGGGAGCAGGGGCTGTCTCTGGAAGCTTGGAACGTTTTTAAAAATCTCCTTGCCATGGAACCCTTGGTGCCTCTGCTTTCTGACCAAACCCAGAAAGAAAAAAGTCCCTGTCCTCAGTTACTCAGCTGTACAGTGTCAGCCTATGCAGCCAGCAATGTGGGACAAGTGCCAACTTCTGAATGGTGTTAGGATCATGATGTCTACAGGGCAAAGGCACATGTAACCATTTTTACATATACAGCTCCATGACCTGATACATAATGCACAGGAGAATAGCAGATGTGCATAGATGTGTGATAGCCAGCTTCCCAAAACAGTGACAAAATACATAGGAGAATCACTTGAAAGGCTGCCTCTGAGCTTGTGAAAAAAGCAGTAAACAGGGAAGCAGAAGCACCTGGTAAAATGTATCTGTTCACCTCAAGGCAGTCAAGAAGTGAATGAGGCAGAGCCTGAGGCATCAACATTTCCCTCAGGGGCACACCCTCAATAGCCTATCTTCCTATTACTAGGTGCCACTTCCTAGAGGTTCCACCTTCTTCTTGGCTATTTTACCCAAATATTTTGTTAGTAAAAAATTTGGGACCAAAAAAAAAAATTGGATAACCAAACAGAATACCTCACCTTAAATCAAGCTTCTCAACTTCAGCACTGATAACTTTTGGGGCTAGGTCATTCTTTGCTTTGGGCAGAATGGATGTCCTAAGCTAGGTAGGCTGTTTAGCAGTATCCTCAGCCTTTACTTGCTGGCTACTACTCTCAGCTCTCTGAAATTTTCATAGGTCTCCTGAGAGACACAATCCCTACCAGTGGAGAACCACAATGTTAGATGATCTATTAGTGATATCCTGAATGGCTCACATAGAACAGAAAACCAAAGCCAAATCACTTCCTATGTACCACAGCAAAAAGCAGGGAGTCACCTGGGTCACACAAATCAGACTCCTTCCGGTATGTAGCAGAATGCATAACAGTGGAGAGGCCATGTGGGACAATAATATTGAACATTGTTCTATTTCCATGCAAAACAGGCCTTTTATTCTAGTAACCATTCATACTACTGTCACACACCATAATAATGATGAGTACACTGTCCAATATTACTGGTTTATATTACTCTGGCTCACTCACATTCAGCCTAGAGAACCCCAGACCTTACATACTGGAGGCTTGGTCCTACCTGGTAGAGAAACTGAGAGGTAACTAGGTCATGAGGGCTCTAACCTAATCATAAAATAACTAACTCATTGGTGAGTTCATAAGGTAATGTCATTACTGGGAGGTGAGGTGTAGTTGGAGAAAGTACGTCATTACCTAGTTGGATCCATCATGTCGCTGATCTTGTGCCTCTTTCTCTGTTTCCTGGCTATTCTGTGGTGAATAGTTCTGCTCCACCACACTCTTTCACCATAATGGTCTACCTTACCAGAGACCCAGAAACAATGGAGCCAGATGACCATGAACTGTAACCTCTGAAACTAGGAGCCAAACTAAATCCTTCTTCCATAAAATATTTTTATCAGACAACCTATCACAATGACAAAAAGCTCTAACACAACCAACATCTTTCTAAAGACAAAGACCAAATAATATGTTCTCCGCTTTTGTACAGATGTCCCTTGCCATACAATAGATACCATTTCTTGAAAGGCTGTAAAAAAGAAAAGAATCAGCAAAGATAAGGAAAGTTCCTGACTATAGATCAGTATTCATCATAAGATGAAGGGGAAAAAAGGCAGGCATGTGCATAGACACACAAAATCACGTTACCACCACCACCACCAACAACTACAACAACAACAAAACACCATACCACCATGGCTGTTTAAGTAGGTTTTCCAAACAGGCTTTCCACCCATCTAGCAACAATGCTCCTCTTGGGCAGTTTTCACAGATCTATGGGTAAAGAGGAGTCAAGTCATTTAAATGCTTGCTTGCATAGATATTACTAGGATTACTGAAATCTGCACTTTTTAAAGCACAAAGCAATCTGGAAGAACAGATACACAGTCAAGAGACAGGAAATGAAACTCGTGGGTGTTAGAACACAGAGTTCCAGCTGCTCAGGACACAAGGCTGTTTATTTTTAATGGACATTCCCAGCCTAGGGATAGTTCAAAGGATGTGTTGCTCTTAAACAATTGAATGCACTGTGGCTGTGCACGTAAGAAGGAAAGGGGGAGGGGGGAACTGAGCTACAGTGACTTCCCTTGAAGTGAACTCATAGGCACCACCACCACCAGCCTTCTTCTTTCCCTTGAATACAGTATGATGCTCTTGCTAATCATAAAGACTATCTTTTAGTTGAAAACCTTTTTGTTGATTCTTGTCAAAAACAAACATTAAAAGAAAAAGCTCTCAGTTGGAAATGCACATGTTTCTGGGGTTAAGTGTGATGAAAATGGATGAGGCTATAGAGTCTCCTCAGCACCACCAATAGATAAGTAAGAATAAAAGTAGACTAAATTTACCCTACACCTACCACCTACAATAGTGTTACTACATTTCCATTTTTATCCAGTGTCTCCATTTCCTGCTAAGAAGGAAATCTACAGATGCCTTTGTTATCCAATGCAGTGGGCAGTGTTCTAGGATCCCCTGTGGATACCAAGGTCTGAGCATCATCACATCCTTTATATGCTACAGCACAGTGCATACATACAATCTATTCATGTCCTGTAATATACTTTAACCCATCTCTGGATCGTCAATACTACACAGTACAACGCAAGTACCAAGTACACAATTGTTACACTATGTGTAACAAAAGGAAAAAAGTCTATATACATGTTCATCACAAATCTTTTCTTCAAATTTGTTGTGATTCATAGTTGGTCACATCTAGTGACTATGGAATCAATGGATACAGAAGTTCAATCATAATGAGGTTAATAAATACATTATGGAGGTAGGTAATAAGAGTTTACATGTACTTTAAGAGCAATGGGAATACATGAAGGCAGTTTTGTGGATGTTTGATTGTTTTAAGAAAGCCAGTACAACCTAACAAAACTAATCAAGAAGGACGACTCTGGCTAAAATGCTCAATCCCCATTCAGAAAGGGCAAAGAAGATAGACATCAGAAGAAGGAGAAAACAGGGAACAGGATAGGAGCCTGCCTCTGAAAGACTCTACCCTGCAGGGTATCAAAGCAGATGCTGAGACTTATGGCCAACCTTTGGGTAGAGTGCAGGGAATCTTATGAAAGAAGGGGGAGATAGAAAGACCTGGAGAGGATAGGAGCTCCACAAGGAGAGCAACAGAACCAAAAAATCTGGGCACAGGGGTCTTTTCTGAGACTGTTAGTTCAACCAAGGACCATTCAGGGAGATAACCTAGAAGCCCTGCACCGATGTAGCCCGTGGCAGTTCAGGGTCCAAGTGGGTTCCATAGTAAAAAGAACAGGGACTATCTCTGACATTAACTGTTTGGCCTGCTCTTTGATCACCTCCCCCTAAGGGGGGAGCAGCATTACCAGGCCACAGAGGAAGACAATGCAGCCAGTCCTGATGAGACCTGACAGACTAGGATCAGAAGGAAAGAGATAAAGACTTCCCCTATCAATGGACTGGGGGAGGGAGAGTGGGATTGGGATGGGAGTAGGGAAGGAGCTACCGGGTGGGGATACAAAGTGAATAAATTGTAATTAATAAAATTTCTTTAAAAATATAAACCTAATCCAAATAATAAAAAATAGAAATTTGCTCATTTTTAAAACAAAAAAACATTTCAATATGAAAAAAAGAGAAAGCCAGTACAGGTCTTATCTCACTAGTATTATTAATCCAACAAAAGTGATACAATAATCTAACCAAAATAGTCTATTATTTAAGTTGTAACTCTTCTCTGTCACCTAAAACACAGCAAGGTACTTGAAATTTATGCCACATTAACCAAGACAAGAATAAATAAAAACTAGACACCCTATGCAGCCAAGTTTCCTACAGGAATATCTTAATTCCCTAATGATATGTTTATTTCTTCTAAGTTTATGCATAGTTTGGGTGGATATAAAAACTGGGTCTAGAGAGATGGTTCAGCAGTTAAGATTGCTTATTGTTCTTGTAGGAGTCCTGAGCTTGATTCACAACATCTACTTCAAGTGGCTCACAATCCCAGCTCCAGAGAATCTAATACTCTTTCCATGAGGACCGATCCCCCACATGCATAGTGCATGCACATGCACACTTATATGAAACAAGAATGGAGCCATCATTTCTTCTGGGCTTAAACTTCTTGACATAACAAAGCTGAAGCCTCAAAGCCATTTCTAGTTCTTTTTCATTTTTTCTAGTCTGGTAATAGCCTTATCTTATTGTGTCCTGTTCTGTTCTCATTCAGTCCTTTTAGGGACAAATTTTCATGTAAAACTATACATTCATCTGCTACGGGTTAATATATAAATATTTGGGTATTTATATATCTTCAAAAAGAAATATAGATTATTTTCATGACAGACTGAAAATATTTTTCAGTCCAGTGTGGTGTCTCACACCAGCACTAGCAGTTTGAGCTACTCAGGGGTTGAGACAAGAAGATTGGAAGTTTAAGGCCATCATGGGCTACATAGTAAGACAACTGTTTTTAAAAACAAAACAATCACCCAATCTGAAATGTGACAATTGAGCAATTTTTTTCTCTCACTTCTACAAGAAAGTAAAATAAGGATCATAAAAATAAAAATAAGTGACTTATTGTGACAATTACTATATGTGTGTATGACTTCTACAAAGAACATGGCTTTCAAATGGAAGAAAATGCAAAACAACGAACTCCTATCAGAATGTCAGAGTCTTTCCCATCTAAAATCAAGTCTCAGACTGTGTTGCTTGGGGATGGGACTAGCTATTGAACTGCAGCCCTCTTCTGCCATCTACACAGCTTATCTGTTTTCAGAGAAGGCATCTACAACAGAAGCATAAGCAAAGGTCTATCAGAGTCCAAGGTGACAATGACAGAGAGGAGTAATGTTTTCACATTTAGGGTATAAATGGTTTTACTGTTGATTTATTTGTCTTGTTTTGTTTTTGAGATAAGGTTTCCTTCCTGCCCTGGACTCACTTGTTTACCAGGCCGGCCTCGAGTTCACAGAGACCCGCCTGCCTCTGCCTCACCGAGTGCCGGGTTGAAAGGCTTGCCATGCTAGTGCCATAGAGCATTTTGTTTTGTTTTGCTTTGTTTTCGAGACAGGGGTTCTCTGTGTAGCCTTGGCTGTCCTGGAGCTCACTCTGTAGATCATGCCAGCCTTGAATTCAGAGATTCACCTGCCTCTGCCTCCCAAGTGCTGGTATTTAAGGCAGATTTATTTGATAAAGGAACCTATGACAGAGTCTCTAGCTTCAATCTAATTATTCATACTCAAAATGCAATTTGTTCTATAACAATACACTTTATAATAAATAGATTCCTACAGCTGATAAACACCTTCAGCCAAGTGGATGGATACAAAATCAACTCAAAAGAAATTAGTAACCTTCCTGTACGCAAAAGACAAAAGGGCTGAGAAAGAAATTAGGGAAACAACACGCTTCCCAATAGCCACAAAGGACATAAAGTACCTTGGGGTGACTCTAACCAAGCAAGTCAAAGACTTGTTTGAAAAAAAAAAATTCCCATGCTCATGGCTTGGCAGGATTAACATAGTAAAAATGGCCATCTTACCAAAAACAATCTACAGATTCAATGCCATTCCCATCAAATTACTGACACAAGTCTTTACAGACCTTGAAAGAAAAATTCTCATCTTCGGATGGAACAAGAAACCCAGAATTGCTAAAACAATCCTGTACAATAAAAGATCTTCTGGAGGTATCTCCATCCCTGATCTCAAGCTGTACTATAGAGCAACAGTAATAAAACCTGCATGGTACTGGCATAGAAACAGAATGGTGTGTCAATGGAATCGAATAGACAACCCAGAAATAAACCCATACACTTATAAATACTCCTTTTAAAAAAAGATTTCTGTTTACTGCTAACTGTATGGTGGCACTTGGTAACCCACCCATCCCCTACTGCCTTTCTATTCCCAGTAGGTAGATTTGGTGTTATCACCCTCCCACATAAGAGTCTCCTGCCTTACCTCCCAAATACTGGGATAATAGGTGTGTTCCACCTGTCCATCTTAGATTGTAGATTGTCTTATAGATTGTTTTAACTTGCATGCCAGGCATACAGGATGAGGCAAATAGTAGGTCTGTTTCATCTACTGTCAAAAACTTGAAGAGACTGCACACCCTGTAATCCCAGCATCCCAGAGCCTGAGCCAGGAATATTACAAACTGGAGGGCAGCACAAACTGTAAACCTGAAACTTTGTTTCCACAAAATGAAAATAAACAAAGCCCTTGTACTAGCATCCTGCCACTTACTGAAAAGCAGGTAAATTTCAATTTTAATCAAAGTTATAAAACTCATAGCCCTTCCTGGGTCTCAGTTTCCCTATACAGAAAGTGATAAATTTAACCTAGACTATTTTCAAGACCTTATTTGGCTTTAAGTTTTTGGAACTATGATTTCCTTACTGTGGGTCAAATTTAACCACTTTTAGAACTGGAATCCATGAGGATTGTAGTAATAAAACATCATAGGTGATGAGATGCTGTATAACAACAGAAAAGGTTGTATTTGCACACTCAACTTAAGGCAAACCTTCAAAGTGATTGCAATAAGAATGAATGAAACCTCACATCCTACACAGAATCAGCGAGGAGCTAGACAGAAACTTCCCATAGGTGGCTGGGAATCAGAAAGCAATACACTGTACCTACTGTCCAACCAAAATACAAAGAAAGATGGACAAGCCTTCTTCATTTTACTGCAGTGCTGAGAATAAATTCCAGAGACTAGATTCAATTCCAGGAATAATCACATGCTAGGCCAGCCCCAACAGGACTGACAAGAACTTTGCACTGTATCCCAGCCCTAAAAGATATGTTCTTAAAAGCAAAAATTAGTTCATTAAATGTCCTATTTACAGCATTAGCTGATATGCTTCTGGGAGGTTACCTAGAGGGTTTTTGTTTTTCTGACAGCCTTCAAAACCTTTTCATGAGCACTAACCTACTCCAAAGAGTTTTAATTGCTCAGCCAGACACTATTCATACTTTGCATTCCAATATATCTTGGTCAGCTTTAAGAAAGGCCTTTCTTCTGAACAATATTTTTTTGAGGAGGTAGTGGTGCTGGGCTTTAGAACCCAGGTCCTCACACAGATTAAGCACTTGCGCTACCCCTGAGCTACAACCTAGCACTTACACTGTAACTCATTAAAGGAACAAAAGCCTTCTTTCCAATATAGTACACTCTTGTCAACTGAAAACTATTTGTGACCTGATAAAGTTTTGAACTTTTTTTTTCTGTTTAAAAGGAAGATAGAAGTGATGTTACTAGGCAGAAACTAAAATAATACAATGGAAACTGACAGGGAAAACGGCATTTTTATAGAATGTGTAATGTTAACTTTCTAGGTACCTGTATGTGCTCCTGGCAAAGCACTGTTGCCACACAGATACATTTCACATGAAAAGTAACTATAAGAATGGCTGAGGAACCCAATCATCTCAGGAGCCAGCCCTGACTAGTCTCTGTCTAAACATTCTGCCCATTATGCTAACTAGCTTTTCAGGCTTTTGTCAACTGACAACACACACCAAAAAAAAAAAAATCACTTTTCAAAAGAAAGGCAGACTCTACTGTTATGATAGAGTCCACAGCACTGACTCAGAAGGGTACAATATATGAAAAAGCAAAGAAAAACAAAACAAAACAAAACAATCAAACTAGACATATTCCGGAACAGAATATAACTAGGTGAGATGTAGACATTAAGCTTTCGAAACTCACTCTCATCTTCTTTCTTCTCTGTCCATGCAAAGAGCAAAGTCCTAGGAGTTGAAGACACAAAAGAATGACCTAATGTGCTTCAGCCAGTGTGCGCTAGGTTGCTTTCAATTGCTGTGATGAAACACCATGATCAAAAGCAGTTTGAGAGCCAGGCGGTAGTGGCTGATGACTTTAATCCCAGTACTCAGGAGGCAGAAACAGGCTGATCTCTGGAATTCAAGGCCAGCCTGGTCTACAAAGTGAGTCCAGGACAACCAGAACTACACAGAGAAACCCTTTCTCAAACAAAACAAAACAAAACCCAACAATAACAAAGGCAGTTTGTGGAAAAAAAAAAAGATTTACTTGGCTTACATATCACAATCACAGTTAAGATGAAAGTGCAAAGCTGGAGCCAAAGACAAGAATTGACTCAATAAAGGAAATTCTAAGAGGCAAGTACATAGCACTAAGTGCCTACGTTTAAAAAAAAATAAAAATAAAAGGAGAGATCTCGTACTAACTACTTAACAGCACACCTAAAAACTCTAAAATAGAAAGAATAACCACACCCATAAGGAATAGATGGCAAGAATACAGAGACCCACAGCCAGACATTATGCAGAGAGGGAGAGACCTTGGAACACTCAGCCCTAAATAGGATGCCTCCATCAAATCTCTCCCCTCAGAACTCAAGGAAACTCTCTGGAGAGGAGGCAGAAAGAATGTAAGAGCCAGAGGGAATGGAGGACACCAAAAACAAAAAAAAAAAAAAAAACAAAACAAGGCCTTCTAAATCAACACGAACTCTACGAGACTGAAGCAGCATGCACAGGACGTACACAGGTGTGCACCAAGTCCTCTGCCCTTGTATTATGACTTCCAGTTTATATTTTTGTGGAATTCCTAAGTATGTGAACCAGTGCGTCTCTTGTCTCCTTTCTTGGGTTCTTCTACCTCTTTTGGACTTTGATGTGATGGATTTTTTTTATCTTATTATATTTGTTATATACTTTTTGTAAAGTGAATGGATAAATGAGGGTAAACTAGTCACTGGGGTAAAAGTTAACAACAGAACTGTCACTTATACCTACTGGAAGAAGTGAAATCAGTCTTCTCTAATAGAATAATTCTGAGTATATCAACCATTCCAGGGCAGACCTCAAATCCTGGAGCAGTTGACCAAGAAAAAAATGAACCCTACAAGATTTCTTTCAGTGCGTGCCTTTTCCCCCTAGGTTTGGGCTGTTTTTCTGTTGTACTGGCTTTCGGGTTGTTTCTGAGAAAGAAATTCAAGATGGGGGGGTGGGGGGGTAGGGAGGCATAGAAGACCTGGATGAACTTTGGGAGGGAAGGTAAGACTATAATAAAAATATATTTAAATTTACAAACTGTTTTAAATGGAAAAAATAAAACCATCATGGTTTGTGTTACACATTAATTCTTTATTCTTCAAAAATTAAGTTTGTCATGCTGGAGGGATGGCTCAGAGGTTAAGAGCACTGGCTGCTCTTCCAGGGGTCATGAGTTCAATTCGCAGCAACCAACGTGATGGCTCACAACCATCTATAATCAGATCTGGTTCCCTCTTCTGGCATACAAGAGTATATGCAGGTAAAACACTGCATGCATAATAAATAAATAAATCTTAAAAAAATAAGTTTGTCATTTTATGCAGACAGGTTTGAGTAAATGCCAAGAAAATGTATTTTAAAAATTTTTGAAATTAAAATCAAATAGGTTCGGAACTCTTAAATATAAATTTTATAGTAAATAATATAAAATTTATCCCTATTTACAAAACCTATTAGAACCTGTAGCATGATGTTATTTATCCTAAAGAATATCAAATTTAAGTTTTTATTATTGTTGTTTTTTAGAAACACTATTTATGTTGAAAATAATAAATTTGTCTTGAATTGACAAAAATAAGGCAACAAATGAAAGAAAGAAGGAAGGAATGAAAAGGAAAAAAAAATCAACCAGTCTCTACCAAGGAAGATGCATCTACATAGGAAGATGCTTCCCCTGTGTACGTGATGCAAGACCTGCCAAGACCCAAGGAAAAATCTTTCATAAGAAAATGGATTACTATGGAGAATCGAGATAGATAAGCCAAATGTCAACAAACACTGACCTACTCTTGACCCAACCCTTTCTTTTGAGATAGGATGTCATGTAGCCCAGGCCAGCTTTAAACTAACCATCCAAGAACAATGTTGTACTTTTGATCCTGGTACCTTCAAAATGTTGAGATTACAGTAATGTACCCAGCTCATGTGGTGTTGATGATCTACCCCAGCTTTGCACTATAAGCAGTGTTATGAGCTACAGCATCAGCCTTCCTCAACTCTCATTCCCTCCACACTTCTTTGCAATGGTATTAGGGGTTGAATCTAGAGACTTTTTTTTCTTTTTTCTTTTTATTAATTACAGTTTATTCACTTTTTATCCCCCTTGTAGCTCCCTCCCTCCCAATCCTACCCTCTGTCCCCCTTCTGTATCGATGCTCCTCCCCCAGTCCACTAATGGGGGAGGTCTTCTTTTACTTCCTTCTGTTCCTAGTCTATTAGGTCTCATCAGGAGTGGCTGCATGTCTTGTTCCCGCCTGGTAAGGCTGCTTCCCCGTCAGGGGGAGGAAATCAAAGAGCAGGCCAATCAGTTCCTGTCAGAGACACTCCCTGTACCCATTACTATGGAACCCACTTGGACACTGAACTGCCATGGGCTACATCTGTGCAGGGGTTCTAGGTTATCTCCATGAATGGTTCTTAGCTGGAGTATCAGTCTCAGAAAAGACCCCTGTGCCCAGACTTTTTGGATCTGTTGCTGTCCTTGTGGAGCTCCTGTCCTCTCCAGGTCTTACTGTCTCCCCCTTCTTTCATAAGATTTCCTGAACTCTGCCCAAAGTTTGGCTATAAGTCTCAGCATCTGCTCTGATATCCTGGGGGACTTTTATTTTTTTGTATGTTAAGCAAGCAAGCTCTCTAACACTGAGCCACACTCCCAATCCTTACTGCCTACTCTAAAGGAGATGACTCTTGTAGAACCTTCCAAAAACAGGTTCACAAGCGGTTTCTAAAACAAATGTACGTCCCCTTTTAAGATTAGAGAAATAGTAGACACGGTGGCACATCCCTTTAATCCTGGCAAAGGCAGGAGGATAATGAGTTTGAGGTCAGTCTCAGCTACATATTAAATTACAGGACAGTCTGTACTACACAGAGAGGACCTGCCTCAAAACAAACTTAAAAAACTTGAATTATAACTATGTCAGCACCTAAGCACTTGTTGATTTTACAGAGGACCTGAATTTGGTTACCAGAACCTACATGATGGCTCATAAATATCTGTAACTCCAGTTCCAGAGGTTCTGATGCCCATTTCTGACCTTCACAGGCACCAAGCATACAACATAGTGCACAGACAAACATGCAGGCAAATTACTCATATACAAACAAACAAACAAATAATGACTATATCAGAGTTCTAGCAGTGTCATTTGTTATCAGATACTCAACAGCTTAGAAAATTGGGGGATCAAGAAAAGTGGCAAAGAAGACATCAAAAGCAGCACCCCTTACTTTGCAGTCATTCTAAGCAAACACTGATTTTGATTTTAAATCAATACCACTGAAAGCACACACATACACACAACCAAAAAACAGATTTGGGGGGTCAAACATATGCTATAAGTCACTCAAGGCCACACAGCTAATTGGTGGTAAACCATAAATATCAAAAAAATGTCATGTTCTCTCCTGGTATCCCTATGGCAAAAGGACTTTTGTTTGTTTGTTTGTTTGTTTGTTTGTTGAGCTGTGTTGGGAACTGAACCGTAGAGCCTTGCACATATCAGGCAAACACTTTCCCACTTATCTACATTCACAGGCCCACAAACAGATTTTTATATCGTGTAATATATTTAGCATTTAAATATTTAAGACACATACAACAAGCTTCTCAAAATATAGCCAACTTAACTTCAGTAACATAAATATCCACAAGAGATACATAAAACTAAGCTGTTCCTTGAGCTAGCCATACTAAAATTGAAGATAGCTGCATCATCGGGGAAAATGGAGCTAAAGATCATCTGTGAAAAGCACTAAGCCATTCTAAAACATCAATACAAATTTTTTTCTTTTCTTTTCTTTTTTTTTGGTTGGAGGTTGCTTGAAACAATGTTGGGAATAGAACCCAAAGCTTTCTGCATGTTAGGCAAGCATGCTACCAGTAAGCCACATCCTCCAGTCTTCAATCTGGGTAGTTAGTTATATAGCAGTATTCATTCTTCAAAATATAGAGGAAAGTTTGCCCGGAATAACATTTTTCCATTCATTCAAGAGGGTCTATCTTTTTTTCTCTTGTATTTGTTTATGTGTATGACTGTTTTGCCTGCATGTATATATGTGTACAATGTGCATATTGTGTCTGGGACATCAAAACAGGCTGTTAAAACAGGCTGCCAGATCTCCTGGAACTGAAGTTTAGAGTAGTTGTGAGCTGCCATGCAGGTGTTGGGAACCAACTCAGGTTATCCGCAAGAACAAGTGTTCTTACCCCACTAAACCATCTCTTCAGCCCCAAAAGTTTTCTTTCTTTTTGGAGACATAGTCTCACTATGTAGCTGTGGCTGTCCTGGTGCTCACTAGGTAAACCAGGCTCACCTTGAACTCACAGAGATCCACTGTGTAGCCCTATCAGACCTGGAACTCACTAAAATCAGCCTGCCAGTAATTCCCAAGTGTTGGGCTTAAAGGCATGTCCAACCAAGCTTAGCCCTTTCTTTAAAGATTTTTAAAAATTTATTACTTACTACCATTGGCAGTACTGTTGTGTATATCTGAATGTGAACATTTATGTGCCATGGCGTACATATGGAGAACAATGGACAACTTTCTGGAGTCAGGTCTCTCTTTCCAACTTGCTATTTCTGCCGGACTGTGCTGTGTATTCCAGGCTACCTGACACAAAAGTTTCTGGGCAATTCTCTGCACAAGCACCTTTACCCACCTTGCCCGCCCCCGAGAAAGCATATCATCAACAGAGTTGATGAGACAAGAGTCAAGAGAAGCTGAGAAAGGCAGAAAGGAAATGAGGACTCCAGCAGGGCTTCTATGTATAAAGAGCTGGTGTGTATGGAAAGCAGCTGATGTCTGGTTCTGAGCCTGACGAATCCTTCCTCATCCTTCTTAACAATAAAGGCCTCTCTGCTACTACCTATGGGGTCAAAGCAGGCTGTAGCCTGTGTTTGTAAATAAAGATTTACTTAAAGACAGTCACACCTATTCAGTCAGGTACACTCTCTAGCTGCTCTTCCAGTCCTGTATGTCCAACACTGAGATGTAGTAGCAATTCAAGCCTTAAAAAATTGGACTACCAAACTCATCACAGAAAGACCTGACCAACTGCTGCCATGGCGGTATAGACTCACTTATCAACGCCACTGTCAGATGGGCTCAATCAAACAAAATTCTACAACAGAGTGGTAGGACCACTACAGCACACAACTTTACTACAGAGCTTCAGGCACTATTTTGAAACCTAAAATGTTTATATTTAAGACACAGAACAATAGAGAGTAAGACAAAGCACACTTTCCTGTCTAGGACAGATCTCTCTAGCTCTGTTCAAACTCAGCATCATTGATCACCAGTATGCTTTCAGAAGAAAACTTATTTTTTGCCCTGAAGAGATTTCACCATCAAAAAGAAATTATAAAGAATGTAGGTACTATAAAATTTTATTTGTTCCTCAAGTTTAAGAAAACTTGGGAAGCAGAAGCTGTGGCTCAATTACTAATTTTCCCAGGGTGCATGACGCCTTGTATTCAATCACCAGGACTTCATGTTAAGAACAAAAATGAAAAAATAAGTGTGGGGGCATATGCATATAATTCCAGAACTCAGGACACAGAAAATCAGAAGCAGGAGGAGTGGAAGAGGAAGGAGTGGTGTCTTAGTTAGGATTTCTAATGCTGTGATAAAAAACCATGATGAAAAGCAACTTGGGAAAGAAAGAGTTTATTTCAGCTTACAGCTTTTAGTCCATCATCCATAGAACTCTGGACAGGAACTGAAGGCAGGAACCTGGAGGCAGAAACTGAAGCAGAAGCCATGGAAAAGTGCTGCTTATAGGTTCCTCATGGTTTGTTCAGCCCCCTTTTCTTACACAACTCAGAGCCAGCTGCCCTAAGGTAGCACCAACCCCACCCCCCACTGCCCATATCTACAGACTTACAGACTTACCTATAGGCAATCTGTATGGAGGCATTTTCTTAACTGAGATTCCTCTTCCCAAATATGTGTAAATTGTGACACTTCCAATTTACAAAAACAACACCGAAGGGGAGAGGAAGAAGAAGGCAGAGAGAGAGAGAGAGAGAGAGAGAGAGAGAGAGAGAGAGAGAGAGAGAGAGAGAGAGAGAGAGAGAAGGGAAGGGGGCTGGAGAAAGAGAGAGCAAACTTGAAAGCACTAGAAAAATAACTCAGGGATAGATCACTTGACTAGCATGGGCAGGATCCTGGGTTCCATAACCATCAGAAGTAGAGAGAGGGGAGAAGGGTGAGAGAGATATAGGGAAGAAGAAAGAGGGGAAAGGAAAGAGAAGAATGTAGAGAAGAAGGGAGTGGTAAGAGTGGTAGCTCACTGAGGAGGCTGAAGCAGGAGGATCTAACGTTTGGGATCAACCTGAACCACAAAGCAAGATGCCATCTCAGAAAAGAGAGAAAGAGCAAAAACTACAAAGACCTCAGCAGTAAGGACTACACTCTCAGAGGGGATGTGCATTTGGCTTGAAGTATCCATATCCTTGGGACAATTGCCAGTAACTCTAGCTCTATATGATCCAATATATGGTCTCTGTTGTTGGTTATTAATATTCATTATTGATTTATCTTTTAGTTAATCAGCAGCTATTCCTAAACCAGCTGTATACCCAAAACACCACACAGAGACTAGGATTTACTTAATTAACCTAGAGCACAATACTGGGTGGATTACTTTACCTTAAACCTCCAAGCCCGCATAGCTTCCTCCCATTCAGAATTTCCCACATTATACTTGCTTTTAGTCATGTCTTATATCTGATTCATCTCTCCTTGTGGTTCCAAGTCCTCTCCTGCCAATCTCTGCTTTCCTACTCTTCCCCCTCTATTCCTTCTCCTCCCCTCCTGACCAGGATGTTCCACCCTATTCTCTCCATTGCATAGCATTGGCTGGTTGTTTTGTTGGCAATACAGAGAACAAATGGTGGCATGTTTACACAAACTTGAAACAGGTGATACTTAAAATAAACATCACAATGCAATGTCCAGATTGAAACTAGATAGTGGGGTAGAGAAATCAGCATTTGAATGAACAAGAGTAAATTGTATACATTCTACAAGAATATTATACCAGCAGGTCTCTGAGCATGTACTCACACTTGTAGAAGTGTACACATAATTAAAAGTTTTATACAGAAAAAAAAACTCCTTTGAAAACAAGAACAAAGAAAGTAGGAAAACAAGGAAAGTAAATTAAATCATGGGCTTTCATTCACAGCAAATAATGTGTCAACATTCGTTGACTGCTAGATGTACATACGATAACAATAAACATTAACAATCATGGATATTGGTGTGGACTTAGAACTCAACTGTGTACTGTGTTTTCTGCAGCCAAGAAAAATCCAGCCCCAGAGAACCAGCACTGGTATATCCCTGTCCAGGGCTGCCAGCTACAACCCACCTCCCTCATGTGGGATCTTGTCAGGAAAGGATACATAGGAGGCCCCAGAGAGCTTTGGAGGCAAATTACTGCTTCTTCTCTTTTCCTGCCCTTTCCCTCTCTAGGATAGGCCACCCTGCTCCCAGGGTGTTTGCCAATTAGGGAAACAGAAAGAAGGAAAAGGTAGACAGACCTGGAAAAAGTTCACAGCATCCCACTCTTGCCTCAATCCCTTTATGGAATGCAAACAGCATTCTTAAACTCTCATTGTTAGCTTTCTTGTGGAAACTAAATAACTAGATTTCCAGCCCAAACCTCCCTGGCTCTCCCAACCTTTCCTTTGGGGTAGAGCAAGAATGGTAATCCCTTTGAAAGTTCTAGACCATAGATATTTACTCATTACCAAAGATGCTGGCTACAGGCTCAAGAACAGGAAAGTGAAGGTTCAGGGCTTCATGGAGTTTATGTCAAGGCACTGTGTTCTAGATTCAACCTTAAAAATGGACCACTGTGTCCTCTGTAGCAGGAATTACCTCAAGGTCAGGGGAACAGGTAGAATAGGGGATGCTTAGGACAACGGAGTTAAAATGCAACTGTATTTTAGAGAAATCTCTATGAATCCCATATGAGTTTCTAGGAATTCCTTGAAATAAAAACACATATGGACTTTGTGTGTGGCCTAATGAACCATAGCTTCTAGTCTTCCATGCACAAGGCCCTATGTTCCATCCTCAGCAAAGGAAAAACAAACAATACACATTGAGCAAAATAATAAGCAAAAGAAAAATACAAGTTCTAAATTTATAAGGCTTGAAGAATAAAAAAAAAAAAAGGCTGGTGTGATGGTTCAGCAGGTTATGGGGCTTGTCTCCAAGCCTTATAACATGGATTCAATCCTCAGTACCCACAAAGTGGAAGGGCAGAACTAGCTCCTGCAAGATGTGTTCCTTCTAGCTCCCCTTCTTAGCCTTCTCGTTCCCTCCCTTGCTGCTCTCTCCCTCACATACAATAACTATGATAAAAAAATGAATAAAAAGAAATATATTAAAGTCATAATTGAAAAAAATCATAATTCATTGTTTATCATATTAATTGTCAAATTATAACATGAAACTTTAACATCAAATTACAGTAGAGCCAGGCATGGCAGTTAATGCTTATAACTCCAGTACTCAGTATTTATAATTCAGTACTCAAGAAGCTAAGGCAGGCCAAGTGTGGTGGTACATGGGAACACAGAGAAACCCTGATTCAAAAAAAAATAGATAGATAGACAGACAGACAGATAGATATAAATAAAGAAGCTGAGGCAAAAAAAAAAAAAAAAAAAAAACCCTTGAGTTCCAGACCAGCTTATCCATCTCTGTCAGTGGATAACCCCTAGCTCCAGGAAAAGCTTGTAAAAGGTCCTAGGTAAATCTGAGCCAATCAGCTGCAAGTGAGACCATATATGGCTGAAGGGCCTGGAGAGTGTTGAGATAACCTGGTACCTAACCAATCAACCTATGCCTCATATAACTGCTCCTTAGCCACCCCCCCACCCACCCAATCAGAACAGAGATTAGCTCATCAGTTCTGGAAATCCCTAGTTCCCTTTAAAGAACCTGCATGTTTTTGTTGCTGCCATTTGCATGTATGCTCTACCCTTGCATGCTGGTTTACTCTGCAGAATATATGCCCTCTGCTTTTGCATACTAATTGACCCTGGGGCCTTCCCCAGTGATTCTCAAACCCTTACATATGTAGTGAGTACCAAGCCAGCCTAACCCATATACTAAGACCCTTCAGTGATTCTAGGGCCCTTCCAAGCCAGCCTAAGGTATATACTAAGACTTTGACTTAAACAAAAAAAAGACAGTAACAACAAATTTAGAACATGACCCAAATAGACAAGATAAATAAATTACATCAAAGAGGGGAACAGATGAGGATGAAACTTACTAGTATAACATGCACACTTTCTGGGTTATGTGTCCAATACCACAAAAAAGGAAGGGGATATATAATAACATTAATTTTATACATTATGAAAAATCGACATATTCTTATTATTTTTCTTTGATATGGAGGATACAATTAATTTTTTAATTATTTAAAATTTATTTATTTGAACAATAAAGTTAGGGGCTGGAGACACAGCTCAGAGGTTAAGACACTGGCTGTTAATCAAATGTCCTTAGTTCAATTCTCAGCAACAACACGGCAGATCATAGCATATAAAATGAGATTTGGTGGCCTCTTCTGGCCTGCAGGCACACATACAGGCAGAATACTTTATAAATAATAAATAATTTTTTAAAAATAAAATTATGTATATATATACATACATATACATACATATACATACATACATATATATATATATATATATATTGAGGAGGGTACATGTATGCCACTGCATAAATGTGAATGTCAGAAGACACCTTTCAGGGGAAGTCAGTTCTGTCTATCAAGGGGGTTCTGGAGGCCGAACTCAAGTTTTCCGACTGGGAAACAAGCAAGTACCTTTACTAGATGAGCCATCTTGATGGCCTACAGACATTTTTTTTTTTTAAGAAGGAGAAAAAAAATCTAAATCCATGCATGACAGTGCACACCTGTAATCCTCTAGCACTCATGAGACTGAAGCAGAAAAATCCTAGTAAGAAAACAAACAAGCAAAAATCTAACCCAGGCTACACACTGAGTTCCAGGACAGCTTGGGTCATACAGCAAGACCCTGTCATAAGGAAACAAGGCTCTGTTAAAAAAGAAGGAGGATGAAAGAAGAAGGAATACCTGAAGAAAAAATTGTTTGTGAAATCAAGTTGGATATATTTATTTGCTTTCTTAAAAACACATATTAGCTACAGAAGAGTACTAAATTATATAAAAGTATGATGACGAGTACAAGAAAAACACCCATATTCAACAACCTTAAAGCCAACATTTGGCAAATTTAGTATACTCTCTGGATTCTTCCTTCTCTTTCCTGTAGTATATGTAGTTTTACATTTAACTATAAGCAACTCTTCTACTATAAGCCCCTTATAACAGCATTTTGACCTGTGAAACACTTCAAAGAACTCTAAAGACCTAGTTTGTTTATTTTTTTAACTTTTTAGATTTATTTATTTTCTAGGTATTGACTGTTTTGCCTACATGTATGAATATACCATGTTCATGCCTAGTGCCCTAGAAGTTCAGGAGTCACACTGGAGCTGTAATTAAAGTTAATTGTGAGCTACCATGTAGGTATTAGGAATCAAATGTGTGGCCTCTGCAAGAGCAGTTAAATGCTCTTAACCGTCAACCCAATTCTCCGGTGAAAGCAGCAATAGCAGCAGCAAGAGATCTGAATCTTGAGGTAAATGTTTTCTTTTCTGCCATACATTCACAGGAATTTGAAACAAGAATCCACCCTATTGTTTTTAGTTTAATGAGCATTTTCTTACAATGAAGTATCTTCCTCTTAGTATACATAAAGACATTCTTTCAACTTTTAAAAAACAGTAATATAAAAAAGGGGCATCACTCTGAGAGTACCCAATCTAAGAAGCCAATCAGGGTCCAATCTGGTTAAAGGAAGAAAGGATGCCTATTTAAAGGAAGGATGTATTGCTCTGTTCTCCATGTTACCCTTTAACCTCTTTTTAAATATCTGTTTTCCCCTTTGGCAATTCCTTTGGGTATAATAGTAAGCCTATTACACCCTGACTTTGCACCAATTAACTGCCCCAAAATTCTATTCTCTCTCAGTATGTGCTAAAGTACAGAAGACCTTGTCTCCAACCGGATAGAATATAGATCTTATGTGAATGTGGAAAGTGAAGTCAAAGTTGAAGTTAGTGTTCCATGACATATCAAATGAATGCAGGAATTGAAAATAAAAAGCTGGGAAAAACAATTCTGGGTTCAACAATGGAGTCATGTGAGGGGAATTCTGAGAGCTTGTGAGAAAACTCCAAGAAAACAAGAGTCCTGTGACTTCTGTTTCTTCAAAAACATAGAACTGTTCTTGCAAATGTTTTTTGTGTTCCTCCCAGGTGTGGTAAACAGGAGTGAGGTTACTTCAACTGTTGTTAGTCATATATTTTGCCACATACAGCTTGTCCTTATGATTTGTACACTTTACTTGGGTGATACTGTTTTTTTTCCATATTTTAAAAATTTTTTTTCTTTATTACAATTTGTTCAATTTGTATCCCAGCTGTAGCACCCCCCCTTATCTCTTTCCAATCCCCCCTCCCTCCTAGCCTCCCATGACCCTTCCCGAGTCCACTGATAGGGTATGTTCTCTTCCCATTCCATCTGACCATAGCCTATCAAGTCTCATCAGGATTGGCTGCATTGTCTTCCTCTGTGGCCAGGTAAGGCTGCCCTCCCCTCAGTGGAAGGTGATCAAAGAGCCAGCCACTGAGTTCATGTCAGAGACAGCTCCTGTTCCCATTGATAGGGAACCCACTGGGAGACTGAGCTGTCATGGGCTACATTTGTGCAGGGGGTCTAGGTTATCTCCATGCATTGTCTTTGGTTGGAGTATTGGTCTCACAAAAGACCCCTATGCCCAACTTTTTTGGTTCTGTTGCTCTCCCTGTGGAGCTCCAGTCCCCTCCAGGTCTTTCTAGCTTGCCTTTCTTTCATAAGATTCCCTGCACTCTGCCCAAAGTTTGGCTATGAGTCTCAGCATCTGCTTTAATACACTGCTGGGTATCGTCTTTCAGAGACCCTCTATGGTTAGGCTCCTGTCTTTTTCTTTGCTTGCTTTTATCCTCTTCTGATATCTATCCCATTTGCCTTTCTGAATAAGGATTAATCATCTTACCCAGGGTCCTCCTTCTTGCTTAGTTAGCTTCTTTAGCTGTACGGATTTTAGTATGTTTTTCCTATTTTATAGGTCTAATATCCACTTATAAGTGAGTATATACCCTGTGTGTCTTTCTGCTTCTGGGTTACCTCACTCAGGATGATCTTTTCTAGTTCCCACCATTTGCCTGTAAATTTCATGATTTACTTGTTTTTAATTGCTAAGTAGTATTCCATTGTGTAAATGTATCACAATTTTTGTAACCATTCCTCAACTGAGGGACATCTGGGTTGTTTCCAGCTTCTGGCTATTATGAATAAAGCTGCTACGAACATGACTGAGCAAATGTCCTTGTTGTATACTTGAACATATTTTGGATGTATTCCTAAAATATATAAAGAACTCAGTAAGTTAAACAGCAAAAAATAAAGTAATCCAATTAAAAAATGAGTTACAGAGCTAAATAGAGCATTCTCAATACAGGAATACGGAATGGCAGAGAAACACTTAAAGAAGTAAATGCTCAATGTCTTTAGTCATCAGGGAAATGCAAATCAAAATGACCCTGAGATTTCACCTTACACCCATCAGAATGGCTAAGATCAAGAACTCAAGTGACAACAGATGCTGGAGAGGATGTGGAGAAAGGGGAACCCTCTTTCACTGCTCCTGGGAATGTAAACTTATACAACCACTTTGCAAATCAGTCTGGCAGTTTCTCAGACAATTAGGAATAATGCTACCTCAAGATCCACTCCCAGGCCTATATCCAGAATATGCTCAAGTAACTCTGTTCTTAACATTCAAGAGTACAAATTACCTGGTGCTCTGAATTGCAGGAGGCTTTATAGTCTGACTTATTTTTAGGCCCTACTCTCCCAGGTTCAAGCAGCCAGCTACAGTGGTAAACATCTGGGGGTCATAGCTCAGTGTCACATTACTTGCCTACATGCAAAATGAAGCCTTGGGTTTAATTTCTAGGGAAAAAAAGAAAGAAAGAAGAAGGAGAGAGAGAGAGAGAGAGAAAGGGAAAGAGTAAGAGAGGAAAGGAGGGAGGACTGAAGGAAGGAGAGAAGGAAGGAAGGAAGGAAAAAGAAGCAACATGTTTGTCTCAACAAGAAGGTAATAATCAGTCTGTCTAGGGAGTTTACTTTGATCTTCCTCTTGGATTTCCTTTCAAATGTCTTTTATATTAATGAATTAATTAATTTACATCGAATAGTAGCCCCTCCCTCCTCTCCTCCCAGTCCTACCCTCCCTGCCTCTTCCCCCTTCCCTTTCCCCTATTCCTCAGAAAAGGAGGCTCCCTCCCACCAGTACACTGCATCTCATCAAGTCACATCATAACTGTGCACAGCAGTCCTCTTCTTTTCTGGCTTGGGGAGACAGCCCCTTCAGGGGGAAGTGATGAAAAAAACAAGCAATAACTGTGTTTTTGAAATTAACTTCTATGGGCTAGAGAGATAACTCTGCAGTTAAGAGCACTCCCTGCTCTTCCAGAGGACCCTAGTTCAATTTCTAGCACCAACAACAGAGAGCTCACAAACACCTGTAACTCAAGATCCAAGGAATAGAATGCCTCCAGCCTCTTGGGCAACTGAACTCACATTTACGTATCCACATATAGACACACACTCAAACACACCTATACATAATTTAAAGTAATAAACATAAATACAGATTCAGTGCAATTCCCATCAAATACCAAAACAATTCTTTACAGACCTTGAAAGAATAATTCTCAGCTTAACATGGAAAAAGAAAAAAGCCCAGAGTTGCTAAAAAAATCTTGGACAACAACAAATCTTCTGAAGGTATCTCCATCCCTGATCTATACTATAGAGCAACAATAATAAAAACTGCATGGTACTGGCATAGAAATAGAATGGTGGATAGAATCGAAGACTCACACACACATACGGATACTTGATTTTTTGACAAAGAAGCCAAAACAATACAATGGAAAAAAGATAGCATCTTCAACAAGTGGATGTCTACATGTAGAAAAATGAAAATAGATCCATATTTATCACCTTGCACAAAACTAAAGTCCAAGTGGATCAAAGACCTCAACATAACACCAAACACATTAAATCGGTTAGAAGAAAAAGTGGGGAAGAGCCTTGAAATCATTGGCACAGGAGACAACTTCCTTAACAAAACACCAACAGCACAGGCTCTAAGAGAAACAATCAATAAATGGGACCTCATGAAACTGAAAAGCTTCTGTAAAGCAAAGGACATTGTCATCAGAACAAAACCACAACCTACAAACTGGGAAAGATCTTCACCAACCCTTTATCTGACAGAAGGCTAATATCCAGAATATACAAAGAACTAGAAAAGGTAAACACCAACAAACCAAGTAATCCAATTTAAAAATGGGGTACAGAGATAAACAGAGAATTCTCAATAGAGAAATATGGAATGGCAGAGAAACACTTAAAGAAATGTTCAACATCCTTAGCCATCAGAAAGATACAAATCAAAATGACGCTAAGATAAAAAAGTCAAGTGACAACACATGCTGGAGAAGAGATGGAGAAAGGGGAACCCTCCTCCATTGCTGGTGGGAATATAAACTTGCACAACCACTTTGGAAATCAATCTGGTGCTTTCTCAAACAATTAGGAATAGTGCTTCCTCAAGATCCAGCTATAACACTCCTAGGCACATATCCAAAATATGCTCATCTACAGAAGGACATTTGCTCAACCATGTTTGTAGCAGTTCTATTCGTAATAGCCAGAATATGGAAACAATCTAGATGTCCCTCAATGGAGGACTGGATACAGAAATTGTGGTACATTTACACAATGGAATACTACTCAGCAATTAAAACCAAGTAAATCATGAAATTTGCAGGCAAATTTGCAGGTGGGAACTAGAAAAGATCATCTTGAGTGAGTTAACCCCAAATCAGAAAGACACACATGGTATTTACTCACTCATAAGTGGTTATCAGGCATATAATATAGGATAAACATATTAAAATTTCTACTCCTAAAGAAGCTAAACAACAAGGAAGACCCTAGGGAAGATGCTCAATCCTCATTCAAAAGGGCAAATGCGATAGATGTCAAAAGCAGAAGACAGGGAACAGGGCTGTAGCCTACCACAGAAGGCCTCTGAAAGACTCTACTGATTGAGGTATCGAAGCAGAGGCTGAGACTTAGAAGCAAACTTTGGGCAGAATGCAGGGAATCTTATGAAAAGAGGGGGAGAATAGAAAGACCTGGAGGGGACAGAAGCTCCACAAGGAGAGGAACTGAGCCAAAATAACTGAGCCCTGGGGGCCCTGCAGAGAATGATACCCCAACCAAGGACAATGCATGGAGAGGACCTATAATCCCAGCTCAGATGTAGCTCATAGACTCAGCATCTAAGTAGGGTCCCTAGTAAGGGGAACAGGTTCTTTCTCTGGCATGAACTCAGTGACAGGCTCTCTGATCACCTCCTCCTGGGGAAGAGGGGACACAGCCTTTGCCAGGCTACAGAGAAAGACAATGCAGCAAGTCCTGATGAGACCTGAGAGGGAGGGAGGGCAGGATTGGGAGGAGACGAGAGAGGGACCACAGCCAGACTACAAAATGAATAAACTGTAATAAATGATAATAAATAAATCTTTTAAAGCATCTAATATTTAAAAACAGAAAATTACCAACATCCAGCTTGTGACTTGCAAACTTACAATGTACCACAACACATTTAACAAGAGCAAGCCTCTAAGTAATAACTGTGTTAAGGAAGCCAGGCAGAAAAGAAGAGACTTGGTATAGAATTACATTTGCATGAAACTCTGAGTAGAATGTGGTGGTAAAGAAGGCCTGTAATCCCAACACAGGCTGAGGCATCAGGATAGAGTTCAAGGCCAGTATGAATTACACAGTAAGTTTGAAAGAACCTTGTTTAGTGAGACTCTATCTCTAAGACAGAAAACAGTATTTTATGACATTCTAGAAAATGCACACTAACCTATCATGGCAGACATTCATGTTGGGGATGAGTGTCAGTTAGAAGGGACACAATTCCAATGGTCTTATGGGGCTGAGGGGATAATCTTGTTGCCCCTCACACAAGCCACATGAACAAACAAGATTTTCTTTCTGGTCAGATTCAACATCTGGTTAGGAAATGTGAATGACAAGAAAATGACCAATTCCTAGGATATACTTCACCTAAACTCAAGAAAGAAACCCATGGGAAAATGCTCCCATTCCTCCAAGCCACTGCATTATCCACTCAGATTTGCTTGTAGGACACACACATCAGCTGTTGCTGTCCTAGACACCAATTAGGAAATGACAGAAATAATTAATACTCAGTGTAACTCAATATTGCTCAGTGATGTGTATCTCTATGCCTACAGGCACCTGGTGAAATTTCAGTCAGGAAAAAGATGCAGCTCCTTTCATGCATCTGACTTTAGTTTGGT
Source organism: Pachyuromys duprasi (assembly GCA_028658305.1). Taxonomy (NCBI): domain Eukaryota; kingdom Metazoa; phylum Chordata; class Mammalia; order Rodentia; family Muridae; genus Pachyuromys; species Pachyuromys duprasi. The sequence continues at coordinate 25,543,912 of CM053742.1, read as the reverse complement.
TTCAGATTTCTTCTCATTAGACTAAAAGTGGGGGCATGTGTGTGTGTGTGTGTGTATTTGTCTGTCTGTCTCTGTTGAGACAGGATCGCACTATGTAACCAATATAAGCTTAGAATCACACTGTAACCCATGTTGGCCTTAAATTCATGATTCTCCTGACCCTACATCCAGAGTGATGGGATAACAAGTGTATATCACTAAGGTAGCTAGAAGCTGTGTTTTTGTGGGTGATTTCTCACTTGTGACTTTATGATGATGTTGTAAAGAAACAGCATCACAAGGAAGAGGTCCTCTTGGACCAGAAAAAAATGTTTTTCTAACTAAACTGTGGAACACTGGAACACTGAAATTATCTTTAAAACTTTTGTCTTTTGCCAGATTTAGTGACACAGGAGTCAGGAAGCAGGAGGCAGTTAGCAGTCAGGAGTCAGGTGGATTTCTGTGGGTTCAAAGCCTGCCTGGTCTACAAAGAGAGTTCTAGGACAGCCAGGTCTCTGTTACACAGAGAAACCCTGTCTTGAAAAACCAAAAGAAAAAAAACAAGGTCTTTTGTTTTCATTCGCCTTGCATTTGTCTGTACTGGACTTCCTATGGAACTTGGAGAACAGTGATGTGAATACCAATCTAATCCAAGATTGAGGGAGGATCAAACTCAAGATCCTGGTTGACACACTGAAGCCATCTCCAACCCCAAAAACATTACTCAATGAAAACAAAAGGTAAGTATAGTTGTTCCCTACATAGATTCTTTCCTGCAAATTATAACAGGTCCTTCCTTAGTTGTTATGATTTGATCTATGTATCAAAGGTTTGTGCACCCCAAGGCTCACTGTGATTGAAACAGACAATAATAAACTACAAATACAACAAGCCTTTTATATATCATTTGCAGCTTCCTGAATGTCAGCATTGATCCATCTCCAACCAGCTATCCATATTTAAACCCTGAGGACACTCAGTGCTCTAATACCCTCCAGTAATGCTTGGGACCACCCAATCCTAGCTTTTCTGCTCATTTAACTAAGCCACTCCGCAAGCAAAGGCCCAATACAAGGAATCCACAGTGTAAGGCTGGAAATAGCAATTGCAGTGCCCCATTGAAAGTGTCTTGACTGGCCCTTGAAATGTCTTGGGAGCACTGCTGCTCTTTATTGACACACTGAGCTCAGGATTTGGACAAAATAATGAGATGTTCAGGCAACTGAAAGGAGCTTGGGCACAGGGATACCAGACAGCATCCTACTGGAGAAAGTACATAAAGTACAGGGCACATGACCAGATATAATATATGCCTAACCTGTTAGTGTCTCCACTTTATCAAAGAGGCAAAACTAACAGAGCTCAGCTTCATAGCACAGGCCACTGCCACACTACTGCTGCTGCTGTTGAAGCACGACATTTCTGTCTAAGCCTCTTCCACATTCTACAGCATCAGAAGAGCAGAACAGGACTGGAAAGGCATACAATGTGTTTTATCTCCCAAGAAACTACTCAGAGAATATGGACAAGGCTTTATCCATTCTGTTGTCAGATTAATGATGTTACATATTTTTCTCCATATGACAAAAATCGAGAGCTACTTCCTGAGGTCAGAGAGAGGCAACATGAAACACATTTCTCAAATATTTGGTATATTTCACTAACTATCCTAGACTACATGTATAAAGGAAAAACCATCCCTGATCACAAGGGATAAAGTTTATATTCAAAAGACGTTCATGAACTGACTCCCACAAGCTACAGAGCTTACTCACTCCCAGAGCCTGGGCCATCTCTGAGGACTGTACCCATGGGGCTTGGGAAACTACTTACAGGAGCAAATAATGCAGGGTTCAGTGAAGCAAAGAAAAGGTTCAGCAGCTAATGAAGGAGACCACCCAAAGTGGTGGTCTATCCAGACAAGAAGATACATACTCAGCAGGCAGAAATGCACTGCCAGGGGGCCTTCTATAGTATGTGTGAACCTTGACAGTGCAGTGTTACCTAAAAGCTGGACACAAAAAGTCAATGTTATATGATTCTACTTACAGGGAATGTCGATAGCAGGCCCAATCAAAGAGTTAGAGAGCAGACTCTTGGCTGTCTGGGGATAGGGCAGGAGAAGAGATATGTGCTTCAGAGGTATAAAACATGACTTTGGAGGGCGGGATGGAAATGTCCTGAAATTCTGTCATAATGGATGCACAAACTCTGAATTTACTAAGTCACTAAACTTAAAACTAGTAAACTTGTGGACCTGGTGGCACAGGGCCCTCTAACTCCAGCTATTTGGGAGACTGAGGCAGGAATAGTGGAAATTCAAACACTGCCTGACCTACAGAGTGAATGTCAAGCTAGTCCAAGCAACTTTAGTGACACTGTGTGTCAAAAATCATTAAGGAGACTAGGGATCTATCTCACACAAGAGATCGTAGGTTTGGATTCAAGTACTTGTAGTGCACACAAAAAGAGAACAGGTAAACTTAATATTATAAAAATGGCACACCTCCATAGAGTTCCGAAAGAAAAGAAAGGCACTGAACATGATAATTTTAGCATCTGGGATGTTGGCTGAGACAGAATGAAAGGAGTCCCTGTCTTGAAGGGATGAGGAAAAGAAAGAGAAATGCCACTGAGACTACAAAGGGCAGCTAGAGAGGGAAGACAGAGATTCCAAAAAGACGTGAGAGTGACAGTCTGAAATGTTGTTAACAATTTCTACTTCCGATATGGTGAGCAGCTTTTTTCAGTAAGGCAATGCATTAAGCTCTACAGACTATGGCAGCAGTTCTCAACTTGTGGGTTGCGGCCCCTTTGGCAAACATCTCCAAAATTATTTACATTATGATTCACAACAGTAGCAAAATTACAGTTGTGAAGTAGCAAGAAAAATAATTTTTTGGTTGGGGGTCACCACAACATGAGGAACTATATTAAAGCATCAAAGCATTAGGAAGGTTGACAACCAATGGACTATGAAAACAAAGCTGCAGATGTTTCATCAGTGGTTTGAAGAGGATATGGTTCTTGTTTCACTTGAGGTCACTTGTCTTTGGAAAACAGGTGCCTGGGTGAAGGAACTTAGGAATTGGCCAGCAAGCAAGCTGCCTTGGGCCTCAAGTTTTAAGGAGCTAGCAAGGAGCTTCCAGCATCATCTGTGCTACATGCTTCTCAGTTCCCCAGATCTACAGGCTGCAGCAGGCTAAGAACAAATCCCTCCATAAGTTGCAGTAGCTATGGGGAATGTGCCCCCAATGTGCAACAAGGCTTCCAGGCTGGGCTCCATAGCAAGGTTCTCCTCATACCTGAAACTAAAGGGAACTCCAGATCCTACCAGCTAAACTCAGTGAACACTGTTTATCCTCCAAACAGAAACTACCCGTCAGAGCCAGGGGAAAGGTGGAACAATGTGGACTTGTTCATCCAGTCCCTAGGGCAGGTCCAGGGAACTTCCACAGACTTAGTTTCTAAAATCAAAATTCCAGTATATACTTATGCTAAAAGACACAAGCCTTCTCCCAGGCAGTCTTTATGAATATACCAATTCAAGATTATTAACAATAGTTTGCTAAAACTTAGCATGCCACATGCTTTTTCTCAACTATACACTGCATTCCTAACATATTCTCAAGCAAAGTAAATGAATCTGTTGTGGGTCTCACTCCCTTAGAACAGCAAGCTGCTAAAAGAAGTACTTGAACCCATGCTTAGCAATACACCACATATATATCCACCCTTTCTCTTATAAACTTTTACTCTTCAGAAGCAAACTCAAAGCACAGAATCTTTGTGTACAGTTTCCTGACACCCTGTTAGGAAATGAAAATACAACACTGTATTTACATTAAATATTGTCATGCTGCATTTTCCCCCTTCACTGAGGAGTCTGTCAAGTTAACATAACAAAACCTTCTCTCCATAAGTATACATTCATTCTCTGAAAAATCTGTTGGACTCTGTGGGTACTAAAGCATGACCTTGACTGGCTGACCCAGAAATATCAGCATCCACCTCTCAATGGAGGAAGCTGCCCACAGCAGGTGCTGGGTGGAGTTTCAGAACAAATTCAGTCAGTGCAAAGGGAATCAGACAGCACCAGGCACAGACAGGGCCACTTGATAACAGCTCCTCTCCCTCTCCCCAGAACAGCTCTCAACAAAGAAAGCCCCAGGACAGGCTTTGCATACTTCTAAGGAATTCAATGCTCATTTTGTGTGCTGGTGGCTTTCAGGCACTGTTGGCTTTTAGCATTAGAAAATTTTTCTGCTTAGTCTCCACCTCAAAAACATCACAGCCCTTGCCGCATCCCTTCCTGAACTCCCCAAAAGGCTCAAAGTAAACTTCCTGCGATGCAAGCACATTTGTAGAATTTGGCACAGGAGAACTGTGGCACTAACCGTCCCTCAAAAGGGACTCTAAGTGATTTTTCTATCTTGGCACTGGAGAGCTACACTACTCAGTCTATTCTCTTCACTTGGTTCCTTCTTTGCCTATCCTCTTCCGTCATCTTGGATCTTTCTTGTTTTTTCTTCCCTCATCTCCTCCCTGACCTTTCCCTTATTTCTCTCTGGGTAACATCTCATCCAGCATCCTCAAGGATAAATCTCTACCAAAAAGAAACCTGCAGTTCTCCACCTCTATTCCCCTGAAGGTGGGTGAGGCCACCCGCCTCATGGACAACCCCAGGTGCAAACAGAAAAAGATATGACAGATTTTAAAGGTAGTCTGGCCACTACATGTTATTCACATAAAGCATGTAACAATCTGTAGGCAGCTACCCCAGTGGGGCAGAGTATAAGCACACTACACAAGGAAACGGAAGGAAAACAAGCCAACAGGAGAGGTGACAATGCCTGTCTATTACCAAGGAAAGAGTTGGAATTAAAAGCACAAGAGAAAGTTCTTCATTGCACTAAATATAAACATAGAGACTGGAAGACTATGCGGAAAGATTTCAAGATTAATCAATGTGAAAGGTTCCTGTGTTAATTTCTACCTCATCTAAATCTGTGGTTTGTCCCTATGCCACACCTGGCTATGGTTTTGTTTTTGCCCGTTAAAAATGTCATCAGGGAGATGCAAATCAAAACAACCCTGAGATTTCACCTTACACCCATCAGAATGGCTAAGATCAAAAACTCAAGTGACAATGCATGCTGGAGAGGATGTGGAGAAAGGGGAGCGAGCTCCACAGGGAGAGCAACAGAACCAAAAAATCTGGGCCCAGGGATCTTTTCTGAGACTGATACTTCAACCAAGGACTATGCATGGAGATAACCTAGAACCCCTGCACAGATGTAGCCCATGTCATCTCAGTGTCCAAGTGGGTTCCCCAGTCCCCAGTAAGGGGAACAGGGGCTATCTGTGGCTCAGTGACAGGCTCTCTGATCACCTCCCCCTGGGGGGGTGGCAGCCTTGCCAGACCACAGAGGAGGACAATGCAACCAGTCCTGATGAGACCTGATAGGCTAGAGTCAGATAGAAAGGGAGGAAGACTTCCCCTATCAGTGGACTAGGGGAGGGGCATAGGGGAAAAGAGGGATGGAGGGTGGGATTGGGAGGAGACAAGGGTGGGGACCACAGCCAGGATACAAATTGAATAAATTGTAATAAATATAATAATAATAAAAGAAAAACAAAAATGTAAATGAGCATTTCACTGTCATTTCTAAAATGGTATTTGTAGGTGAATGGCTAGGATTGGCTGGCAGACTGAAATAAATACATATGGCTTTCTTTAAACCACAAAAGTACCAGAGATGTTAAAATACAAAAGGAGAATCCAGGCAAGGCAGCCTGTGTCTGTAGTCCTAGCTTTTTGAAAGATGAGATGAGAGGGTCACCTGAGTCCACAAATTCAAAGGCCAGCCTAGGCAACACAGTAAGACTGTCTTTAATTCCAAAAAATATACATATATACATATGCATGTATACACATTTATAGGTAGTGCATGTTGTCATGTTTTTTATTATAAACTATTTCCTATAGGTGAATGTGTTCATTGGTTCCTAACTGGTTAGGAACTTTAGAAAGTGAGACCTTGCTAGAGGAAGTAAAATAGTAGAAGCATATGAGTCTACAACATCATATGGATATAAGGAAGAGATCATCAAAGTTGATGTTTCCAAAATCTAACCTAGAATTTATGAGTATGCCAGCTGAATCTTCAACCTCCAGTTTGAGACTGCACAAATCTGGGTTGAGGTCTGAGACTCCCCATGTCTGGATGTTCTCCTAGATCAGGCCTCCATGCTGCAAGGCACTTTAGCAGAATGCAGCCCCTTTGGTCCTCTGTCTCTCAGCCCTGCAGCACCATTCACTTTCCAGACCTGCTGTTCTATCCATTGCCCAATTTCCTTGAAGCTATTTGTTTAAAAACCTATTAGCTCCATTCACAGTAAAGACTGCTCCTTTCCTTTCCTGTGACTTCTTGGTCACTAGAATGCAAAGTTTCCCTCTACCACCATGCCAGGCATAAAGAGAACATGGTCTCCTGGTACAGAAAACATATTTAGGACCTACCAGACGGGGCCATTAGCCAAGTGTACATAATTTCACTATTAAATTTTGCAATGTATGTTTGGTGTTTGGCTGTTAATCTCTATCAAGAATTAAGGCAACTAAGGGCTAGAGAGATAAGTTCAGAATTCTTTCAGAGGATCCAGGCTTGGTTCCAAGCACCCACATGGTGCCAGAGCTCATGACAATTCAAGCTATCGCCTCCAGGCTGTTAAACCAAAGAAGAGACAGGTGAATGGAACCCCAATATCTCCTTCAAGCGCATGTCACCTTTTCCTAAGGAGGCTCCAGTTCTGAAAGGTCCCACCACCTCCAAATCACGCTACAAGCTTGAAGCCAATAAAGGCTAGAAGATGACTTAGTGGATAAAGTACTTGGTATGCAACCATGAAGAATGGAATTCAAATCCCTAGAACCTATATAAAATCAGATGCAGAAGCAAGCACCTGTAATCCCACTGTGCTTACTCCTCAACTAGCCTGGCATGTTCTGTGGTGACCAAGAAACCTTGCCTTGAACAAGAGAGACCTGGATTTGAGGTTGTCTTTTGACCTTCACAGTCCCTACCTGTATGTGGTCAAACATACAAACAAAAACATATTGTGATTGAAACATTCTAGAGTCTGATGAATGGTGGATGAGTGCTAACTCAAAGGGAAGCCATTTTGAACTTAATTACCTTGGTGAAATTTGCTCACGCAATCCTCTCATGGTACCAGAAGTACAACTTAAAAAAGAAATGTCCGATTAAAAAAAAAAAATAAAGGCTAGGAAATGCCCTTTTCCTAGGGAGGCACATTGTTCTGGACACTTTCCTGGCAGATAAACTATAAAAGGTTGCCTTTTATTAGTGTTGGAGATAAACACAGGAAGCAGAGAAGTTACAATGTAACTGTCTCTTAAACTCATTAATCTTCCCGTCCCCAGCAGCGCTTCTGCAAACAAAATCTCACAAGATTCTCACCATACTATGAGAACCAAAACAGCTTTTTGCTACAATTAAAATTTCCCCCTGAATTATATTATAAAAATTTTTTCACCCTATCATAGAATGGTTAGCATAGCCCTCTCCCTCAGCAAAGAAGTACAGCCTGATAGGCAAGGAAACCCAGGCAAAGGAAGCTGGTATTAAATACATTCCCACAGGGATAGGGGTGGAACAATAGTAGAAAGCTTGCTTAGCAGTACAACTAGGACTCCAGCCCCAGAAATGATACACATCTTTTTGAGCCCTTTCATTTTATTCCGCAGTCACTCATATTTAACTATTGCATGACCAAGGATGGGAATATTACATTTATTTGTGTGTGTATGACATGTACAGTGGTTAAGTGCACACCATGCCACATGTGTAGAAGTCATAGGACAATTTGCAGGAGGAATAACTTCTCTCCTATCATGGGATCCAGGAATCAAACTGAGTTTTGTGCTTTTACCAGTAGAGCCATCTCCCTAGCTCCCCCTTTAGTAACAAATTAAATTTTCTAGATAGATACCTTAAAAGCTATTCCAACCACGAATTATCCCACAGCCTCTGTAGGTTGATATTTAGGGAGATTTGTTCAAATCTATTGCAAGCCTAGTGAACTTTTACCAAAACCTTTGCTGCTTTTCCGTTATTTGTATGTAAAAATGAGATACTTAATTCCAAAAGGTGAAGCTTTCTTCCTCCTTCCCTAAAAACACCTCCCACAGGCACACACCTTCATTTATTTACTCACTCAGTCCTGAGAATATGTGAGAGACTGGTGCCCCAGGGACAGACTGCTAAATACCACTCCACAGGAGACTTTGGGGAACACTTGTCTTGTAGAATATTTGTCTTGGAGCTTTTCTCACTATTTGAGCAGTAACTGAACATCCCTAACAGTAGAAAACAGCCACCCTGCCAGGCTCAGACCAGACCAGACAAGACTAGCTAAGACCCTGCATAGTTCAAAAGGGCAGATTCTTATGTGCTGGGATCATAGAAGCACAGCAGAACTGCTGATCCATGCAGCCACATTCCAATACCCAGACTGCTTCCTTGCCTTCCTCCATGTTCCTTAAGGGGAACTCTAGGAACTAGCTAAGAAGTTTTCATGAAATTATCTTTATCCAAATAAATGATTTCTTGGAATGGATGATGGAGGGGGTGTCGAAAGGAGGGGGAAGAAAGGAAAGAAGGATAACAGTGAAAAGGAAAGGAAAAATATCTATGACGGATTTCTATGTTTAGAAATCCCTGCTCTTGCTGTAAATTTACTTTTGTATTGTTTAAACTTAAAAGATGAGAGAGAAATCAGTATGTATGAAATCCCCATTCACTTAAAACCTAAGTATTGCAGCTGAATATTAAGACTGACCTCTGTAATTACAGCACTAGGCAGGAGATTTCTGAGTTTGTCAAAGCCAGCAAGGGACTCCTTCAAAAATAAAAAAAAAACAAATGGAAGCTAGGGATGAGGATCAATGGTAGAGTTCTTTGGTTATCAACTGCCAAAATCCTGGTTCCATTCTAGCACTGCAAAAATAAAACATAAAACCCTTAAGTTATTTTTCCACTTACTTCTGAAACATAATTATAAAATCACTATATAGATCCAGCCTGACCCTAGGAAAAGTAACTGCTAAAAACTAATTAGGTTTTCATGACTCAAGGTTACATTAATGGAAAATAAAACAACACATGTAAGAACTTTATTGTTTGTGGCAGGAATTCAAATGCCAGCTTATGAATAATAGTAAGAAGAAGGTGAGAGAAAGAAGTAGCTCAGTTGGTAGGTACTTGCCTGGCATGGGCTTAATTTCCAGTATCACATAAACTAGATATGGTAGCACATGCCTACAACCCTAAGAATTGGGACATGAAAGCAGGAGGATCAGCTTGTCCTCAGTGACATATCAATTTTGAGGTAAACTTGAGATCCTGTCTCAAGATGAAAAAGGGAAAAAAGGAAATTCCTGAGAACAAAACACTAAGAAAATTTATTTGGTCATAAAATAACAGGCTTTCATTCCGAAGTGCAAATAATTTAACAATGGCTATAAATAATAAATTTAGTTACTGATATTTGCAAAATTAAGTGGTTTATCAGATGAATAACTGTTCCTCCATGGTGATTAATATTCACACTGGGCTGTGTGAATTACCATAGTAAATTATCTTAAAGCATTAGTACTGGAATTTTGTCCTCAGAGCACTGACAGTTGAATTCAGTGGCTTTAATAGCCCAGGTTTCCCTCAAGCAGAGTCACTGAATTACTTTTCTCTCTGCTAAAAACCCACACAGGTCTCTTCTGCCCATGTTCTATAATCCCTTAAAACAGCATACATATTTCCACATAAAAACCACATATATAATTCAGTGATAGGAGGCATCCTTATCCTATACAATGATATGCCTTCCATCATCAGCACAAGAAAATAAGGAATAAAAATCCCATTGTTCCACCTAATGTTCAGCTTTGGGTCTCTGCATCTGTTTTTATCAGCTGCAGGACTGAAAGAGCCAGAGCAGTCAAAGACACCACAAGAAAACCTACAAAATCAGCTAACCTGGACCTATAGGTGTTCACAGAGACTGAACCACCAACCAGAGAACATCTAGGTGCCCCACCCACATATGTAACAGCTTACAGCTTGGTCCTCAGGTGGGACCTCTAGTAGCAGGACAGGGGGCTGTCCCTAACTCTGTTGGCTGCCTTTGGATTCCGTTCACAATAGGAGAAGATTCCCCAAGTCCTACTTGATAGGTCAAGGTGGGTTGATATCCATGGGAGTTCTGTCCCCTCTCTTGAGAAGAAAGGCAGGGGTCATAAAGGGAGGAGAAAGGAGAGGGAGGGACTGGAAGGAGAGGAGGGAGGGAAAGTTCCAACAGGGAAGTAAAGTAAATTGATTGGTTGATTGCTTGCTTGCTTGATTATTTAAAAAGAGTTTACATTTTGTAGCCTTGGCTACCCTGGAACTCACTATGTTCCAGTTCTGGGACCAGAATTCAAAAATATCTGCCTACCTCTGCCTTAAGTGGCTACTCTTGGCCAATACATTTTTCAACTGTTAGTGATAGGCAACTTCTCTATCCATGTTGTCACTTAATTATGGTATTCAAGCTCCACCTGAGTAGCTAGCTGGCTGCATGTTATTTTAATAAAAGAAAAAAAGATAAAGGCTCTAATCTGTTCCAGGGAAACCTATCAGGTATCTCCCATGTTTGTTGCACTCTCCTTTGTGACTTACAGTGTTCCCCTTATAAAAAGGTAATTTAATCCTAGCATTTGGGAGGGGGAGACAAGAGTATCTCAAGTTCTAGCCAGCCTGAGCTACATAGCAACATTGTCTCAAAAATAGATTAATTAAAGTAAGGTAAATAACTAAGTAAAAAGGTGGGGAGTGTAAAATGAAATTTTATATTAAAGTGACCCAAATGTATCACCTAGAAAACTATTCAGTAATAATCCTTATTCTCAAAAGGCCTGATGTCATGCACCTGTCACTTCAACACTCAGGGGTAGAGAATCTCATTTCCCATCCCTTTTGGTAGCTATTAGAACACAGCACAGAAATCTGTTTTATTGGAATCTTTGGGGATAGACAATGCCCTATGGTGACTCAGCCCCCAGCGGAGGTACCTGAGAACACCTGTTACAGGTGTGCACCACGAAACAGAGAAAGGCATGCATATATACCTTGCACCAAAACACCAGAGCTTTCAGGAGCTGCTGCCTGTCTAGTGCATGCTCCAGATCTAGTAGGCAGGACTCCGGTGATCAAGCATACTCAGCCCTGGCTCCATCAGCCATGGGATATAGAAGAAATTAATGGAGGGGACATACTCTAACACCACACAGCATCCTCCATCCAAGTGTCAGATGTTCCTAACAGTGCCTCAAGGATAACATTTGAATCCCTGAACACTTCTTCCCAGCAACCCAAGGTTCCCTGTTGCTCTGTACAACCCTACACGTGTTCACACAGCTGGTGCCAGTGGTCCAGGACCTCACATACCTGCTAAAAACTGTCCATGGTACTGGGGATCAGTAGCAGAGTATGTGCATAGAGTACATGACTAGCATACTTACTAGATTCAATAACCAACAGAAAAATTTCCATGGCTCTCAGTGACTTTCAAAATGGATGTTATTCCTCCTAACTCCTCTGCTATTGCCTGCTATGACCTTTCCTTCTCCAGATCCTTACATTTAATATGAAAAGATAAGGTCTCTTAAAAAGTACACACTTCTCTTCCAATACCTCTCCAGCCATGGGTCAGATCCAGAGCCAAACCTACATAGACATATACAAAGCATTTAGGAATGGCTACTCTGAAATGTATTTTAAGACATCATAGTCACCTTTACAAAGCATGAGATCCCTAGAGGCCTTCCAAGAGCCCAGGGCTTTATAAACCGAAGGCGAAATACATGGAGCCTTTCTATTTTTTTTTCTTCCATACTGAGGATTGAACCTAGGACCTTCCATATGTTGGCCTGGCCCTCCTTGATTGTGTGTGTGTGCACATGTGCATGCGCATGTGTGCATGTGTGTGCGTGTGTGTGTGTGTACCAGGTATCCCAGTCTAACTTCAAACTCATGATCCTACTGCCTCTATTTTATCTTGCAGCCAGCAATTTGCTCCATGCATTCCCTATCCAAGGCAGTGTATGTGAATGGTACTATACAACATTTCTCAACCCATTTTCATTTCACATCAAAATCCCAGCCTCTTCAGCAGTTCAAAATACATGTTCAGAATACAATTCTAGTACAGAATAAGTAAGGCATGTGTGTATAGGCATGTAAATGCAGGTACTGGAACAGGTACTCTGGGTAAAGTTCAAGAGACAAAAGGAAGCCACATACATATCCAGTTTTCCACATTCACAATTCCTCTTGCAAAACACCTCAAATGAAGTGCTGGTTTTAGTTAGCAAAGTTTCCCTGACAGTCTCTGCTTCTACTGGTAAAAAAAGGGGGGGGGGGGAGCATTGTATTAGAAATCGGTTCTTTTTAAAAATTATTCAATTATTTATTTTAAAAATGTGTGTGAATGCTTTCTCTGCATATATATTTATGCACTACATTTGTTCAATGCCCATGAAGAATCTGGAATTACAGATAATTTGAAAACAACCATGTGGAAGCTGAGAGTCAAACTTGGGTCCTCTGGAAGAGCAGTCAATGCTTCAGAGCCAGTTCTTCAGAACCAGAAATCAGTTCTTATTCTAGTGTGTGCCGGACTATCTGAGGCAGCTGCCAAAATTCAGCTTTCTGGAATCCAGAAACCATCCTTTTTCACATGTCAATAATTGTTACAGCTGGACTTGGTAGTCCACATTGGTAATCCCATCACTAGGAAAACTAAGACAAAAGTATAAATTCCAGGCTAAACAGAGAGAACCTGGCTTGTAAAGAATCTATTATATAGGAGCAAAGCAGATGCTGAGACTCACAGCCAAACTTTGGACAGAGCTCAGGGAATACTATGGAAGAAGAGAGGAGTGGGGATAGAGGGACATGGAGGGGATAGGAGGCCCACAAGGAGACCAACAAAACTAGATGATCTGAGTCCAGGAGGTCTGCAGAGACTGATGCACCAATGGACAACCATGCATAAAGAGGACCTAGACCCCCTGCTCAGATGTGGAAAATTGGAAGTTCAGTCTCCACGTGGATCTCTGAGTGAGGAGAACAGGGTCTGCCTTTATCATGAACTCAAACTGCTCTTTGATCCCTCCTTTCCAGGACACAGAGAAAGAGTATCCAGGCTGTCCTGATAAGACTTAACAAGCTATGGGTAGATGGCAATAGTGGAAAACTCCCTCTCTCTGGGAGTGGACTAGAGAAAAGGAATGGGGGGGGGGGCTGGGAGGAGTTGAGGGAGTGGCTTCTAGTGGGATAAGTAATGAATAAATTGTAATGAAAAAAATAAAAATTTAAATTTTAAAAAATCTAATGATGAAATGGACATGTTTTGCTCATCAAATAACATTATGAGTAGTTATGTTTTAGGGTGGAGAAATGGTTCAGCAGTTAAGAGACAATTACCACTCTTAAAGAGGATCCATGTTCAGATCCCAGCACCAATACTAGGTGGCTTAAAGTCACCTTTAAGTCCAGCTCCAAGGGAATTCAATGCTACAGGCTTCCACAATAACCTGCATTCACATGGCTACACACACACCACACTATTAAAAATAAACCTAAAAATGAAATAACTATGTTTGTCCCCTTATATTACTGCTACTATCAACTCTGGTAAGAGAAACTTTATTTTTTCAACAGGCAGTGATAACTGCAGAGATATAACTGATCAATGTGATGAAAACAAGTGACTACTGAATGCTCAGCCATAACTGGGAGATCTATATCAACCGCTCCAAATCTCAGGGAACACTATGAAAGACGAGGTGAAAAGAGTTTAAAAGCCAGAGAATGGTACAGAATAGAATATTAAGACATAATATAGATGCTCCACTCTTGAACTCAAAGAGCTCAAGAAAAAGGATACACCTATCCCTAAGGATCTATAGCCAGTTAATGGCTGCAGGTAAAGATGAGACTTTTTCCAGTGGTACAGCTACTGGTAAGGTATCCATGCTCCTGTAAGCAACCTTAATTAAATTCAATGAGTTGCCAAAAAGAAATTTTTTAAGGCATGAAAAATGAGGAGGAATAGCTGGAAAGAGGAAGTGAATTAGTAGAAGGGGGACAACAGAGAGTAATAGGGGAGGGACAAATATGATCAAAATATATTATAGTGCATATATGAAAAGATCATAATGAAATCTAGTATTACAATATATGCTAATAAAAACTGTTTTTAAAATCAAATGATGATGATTATCCTCGTGCAAATGACCTTACCTCCTTAGGGCAATAGTTCTCAAATTAGTCAATAGTAGAATACTCTGGCTTATCTTCAACAATCTTCTTTTTTTTTTCATTTTATTTATTTATTTTTATCTCAATCACAGGTTGGGTACTTTGAATCCCAGGCGTAGCCCCCTCCCCCATTCCCTCCTACCCTCCCACTCCC
>CM053742.1:25432724-25528895 GCA_028658305.1 Pachyuromys duprasi | reverse complement strand
GGGTAGGAGGGAATGGGGGAGGGGCCTACGCCTGGGATTCAAAGTACCTAACCTGTGATTGAGATAAAAATAAATAAATTAAAAAATAAATAAATAAATTAAAAAAAAAGAGAGGAGCAAATGCTCTTAGCTACTGTGATCTCTCCATCTCCATACTCAACTGCCTACTTCTGTGAATAAAGTTTAATTGTGACATGTTCCCTTCATTTTCATATCATCTATAGCTATTTCTGGCTACATAGGCACAGAGGAGAAAGTGTCCCACAGCCCTCAAAATAGTCACTCTGTGGACTTCTAAGTATTTACAGAGGGTTGTCTATATATTAGAAACACCCCAAGCACATCTATTGTTAGAGTGAGACTTCTATGTACAGAGTTAAGAGTGGAAGAGGACATGGCATTTCATAAAATCCTGAGGATGTTTTTACACCTTGAAAGATGGCCTTTAAAAGGACTACATTTTTTAAGTCATAGAGAAGGAAGAGTTATACCTTAATGTGCTGAAAGACCCAAGCTGGAGCCTTGTTCTTTTGACCAACTAGTATGACCTTTGCCAGGATAGTGGAGTCTGTGCTCATACCTACTAAACATAAACAACCATAGACAAACCTGGCAGACTTATTTAAAAAATTAGACTTGAAAGATAAACGACGGGCTGAGGAGATGTCTCAGTAAGTAAACTGCTGGCCATGCAAACATGAAGACCTGAGTTGAAATCCTTCGCACCCACATAAAAAGCTGGGTATTATGGCATACACTTATATTCCCAGAAATGGGGGTTAGGGTATCAGAGATAGATGAATCCCAAGAGGATACCTAAAGTCAACCCCTAGCCTCTACATGGGCACGTACATAAGAGTACACACATGTACATACACATATACTGAATGTAATAAATAAATAAAAGGGAAGAGAGAGGGTAGGAGTATAGCTTAGACATGAGGGCTTGCCTAACATCTATCATTCACAAGGCTTCGAGTTCTATCAAAAGCACACATGTACATAAGTAAACAAATGAATGAATGAATGAATGAATGAATGAATGAATGAATGAATGAATGAAAGAAAAATCATAAGGTCAGGTATGGTGGTACATGACTGAAATCCCAGCACGCCGAAAGCCCAAACAAACACATAAATGAAATATTCAAAGGAAAACGACAAACCCTACAGTGCACTCAACGACCCCTAATTCTCAAAAGAACAAGTTTATTAGGGTACTTCCCTTCTGATGTGGAATTAACCATAACCAGAAACTACCAAGAAACATAGTTTGAATTTTCTTTTGCAACATAGTTGTTGGTCTTCTAAAGAGGTAAGAGTGGGAAGGGATACCAGAAAACTACTCATTTCCCAAACGGCATCCCAGGATCACTTCACAGTGCAGAAAAGGGCATTTTCCAACTGGGCCAACAGAAGAATGAATATTGACACACACCCTTGGGGAAGAAAAAATATCCATACTTTCCTTCTCTTAAACAGTAGACATGTGGACTGTGTCCTGTCCCCATCTGATGGTGGCATTACAATTAACAGCAGTCTCCCCTTACAACAAGTCTGTCTTTATCAGTAAAGTAGACATGTTTTGTCTACACAAGGACTCATACCCCAATTCTATAGCTTTTGAAAAATTAGAGTTGGGAGGGGCATGTAATATACATTTGAAGGTCAGGGAACAATGTTGTAGATTGCTAGGATTCCAGGGATTGAGCTCAGATTGCAAAACTAGAGCAGCAAGTGCCTTTAATCTGATGAGCCACTTCACTAGTCTCAACATTTTTTAAATTGCTAGTTAAAATTCTGTGCAAACAGTCTCAGAGCCCAAATGACCAATTCTATTATTTTATGAAGCACAAGGTCCCTATACACAGGTCCTCACAGGTAACATGCTTGGGGGATGGAGCTAGGAGAGAATGTAACAAGCGTGAAACACAAGAAAAATTCTCCACATGAAAATGTCTAGACAAAGTCAGTAAATAAATGTTCAGAGCAGCATCATTCATAACACTCCAAAAGTGGAAAGAATGCAAAAACCCATCAAGAGATGAATGGAAAAACAAAATGTGGTCCATTCATAAAATAGAGTAGTGCTGGATCATAAAAAGAAATGAAGCAGTAGTGTATACTACAACATGAATGAGCCTCATAAACATTATGCTTTGTGAAAGAAACCAGGCACAAATGACCACATAGCATGATTCTATTTTTATGAAATACCTAAACTATACAAACTCATACAGAGTGACAGAAATAAAATGACTTAGTGGATGCTACAGATGGAGTTAGGGGGTAGAAAGGATCTTCTAATGGAGGTGGAAGATTTCGTTGGGGGTAATAAAAACATTATGGCATTAAAGTGATAACTTCAGGATTTAGTGAATAAAAAAAACTTAAGCCTACACTTTTAAAAGGAGAATTCTAGCTGAACACAGTAACTGGCACCTATAGTTCCAAGTACCTGGAAGACTAAGGCAGAAGATCTCTTGGACCCAAGACTTTAAAGCCAACGAGGGAAACAAATATTGTATAATCCTATCTGTGATATTAATGTTGATTGTCAACCTGACAGGATCCAAAGTAGGAGACAAGCGTTTAGGCGTGCCTACAAAGAACTATCTAGATTAGGTTAACCAAGGTGGGAACATCCACCCTGAACATGGGTAGCATGTGTTTGGATCCTGTACTGACTCAAAAGGAGAAAGCAAGCTGAACACAAAGATTCATTACTCTCTGCTTCTTGACTACAGACACAATGTGACCAGCTACATCATGCTCCTATAATCACTAACCCCTGCCATAATGGACTAAATCCTTGAACTAAGAGCCCCAATATATCTTTCCTTATGTTCTTTGTGTCAGTTTGCAGTAGCAATCTTCCAAGTAACTAATATACTGTCTTAGAAAAAAATAAAATTAAAAGGGAAAGGCCTAAAGATGCGTCAGTGGTTAAGATCACTGTCTGCTCTTCCAGAGAACCTGGGTTTGATTCCCCGAACCTACATGGTGCCTCACAACCATCTTTAACTCTGGCTCCAAGCCCTCTTCCTGCTTCCATAGGCAATCAGGCACACAAGTGTTGCACAGACATACATGTAAGCTGAAACACCCATACACATAAAATTAAAAAAAAAACTTTAAAGGGTGGTAGAAGGAGGGATTATGAAGTATGTAACGTCAACTTTTCATAACTAAACAAAATCAAGAGGAAAACTGAGTTTAGTGGCACACATTTTTAATTCCAACACTCGGGGAGGCAAGATGATCAGAAATTCAAGGCCAGCCTGAACTGTATGAAAGTCTGTCTCAACAAAACAAATAAGAAACAACCATTTCTTTTCAAGACCTTCCTTTCCTAGCCACTCTAAGGAAAGAAACTTACATACCATATGGTGCATCTTCAGTTTGAGGTGGTGCAAAATGACCATAATTACTAAACTTTAATTACTAAACAGTGGTTTGAGGTTCTCAACCTGTGGGTCATGACCGAGGGGGTCGCATATCAGATGTTTACATTATGATTCATAACAGTAGCAAAATTACAGTTATGAAATAGCAACAAAATAATTTTATGGTTGGGGGTCACCACAATATGAAGAACTGCATTAAAGGGTCACAGCATTAGGAAGGTTGGGACCACTGTACCAAAAGAAACTCCTACAACCCAAGATCAGAATGTTTTCAGGGCTACAAGGTCAGGAAGAAGTAGAAACCATTTAAATCCTCAAAACAATCCTTGCCACAAAGTCCCCCCTGTTTTCGTCCAGGGCAAAAATCTCAGCTCCTTGTGCTCAGGTATACCTCATAATCAACCTCTCTACCTTTGTATTTGCTGGATCATGCTCTTCCATTACCTTCCCTTGATCATGGCTTCTCTTATCCTGCACCACATCGCTCTCCAATCACACCTCCACCCACCAGCTGGTAACTTTAGAAGCAGCTAAAAAAAAAAAAAAAAAGGAAATATTACCAATAAACTCACTGGTTCATCAGGAAGGACTAGGTTGGAATTCTTTCTGTGGTGTGTCCATGCCCTTGTACCTGAGTCAATGAATAGATATTTCTTTTTTAAAAAAGATTTATTTATTATTTATATATAGCATTCTGCCTGCATGTGTGCCTGCCCACTAGAACTCACTCTACATGATTATGAGCCACCATGTGGTTGCTGGGAATCGAACTCATGATCTTTGGAAGAACAGTCAGGGTTCTTAAGCTGTGAGCCATCTCTCCAGACCCGAATAGATGTTTCTTAACATCTGTCCAGAAAGATCATGTAATGGATATATGTTCATGATCAACTACCTGGTCACAAAAGTTTAATGAGACAGAATTATCAACGATGATTTCTAGACACAGAAATAAACCTATGGTCAAGATTAGAAATCCAGGAGACTAGAAAAGGTAAAATAATGATTTCCATTTGATTCATGCTGCATGTGAAGCCTCAGCAACATCAAGTACCACCCCAGGGCTCAGAAGACAAGGAGAAGGTACACACAAAAATGTGACAGTTGTCTTAAATATTTTCTTTCTAGAACCCTAGGTGTAGCGGCACAGCACACCTGTAATCCTTGCATTCCAGAGGGAGAAACAGGACAATTACCATTAAGTTTGAGGCCCACCTGATCTACGTGGTGAGTCCCAGGCTAGTAAAGACTACACACACACACACACACACACACACACAGAGAGAGAGAGAGAGAGAGAGAGAGAGAGAGAGAGAGAGAGAGAGAGAGAGAGAGCGCAAAACACACACAGAGAGAAAGAGACAAAGGGGGTTACGAAAGCATATGAGTGAGACTACCTGTATAAGCAAGAAACTGTCAAGAAAAAACAACATTCCAGAAGGGTACAAAGGAAATGAGCCAGTAAGAGGCCACTGTGAAAATAGTTGGAAAGAAACAGAAGCAATGAGTTTTCATGTGAAGTAGACATCTTCAGAACTACAATTACAACATGGGTAATTTGAGAATGAAACTCCTGTAAAAACAAAGCAAGTTCTGGCTGTTCATCAGGGCACATAGAGGCTTGCATCCCCTGGAGCCAAAATGCAAAATGCATTTCTGTGGTAAAAAATTTCACAGTTATTGAGAGTGGTATGTGGTTGAAATTACTTTTCTCCAAAACAGCAGCCACTGAAATGGGTTGGGGTAGCAGAAACAACTCTCCCACTCCCAGCTCCAAACCTCTAAATGGGATCAGCTGTATAAAAATCTCTGTTTTCAACATAAAATAAATATGATTGGCACAGCAGCAAGTCGGTTTTTTCAAGTCCAGATGTTTTCTTTCCAAACTTTCATTCAAGTTCAGGCCCTCTACACACAATGAAAATGTTAAGAAAAACATCACAGACAAAAGCAAAAAAAAATGAAATATAAAATAAAATTGTTTTAAAGACTGAAATATTTGATCAACTTAAAGTACTGTTTTCTAGGAGTTAGGGGTTTCTTTTTAAATAAAACTATGTAGAAAATTATGAAAATAAATATAGTCTACAACAACAAAATATTCTGTCCCCCACTCCCAGCCCTCCCAAGCCTGAGGGCCTGGGATTGATGCAGTATGCTAGGCAAGTGTTCTACCAAAGAGCTACAATTCTAATCGCAAATATCTTTTTTTAAGATAATTAATTTTTCTTTATGCTTCTGAATGTATATATGTATGTCACCTGTGTGGCTGCCTGAAAAGGCCAGAGGCATCAGATCATCTGGAGCTGGAGTTACAGGTAGCTGTGAGCTATCTGAGTTGGATGCTGGGAACCGAACTCAGGTGCTCAAGAAGAGCAGCCAGTACTCTCTCCAGGACCCAAAGTCATTCAACAATTCAAAGAGAACAAATTAAACTTCCTTTGATCTGTCTTCTGATTCCAAAAATTTGGTAGTATAAGTCTGTTTTGTTTGTTTTCATTTTTGAGTTATGACCTTATGTAGCCTGAAACCAATTATATAATAGCAGAAGTTAACCTGGAATTTCTGATCCTCCTGCCTCCACTTTCCAAGGGCTGAGAATTAGTTTCTGTGCCACCACACCCAGCTTGACAATATAATTCTTAAGACAATTATCTTCAAGCATTTAATAATTAAGTCATCACTGTTTCCAGCAGAGAATTCCTGAACAGGGACAAAATAAATATAGCTATTCTTCCACAAGGATCATATTATGTTCAAGCTACTAATCAATGTATTTTCTGTGTCTGTCTATGTGTGCTGACTATGGATCATACCTAAGACTTTCCACATATGAAGCTAGTGTTCCATCAATGAACTATAGCCCCAGGCAACATTAAAATACCACTATGCCACTATGCATAAAACTTTAAAAATATGTAAAATTATTATTGATAAATATTACAGTGCTTGCAAATTTACAAACATATCCACAATTAACGAACAGGTAAAATTTCATCAGTTACGGAATCTACAGACAAAGAATTGTCTGGATCTACAGACAAAGAATTACCTTTACCTACTTCACAAATGCCACTTCCTTAACATGTCCTCCCATCAACCCCAGATATCTAGGACCCTCATTTTTATCTATCCACCCACTGCTGATCCAACTCATGTGTCTATGTACTCCTATTATTCGACAAGGAAAGAAAAAGTCTCCCATTCAGGATTATAACTAGCTAATCTGATGAAGACAGCCCCACTAATGAACACTTAAAAAGTAACCTTCCCCTGCAACATGTTCTGCTCTTAAAGCCATGTGGTTAAGAAAAGCAGAGAACTGCCAGGTCAAAGATACAACTCTAACATCATTATATCACCCAGCCCTACCTGAGGGCTAATTATCTACACTAGGCATTCTCCCAGCTCCCTGCCCTTCCTCTACAGAATTCACAAGTAAGCATCTACAGACCTGGAGAAAAAGCAAGAGTAGGTAAAAATTAAATTACTGACTGAAAGTAAAAGCTAGAGTTAAAGAAGCCACAGGTGTGAAAGCCTCCCATTTGTAATAAGTATGAGAGGAATAACCACTGCAATTCTACCAACAAAGTAAAAAAAAAAAAAAATCATGTCCTCCCATTCAAATATCAAGTGTTTTATATTTGGTTACTTGAATATATTTGTTGAGAGGGAAACTTTTGTGTAATTTATTTATTTTTATATTAATCACAGTTTATGTACTATGTATCCAAGCCATAGCTCCCTCCCTCATTCCCTCCCACTCTCGTCCCTCCCTCATCTCTTCCCTGCCCCTTTCCAAGTCCACTGATAGGGGAGGACCTCCTCCCCTTCCATCTGACCCTAGATTATCAGGTCTCTTCAGGAATGGCTGCAATGCCCTCTTCTGGGGTCTAGCAAGGCCGTTCCTCCCTCGGGGAAGGAGGGGGGATCGAAGAGCCAGCTGTTGAGTTCATGACAGAAATAGCTCTTGTTCCCCTTACTAGGGTGCCCCCATGGGCTATATACAAGCAGGGGTTGTAGGTTATATCCATCCATGGTCCTTGGCTGGAGAATCAGTCTCATAAAAAAACCACCATGCCCTGATCTATTTGGTCTTTGTGGAGCTCTTGTCCTCACCAAGTCTTACGCCCCCTTCTTTCATATGATTCCCTGCACTCTGCCAAAGGTTTGGTTGTGAGTCTTAATATCTGCTTTGATACATTGCTAGGTAGAGTCTTTCAGAGGCCCTTTGTGGTAGGCTCCTGTCCTGCTGCTTGTTTTCTCCTACATTCAATGTCCATCCCATTTGTCTATCTAAGTGAGGATTGATCATCTTAACCCGGGTCCTCTTTCTTGTTTATCTTCTTTAGGTGTATAGATTTCAGTATGTTTATCCTATCTTATATAAGTGAGTATATACCAAGGGTTTCTTTTTGCTTTTGGGATACCTCACTCAGGATGATCGTTTCCAGGTCCCACCATTTGCCTTCAAATTTCATGATTTCCTCCTTTTTAATTGCTAAACAGTACTCCATTCTGTAAAAGTACCATAATTTCTGTATCCATTCCTTGACTGAGGGAAATCTGAGTTGTTTCCAGGTTCTGGTTATTACGAATAAAGCTGCTACGAACATGGCTGAGCAAATGTCCTTGTTG
The DNA here is from genome assembly GCA_028658305.1 of Pachyuromys duprasi. NCBI lineage: Eukaryota > Metazoa > Chordata > Mammalia > Rodentia > Muridae > Pachyuromys > Pachyuromys duprasi. Next base: position 25,520,850 of record CM053742.1, on the reverse strand, counting down.
TATACTTGAGCATCTTTTGGATATATGCCTAAGAGTGGTATAGCTGGGTCTTGAGGAATCACTATTCCTAATTGTCTAAGAAAGCACCAACTTCATTTCCCGAGTGGTTGTACAAGTTTGGATTCCCACCAGCAATGGAGGAGGGTTCCCCTTTCTCCACAACCTCTCTCAACACACACTGTCAAATGACTGGAACTCCCTGATCTTCCTGAAGAATACTCCAGATACCAGAAACTGACAGTTCCAGTCTGAAGTTCAGCTCCTTGATTATATACAAAGAAATGGCCAAAGGTCGACGAAAGAACTCACCCCAAAAAATCAGGACACCATGGCACCACCAGAAAACACCCAAAAGCGAAGGAGATTTTAATTCAGCGGAGATACAGGAAAATTATGTTAAAACTATGCTTATGCAGTTACTAGAGGAACAAAAAGAGGAAATGAACAAAGCCCTCAAAGAAATACAGAAGAATATAACTGCCCACGTAGAGGAACAATTAAAGACATATAGAGAGGAAACAGGAGCTACATTCAATCAGATGAAGGAAATGGTACAAAGTATGAAAACAGAATTAGAATCAATAAAGAAACACAAACGGAGAATAACCTGGAACTGGAGAACTTAGAGAAAAGATCAGGAACCACAAAGGTAAACACCACCAATAGAATACAAGAGATGGAAGAGACAATCTTGGGAGCTAAAGATACACTTGCTGAAATTGATTCCTCACTCAAGGAAAAAATAAAATCAAATAAGTCCCTAACAAAAAAATCCAAGAAATCAAGGACGCCATGAAAAGACGAAACCTAAGAATAATAGGAATAGATTAAAAAGAAGACTCCAGGCTCCAAGGACCAGAAAATACTTTTAAGAAAATGATAGGAGAAAATTTTCCCAACTTAAAGAAAGAGAGGTCAGTAAACATACAAGAAGCCTACAGAACACCAAATAGACTAGACCAGAAAAGAAATACCTCCCGTCATATCATAGTCAAAACACTAAACCTACAAAACAAAGAAAAAATATTAAAGGCAGCAAGGGAAAAGGGTCAAGTAACATATGAAGGTAGACCGATCAGAATCACACCAGACTTCTCATCAGAAACTATGAAAGCCAGAAGGGCCTGGGCAGAGGTCATGCAGTTTTTAAGGGAACACATATGCCAACCAAGACTACTATACCCAGCAAAGCTGTCAATCAATAGATGGAGAAAACAAAATATTCCGTGACAAAACAAAATTAAAGCAATATCTACACAGCAACCTAGCCCTACAGAAGATACTAGAAGGAAACTTCAATCCAATGAAAACAAACTACACCAAAGAAAATATAGGCTACAGCTAACTCTCCAACAAAAAGGGAAAAAAAAGCAATGAATCACAGTAAGACCACCAACTCCACAATAAAAAGAACTAACAGTCACTGGTCACTATTTTCTATCAACATCAATGGACTCAACTCTTCAATAAAAAGACACAGACTAACAGAATGGTTGCGGAAACAGGATCCAACATTCTGCTGCATCCAAGAAAACACACCTATGCAACACTACCTCAGAGTAAAGGGCTGGAAAAAATGTTTTTCAAGTAAATGGGCTGAGAATACAAGCTGGGGTAGTGATCCTAGTATCTAATAAAATAGACTCTCAACCAAAATTAATAAAGAAAGATGAGGAGGGGCACTTCCTTTGCATCAAAGGAAAATTCCAACAGGAGGACATCATAATTTTGAACATCTATGCTCCAATTCAATGAAAATGAAAGCACAACATACCTAAACTTATGGGACACAATGAAGGCAGTGCTAAGAGGAAAGTTCATTGCACTAAGTGCCTTCAAGAAGAAATTCGAAACATCTCACACAAGCAACTTAATGGCCCAGCTGAAAGCCCTAGAAAAAAAAAGAAGCAGATACACCAAAGAGGAGCAGATGGCTGGAAATAATCAAACTCAGGGCTGAAATCAATCACTTAGAAACAAATAAAACTCTCCAAAGAATCAATGATACCAAAAGCTGGTTCTTTGAGAAAATCAACAAGATAGACAAGCCCCTAGAGAGGGAAACTTTTGATTAGTGCCAGGATTTCATTTGTTAGAACAATCTGACTTGTTAAGCAATCCATACACCAAAACACAATGAAGGTTTAGTTCATATAGCAATAGTAGTAGTAGTACAAGATGAATGACCATATTGTTCATGTAGTAGTAGTAATGTAGTAGTAGTAGTAAAAATGACCACGTCCTGGGAAAACACCTCATTAGTCATTGAAGGACCTACATTGATAAAGCTCTGCTCTGACACTATCTTTATCTCAACCAGGCAAAAGAGGAATGGGGTTGGAGTAATAAAATGGCAGACATTACTTTTGTTTGAACTTCACTGAATATGATGGTCACAGAGCCATACCTAGCTACACAGGGAGCTGCGAAACACAGCCCAACACTAGGAAGCAACTACATAGACCTTTTCCACAAAGCACACCCACAGCACAACTGTGGATCTAACTCTTTGAAAGATTTTCCATAACAAATAAAGGAGGAGATACGATGGAGCCTGTTGTCACAAGCATTTATCCTTCCCACTAGTTTAATTTACCTTTGGGGGGAAAAAATCACCTTTGACAACTCCTGTTGATGTGAAAGACCATTCAAACATTATTACAAAATTAGCCAAATATTTTATAATTCACTTGTATTATAATAAGTATTACTTTAATTTTTTAAATATTAGAGGGATAGAAGAAAAGAATCATTTCTAGGGCTACATAAAATGCAAACAGTAGACTGGAGCAAATATTAAATGTAGCTTTTACTTTCATTTATTTGTCTATAATTTGCATTGCTTTGGATCAAACCCAGGGCCTTGCACACACTATGTAAGCGCTCTACCACCAAGGAACATCCCCAAATTAGATATATCTTTAACTTAAATGCATACCTATAACCCCTATACTAGTAAGTAGCAACAAAATCACCTTGTTTCATATTAAATTTCTATCATGCAAAATCCAGCTCAAATTCTGTCTACAGTAAAAAAGAACTTTGATACATAAACATGTTTTAATAATTTCTCAGCTTTATTATGAATCAGGATTGAGTAGGGGAGAGAAGGAAGAGAATGAATTCAAGTTGATTGAACTAGCTTTACATACTGTCTCATTTATTCCCCACAATAGTACAGTAAAACTGAAGTGAGTCTAGCTTAATCAACTAAAAAGGCTAAGGACCAAGTAAAGAACTAGCTCTGACCACAAACAGCCATTGACAACTTATTATGAGTGGATGGTTTCCCTCAAGCTGGAACTGCTTTGGCTAGAGTAAGGAACACAAATAATTCTTCTGTCTTGTTCACTCATTTGAGCAAGGGAAGGGTCCATCACCCTGCAGTACACTCTACACAAAAATATGTGTAAAGGCTACTATATAATAAGAATATGGCCAATCTCAAAAGAAACAACATAAAGTTTTAGCTTCCAGGATTTACCAGAAAAAAAAACAGCCTCACTGGATCACTCATCCACATGCACAGTGCCTCTATATGTTAGATGTCCAGCTGGGTACTGTGGTTCATGTCTGTTATCCCAGCACTTGGGAGGCAGAAGCCGGTCCATCTCTGAATTCGAGGCCAGCCTGGTCCACAAAGAGAGTCCAGGACAGCCAAGGCTACACAGAGAAACCTGTCTCGAAAAACAAACAAGCAACAACAATAACAACAACAAAAACAAACCAGTAGATGTCCAAAGAACACTAGATACCGAAGAAACTTCAGTCAGGAAAGAAAGAAGGCTAAACAAATAATAAAAGTCAACTCTAGAAACATTTTCTGTTATGGAAAATGGACAGTTTTGAAAAACTGCCTCAGTATTATTAGACAAGAGAATTAGGCATTAAATAGAATCAGTATAGTGTCCAAAAAAAAAACTATGAAACAAAATTTGGAATTAAAAAAAAAATGAGACCACAAATTTGAGACTCAATGGAAGGACTGGAAGATAAGGTTAAGCAAAATCTCCTAAGATAAAAACCACAAGGAAATGAAAAATGAAAAATAAGAGAAAAAAACTAGAGAAAATCTAATGAATCATGAAATGGAAAGGTCTGACCTCAGTTCTGCAATACTATGCACTGCAGAAAACGGAGAATGGGGACCACCACCAGAGTGGCAAGAGAAACCCTAATATTGCAGAGTGAAGAAAAGCTACTTTGGTATATATAAAAAAATATATGAAGAAATATGTCATCATTGGGGTTTTATAATCAATATAACTAGAGGGGAAATTAAACAATGAAATAAAACTGTCTTTTTTACTTTTTTTTTTCTCCCAGAAACAGGGTTTCTCTTTGCAGCCTTGGCTGTCCTGGACTCACTTTGTCTTGGACTCCAGACCAGGCTGGCTTCAAAATCACAGAGATCCGCCTACCTCTGCCTCCCCAAGTGCTGGCATTACAGGTGTGCATCACTGCACCTGGCTTCTCTTTTATGATTTTTAGAGACAGGATTCTTTGTATAACAGCCCTGGCTGACCTGGAACTCTCTTTATAGACCAGGCTGGCCTCAAATTCAGAGATTCATTTGTCTCTGCTTCCAGAGTGCTAGGGTTAAAGGTGTGTGCCATCACTGTCTGGCAAAAATAAAAATAAAAATAAAAAGTTACAGAGGAAAAATAATCACAATATGCCTGTATTATAATTCCCACAGGCCTAGCAGCAGCAGCATTTGTCATCCAAACAATAGGACTAGGGTATGGCTCAGGGAGAACACTTGTCTAGCATAGACAAAGCACTAAATTGATCCTCAGCACCACAAAATATTCAAAGAAAATATAGAAAGCAAACTATAAAAATCTTTCAACTGAGTATGAGCCTAAGAGGCTAGGGATAATAATGACCATCCTACCTTGCACAGATGGCCTCACAACAAATATCAATAATGTCATGGTTGAAAAAAATATTTTTGTAGCCAGATTTATGGTATGGGTTTCACTGGGAATGGAAGGAAAGGCAAGAAATATTCCTGAAGAGTTGAGAGAAGGAAGATTATCAGAGGAGTTTTTGCAAAGGCAAGGCTAAATCCTAGTCTATAGTGCAAAGAAAAAGCAACAAAAACCAAAGTGACAGCTATATAAATTATAAATGGATCCATATGCCAAAAAATAAATAAACAAAAGAGTTTCAATTGTTGGTTCTGTACCTCACTGCTGGTCATGGAGAACCTATTCCTCTGGCCTTGCCTACCATACAAAAGGCCCTAGGTTCTACCTTCAATACAAGGTTTTTTAAAAAAGGCCTAATAGGGAGTACATAGAAAGCAACTGCTGATTATTTAAACTTTGATGCCAAAGGCCATTTCCATAAATATAAAAACAAAGCTGGGGTGGGGATATTTTTCCCTTTCCCTAAACAGTCAAGGCAGAAGGACTGCTCGCATTCCAGGGCAACCTGGACTAGCTTGGGCTACATAGTAAGATCCTGTCTCAACAAACAAACAAACAACAAACCACTAACATTCTGCTCCCTTTCTTCTGTCAGTAAGTAAAAATGTTGCTCTTCAAGGACACTGAATATTGCCTCGGTTTTCTATGACCTTCACATTTTGCCTTTGATCTAGAAATCCTAAAAATTACCTACGGCCAAAGGAAAATCACAGCCATTCCTAGCCGGTCTAGAGCACTGTTTTTCTTTCTTCTCCCATACAGGCAGTCATTATTGCTTGAAACTTGATACTATTGGAATTAAAAATACAAAATAGCCCACAGTTTCATCATCCAGAGCAGAAGGTACCTTTTCTTTGTAATTCATATGATTTAATTATTTTTCTTTTCTTTTTTTTTTTCCATTTAAAATGGTGCTATAGAGCGAACCCAGAGTCTCATACCTGTGGATAAACATTCTACCAGTGACTAAACTCTCATTCCCCAGTTTTTACAGGGTCTCACTAAGTAGCCACGGCTAGAGTAGAACTTGCCATCCTCCTACTCCAGCTTTCCCAGTGCTGGGATTGTCCATGTACATCACTATCTGGCCTTGGTTTTTAAATGATACACTATCATTCCTCCACTAATACACATTTTCCTAAGGAGAAGTCTAAATAGACCTTCCTTAAATTCAACACTGGCTTTGCTATTATATTGTTTTGCTTTTCTTTGAACTAAAGGCACCACAATTCTAGACAAACGCTCTATCAAGTGAACCACATACCAGCCCTCAGATGTATTACTTATGGATTATTTGAATTACTTTTAATTATGTGAATATAGGGGGTTTGTGTGCACATGTGAGAGCAGGTGCCAATGGACTCCAGGAAAAGGTATGGGGGGCCTTGTAACTACAGTTGTGTGCTGCCTTACATGGATGCTAAGAACTGGGAACTCAACTCAAGGCTGAGCCATACAACCTGATGGTAAGCACTATTGTGGAAGATACATATGTCTTTGGACATGGAGAAGTCAACCTGGTACCCTAACTATAAGCTTCATTTCTTCTTATCAGTGTTCGTGGTACTGAAATGTACTTTGCATGCTACTGGAAGGGAATCTCCAATATCTCCCAGCTATACACCCTGTGGCCTACAACAGTGACCTGTCTGCAAAGATATACTGGTGCAATAGTGACACATATAGTAGGAATAACCAATCACTTTCTGGCACAATTTAAGGCCACTCCATGAGATGGAACTCATATCTGACACTGCTTAAGTGGATAAGAACCTAAGACTAAATAAGTCATGGTCCTAGGGGGAAACGTAATGCTATTATTCTGCTAAAGGAACATAGCAATAAAATGACTCCTGATGACATATTACTATTCCCATAGATCTGTACCTTGCTCACCCCTGATGATAGATGAATCTTCTTGCAGTAGATAGGAACTAACATAAGATACCCACAACTGGACAATGGGTAGACTTTGCAGCCCTCCATCCTAAATGGGATGGAATCATCAAAGCCCTCAGGCTCAGGGATCTGTGTTTTATGAGGAAGGAGAAAGTTAGGAAGGGTCAGAGGTGATGAAAACTCCAAGAAAACAGTGTCTTCCAGACATAACAGGACTGATACATATATAAATTGAGAGTTTTGACACTAGATGTATAAAGAGAGGATCTTTAACCAAGGTGTGGTTGAAGAGAAAGTTTTTATTGTAGGTAGGAGCAAGACAATAGTCAGAGGCATCTGGAAAAGTCCAGAGCAGGGAAAGAAAGTAATAGACCAAACATGGCCATAAGGGGCGTGGGTTGCAAGAGAAAAAGAGAGGAAGACCAAAGAGAGGACCAGAAGAGAGAGGTGAAAGAGAGGGGGCCAAGGATGCATGGCCTAAATAGCAGGATTATAAAGCAATGAGAAGCCCATGAGCTGGAAAAGTTTTAGGTAGAGTGAGAAGTGCCAGGATGCCCCTTAACAGGTATTTGTGATGCTCAGAGAGCCCAGAGGCTAGGATGTGCTTTGGTATGCTAATAGGCACCATAGTTAACCATCTGTCAGTGTTTCTTTTGGGCCTGCTAATGCATGTATGAACTCAAGAGATTGTGGTAGCATATACAATCTTCCACCTCTAACCAAGAAACTATCTACAATACCACTGACAAAAGAAAACGTGGTTTTCTCCAAAGGAGTCTCAGTGGATATATTAACCACACCTCCAGGGAGGCCAATACAAAATGAATTCAATGGTATTTTTATAATTTCTTGTCTCATTTTGCTTTGTTTGTCTTATTAGTCTTTTCTTTATTTATTTTGATTTCTATTTTTGTGTTTTGTGTATGTTTTGGTTTTTTTTGTTTGTTTGTTTAAGAAAGAAAATATAAAATTGAGTGGGTAAGGGAGGTGAGAAGGATCTGGGAGGAGTTGGGGATTAGGCAAGCACTAAAACATAATAAAAAATACTGTATGAAAAATATTTTTCAGTATCAAAAGAAAGCTGAGCCATATCTCCAGGCACCACCAATTCCCCATCCAGGTGTATGTTTTAAAGTCCTACTAGAACTCTTTTAGAATCCTCCTGTGGGTTAAATTTTTCAGTGCACATATATCAACAGTGCATAAGTTTTCAAATCCTATGCAATTTCTTCTATAAAGCCTGGCCCCACACCTTTCCAGTGTCTGAAAGTAAAAGACAGCCTGAATAAAGTCCATTCAGCCTTTATACCCTAAAATTATCTTGTTGAATGTTACCTCCTTGCCTGGAGTGCAAAGAAAAGTTCTCCAGACCCCAGAACTTTTGCTTCTAAGAGTTTGGCCATAAACCCAAGCCTATTTCCATGCTGACAAAAAACACCTTCAGGAAGGAGATAACTCCAAAATGCATTTTAAAAAGTCGTTCCAAGTAAAGGGCCATGAAATACACAGTGCTAAGAAAACCCATCTCATTATGTCCAAGTGAAAACTACTATTTATTATTTGACATGTAGCTCTTGGACAAACTAGTTTTCTACCTATTTTTCCCTAAAAGATAAATGTTAGGACATATTAAACAACTCCTAACTCAGCCAGGAAGATCAAATTCAGCACAACACAGAAGTGTGATGCATAGCTCAGGTTTATAGCTTTTTTGTAATGGTGGAAGCTTCTGGATTTATAGGTGTGAGTCATATACTCTCCAGTCTCCCATAGAAAGAATCCTCCATGACTTGAACCTGAAAGCCTCCAGCTATAAGACCTTGGACTACATCTCTAGGCACTGTACTTGGCTCTCCACTCCCTGTGCCTAAATCATCTCTGAAGGAACAAGGATTAGAATTGCACAAGGCCAAGTTAATTTGCAAACTAGAAGGGGTAATAAAGATGTATTTGAAAGCCAGTTGGCAAGGCAGGTCTCCCAAGTGAAAAGGCCTTTCAGCATAGGAAAGAAAACTTACCTAGTGTTTTTTAAACAAACTATGAATTCTCACTACAAATAGAATTACACTCATCTTAATAACTTCAAATCCTTATATGACCTTAGCACCCTAGTGTGAAGAGGACGGAGTGGAAAGTGGGGAGGAGACCCAAGCATTCCCAGACACTAACAAAGTAGTAGTTTGCCCTGCTGAGAACTATGTGGCACACAAAAATGAGCCAAGATCTAAACAGAAGTTCACATTTATCTTTCCACATTTCAACTTGAACTTCATGCCTAGCTTGTAGAAAGCTCTAGGTTACACTCCCAGGATCCCCACCACCACCAAAAAAAAAACCTTTTAAGCGTTGTAACACACATTTATAATCTCAGCACCCAGACAGACACTCAAGCAATTTGACACAGATTTCCAGGCCAGCTTGATGAGACCCTCACTCAAAACCATATATAGTGGATAGGGATGGACCGCACTTGGTAAAGTACCTAGCTATCTCTCAACATCCCCAGCACCAAATCCCATAGCTGTAGTGGCATAAACCTGTAATAGATATAGTGTAGGTGAAGTCAGGAAGACAAGAAGTTAAAGGTCATCCTTCTCTACATACTTGGAGAGATGGCTCAATGGTTAAGAGCACTGTCTGCTCTTCCAAAGGACCCACACGGTAGGTCACTCTCAGTAACTGTCTGTAACTGCCAATTCCAAGGGATCTGACAACTTCATACTAGTGCACATAAAATAAAATTAAATATAAAAAAAGAAAAAACAAGGTCTGGAAAGATGACTCGGTGATTAAGAGTCCTTGCTCTTGCAGAGGACTCAGGTTCAATTACCAGTACTCACAAGGCAACTCACAACCATCTGTAATTCTTGATTCAACCTATCTTCTTGGTTCAGTGGACACTGCACTCAGTGCACTTACATGCAGACAAAACACTCATGCAAATAAAATAACAATAAATCTTTTTTTAATGAAAAACAAATAGACAAAAGGGTGCAAGGGACAAACATTGGGCTACTGTTTTAACATCTCTTTGCCACCATGACCACCACTCCACACAGCCTCTAAACTAGAGACTCCTTTTTCAATTATTAAGGAATTATTATTATATATGCTTGGAGTCTCACCCACCTACCCATCACTAAGTGCTTGTCCTTGTCCTCTGCTTCTTTGGATCTCAGCCAACACTTAACATATGACATTTGCAACACAGTATATACCCACCTCCAAACTGTCCAATTGTCAGTGCTCAAACAATCAGGATGAGTATTCTGTCTCAATGCGGAGGAGGTGTTAAAACAGCTAGGAACCCCTGACATGGTGGCAAGGTGAAGGTTATCCATAAAACAATTCTAAGTATCCTATACCACAGTAGTGCACATACATAAATACACACATCAAAAGAGCTGTATTCCCAAAGACAGTCTGAAAACTAAGTTCTCAAAGGAGCTTTCCAGAAAGGCCAAGCTACACCGGGCCCTGATGAATGTGTCCTTAGAAATTTCTGGCATTCTTAATAGCGGAAAGGGGCTTTAATAATGATGAATAGTCAGAGCCAGGGCTTCATTTCTTCTTCCTTAATAAACATTCCTGAGGTTGCAGGGGGCCTCCTGATACCCAGATGGTGGATGTAATTCTCAAGTGGGTGACATCATAGAAATGAGCTTGGTCTCCACCTCCAAACTGACAGAGAAAGGAACAAGTAACACCAGCAAGGCTTGGCTGGGAATGTCACTCAGTGGTAGAGCACGTGTAGATCCCTGTTTCTATAATGAACATAGCAAAAAGTGGAGAAGGGGGAGAAGAAAACAACAACAAAACCCCAGCAGGCCACAATGGCTTACCTACCTGTAAATCCAAATCAACTAAATAGAAAATTAACTGTAATATTTCGGTGCACTGAGAATTCCTGAATGCATCAAAGAATATTACCAATTCATGACACCTCTTAGAAACTTCAGGTTGTTCCTGTTCTTTCTGTAATATCAGAATGAAAAAATAGGCTTTAGTGTGCTTTTATTCTTTTCAGGTTTTTTTTTTTTGGAGGGGGGGCTTTAATGTATGTGTGCATTTTGCTTGTTTGTTTGCTAATGGTAGCAAGATTTTAAGCTGCAAATTGTTATAAATTTACTCTAGTTAGGACTCCTAACATCATCTTTCAGCAGAGGTCCTGTAGAGTTTCAGGCATGCATCTGAAATTCTACAAATGATACCATTCTGGGAAGTTAATGGCCTTTAACTTCAAACAAGATGCAGAGAAAAGTCAGACCTTACCAAGCATCTACTCTGATTGTCCATAAAGCACAGTGCTGGGGAGTCTCAGCTGTCTATTTCCTTTCTCCAACTACAAAAATGCAGCTGAAGCAAGTACTTGTTTGCATTTTACTGTGTAAATAAAGCCTTTTCTCAGAGCCAAGAGCTCATCTCAAAAAGAAAAACAGACCTACATGAAAACACTGGAAATGCCAAGAGCCTTCAAACACACCACCAAAAGGCCAGAGTTTTCAAAAAGAATTTTTAAGAAAGCCCAAACTCCAAGCAAAGGTGACACACCATGAGCCTAAGATAGTGATTCATAACTGGGGATATTTATTTTGTCATACCTGGAGATAGGTGCCAACAGCCTTCAGTGGATAGAAGCCAAAAAAAAGCAGCTAAATGGGACTACAGTGCACAGAACAGACCCCCACAACACAATGGCAATGGTGCCAAGATGGAAAAACAGTCACCCTATAGATGGTATCGAGTTACTCAGTATAAATAACACAGCAAGAGGGCTCAGTCACAAGCAGATAGCATCTACTGGACAGGAAGCAAGGCGTATATTCACGATCAGAGTCTTACTTTCAAGGTCCTGCCTAGGACTTGCCAGGCTGCTTCTCCAGAGGACCCAGGTTCAATTCCTAGCACCCACCCATATGGCAGCTCAGCACTGTCTGTAACTCCAGTTCCAGGAGATCCAACACCCTCACACTAACATAAATGCAGGCAAAACTCCAATGTATATGAAATAAAAATAAGTATTTTTTAAAGCCACAGATGAGATTCTCCATGGTAGTATATGCCTGTAATATTAACACTAAGGTGACTGAAGAACTGCAAGTTCAAGGTCAGCTTGTCAAACTAAGACCTTGTCTCAGAAAATAAAAATGGGACTATAGATATCTCAGTGGGAGAAGAGCTTCACATTGACAAGGATGAGTTCAATCCCAGTGTTGAAAAGAAAAAGGGGTAAGGGCACAGTATGTTGTAGCTCAGTGATACAGAAGTTGCTTAGCATTTGCCATGCCCTGGGTTTGAGTCCCTGGAATGGCACAATCAAACAAAAAGAATCCAGTTTGATATAAAAGATTACATGTTGGCTAAATTTATACCTGGGGTGGGGTGATTGTTCTTATTTGCTGTTTGAACAACACTACCATTCTGGTTTCCAAATTCATGACCAGAGGGGTGAATTAAGAGTCACCTAATTTCTTCATGCTTTAATGGGGATGGGAAGATAAGGAAAACTGTAAGTCACTTTCACACTTTCAAATACCTCTAGGAGCCAGAAATATTTACATTTTAAAGGAGACTTTGCCCTTAGGACTGGTAACACTCTACTCTGCCTATAGAACAGGCCGCTAGTTTAAGAGCATTTCGATTGTAAAGCAACTTACACACAGATACAGGCACGCGCACACACACACTCACAGGCACTCACTAATTCCAAGTGAGACTTAAGTACAGTCTTTTTTTCTTACTATCAGAACTCAGATTCTATTTAATAAGCACACTGAAAAGTTTCGATAACTGTTGGGAGGTATCCAGAACCCGTGGATGTAGGACAGGAAGCCGAAAGTCAGCAAATTTTGATGAACTCCTGGGAATAGTGAAGCTGGCTGGCAACAGCTTCTAGTACAGGTTTCAAATTGAAAACCAGTGCAGATCAAAAGGGTGACAAACCAGGGGCCACAAAGAAGCAAACAAAAGGGTGGGGGAAAGCTGTGCCCACTCCCTGGATCCTGGCAATTTTTTCCCTTCATCTCATGGCAGCCTTGCAGGTGTAGGTCCACCGCTGGACAGGCCAGGACTTACAGGGGACTGCCAGGCCCTTTACCGGGGGCGGGGTGGGGGAGGGGAAGGAGAGCCGGAACAGGAGCCATTGAAACTACCAACAACATTGGAAGCCGCCCCAGCGCAGCCAGGATGGAGCCGGAATCACACACCTCAAGTCTGACTAGAACCCAGTATCCACAGGTTACTCGGGCAGAAGCGCCCCAGAGAGAGAGAACGAGAAAAGGACGCCCCATCCAGAGCCTGGAAATCTCGACAAGCCTTCTGGGAGGGGACTGCCTCAGGACTGTAGTGGGGCAGACCCCGAGGTCGCCTTACCTTGGTGATGACCAGAGGTTCACCGTGCTCGCGGCCGCCCTTCAGGGTGAAGCCCCAAGGAGCGCCACCGCTCAGCTGCACCTCAACCAAGCGGACGCCATCGGCCGCCCGCGCCTCAGCTTCGGCTAGGCGCTCGGGCCGCGCACGGGGCTCGCCGCCCTGCATGACGCGGGGCACTCAGCCCCTCCAGCCACTAAGGCCCACGCCCATGCACTCAGGGAAGCACAAGAGAGCCCACCACCAAGGAGCCTCCCAGGCGTCCGGGCCACTGCCGCCACCACCGCCGCTGGCCACCACTGAACTTGCTTTGCAACTTAGAAAGTGCAGCAAGGGCCGAGCCAGGAGGGAGCGCGGAAAACGGCGCGGGGAGGGGCACGGGGAGGGGGCGGAGCAGGCGCGCTCCTCTCAAGCTTGGGCAGGGGAGGGGGAGGGGCAGGCGCGCGCCCGCGAGCCCTCACTGGCCGGGGCACGCACGTGGGGTTTTCTGCACTGACTGTGCTCCAGGTCCGAACGGGTTTCCCTTCTAAGCTCCGCAAATAGGGGTTTAGGTGTGCGCTCCCGGACTAGCGAAACCTGCCCGAACTGTAGGCAGTCCTGCACGCGGTCCCACGGTCCAACCCACCCAACTCAATAAGCTTGGAGAGGCTTGGGGAGTGTTAGGCCCCTCCTCCCAGGCCGGGTGCAACAGGTGAGGTGGGAGGAGTGTCTTTTTCAGACTAGGCGGGACCTGGAGGCTACTGCAACTAGGTCAGCTCTAGGCCAGCACCAGGGTAGCTGCAGGCCAGCACCTTCCAACTGGGAACGGAGTTGGCCCAGCACCTCTTCCTTTGAGAGGGTGTCCTGAGGACTGACTGAGGTCAACTACACAGGTGAGGAGGAAGCCCTGGCGTTCCTGCTGCCCTGTGTGGCCACACCTTTGCTCCAGCTCCGGGACTCTGGAAAAACTGTCCAGAGAGCCATCTGCATGCCAGGATGCAGTCCTGGACCTGACCCTGGGCCACACACAGGCACACCCCAAAGCTCTGGCCCTGAGGTTAATACGCTAGGCAGCTCCCTTGCTACCTGATCCACTGAGGGCCTTCCCACTCTTGCCAAGTCCCTTCTATGGCACCAGCAGGCTTAATAAATGGCATCCTTTTGGCACTTCTTTTTATCACAACTTAGGAGGCCTTTCTTCCATTTAATTCTCCAAGTTGGAGGAGAGGGAAGCGGGTGGGGAGGGGCAGTTGCCTTTGTGTTTGAGCACCATCTGTGTGCCAGACAACAAACCAAAAAAGGGTAGACATCAGATCCCCTGGAACTGGAATTACAGATCCTTGTGAGTCACCATGTGGGTGCTGGGAACCAAACCCAGTTGAACTATTTCTCCATCCCCTTGCCACAGGTTCTTAAAGTGTGTTCCACCTTATATCCCTGAAAGAGGAACTAGTTGTTTGAAGTTAATGAAAGTTAGCTACTTTTTACATTTTAACTAATTTATTTATTAATTTTAGAAGTTATCTGTCCTCAAACTCTGTGTAGCCACAGAGGATTGAATTCCTTCTAATTCCCATGCCTGCATCTCCCCAAGTGCTGGAATTACAAATTTGAGCCACCATGCCTATTAATACTTTGCTGGTTTTCCATTTCCATGAAACTAGCTCACCTTACAAATATATACACTTATAGGAGTTTACATGTCTTACAAAGGGGGAAAAAGGTTTTTTTTCATTGATGTTTGTATGTGTAGCTGGAGGCTGTACCCGCTTACTCAAAGCAGTTCCATCCTGATACTTTAGCTCATGGTGGTACTGGGAGGTAACTGCAAGAACAACCAAGAGAACAGTAGAACAAGAAGAGCATCTTTATAGGCTCTGACACTATAAGCTTGAATAGGGAATCTTAACTCTGGTCAGATTTTTTTCATGCAGACAGGGATTCTCTGTGTAACCTTGCCCGGTAATCATCTTTGTCCTGTTTCACCATTCATGATCATAGGTGTCAGTTGGCTATCGGTGGTAGTATACCCTTTTAATATCACTATTCTGGAGGCAGAGGCAGGCAGATCTGTATGTGTTCGAGGTCAGCATGGTCTACATAGTCAGACCCTGTCTCAAAAACATAAAGGCAAGACCCTGAAATTGGTGCTGGTTATTCATTTAGTTTTACTGGGTGTGGGGTTGGCGGGGTGGGGTGTCATTTGTTTACTTGTTGAGAGAAGTTCTCACTGTGTGACTTTGGCTGGTTTGGAATTCACTAGATCATGATGTATGTGAACTCACAGAGAGGGTCTGCCTCTGCCTCCAAAGGTGCTAGAATTAAAGATGTCTTTAATTAAAGATGTTTCTGTGGGCTTGCTTCCATGGGACAGAACCACAGAGAAAGTAGGCTGTGGAGACTATATATGTTCAAGAGGGATGTATTCAGAGGGATGAGACTTAGTGGGTATACATGTGTATGTTGCCTCTCAGGCATCACATGAAGATGTCACAGTCAGTCATATTTCTCTAGAAAGACCAATTAAGAGAAAATGGCAGGTTGAGAGATGTAGGTTCTGGGGAGGTAAGGTAAAGGAAGGCCTGGTGGATGGAGAAATTGCTGACCCCTACCCACTTCTGGTGCTCCTCCCCAATCCCTCCCTCTGAAGATCTAGCACTAGCCTCGTGAGACCTCGTGTCCTTTGAGGAGGGCTGGCCTTTGAGGAGGGCGCACCACTCCCACAGAGCCAGGCGCCTTTGCAGCCTAAGGGCTGGGATTGGGGAGAGACACAGGCCACATGACGCCCAACCTCCCTCACCAGCCCAGCACCTGACCAGGAAAAGCTGTGCGTTGCCCAGACCAGAGACTGGTCCCTGAGCAAGACCGATGGCCTCCCCGCGCCTGGGAATTTTCTGCTGCCCTAGCCGAGATGCAGCCACACAGCTGGTGCTCAGTTTCCAACCGCGGCTATTCCATGCTTTGTGCCTGGGTAGTGGCTCTCTCAGCCTGCTGCTTGGCCTCCTGCAGCTCCTGCCAGGGTGCCGATCTGCTGGTCACAGGGCGCCTGCGATGTCCCCATCGGCCTCAGTCCACATCCTCCGAGCTGCCAGCGCCTGTGACTTCCTAGGCTGCCTGGGTAAGGGAGCTCAGACAGCTCTTTGGGGGAGCTAAGATATGCAGCTCACAGGGTGGAATGTGCAGGGTTCCACACAGTGAGATCTGCCCTCCCTTGAGGATGGTACAGAATTTACTAGTTGGGACCTGCTCTGGCCAAGATACTTGGCCTCAAAGGGGAGTCCAGGTTTGGGAACAGCTAAGTGCTTTGAGATGTGTGACTGGCCCTTGGGTCCAGAATAGAGCTGGATCTATTTACCTAGTGACTGGATAGTGCTAGAGGATTCTGCTGAACGATTGGTTAAATCAGAATCTCTGGAATTTTAACAAAAGTATCTGTTGCGTTTGTTAGTGGAGCTTATTAGGGAAAGCTCCGGTGGTATAGCTACAAACAAATACAAAACTAAAGCGGGTCCTTGGTTAACTCAATGAGGAGAAACATGCAACATCATCTATATGCATGCTCTTCCCTGTGTATTTATTTGTTGTTGTATGTTTTTGTTTTATTTTTGATCTGAAAGGGCTGTCTTTTGAGCTGTTGTTGAAATCATCAGCACCCTGTACTTGCTGGGTAAAAGCTCTACCAAGCCGCTCTATCTCCGGCTCCTGAGGTGTATAGGAAGTACTAGGTGGTTCATGTTCTATGACACCTTTGTTAAGAATAACACAACACTTTAAAATGTTTTCAATCCCCACCCCCAGAGAAGATTAATGGCATATGAGTGCTGCACTGATGGCATGTGAGTGCTGCAAGAATTTATATAAAGTTTTATGGGAATACAGCACTGCCCAGCATTTGCTGTTCTGAGACCCTATCTTAGCTATGGCAGAGTTGAAGGTTGAAAATAGACACCACGGTCCACAAAACAATCACAGTTAACTACCTATCCCTTAGAACAGATTTGACAATATACTCTTTCAACTAGAGCATAATGCACTTTGCTGAACTCTGAACTAGACTTTTATTTTATCTGCTTAGTGTGGAAATTGTCCAATATGCATGAAGGTAGTCTATAATTATAAATAAGTGCCCTGAATACCTAGATGCCCATCCTCAGCTTTACAGACCTTCCTTTTTTTTTTTTTTTTCCTTTCCTTCTGGCTGGGTTAATTAGAAGCAAATTCCAGACTTGATGTATTTCTGTTTGTTAGGTTCCAGTAAAAAGATCCAAACCTAAAAATTTTGTGCAGCTTATCATCAATGCAACTTTCACTTTAAAAAAATTAAAACCACATTGTCAGTATCATCAGAATGTATTCACTTCTTGCCTAAATGGAAGAGAACAATTAAAATAAGGCCCAAATTCTGTCTTCACTTCACCATTTCGTGATGGTGCTGTCCATGTAGGAACTCCAGTTTTCAATCATTTCTGTTTGCTCTGTGTTTATTTTCCTGTGTGTTTCACCTTGAAAAGTTCCCTGGATACAGGTGATTGAGTGTGCCAAGGCCCAGATCTGATTTATCCTATTGCAAAGAGTCACAAAAATATGATTGGAGACACTGAAGAGTTTGAGTTCAGATGAATGCTCTGTAAATCCCAAGTCACTTGCTCACATTTGGAGACTATTTGCTTTTCAATAAGAAAAACTATTTCCTTTCCATTAGGGATAAATTGTTTTTAGTGCAGGAATAATTCAATCAAAATGGTGTTTTGTTGATTCCTTAAGGATGTTCTCAGGATAGCTAGCAATAGCAATTTTGTCCTGTAACCTGAATATTTTGAAATAAAGATATTCCTAAAATACCTTGAGGAATAACAAAAGAACACTTCAAAACATCATGTATATGAGATTGTAGACATGAGACAGAAGTCAAGACAGTGCTGAGGGATTGACCCTTCTTCTGAAAGATGTGAAATATGATGGCTTATGTTCCAATGTTCCTGGCCCAGTTTTAGTTCTTTGAAGATGGGCTCATTATGTGTCCGTAGTGAACCTACAGAGAGTACTGCTGCTAGTGCTTCTGGAGGGCTTCAATCACAGGCCTGCGCCACTGTGCTTAGCTCCTCCTAGAATCTTTTCAGTTCCAAGGAGAGCTAGATTGCTGACAGTTATTCAGTACTTTTTAGAAAAGCTATTATTTTTATTAGCTGGCTTGATGATTAGAAGATATGACTTAAGAATGTAGGAACCAGCAGGGCAGTAGTGGCACACACCTTTAATCTCAGCCCTCAGGAGGGACAGCCAGGTGGCTCTCTTGAGTTTGTGACCAGCCTGGTCTCCATAGGGGTTTCCAGGACAGCCAGGACTACAGAGAGAAGCCCTGTCTCAAACAACAACAACAACACACACAGGAGTTTAGAAATCACATTAATCCAGTAGTGCATTACTCTGTACATGCATATGGCGTTACATGTTAAGAAGTGTTACATAGTAGTACATATGCATCTTTCTAGCTCCTTATATGATGAGTAATTAGTAATTAACATGGATATTAAAAGATACAGGTGAAGAATACAGATCTGCTGGTGGTGCTGTAATTCCCACTCACCAAACAAATGAGGGACAGTGTTGTTCCTGCTGTGGTTTGACTAGACACTGGAGTGCTTGGGACAATTCTGACAATAACAATTATCTCAGTTGCTCAGTCTTCAGTTTCCTCTTTATTGTTACACACCAATATATCTATTTTTCTCTTTCAACTTTCTTTCTTTCTTTTGGTCCTTCCTGCTTTTTTGATGTGCACTTACAAGGGGCTTTTTTGTGGATTTTTTTTTTTGCTTTTTAAAAATTTTATTTGTTTATTTAATCACTTAACAGCCTGATCTAAGCCCCCAGCCCCTCTACTCTCAGTCCAGTCCTGTCCCCACGCCCCCTTTTCCCCATTTCCCCTTCTCCTTCTCAGAGAAGTGAGGGCCCTGAGAGGTACCAACCCACCCTGGCATCTCAAATCACAATAGGACTAAGTACATCCTCTCCCACTGAAGCCAGACAAGGCACTCCAGCTAGGGGAAGGGATCCAAGCCAGGAAACTGAGTCAGAGACAGCCTCTACTCCCATTGTTAGAGGACCCACATGATGACCAAGCTACACATATGCTACATATGTGTAGGAGGCGTAGGTCCTTTCCATGCATGCTTTTTGGTTGGCGGGTCAGTCTGTGAGCTCCCATGAATCCAAGTTAGTTTACTCTGTAGGTTTTCTTGTGGTATTCTTGACCCCTGCGTCTCCTTTTTTCCTTCCTCCCACTCTTCCACAAGACACCCCCAGCTTACATATTGTTTGGATGTGGGTCTCTGCACCTGTTCCTATCAGCTGCTGGGTGGAGCCTCTCAGAAGACAGTTGTGCTAGGCTCCAGTCTGCAAGCTTAGCAGAGTATCATTGTGTCAGAGGTTGGCTGTCTTCCATGAGGTGGGTCTCAAGTTGGGCCAATCATTGGTTTGTCATTCTCTCAGTCTCCACTTCATCTTCATCCCTACATTTTCTGTACACAAGACAAACTTTGTGTGGAAGGTTTTATGGGTGGATTGGCATCTCCCTCACTCCACTGGAAGTCCTACCTGGCTATAGGAGGTGGCAATAGTCACCCCACAAAGCCACCATATTGCTTCATATTTGAATTAAGATTAAACAGTTTTACTATCTAATTTTCATACAGGAATCATTATCAGGTCCACAGTGTGGGTAGCCTACCCTGATTTCATTGAAAACATCTCCAATGTGACTGGAACAGACATTTGGCCTGCTGCTTTCTGTGTGGGGAGTACGGTAAGTTACTTCTCTTTGCTTATCCTCCTCCCTCTGTTCTTGCTACATGGTGGTCTTCAGAGCAGACACTGGGAGCTGTGAGGAATGCAATTCTCAGGTCTTGCCCTGGACCTGAGGACCAGGGTCAGTGTGGTGCCAAATCTACCTGGGGTGCGCATGGACACAGCAGAAGTCTGAGAATGACCCCTCCAGTGTCTCAGCCTTCACCTTACACACAAAAATATACCCTCTCCGTAATGTGTACAGAGCCCCAATCAAAGCCAGGTACAGAGAAAGACAAAAAGATTGGATGTGGTTTTCCAAATGAATATATTTAAATATACATTAAATATTTCACATGAAATTTTTCTATAAAGCGTTTAATATATACATATACTTCACATAGAAAAAATGCTGTTTTTTTGGACTGCACTGCCCCTCACAGAAATGATGTAGAGGGCATGAATGCCATGTGGAGTCTCACTTCCTCTACAGAATTCCCTGCTTACTCCCACTCCCACTCTCTAATATTTTCTAACTGAATTCCAACAATGCCCATGCCCCAACCAACTTTATTTTAGTATGGCACATTGATTTTGTACTGCAACCTAGATACCACTCTTGTCATCTCCTTCTACAGAAGCACTTTCTGAGTCTCTTGGGCCCACACTTTTCCCTTCTCAGAAACAGAGCCTCTACCTTAAACCGCAGAAGTCCTTCCATCATTGTAAACTAGGCATCAAGGACCTCTACCCACCTTGTCTGCAAACACACTGGAAATAAAGTTCTCGTGTCAAATACAACTACATGGACAGAAAACAAATATATACACATACATGTCTAGGTCAGAATTGTCTTGAGTTCCAGAAAATATATGCACATGGGATTCCTCACCAATGCTGCCAGATAAACCTATGTCTGTCCCTCCTTTCAGCCATGAGTAGGACACCTCATTAATGCTGCTAGAATCATTGATGCTGAGCTCCTCTTAATTGTAGATGTGGATCCAGCTGTTGTACAGTGCCTGCCTCTGGTGGCTCTTCTGCTATGCAGTTGATGTGTACTTGGTGATCAAGAGATCTGCAGGACTGAGGTATTTATTGACTGGGAACATAAACAGAGGTGTCTTTCTTGATTCTGTGAGTAATATTTGGACATGGTATTTGGTATTCAAAGGTTCTTTGCAGTATGACTCACACCATACATTAGCCTGGCAATTGGATTTTCATGCAGAAATATTTATGCCTGTTCATTTTTATAACATTTCATTTGGATAGTTGGTCTCACTGAGCAGCCCAGGCTGATCTTGAATCTAGGATCCTCCTGCTTCTGCCTCCTGAGTGTTCAGATTACAGGGGTTTGGCACTATTCCAGTTGACAGCTCATTTTTGTAGCATATCAATGGCAAATTCAAAACATCAAGATTCTTGCAACCTTACAAATAAGTAAGTTGGGAAATTAAATAGTTAGGGACTGTTGGAAATTTCAAGTGAAGAACATATGGATTCAAGACCCTAGGTTCAATTCCAGTGGCTAGACCAAAATAAACAAATAAAAAAGGTAGAAATCAAACATTCGTGACATTTAGAAGTGAATACTATGTGAGAGCCCCCTCACTCCATCATTCCGCACTGATTTTATGCTTTCTTTGTTATCTGGGCTCCCATCCTGTCCTCTGCTACTCAAAGACTTTTTTAAAATTAATTTTGAGGTAAGCATTCATTCCAGCAGGCAGGATGATAGTGATGCCAGCATGTAGAAGGTTCTGGGCAGAGTTTGGTTTCTGAGGATGCCCTATCAGAAAGTTAATTCATGGGATGTGAAACTCCAGAAACTATCCAAGGGCAAGTTTCCCGAGGTAAGATACATGCCTGTGAGGAATGGAGTGGACTCCCCATTATAGAGGAACCAGGCACACAAACAGAGGTAACAAAGTGCTCAGTTTTCACAGAGACTGAGTCTCACCCAGGTTGCCTGGTACAAGTCCTACTTCTTGGAGCCTTGGGCTAAGAGTGTGTGTGGCCTCCCTGGCTTGAATGAGCCAGGGCTGTGAGTGTGACTTTCATAGCCTCTCTAACCTTCCCTTTGAGTGGGTCCCAGGGTAGTGGGTATAGCTGCTTCTTCAGATGGCCACTGAGAGACTGAGGCTGGTGGGGAGAGGTATCCTGCTGAATACCAGGGCAAGGGCCCAATTTGGCCAATATAGCTGGCTAAATTTCACATGTCCTTTGAGATCCTGTCAGCACTTACCTGCTTTCTTTGGCTGCCAGGGGAGTATTTTCTCCTTTAAGTCCAATCCCAAGAAAGGTCATTAAGATAGACTTTAAAGCTTAAATATAGCTGTTCACTGTATGTGGAATGTACAGGTTTCAAACAATATTAAATGGGGCTTGAGATCTTGAAAAAGGCCTTGGGCTGAAGGTACTCTAATTGTAAGAAAATGACAGTATGGTTCTCGATGGGGTACACTTGAGTAATCTCAAGCACCACAGAGATTGAGGCAGGAGGGTCTCACTGAGGTCAGCTGAGGCTGAATAGTGGGAACCTGTTAGATTTGATTGGTCTTGCATCCCGAACTGCTTACACACCACTCTGGAAATGCATCCAGTGTGGCCCAAGGTGAGGTGAGGGTGTGGTGGAATGAGCAGATACCCCTGTCATCAATAATACAGTCCCCTATAGAGAGAGTTTTTCTGAGGTAACTGAGTCTCCACACAGCCTACATATCTAGCTATACTCAATTGCTGACTTGCTCCGCTCCAGCTTCCTGCCCCTGTGAGGCCAAGGGAGAGCCACTCCAGGAACTGGTTACAATGGGGGAGGCAAAATAATGCTGGAGTCACTTCCTTGTGCTCTCCCAGACAACTGGCACAAAGTAGTTCTTCTCTAGAAGTTTTGTGTACCAGTCTCTTCTTCTTTTCCTGCTTTGTGAAGGCCCTGGTTTTCTGCTCTGATCCACAAGCATGTTTTCTGTTCATACAGGTGAGCTTCAAAGTCAGAGTCCCATCGGACATGGGTGTCATTTGCTAGGTATCCTGCTAAATCTTGAATTACAGCTAATGTGTGTGACTGATGGATCCCAACATGCCCACCCAATCACAAAGAAGCATCTATTCAAATACAGTCCCTTCTCCATGGAATCAGCTAGCTGGTTTTGTGTGGACTTAATTCTCCAGATATATCGGCAGCACATCTAGATCATGTCCTCAAGTCTAGGGGATTGAGTGACAAGGGTAGGACTGGGTGGATAAGTGCAGGCATAAAGATAAAGGAAGGATATGGCAGGAATGTAAACTATGCCTGGAATGGGGAGTGCAGTGGAGGGAGGAAGAAAAAAAAAAGCCCTCTGGTTTGCCTGGAGAATTTGTGATGTCTAATCCCCACCAGCCCTGAGACACAGCTTCTTGGTTTGAACCTTCGGATTGCAACGTTTGTCTGATTTCCAGCCAAAATATCTACCCCCTTTTGTTTATTATTTATTTTTAATTATGTGTATATGTATGTATCTATGTGTGGGCTTATGCATGTAACTACAGGTACCTGAAGAATTCAGAAGAGGGCATACCTGGATGGATTCCCTAGAGCTAGAGTTACAGACAGTTCTGAAAGTGCCTGACAAGAGTACCGGGAACAGAACTCAGGTCCTCTTTAAGAGCAGTATGTGCTCTTTTGTTTTGTTTTTGTTTGTTTCTTTTTCGAGACACGTTTCTCTGTACAGTCCTGGCTGTCCTGGACTCACTTTGTAGGCCAGGCTGGCCTTGAACTCACAGAGATCTGCCTGCCTCTGCCTGCCAGAGTGCTGAGATTAGAGGTGTGTTTCACTGGACAGGGCTGCAGTATGTGGTCTTAACTGAAGCATTTCTCTCGCCTCCTACCCCTCTTTTAAAACAGAGCTCCCTTTCATTTTTTAGATTTTAGTGTTTTAAAATTTAACACTTATCTATTACATTTTGAAAATTTTGATTTTTTTTATTTATTTTTATGTATGAGAGTTTTGCTTTCATTTATGTCTATGCACCATGTGCCAGCAGAGGCCAGAATAGGGTGTTGGATCCCCTGGAATTCAAGTTACATGTGGTGTGAAGCCACCCTGAGGGTGCTGGGCATCAATCCCGAGTACTCTTTAAGAGTAGCCAGTGCTGTTGATGCTGAGTCAACTCTCTAGTCCTACATTTATCTGTTTGTTTGTTTGTTTGGCTTTTTCAAGACAGGGTTTTCTGTATAGCCCTGGCTGTCCTGGACTTGCTTTGTAGACCAGGCTGGCCTTGAACTCACCTAGATTTGCTTACCTCTGTCTGCTGGGCTTAAAGGTACATGCCACTGCTTGGCTTATTTATTTCCTGAGACAGGGATATGGTTATGTGTACTCCAGCCTAAAATTCTTGTGTTTTTATGGATTCCTATGATTACATCATATAAGCTGAGATCACCTCAAAATCCTTTCTCAATCACATGTGGAATTTTCTGCTGTATAAAGTTATGTACTTCCAGGTTCTAGACATCAGGACATGGATATCATTGGGACCCTGTTCTGGCTATCATACAGTCTGGCCTCTTAACTTATAAAGTTGATCTTCTGCTTTGGACGATCACAGTTCTGAACTGGATTTCTCAACCTCTGTTTCTGTTTGCCTAATTGGGGTAGACATTACTTGTATGATTCTTGTATTTCTTTAAGATTTTTTTAATTTTATGTATATGAATGTTCTATCCATATGTACACCTGCATGCCAGAAGAGGGCATTAGAGAATATAGATGGTTGTGAGCCATCATGTTGTTGCTGGGAATTGAACCCAGGTCCTCCAGAAGAGCAGACAGTGCTCTTAAGCACTGAGCCATCTCTCTAGTCCTCTTGTGAGGGTTTTTGTATGCCACCCTCTTGAGAATATAACCTTCTATTCAGAAAAGAGACTTGTTTTATTTTTAGCATTTTCTATGCCTACAACTTTTGCTCCAAAAACGGTTGATGGCAGAGCTTCATACGAGTACAATTCCTTGTTGCTCACAGCTACCCATGTAGCTTACAGCCACCTTCCTGGGCACTAGGCATGCATTTAGTGAATATACGTGCATGCAGGCACTCACACATACACATGAAATAAAATGAATAAAAAAAAAAGAAATATACCTTACATGTGATAGATGACTTAAATGGCCAGATGGCTCACTGGATAAAGACATTTAACACATGCCTAAATGACTTGAGTTTGATTCCTGGAATGGAGAAAACCAGCTCCCTCAAGATATCCTCTTACCTCCATAAACATGTTATGGTTTGCAGCATACGTGTACTGTGTGGGTATGGAAGGTCAAGAGAAACAGGCATGAGAATTGTGCCCCAAGAGATTGTCTGTTGTAGTTTGGATCTTATCCCTTTAAGGCCCATGTGTTAAGGGCTTCGTTCTAGCAGTTTACAATTGGGAAGTGGTAGAATCTCCGAAGGGTGGCTTAGTGAAAAGTCTTCAGGTTGTCTGAAGCCTGCCCTCCATGGGGATCATGGATTCCTGGCCCTCTCTTCTTTCTTTCTTGTTCCTGTCCATGAAGTGAGTGATTTCACTGTGCTGTATACTATTAGCATAATGTATTACTGCAGGATCAAAGTAACTAGGCTAACTATTCACATACTGAAATCCATTACTATTCAGAAGGATTTCTCCCCTTTTAAAGGCTTTACCTCCTAATACCATCATTTTCACATTACAAGTTCTTGGTGACATTCAAATCACAATAGACAAGAACTGGACAGTGTTGTCTGAGGGGTTTACACATGGGATTTTTCTCTTACGGTTTTATTACAAATGAACCTCAGAAGTAGCAGTCAACCCCATTAGGATGGTTGTCATCAAAGCTAGAGTTACATAACAGTATCTGTAGTTGCAGCTACTTAGTAGGCTAAAGGAAGACAAATACTTGAGCTCAGGAGTTCAGTGCCACTCTAGCCAACACAGTGAATCCCCAGTTTTTAAAAACACACACATACAAAAAAAAGAAAAGAAAAGAAAGCAGTGTTCACTGTTGACAAAGATAATTTCATTCTTTCAAAAATTATGAAGGGCTGGGCCCAGCTTAGTCATAAACAATTGACTGCTCTCTATGAAGATGTACACCGGCTGAAGATGTACACCGGCTAAACATGAAAATACCATTTAACCAAGCAATTTCACACATGCACACGCGCACCCACACACACACAAATTGAAAAACAGGAACTCACATACACACACACATATTCATAGCAGTACAACTTACTCACCATAGCCAAAATATTGATACCGTCTAACTTTCCGTTGGTGGGTGTATGAAGGAGCAGAATAGAGTCTGTCTATATAATGGTGCATTACTCAGCCATAAGAACATGCTGAGTGGGAAAAAAAAAACATATATAAAAGTCACTCAATGTATTATCACCTGTGTGAATATCCAGAACAGACAATTCCACAGAACAAAGCATATTAGTGGTTCTCAGGGCCAGAAAGAGTGGTAGTGACTGCTAATGGGAATGAGCTTCCTTCACAGTGCTCAAAATGTTCTAGAACTAGATAGTTTTGATGGTTGAACCACACTATAAAGTTGCAAAGAGTCTCTGAATTGTTCACTTTCAAATAACAAATTTATGTGATGTGAATTTCACCTTAATTGAAAAAAACAAAAATCTAAACTCAACAACCTTCTCATCAACAGCACAGGAATCTCTTGGCAATGCAGAACTTAAATAGGTCATTTCCACTGGGCAGACATGTGCCCCTCTGAGCTGTGACCACCCCTCTTCTGCTCTCTTCTAGCACCATCCTGCTGTACCACATCATGGCCTGGGGCCTAGCTCTTCTGCTCTGTGTGGAGGGAGCAGTCATGCTTTACTACCCTTCTGTGTCCAGGTAAGCCTAGTCATGCAGCAATATAGTGACCATGTCCTTGGTCTATTGTGTGCTTCTCATAGGGAATGAAAAGCTGTATAGCTAAATCCATCTCAAAAGAAAGTGAGAGAGGCGTAGGGGAGGTAATTCAGTGGTAGAAAATTTTGCTAACATGCTTGCAGTCCTGAGATCATCCCCTCTCTACAAATGGAGATATTTATAAAACCTCAAGGTCTAAGAATGAACACTCTAAATTTATGTGGAAAACAGACAGAGGTAGACAGTGTTTCTATGATTTTATATGTGTAAACTAGGACTCAGCACAGCAGAACTGCCCTGACAAATCTTGCCCTTTGCCTATATTTATGAATAAAGTGGGTTTGGGGGGAAGGGTTGTTGATGTTGTTTTATTTGTTTGTTTGTTTTATTGTTGTTGTTGTTTGTTTTTCAAGACAGGGTTTCTCTGTATAGCCTTGGCTGTCCTGGACTCACTTTGTAGACCAGACCAGCCTCGAACTAACAGAGATCCGCCTGGTTCTGCCTCCCAGAGTGCTGGGATTACAGGCTTGGGGCACCTAACCTGGTATGAATAAAATATTTCTTTTCTTTTTATTATTATTACTTATTACAATGTATTGAATTGTATCCCAGCTTTGGCTCCCTCCCTCATCTCCTCCCAATCCTACCCTCCCTCTTCTCCCCTATGCCTCTCCCCAAGTCCACTGATAGGAGAGGTCCTCCTCCCCTTCTATCTGACCCTAGCCTATCAGGTCTCATCAGGACTGGCTGCATTGTCTTCCTCTGTGTCCTGGCAAGGGTGTACCCGCCAGGGGGAGGTGATGAGAGAACCTGCCACTAAGTTCATGTCTTGCTAGGGAACTTACTTGGAGACTGAGTCTGTGGGCTACATCTGAGCAGGGGGTCTAGATCCTCTCCATGTATGGTCCTTGGTTGATGCATCAGTCTCTGCAGGGCCCCCAGGGTCCAGTTTTTGGACTCTGTTCGTCTCCTTTTAGAGCTCTTGTCCCCTCCAGGTCTTTCTATCTCCACCTTCTTTCATAAATTTCCATGCGTTTTGTCCATAAGTTTGGCTGTGAGTCTCAGCCTCTATTTCAATACCTTGATCAGTAGAGTCTTCCAGAGGCCATCTGTGATAGGCTTCTGTCCTGTTTCCTGTCTTCTCCTGCTTCCAATGTGTATTGTGTATGCGTTCTGAATGAGCATTGAGCATCTTCCCTATAGTCTTCCTTTTTGTTTAGCTTCTTTAGGAGTATAGATTTTAGTATGTTTATCCTATATATTATATATATATATATTATATGTCTAATAAACACTTATGAGTGAGTATATACTATGTGTGTCTTTCTGCTTCTGGGTTACCTTACTCACAACCACTGTAGAAATCAATCTGGCGCTTTCTCAGAAAATTAGGAATATTGCAACCTCAAGATCCAGCTATACCACTTCTAGACATATATCCAAAATATGCTCAACTCTACAACAAGGACATTTGCTCAACCATGTTAATAGCAGCTTTATTCATAATAACCAGAACCTGGAAACAACCTAGATGTCCCTCAGTGGAGGAATGAATACAGAAATTGTGTTACATTTACACAATAGAATACTACTCAGCTATGAAAAACAAAGAAATCATGAAATTTGCAGGTAAATGGTGGGAACTAGAAAATGGATAAAATTTTATTGATGCACGACTATACTTGTTTATGTGCTGTCTGTCTGTGGCTGCCTTTGCTTTACAGAAACACAATTCTGAAGTTGCAGCCGAGACCATGAAGTTGAAATATATGAACCATCTTTTCCTCAGGAGAAGTTTGCTGAGCTATAGCATAGAACTTTTTTGACTATTTTCAGATTCTTAGTTGGATGTCTGTCTCTACTTTGGCACTGCCTTTTTATTAATTACTTTTCTGTTGCTATGCTAAAATACCATGACTAAAGATAACTTAAGGAAGAGAGAACTTATTTGTATTTGCTCTTTCAGAGGGATAAGAGTCCATGATGACAGACAAGCATGACAGCAATTAGCAGCCATGATTATATGAACTGGAAGCCAAGAAATCACATCTTTAACCGCAAACACAAAACAGAAGGTGAACTAGAAGTAGAGCAAGGCTGTAAACTCTCAAAGCCCACCCCGTGACATATTTCCTCCAGCAAGGCTGCCCACTACCTCCCAAACAGCACTACTTGTTAACCAGGGACCAAGTTTTCATGCACCTGAGCCTGTGGGGGGACATTTCTCATTTAAACCATTACAAGTTGTCTACTATGAGTATTATCAGGGAGTTCTGTGCAGGTCCACTGTATAGTCTGCTTTCTGGAGAACTTATAAAGGACAGACAACAGTGTCATATCTATAATAGTAGAATATACTCAATGGAAGAGTCCTTTCTTTTCTCATGTGCTTCATTGTGGATTCTGGAAACTTCCTGAAAAAATTTTGAGCCCAAGAGTTCCATGGATTCAGATCTTGCAAGGAATCCCTGGATGCTCAAATGCCTTCGGAGATAGCTCAGATTTAGTCTTGATGCATGCACTATTATCTCCTAGTCCTATGCTACACATGTTCTAGAACCCTGGGCATTCTTTAAGTACATCCTCATTTTCATCTGTCATTTTCTCTCTCTATCAGAATCACTTCTCTTCCTTCTTTTGTTTCCCTGACTGGCCTGGACTTTTTCAGGTGATATTTAGCCTTCAAAGATGAAGAAGAACATTTGTACTAAAAGTAGGTATCATAAGGGCTTGTTAACTTCTCTTTGTTCCTGAGCTGTCTATCTTGTGTCCTACTTTGCCTTCACTTCTCACTTCTTCTCAGCCATTTTTTCTTACATTATGTATGTCCTAGCTGATAGTTCCTACCTTCTTTTTTAGATTAAAAATATTGTATGTATATAAATGTTTTGCCTCATGTATATATGTGCACCTTGTGTGTACTTGGTATCTGAAGAAGTCTGAAGAGGGCACATGATCCTCTGATGATTGTAATATGTAGGTGCTGGGAGCTGAACCCATGTCTTCTGCAAGAGTAACAAGTGTTCTCAACCTCAGAGCCATCTCTCAGCTCCAATTTCTACTTTTATAATGTGAATGCATTGCCTTCCACTACATCATAAGTTGGCTAATGATTTCTGTGATTAATTAGTAGAAATCCTCCTTAGTTGTCCTGAAAAGAACTGCAGAGGATTTTGTTATCCATGATAATTAAAACATATTTAATTTTAAATCTTTTTTTTTTGAGGCAGGGCCTCTCTATTATATAGCTCTAGATGTCCTAGAACTCACTCTGTACACCAGGCTGGTCTCAAACTCACAGATCCCCCTGCTTTTTGAGCGCTGGGATTAAAGGTGAGCACCACTACACCTAGCTTATTTTAAATCTTTTCTTTTCCTTTTTTTTTTTCTTTCATTTTCGGATTCATGATTTCTGTGTAAAGCCCTGGCTGTCCTGGAACTCGCTCTGTAGACCAGGATGACCTCATACTCATAGAGATCTGCCTGCCTTTGCCTCTGCCTCTGCCTCTGCCCTCTGCCATCTGCCTCTACCTCTGGCAGCATTCTGTGAGTGCTGAGATTAAAGATGTGTACCACAACCACCATGCTATTTTAAATCTTAAACTTCCATATTCTGAGTTTCTGAGTTGCTCAAGGATAGGGAGTAAATGGATCTTATTCCTGTTACTGGGCAAGACCATGTAGCAAGTACTCAAAGCCTAGCACTTAAATGGATTCCTTTGTCTCTACCTCCACATAAAGAGACCCAGTGTAGAGAACCTACCATTCCAGAAGGTTTTTTTTTTACATCCTTTTGTTTTCCTGGAAGGCCTTTAAAAGTTTCTCCCAGTGGAATGCTCTACCATTGCTCCTATTTATGAGACAGGAATATGACCCATCTCCTTCACCATCCTGTAATGTTTTTAGACAAGAGAAACAAGTCAGATTTTCCTTGGACCCAGTCAGGAGCAGACTGATGCTTTTTCCTCTCTGCTCTAACCTCTTATCCCAGCTTCCAGGTAAGTAGCCCATCTCAGCCAAAGCTTTTCTTTAAAAGATAATGTTTTGATTTTCCTCTTTTAAGGTGTCAGAGGGGCCTGGACCATGCCATTCCCCATTATGTCACCACGTACTTGCCCCTACTGCTTGTCCTTGTGGCCAATCCAATCCTGTTTCACAAGACAGTGACTGCAGGTAAATCTTGGGAGAATTATTTTTGGTATATGGATACTGAGTACATCTGTATGCCTTGGATACACATAAAAATACAGATGTTCCATCTATAATTACATGAGCAGAATACAGTTGGACAAAATGACTGTGTTTAATAAGTGAAAATGTGAGTTTGGCTCGGTGGTGCATACCTATAATTCCAGCACTCAGGGAGGCAGAGGCGGGCAGATCATTGTGAGTTTGAGGCCACCTTGCTCTACAAAGTGAGTCCAGGACAGCCAAGGCTACACAGAGAAACTCTATCTCAAAAGAAAAAAAAGTGAAAATGTGAAAGCTTGTTTACCTATTTAGTACATGGTGGTTTTTGCTGGCATTTGCTCAGCTACAGACCATGAGTTTTGTTAGTGGCTTTACTTCTGTGTGGGATTTATTCAGAGTCTGTCCTTAGTATGAAGGGCCTGAAGGTGGCTTTATAAAACTGTCAAGGCAACATAGAACTAGATGGAGCAAGAGGCAAGTAGGGGAAGGAATGAGGTATGGCCTCAGAGTCTGGTCATTCCTATGCACTCACTTGGCCTGTGCATTTTCTCAGATGTGCAGGAAATAGGAAGTGGAACACAGGAAACAAATCCATTGCAATGGTAAAAACTAGATTAGAGGAAGGTAGTGAGTCAGCAGAGGGATCCTACAGCTAGAGACCTGTTTCTCATCCCTACCATCTCCTCAAGTGACTGTGAGATGGAGTGAATGCCCATCTGTCTCATGTTTCTGTGCATCTCTGAGGTAGAATGTGAATTAAGTCATTTGCACATTGGCCTTGACAGACAGGTCATTTACAAATTAGTTGTTCATAGAAATTTCTAAAAAGAGTGCTTAAAGTGTTTGTCACTAGTGGTAAACTATTGGCACTTTAGATGCATCTTTTTCTATGTGTTTTTAAAGATAGTAAATTAAATAGTATATTTTTTATGCTGGAGTATCAACAGTGGGATATTTATTTACTATTCTTATGTATGTGTGTGTCAAAAACAGGCATCGGATTCCCTGAAACTGAAGTTAAAGGTAGTTGTGAGTTGCCATATGGTTGCTGGGACTCAAACTGCAGTTTTTCGCAAGAGCAGGAAATGCTTTTAACCACTGAGGCATCTCTCCATCCCTTGGTTATAAAAATTAAAATAAATTTTAAAGTCTATTATTAGTAATTTATTGTCGTTGAATGAATATTTTCATATTTGTATTTAAATATAGGAAATTTTGTTTTAAAAATTACATACAAGTGTTTTTTATCAAAGAAATGGAAAATCCTTAGCCAAATACTATGATGTACTAGTGGTTATGTGTGTGTGGAGGTACCATGGGCCATTAATTCATCTTCAAATATATATTTTAACTTGTTTAATAAATATTAAAATTTTCAATATCTATCTATCTATCTATCTATCTATCTCTCTCTATATAATTTTAGAATGGATAAAACAAGCTTTTAAAGGCTGGGCCTGGTGGTACACACCTGCAATTCAAGCACTCTGGGAGGCAGATACAGAGACTCTGTGAATTCGAGGCCAGCTTGGTCTACAAAGTTGAGTCCAGGACAGCCAATGCTCCACAGAGAAACCTTGTCTTGAAAACCAAAAACCAAAACCAAACTTGCCCAGCTTTTCAATTACTCCCCCTGGAGATACTACCTTGCCAGGAGACAGGGGAATGGGACACCTTCAGCCCTGACAGGACTTGATGAGCTAGGGTAGATGGGAAGGGGGCTTCCCTTTTCTGACAAATAGGGAAGGGGGATGTGGGAGAGGGAGTTGAGGGTGAGATTAGGCGGTGAGGAGGGATGAGACTATGACCAGGAGGTAAAATGAATGAATGAATGAGTAAGTGAGTGAGTGAATGAATGAATAAATGCATTGATTAATTAATTTTAAAAACAAAAATAACAAAATAAAAAACCCAAGCCTTTAAAAACATAGTATCTGAAGAAAGTACTAATAAAATCAAGAGTTCAGTTAATTAATTACCAGTGTTAATTTCTCAGTTGAACAAAAGTCTTGCATTTGTGCATGATGTTAACACTAGGGGAGTCGCTGAGAGAAGCAATGGATATGCTGCATCTCTCTGAGATCAATAAGTCAAGCTAAAATAGAGCTCAGGGGTAGAGCCTAGTATGCATGAGGCTCTAGGTTTCATTCCCATTATCACATAAAAAGTTATTTCAATGAACTGGATGGCTGGCTCTTCCAGCCTCCCCCATACACGCCAGGGAGTAACAGCCTAGCTAGATCCCAGGGGAGGACATTGTAGCCAGCCCTGAGGAGACAAGATGAACTGGGGTCAGATGGAAGGGGAGGAGATCCTCCCCCATCGGTGGACTTGGATGGGGCGGGGAGGAGATGAGGGAGGGATGGGGAGAGTGGGAGGGAATGAGGGAGGGGGCTACGCCTGGGATGCAAACTATCTAACCTGTGATTGATATAAAAATAAAGAAATAACATTTTTTAAAAAAGAAAAAACTCAATAAAAAGTTATTTCAAATTGAAAGTGTTTGTTTACGTGTGTATATATGGCCTTAGTGTTTACGAGGACTCCAGGTGCATGGGCTATGCTTCATGTTATTCTGGCTGTATGTAAGGGTTCATACTGCTAATTTTCTTCTCTGTTATGGAGTTAATTCAAGTCATGTTATTCCTCTACACTCCTACAGTGGCCTCTTTACTGAAAGGAAGAAAAGGTGTTTACACAGAAAACGAGAGACTGATGGGAGCTGTGATCAAGACCCGGTTTTGCAAAATAATGCTGGTATTAATTGCATGGTAACCTTTCTTCTAATACTTTTGTTGTTGGTAGTGCTAGAGAGAAAGGTACACCAACTTGCCATTTTACTTGTCCAAATGTGACCTGAGAGTTCCAAAGGAAAAAAATCTGGAATGGAAATCTTTGAGAAATGTAACATATTTTCTAAAGAAATGAACAAAACATAGGTCAGCAAGTCCAGAACCCATATATTTTTATAAAACTTTTATGACAATTATGATTCAAACCCTGAGAATAAGAAGTTAATGTTCAAGTTTCTGTTTTCTTGTTCCTTTTTAAAGACAGATTCAGCTAGTTGTTCTTTTCTCTCCTCTTCTTTCTATTTTGTTATTGTTTTGAGACAGTGTTTCACTACATACTCCTGGCTGATACCAGAAAACATATATGTAGACCCAAGTGGCTTTGAATTTGTAGTGATTTCCCTGCCTCTACCTTTTTAGATGCTGGAATTGCTGTCATGTACTGCCATGCCCAGCTATGGGTTCAGTTTTCAAATATTTAAGCCATATACATCTGCTGTTTCATTCCATTGCTGGGCTAAGGAAAATAAAGAAACAGTCAGGCTTTTTTATTTTATGTGTATAAGTATTTTAGCTGTGTATAAATATATGTACTGTGTGTGTGCTTGGTGTCCTTGGAGACCAGAAGAGGATGCTCAGATCCCCTTGGAGTTACTGATTTTGTTTCTTTAAGTTCTAAGATCAGGGCGGGGTCTCACCATGTTGCTCTGGCTGACCTGGAACTCAGAGATATGCCAACCTCTGGAGTGCTGGGATTAAAGACAATTGTGAACCACCATGTGAGTACTGGGAGCTGAAGCTGGATCCTCTACAAGAGCAGAAAGTGCTTTTTGAATGAGCTAACTTTCTAGTCATAAGCATATACGTGTGCCCATCTGTCTACTCTTGTCCCCAAAACTCGCATGTCTTCAGCGAAAGGGCCAGGGCACATCTTTAGTGTAAAGACTCAGCTCACTAGAAGGAAGAAAAAAATCACAGCAACTATCTGCTTTTTGTGGCCACCATTGGCATCTTGCACAAACAATTGTGGTAAATGCTTTGAAACCACCTAACAAAACTTATGTAAAAAGATGGCTATCAGCTGGAAGGTGGTGGCTCACATCTTTAATCCCATTACGCAGGAGGCTGAGGCAGGCAGGTCTCTTATGAGTTTGAGGCCAGCCTGATCTACAAAGCAAGTTCTAGGACAGCCAAGGCCACACAGAGAAACCATGTCTTAAAAAAAAAAAAAAGATTGCTATCAAAACAGTAATGAATCAGTACCATACATGACATGGCAAATCTTTGTGGTATTAATTCCCACAGTGAGGGCATTTCTTTAAATGCCCTCCCAGGAGAGGTCTAAATTAACTACAGCTTGTCATACATTCATCTTGTTACTTCACATTCCACGGACCCACCAAGATTGACATTTAAAAATTCTATGTAAGGACTTGTATTAGTTATTTTTCTACTGCTGTGATAAAACGCCACAACAAAGGCAATTTATGAAAGGAAAGGTTAATTTGGGGCACTTCCAGAAGGACAGGAGTTCATCACCACCATAGCAGGAAGCATGGCAGCAGGCAAGTTGGCATGGCACTAGAACTGTAGCTCAGAGTTCAATTCCCTGTGTACAGAAAGGAAGCAAAGAGGCTCACTGGGGATGAGATGGGTGTTTGACTCTTCAGAGCTCACCACCAGTGACACGTCTCCTCTAACAAGTCTGTCTTTCCTTGTCCTCCCCAAATAATTCCATCACTGGGGATCAAGTATTTCAAACATGTGAATCTATAGAAGCTCTTCTCATTCACACCACCACAGTTCTGGTGAGCTAGCTCAGCAAGTAGAGGCTCTTATGCTCAAGTCTGACTACTTGAGTTTGATTGCTACATCCCACAACGTGGCAGGAGAAAACTGACTCCTAGATATGTCCTCTGACTGCCCCTCCCCAGCTCTTTCCTCCACAACCCTATCTCTCAACACACAGAAATTCCACATAAAATATCAAAACAGAGTTTTGGTCTCCATTAAAAGTTTAGGTTACTTCTCAAAAAATAAGGAAAAGAAGAGAGAGAGCGGAAGTGAGAAAGAAGGAAGGAAAGAAAAAGAAAGAAAGGAAGGAAGGAAGAAAGGAAGGAAGGAAGAAAGAGTCTTTAAGTTACCTCTGTTACGAGAATGATTGTTGGTTTGATACAGGGCTAAACTTTTATACCTTGATGTGATGTGGAGTGTTTCTATCAGGAGGACATGTTGAGGTCTGTGTTAGACCAACAGAAGAAACTGTGTTTCAGTTAATGTCTTGGTGTAAACTCAGTTCCTTCCCCCAAAAGTGTTCATGTTGCCACCAAGAACTGGTACATATAGACCATGGTAAAAGTCACTATGAATTTCACTCAGTACTTTCTTCACCTATGAACCATTTTGTTTCCATCAGTTGGTTGTCCAATATCATCAATGAAAGTCTCCTGTTTTACCTTGAAGTACAACCAGACATCCATGAAGGCTCTCTGAAACCCATCCAAAATGCAGCCAGGACTACATGGTTTATTATGGTAGGCTGGTCTGGACTGAATTTTTGTCCTTGTGAAAAAAGAAAATCAATATGGAAAAAAAATCATTCAAAGTACAATGTGTAAATATATAACCAGTGCAAGGTTTTTGTTTTATTTTGTTTCATTGAGTTTTTCAAGACAGGGTTTCTCTGTGTAGCCTTGGCTGTCCTGGACTCACTTTGTAGACCAGGCTGGCCTCAAACTCCCAGAGATCCACTTGCCTCTGCCTCCCTGAGTGCTAGGATTACAGGTGTTCACCACCACACCCAGCTCAGTGCAAGGTTTTTGGACAACCTCTACCACTCTGCTGCATTGACAGGCTACATTCAGTCATTGTCTTATTGAACAGGCTTAGAGCTGAAATGTGGCCTGGTGGCAGAGCCTAACATTCAAGAGGTTCTGTGTTTGACCTTCAGCACTTCAAAATGAGTGAGTAATAAATGAATGAATAAAAATTAGGCAATCTCTGTTAAGCCATTGTGGCCTAGAGTATGAGCATTTGAAGTTAACTCAGTATCAAACTGCTACTCTTATTGATTTATTTTAAAATTAGATTTATTTATTTTATTTTATGTGTTTTGATGTTTTAGAGGAAGACCAGCCCACTGGGCATAGCAGGATGGAACTTATCATTATGGTGACCGAAGGTTGTCCCTTTTCCTATGCTCCTTTGACCTCCATGTGTTCTTTTGCCCTTCTTCCTAGGGAATACTGAATCCAGCCCAAGGACTTCTCTTGTCTCTGGCCTTCTATGGCTGGACAGGATGCAACCTGGATGTTCACCCTCCCAACATGGTGATTCAGTGGGAAGCAATGACTGCCTCTGCTATTGAGGGCACTTACCAGTCACCTGTAGGCTCCTGTGTGCCCCATGAAAACCCCAGGAAAGTGATGTGTGTTGGGGGCCACACTTCTAATGAAGTGCTAAGCATTTTGTCTGAAGGTAATGTCCTGTTGCAAGGGAGGTGAACTGCAGAGCTACAGAGCTCCCTGCAAGTACTTCATTAAACAGGGTAGTACAAATGGGAAACTGCATGTCACTATACTCTAGCATTTCCTCTTCCACTCCTTTTAATTTTTATTTATGTATCCCATCTTTTAGAAATCTATTTCATTTGATGTGCATGGTTGTTTTGCCTGCATGTATGTCTGTGTACCACATTCATACCTGGTGTTCATGGAAGCCAAGAGGTGGAGTCAGATCCCTCTGGAACTGGAGTTACAGATGTTGTAAGATGCCATGCAGGTGCTGGGAATTGAGCAGAACTCTGCTAGAACAGCCAGTGTTTTAAACCAATAAGCCAGTTCTCCAGTCCCTCACTTACTTTTTTTAAAGATTTATTTATTTATTATGCATATAATGTTCACCTGCTTGTCCACCTGCAAGCCAAGAGAGGACACAAGATTTCATTATAGATGATTGTGAGCCACTATGTGGTTGCTGGGAATTGAACTTAGGACCTCTGGAAAAACAGCCAGTGCTTTTAACCTCCGAGCCATCTCCAGCCCCTCTCACTTATTTTTAAGACAGAGTCTCACTATAAAACAAAAGCTATCCTCTAACATTCAATCATCCTGCTTCAGCTGTTTGAATGGTGGTATTATAAGAATATACCACCATATACAGCTAATTGGTTGCTATAATTTTATAATTTGCTATAAACCTTTTCAAGGAGAAAGGTTTAAAAAACACTCAGGGGCTTAGTTCCCAGTACCCATATTGGTGACCTACAATTTCCTATAACTCCAGCTCCAGGAGATTTGATGCCCTCTTCTGGTCTGGGTGGTCACCTGAACACACATATACTCATACATACTCATAAATAAAAATAAATCTAAATAAGAAACCTACACAGAGATATCAGAACAACTTTGCTCATCCTCAGCTGGCCCATAGATAATGGGTAGAAATATCTGGGTTTGTGCTGAACTTCTCATTACATACTTTTTCCAGAGCAGCATCCTTTATCCTTGGCTAGCTGCTTCTACATTCTGCATGATGTGCTATGTATGCACTCTAGAGTGTTTATCAGCCTCTTTCATCACAGCTTACTAGAGTTTAGCAATCAAAACTCCTTACACATCAGCAAAGGTCTTTTGTGGGCATAGTGTCCCCCTGGGTCAGAAAAAAATGTCTCTTTTGCAAAAACTTAAAAAACTTGCATTATTGCACTTGTTATTTGGGATGCATAAACCCCCATCTACACACAAGAGATACACACAGACACACACAGCAAAAGACAAAACACAGTCCCACCAAACTGCTTTGGTTTATACAAGCTAGAGGGAGGGCTAGAGGGAGGGCCATTTTGAGAAAAGATGTGTGGAATTTGCTAGGGAAGTTCTATCTTCTTTTCCTTTCCTGCTGTTTGAATACAAGGCTGAGAATATATGAAGATAAATCAATGACTGATGCCCTGAGGTTGTATTGTATGGTTGTATTAGGGAGCTCTAGAGGAAACAGAGAAACCATTCTGGCTGAAACTGTAAGACAGAGAAACTGTGTTTAGGGACTTTCTTTCTCTTTTTCTAGCTGTGCTGGAATGGAACCCAGGGTATTATCCAAGCTATTACTGCAACAACAGCCATACCCCAGCCTTTAGGCTTCTTATGTAGCTCCAGTAGTTCATGAAGGAAAGGGACATACAAGTTCAGACTGCTGTCAGCATGTCAAATTACTGATAAAACCTGGGGCAGGAGGCAAAATGTTGCATTTAGAATTAGTTGTGTGTGTTCGAATTCCCACCTTGGTAGCTTAAAAGGGCTGAGCCGTTTTTGACACTATAATAAAATTCTACAACAGCAATAAACCTCACTACATCTGGTCCCTACACCCTACTTCCCTCACCTCAAATAGCATTGATCAGGTCCCCCTCGTTTCTATATTTTTTCAGCTAGCTGTTGCCTAGGACTGTTGTTCACAGGCTGAAAGCTTTCTTCCAAAATGCAAGAAACTCTTTAAAAATGAACAAAGGTTCAACAAGAAAATAAATGGGGCCACTGTTCATAATGGCTGATGCCTTAAGGAGCCCTTCTTTGCTGATCTTTTTTTTTCCTTTTTCAAATGGAACCTGATGTGTTACTAATGCTAGGGTATTGTTACACAATAGAACTACACCTCCAAGGCCTAACTCAAGACCTTTCAAAGCGCCTAACTCAAGACCTTTCAAAGCAAAGGAAGAGGTTCTGGCATATTAAAGAAGATCTGGGACCCTTATACAGTCATGAACAAAGAGAATCCACTGTGATATGTAATCCAAATATCATAGAATCTATCCATTTACCCTTTAAATGGTTTATTGCAGTTTGTTATATTCATGAAGTTCTACTGTTATTGCCACTGTCTAAATCCAGAATATTCTTATCGCTTGGAGGATATGAACACTCCATATTCTTTTGTCGTTTTTGTCTAGGGCTTTATGCCCCTTTGGCAAGCATTTTACCAACTGAGCTACATTTTCAGCAACCATAAACTTTTCGGTATATTCCCCATAAATCACATTAATATTATTTGTCTTTTCGTGTCTGACTTCTCAGCTTAATTTTTTGAAGGTTCATCAGCACATAGTTCTTTTTATAGCTGAGTATTATTTCCTAGTATGGAAATACTCATTTTGTGATTTTTTTTTTAAAACAACTACTGTTGGCTGTAAGGAACTCCACCAGGGCCAGATGGCCTGGGATTACAGGGAGTGCACACCTGTAATCCCAGAACTTGGGGAGGCAGAGACAGATGGATCTTTATGAGTTCGAGGCCACTCTTGTCCTCAAACCAAGTCCAGGACACACAGAGACACACAAGGATACACAGAGAAATTCTGTCTCATAAAACTAAAACAACAACAAAAATAAAATAAAGAAAAAGGAACTCCACCAGGCCCTGTATTGGGAGCTTTGTCGTGGGTTTGTAGCACGGACTATAAACTCTGCCCTCATGGTTTATTGGACAATTTCAAAGCATTTAAAATTATTATTCTATTTAATTAATAGAACAACCATTGAAAATATTTATTTGTTTTTTCGAGATAGGGTCTCCCTGTGTGCAGTCCTGATTGTCCTGGAATTCACTCTGTAGACTAGGCTGGCCTCAAATTCACAGAGCCTGGATCCTGCTTCTGAAGTACTGGGATTAAAGTCATGTACCACCATTGACTAACAAAAAAAATTGATTTGAAAAATATAATGGAGGTAAAGTAAAGCAAATGAGAACCTTTCTAAAAGAAAAAAAGAATTTCTGTAAAAATAGCAGTTATTAGGATGGAGGTATAGCTCAGTAATAGAGCACTTGAATAGCATGTACAAGGTCCTGGGTTCCACCCCCAGCACTATAAATATACAGAAGAAAACAACAGACCCTGTCCATTAATTTATTAAAAGAAAAAGGGGAAAGGCAGCTGTCAGTTTAGAATCCACAGTGAAGTATTGTTTGCTTATCTGTTGAGTTAGGGTTGTTTTTGGAAGCATTCTTCAAGCACAGAGTAAACTGGAAAAATTAATCAAAAACATTGCTTGTGAAAGTATGAAGTGGGGGTCTGGTAAAGGTCTTAAGTTTACACTTCCTTACCCTGAAAATAGCAAAATTAAAATGACTCATTAGGGTTGGAGAAATGGCTCAGAGGTTAAGAGCACTGGCTATTCTTGCAGGGGACCCAATTTCAGTTCCCAGCACCCACATGGCAGCTCACAGTTGCCGGCAACTCCAGTTTCAATTGATCTGATTCCCTCTTTTGACCTCTATGGGCACAGGTCTGTACATATAGGCAGGCAAAAGACTCATACACATTAACTAAGGAAACCTTTAAAATAACTTTTAAAGTAAAGGTACTACCATTTTGTATGGTGGCTCTGTGCAGGAATTTGCACACATGGATATGCAAAGGACAAAGAGCGCTGTTATGCAGAAATTAAATCACTTAAGTGTTTTTTTTTGCTTCTTAGAATACTATAGTACATTAAAAAATGTCCATATCTCTTTGGGTTCATACTGTTTTAAGTGGTCTAGTGATATTTTAGTTCTCTGTACAGTAAAAAAAAAACTCAGAGGAAAGAAACTTTTAAGAGGAAAGATTTAGCTGGGTGTGGTGATGTACGCCTGTACTCCCACCACTCGGTGGTGGTAGTGGTGGTGGTGGTAGAGGGGACAGAGGCAAGTAGATCCCTGTGTATTTGAGGCCAGCCTGGTATACAAAGAGAGTCCAGAACAGCCAAGAATATTGCACAGAGAAACCCCTGTTTTAATAAACAAACAAACAAACAAAAAAGAGGTAAGCAAAGCATCTCTCAATTTTCTCATGACCTGCTGGGCGGTAGTGATGCATGCCTTTAATCCCAGCACTCAGGAGGCAAAGGCAGATAGATCTCTGGTCTACAGAGTGAGAAAAGGGTGTATATCTATCTAATAAATATTATTCCATCATAAAAAGAACTATGTTCACCATTGCTTGGTTCTATTGCTCCTGGCCTCTGATGGTGCAGAACATCATTACTGGGGGTTGGCTGGTTGATATCGTTATGTCTTGTTTACCTAATATCAATAAAGTGCATGAATAGGGAACTAGCCAATAGTCTAGCAGCCATGCTGAACTGTCTTCAGAGTCTTGCTCTGCTCTGTCAATACTTTCTCTTCATGGAGACCACCTGTAAGACAGATAAAAAGCCCCAAGGCTACCCAGGCTTGCTAGACTCCACAGATCAAACCCTTGTCTGACTTAGGACAAGGATGCTAAGCTCAGGTGTCTTTGTTTCTGAAGCATTGGCTTTGAGAGTCTGTAGACATCACTGTTCTCCATAGAGATGGGGGTAGGGAATGAAAGGCCACTTTACAAAATCATGTGACTCTGAGTTTGTCCTTAAGGGTGAGGTCATGGGGAAGTATCCTCAGCAAAGACCTTGATCATGAGCCACTTTATAATACCAGATGGATCATTTTGAACAAAACTACAAATATCCCATATAAGTTCTCACGCACCCAAGATGAGTTCATAAACAGGGTGACCCTATGAGAATGAAATGTTCTTCAAGTGCCTTCAGTCAGCCTTTCTTATAGCGGTGCTTTTCTGGAAGCTTTTAAAAGCCTTCCCAGCTGGTGTCTGGCCACTCTAGCACATGGTTGCTCTCCATTACCCTTGATGGCACCCACACTCAAATCAGAGCCTGGCTATAGAGACAGTGGCCAAACATCATTCCTTTGTTCCCTTCTCTAGCTTCCCTAAGGGGATCACATTTGCTTTGTCTTCACCACTCCTGTATCATCTCAGTGCATCTGCCCCTGGGGAAGGTCTGGCTGATGCTTCATCAAAGGGCCACAGTGGGTGACTCCTGTGCATTAGAGTAATCTTTCTCCCTTCCTTAGGGTATCAGTCTTAATGCTGCTCCAGTTTCATTGCTGTTGTGGCATTGATCTCAACTGTATGTACTCAATACGTTTGTTGAGTATTCCATTCCAGTAGAAGAAAGGAAATGACTATAGGAAGTCCACAGTACATAGTATGATATGCAAGTAGTGAGGAATACTATGAACTAGAACTGTTTAGGGTGCAAGGGGTATGATTAAATTGCAAAGACCTTGCTTAACATGTATAAGGCTCTGAGATCAATAACTAATGTGTTAAGAATTAATACCACACAGGGGCTGGAGAGATGGCTCAGAGGTTAAGAACACTCAATGTTCTTCTAAAGCTCTTGAGTTCAATTCCCAACAACCACATGGTTGCACATAACCATCTACAGTAAGAACTGGTATGCAGGCAGAATGTTGTATAAACAATAAAACAAATCTTTAAAAAAAAAGAATGGGTACCACTAATTACAGTGAGGCGGGGGGCTCGATGGAGGAAGTAACATCCTGAATTGAGAATGAAATAACACATAAGAGAGAGGGTCATGAGAAAAACGAAAGAAAACGTTTTTTCTGGTTTTCCAAGACAGGGTTTTTCTGTGTAGCCTTGGTTGTTCTGGAACTCACTCTGTAGACCAGAGATCTATCTGCTTCTGCCTCCTGAGTGCTGGGATTAAAGGCATGCATCACCACCACCCAGCTGGTCATGAGAAAATTGAGAGATGCTTTTGCAGGCAGAAAAAGAGCTGTGAAATGGATTTTGGCAGGACCATATCTTTAGAAGAGGAGGAGGGAGAGGTAGACCAGTATGCCTGAGGGATGATAGGAGTGATAGCAGAGGCTGCAGAAGTAAGCAAGATCCACTGGTGGGGCTTAGAGACTGTTTGTTCATGCATACTGGGAAAGCCCCCTTTGATTCATGACTTCTGTCTTTGAATTCTCCATATCCAGTTTCTACCTTGGCTCAGAGCCAGTGCTCCTGGGTATTTTGGGAGCAAAAGAATAAGTCTACTGTTTGTTCCAAAGGATTTTGCTACCCGGAAGGAAGGAGTGCTGGTCTAGTGATTAAGTAGACCTGCAGGGTGAACCTTGAT
Source organism: Pachyuromys duprasi (assembly GCA_028658305.1). NCBI lineage: Eukaryota > Metazoa > Chordata > Mammalia > Rodentia > Muridae > Pachyuromys > Pachyuromys duprasi. The sequence continues at coordinate 25,477,043 of CM053742.1, read as the reverse complement.
GAGAATGTTTTATTTTTATCTTGTTTATTGAGCCTACTTTCCCACCCTTTTTACTGTATTGTGACTGCTGTCTGTAAGTCATGTCATATTCTAAAACAAAGAGAAAATTGATTAGTAAGGAAATAGAACAGGACTAGAGAACAATGATGAGATCCAAGGAAAGCCAGGTGAAATGAATCTCACGAGGGTACTTAAAATGTGCGACTAGTTTGTTTTTGATCTTCCTTGCTTGAAACTAAAGAGAGAATGTGATGTTACAAAATTAATTATTTTGAAGAAAAATTAGCAATGGTTTTTAGAAGCAAAGTACAGCTGGCTCTCTCTCATGCTCACACAGGTTCCAGACATGAAGGCCAGAGAGAAAGGTCTCCTTCAGCTTCTCATGAAATGAACACCAAATAAGTTAGAGATTATTTGGATATATATACTGTGTCATCATATGAGAAATATTTTTTGTAACTCATCATTGTATCTAGAGCTCAGTTTATGATAAGAAAAACGAAACTGGCTTGGCAAAGCATCATTAGGCATGTGCTGTTGTAGGCTGGATCTTGATATGTGTTTAAATTACAGCCTTTGAAAGATGGAGAGATTGTTTTCATTGCTTCCAGGTGCAGAAGGACAGGAGTTGCAAGGTGAAAGCTAGTGGCACTGTGTGTGAGGAAAAGAGGGAGTTTTACAGAGAGCATAGGTTCCTTCTTTTGGGGATTCCTGGAACTGAGTGCAGGTAGCCAGGCAGGAGGACCTACTGTGTATGTCACAGCTTCCCATGGATGGACTCTTCGTTGTTTGTTAGTCCCACAGAACACATCCAGCGCTTCAGGGTCACATTAATTAAACTCACATTTACCGTATGTCAGTTGCCTGAAATGTTTCTGTAGGGTTTGTTCCATTTTTCCTTTTTTCTGAATGAATAGATTAAATGTAGTAAGGGATGATGTAGAGGGTTTTTTCCTCCTTTTTAAAATACATACACATAGGTAATATTCATGTCATCTCTCTCTCTTTCTCTCTCTCTATCTATTTGAGACAGGGTTTCTCTGTGTAGTCTTAGCTGTCCTGGAATTTGCTCTGTAGAACAGGCTGGCATCAAATTCACAGAGATCTTCCTGCCTCTGCTTCCCACTTGCTGGGATTAAAGGGATATTCCACCACTGCCCAACTTTGATGTTGATTATTTTTTGAGACAGGTTTTTTCTTTTTCAATTAATTATTTAATTTTTGTTACTAATACAGTTTATCCACTTTGTATCCCAACTATACCCCCTTCCCTCGTCCCCTCCCAATCCCACCTTCCCTCCCTTTTCTCCACTTATGCCCCTCTCCCAGTCCACTGATAGGGGAGGTCCTCTTCCCCTTCCATTTGATCCTAGTCTATCAAGAGAAAGGATTTTTCTGTGTAGTACTAGCTGTCCTGGAACTTGCTATATATACCAGGCTGGCCTCAAACTCAGAGACATTTGCCTGCCTCTGCCTCCCTTATGCTGGGATTAAAGGCAGGTACCACTACAGCCATCCTTAGATGCTAAGATTTGACTAAGAATCTTCCATCCTTCCTTCCTTTTTTCCTTCCTTTCTTTCTAGAAAGAGAAAGACAAAATTTCATTTTTGAGTACTAGCAGCATTTTGTGAAGTTGAAGGAAGGCCTTCTATGGGCTGGCAACTTTACTCAGTTATTACAGAGCTTGACTAGCTAGCATGATTCCCTATGTTCAGTCTCCAGCACTATATAAAATGAATATGATGGTGCATATCTATTTATTCTGGCACTTTGGAGGGGGAAGCAGGAGGATTGGAAGTTCAAGGTCATCTTGATTATATATTAGGTTTAAGGCAAGCATTGTCTACATGTGACCCTGTGCCAACAAAACAATAGAAAGATTTCTAGAACCTCAGTACCAACACAGCCTACTCTTTTCCTCTCCAGGTTCTGATGCCAGCACTGTCGATATCCATAGTGCAACTGGGTCCTGTACCATAAAGGAAGTTGACTTCATTTCCCAAGTCCAGGGGGACCTCTGAAGGGATGGGATAGGGGTCACGCACCCCTATTTTTCAGGCTCTGTGTCTCTTCATTTCAGATTGTGTTCTTGCCTTTCTTCCTATCACAGTGTCACCATAAAGTAGCATCCTCCAAATTCCACTATGGTCACCATAGTGGAGCTGAAGATGCTCTTTATGCTAGGAGAAACAATGCACCAGAGCTTGGAAATGGAAACTTCCTTCTAGAACATTCAGTGGCACCTCTTGACTTTTACTTACCATTTGTACTTTTTTCTGAGGCCAACTGTAATGCTAAGTGCCAGATCCAAGTTCTTAAGAAAATGGTTAAATAAAGTCATTGTGTCTAACTGCATTTTGACGTGGATTCTGTCTAAATAGCCTCTACCCACTGGTCTTCTGGAAGGTTGGATGGTGCAGAAGGCAGACAAGTCCAACAGGACAGACAGGGAGTGGAGCACTGGGAGGTATGAAACAAGTCATTCTCTAGTCCCAGTAGGGTGGGGGTGCATCATATCTTTAACAGAGCTGTCTCTCCAGTGCTGTGTCAAGTAGTGACATAGCCGAAGAACTCCCTGGAGCTATGATCGTTGCTCAGTTAAGATGACACATGTAGCTGGGCACAGTGATTCATGCATTAACACCAGCACTAGAAAAGTTGAGATAAGAATATTGCCTTGAGTTCACAGACTGCCTGAGCTACCTAGGCAGTTTAAGTCCAGCCAGGGATACTAAGACCTCATCTCAAAAATATCAAATCAAAACAAAACAACATCAAAAACGAGGGAAAAATATAATCATATATCTGGAAAAAAATCTAACCATCCATCTGTATGTCTATATGTATGCATACAACATACACGCACAAAAATACACATGATTTCTCTTTTGTTCTTTGCAGAAATATTGCTGCATGCACTAAGGTTATAAGCCATTCTAGTATAAATATTTGGGAAAGCAACAAATACTTTCCAGCACATCACAGACAGTTCTGCCATGTAGCATCTCCCATTCTATATATATTAAGACTCTTTTGGATTCTCAAAAAGTAGTGAAACTGGAATTTGTACTTTTGGGATCACAAAGCTGCGCAAACACAGTGTGACCCTGGTGCTAGTAGCTGTTGTCTAGTGATTTCTGGGTATTCCTGATGCATCTTCCTTGAGACACCACATTCACCTTGCTTACTGTTCTGAAGGAGATACCCAAAAACGATTTCTTGGGGGCAACTATATTTTTAATATCAGCAGAATTATGTCTGCTCCTCTGCTACAATATCAGGAGCTTCTCTTCTATGGATATTCCTTCCTAATCATTCCAAAAGGACAGAGGTAACCATTTGGTATTCCAGCCTATATTGTGGCTAGAGGCCTATAAAAATCAATTCTAGGAGTATCCTATATTCTTGAATTGCAAGCTGGTGCTCAAGGGATAGGCTTTAGAGACACCTCTGCAGAAGATGTTGGCAGCACACAGGGCTGCTTTGAAGGGTAGCACTGTGTATGCTTCTAGGACTGGAGCAAATGTCCAGCATAAGAGTGTCATTAACACTCATTGGAGTCTGCTATCTTCATGGAGCCATCCCTGCCACTTGATTTCAGCTGGTCCTATCTGATTCACCCTTAACCTGTTCTGCAGAGACCCGCCCCCCCAAGTTGTCCCCATCCTCCTTTTTCCTTTGTCAGGCATTTGTGAATCAGGTTCTGAAGCTCACTAGAATCCTTATTTCTCTGACTATTCAGTCAAGCCAATGCCTTCCAATTACCCACCTGACCCTCACAGACTGGAGGTTTGTCAATGTGAGCCAAAATAGGAATGTGCTGAAAGAACACTGTAAAGCCACTTGCCAGGCAGACAGAATTAAGCCCTACAGACAGAAGCATGCACATCAGATGTGTTAATGCCAGACCACTGAGGAAGTAGACAAATAAATGATACAGTGACACACATTTAAAAATTATCTTGCATGTGTGAACACTTTGCCTGTATGTATGTCTGTGCCTTGTGGTCACAGAGATCAGACGAGCATGTCATATCCCCTGGAACTAGAGTTACAGATCATTGTGAGCCACCATGTAGGTGCTGGGAACTGAATTCAGTTGCTCTGTAAAAGCACACCATGGAGTTTGAACCATTTTTCTTGCAGCTCGTGTATTTATCATTTCAGTATTGTTTTAAAGCGCCACCATGTTAGGATATCCTGGGAAGCACGGAAGGGAATGGCAGCAATGATCCATTGTAGAGAAAATGCAGATGATGATGATGCTCATGATGATGATATGGGAGGAAGGAGATAGTGTGATGGGGAGGAGGGTAAGAGGGATGTAGAGACACAGAATTCAGATGTAAATCCAGAGGTTTGGGTTGGTCTCTGAGGAACTCCACTATTGCAGGCATAGATGCGAGTAGAGTTGTGTGGTAGATGGGTAAAAATATTGAGAGTTTCTATTAGGGGTTTCGTTTACTATCCCATTTATTGTCAGTTTATTTACACCACAAACAGCCTTTAACTAGTTCACCCTTTCTCCTCATTTCAGAGAAAGATATCACTACCCTCCTTATCATCTACACTGTGTGGATATAATAAAATATATGCATTCATCTATTTCCCATATGATGTATCTAAAGACATTTTCTAGAGGATAATTATATTCCTAGCCACGGGCCCTATTCTGCTGAGCATTAACTTCACAGTCTAGCAGGTCCATTCTATAAATCTCATCATCCCGTGTGCCTCAGTTGTTTCCTGTCTTGTCCATACCATTCTTCAAATGAGGCACAAGCTATGCCTTGCTTGCCTTACTATGCATAAGACAAGTTATGTAGAAAACGCTACAACTGGGGAAAAAATGGAGTCTTTAAAAAAGATTAAAGCATTTTTAAGTGTATGAGTATTTTGCCTACATTTATGTCTGTGTATTTATGTGTAGTTCCCACAAAGGTTAGAAGAGGGCATCAGGTCTCCGGGAACTGAAGTTATAGACAGTTGTTAGCTAGAAACCAAACACATGTCCTACACAAAACCAGCAAGTGCACTTAACTATCTTTGTGCCCCCACATCTGGAGCCTTTCCTAAGGACATAAATGGTTCCCTTGGTATGACTTCCTGGCACATTCTATGATTGGCTTCCAGGTATCCATCATTATTCAAGAGTCAGTATCTATGGATGTACTTTGTGATCTGAAGGGCATTCTTTTCTAACAACATTTTATTTTATGTGTATGGGTGCTTTGCCTATATGTACATCTGTGTGCCATATTTGTGGATGCATTACCCATGGAGGATAAAACAGAGTGTTGGATTTCCTGGGATTGGAGTTAGAGGTGCTTGTTATATGGGAATTGAACCTGAGTCCTCTGGAAGAATACCCAATGCTCAGATGCTGAGCCATCTCTCTAGCTCCTATGAAAGACATTCTTGATTAGCTTTAAAAACAGTATCAAGATGAAGTTAATAAGTCAAAAAAACAAAACCAAATCTCCAAACCAACCAACTATCCAACCAATTAACCAATCAACCAATCAACCAACCAACCAAGCAAGCCAAAACATAAAAAACAAACCAAAGAACCAGCCAGGTGTTGCAGAGCATCCCTTTAATCCCAGAACTCAGGAGGCAAAATTTGGTGGATCTCTGTGTGTCTGAGGCTAGCCAGGACAACACAGTGAGACCCAGTCTCAAAACAATAGGAATAAATAAACAAAACCACTAAAAAACCCAAAGTAAAACCCCAAATCTCTAAGAGCCAGGTATGGGAACAAAGACTTATAATCCTACCACTTCAGAAGCTGGGGCAGAAGGATCACAGAATCCTGGGCAGCCTGTGTAAAAAAAAAAAAAAAAAAAAAAAGCAATTTAAAACATGTAGAGAGGGAGAACGCCTGGTATAGTGGTGCATGATTTTAATCCTAGACCTTCAGAGGCTAAAGAAGGTTGATCTCTTATGAGTTGGAGGCCAGCCTGGGCTACATAGCATGTTTCTCGCCAGCCAGGGCTACAAAGTAAGACTTTAAAACAAACAAATAACCCCCAAAGGATGGGAGAGGACTTCGATGAGTAGGTTGAATCTTAGATTATCAAAACAAAGGTAGTAAGAGGAAGAGGGAAAACTGTGTTGCAATGTTTTACAATCACTGAAGCAGAGGGGTCATTGACCCAGAAATTCCTGTGAAAATCCTAAACCGTATGGCCCCAATAAAGCTTCTCCTATACTGTCAAGAAACTCATATTAAACTATCCAAATAACCAACATTCTTTTGAGGTCACTAAAGCTGGGTCATACACACATTAATTTACCCCAAAGATTTTGCTGCATGCTCTGCTAAGCGCCCACCTATGTTCCTCAAGGTTCTTCTCAGGGGCTTCCTAAAGCTTTTGAATGCGGGTGCTCAAATCTTTACCTAAACTCTGTGTGGGAACAAGCTCTGGAAACTTGGCAGGGGGTAAAAAGGGGAGAAAAATTAATAAGCACGCTGGACTTCAGAGAACTGTTAGGAGTCAGGGCACATTTTTCCTAATTTTTTTTTATTTCTTCTTCTAATTCCTCCTCCATCTAGCCCTTCTTTTCCTTCTATTATTTTTCTTGGCTTTTGAGACAGTTTTATTCTGTATACCCAGCTGGTCTGCCTCAGCCTCCTGCATGCTGAAATTACTGGCAGGCACCACAAGGATTAGCAAAATTTAGTCTCAAGTCACCAGTTAAAGACATATATAGCTGAGCCGGGCTTGGTGGTGCACATCTGGGAGGCAGAAGCAGGCTTATCTCTGTGAGTTTGAGGCAAGCCTAGCCTACAAAACAAGTTCGGGACACCCAAGGCTACACAGAAAAACCCTGTCTAGAAAAACCAAAGAAAAAGACCTGTATAGCCATATGCCTCATAGGTTTTGGTCAATAATAATCTCATTTATGATGATAATTCTTAAGATTGTGTCACTTTTTCTGTAGGTGCATGTCAGGGATGACATGATTGCAGAAGCAGCTGCTTGACACACTGCTGGCTGCGGGAGCACTGCCACCCTAGAGAAAACACCTCTGTATGACCAGATCACAAATGCCGTTGCTTTTTCCTATATCTCGGCCTGCTGTGTTTCTTACCATGACTCCATCTTTTTCCTCTAATTCAACCCTAGTCAATGAAACTGGTTAAGACTTCTAGGGAGACTGGGGGAAAAGGAAGTGGCCCAGAAAGAACCACTATGGATGGGGCATTCCTCCTGGCTGTTGAGGCAGTGAACCCTGAATTACCTGCACAAGAAATTGAATTTATAGAGGCTTCTTGTGCTAGTTGTTTCCTGCAAAACTTTAGAAAGCTCATGGATATCAAACAATATCAGGAATTGTTTGAGTTTCCACAGTCAGCCCCAAGAATGCTACAGTCAAAAAGAAATTAGACCTTAGAGAAATCACTGGATTCATATTAACTTCCTTTTCTAGAAAGACTTGCTCACATGGACATGACTCTTTGGGATAAGAAAATGAGATTACAGGAGCTTTGTATAGTTTATGAGGAAGGGGCTAGAGACCTTCTGAATGATCACTCCTATTACAAAAGTTGTTTAGAAAGAGCCCAGAACTTGCTCAGGTACAAACAGCAACTGAGAATTAAAAATAGTCTACTTTGTTTAGCACCTCTTTGATCTGATGCTACTTATTGTAACCACAAGATTTTGCCTAGATGACCTGTGATGTAGAGGTTTGTCTGAAAAAAGCACTGAGTTAATGATTAAATATGCTTTCTTGCTTGCAATGTAATCACTGTACCATGTATGTAGAGTACAGCTCGCTATATTCTGTTTATTCTCATTTGTGGGTTTGGGGGAAAAGCCAATATTTTTGGGAAAGACTAAAAGGTTTTTGATCATGTAGAAACAATGTATAAGAAAACAACTTAACAATAAAAGACTAGGATTGACTCTCTGCTCTAGGAAAGGAGAAAAAAGAAAGGAAAGAAAGAGAGAGCAGAAGAAAGAGAGCATGAGCAGACACAAGAGAGACTACCTCTCTCTTCAAACATCCATCAGCTTGTACCTGCCCTTGTGTGCGAAGTGATTTTTTTTCTTGCACTGATCAATTCCTCCTAATCTCAAGACCCATAATTGGCTGAGGCTAGTTCCCGGCAGGTACAGTTGATTTTCACAAGATATTGTAGTGCAATGTTTTCCTCATATGCGCAATGATGCTGTAAACTGAACTACCAGCCATAAAAGTGCACAGTACATAAAATTAAAGTGCCTGACTACTGAGTTGCTGGATTATGTGTGTACCATACTGCTTATCATAATTTTAGAATGCATCCCTTTATAAAACTCATGCATTTCTTATTTATTGCATCCTTTGATTACATTATGTCTTCCTGTGTTAAATGTAATCTTGTGTCATTTTGTTTATTGTGGACCCCAAAACAGTATGTATACTATAGATCAGTCTGTCTGTCAGTCTATCTGTCTATCCATAAACCCTCTCCATCATTATCACCTATAATATGTTATTGTCTATGTCATGAATCAACAGCTATCTTTGTAATTTTTGTTGAGGGTATGTAGTAGGCTAGACCATGTGAGTTTATGCAAGTATGTATATTCTATCTATATATTAACAATTGTCTATCACACTAAACAATCATTCATATATCATTCAACCATTTGTATTATGTGCATTTATCTTATCACTTAGTCAATCGTTCAGTCATCTTCACTATTTGGGTTATTTGTGTTTGTCAAGCAATTGATCCATCAGGTGTTTTTCTCACATTTGTCTATGTGGCAGCATAGATGTCATAGTTCTCTGCATACACATAGGTGTTCACATAAAGATGCAATCAATAAATGACACATTTTTTTTCAGAACCTACCCTGTCCTTATGACAGACACACGACTATTGAGGATTTGGTCTCTCTGGGAGCTCAATTCATAGGTGAAAACCTCACATACTCTGGATGCCCACAAGCAATTATATGCAGAAGTCCTGAACCAAGAGGGGCAAAAGGGCCCTGTGACATTGATTCTGTTCCATTATGTGAACAAGCTAGGATAAAAGAAAGATGACACCATGACTCCCTTTGTGAATCATCAGCACTGTAAAAAATAGATACAGCACAAAGGCTGATGCTGTGCTATTTTCACCTTGTCTAGCTCACTGCTTCCTTCACAGGAAAAGAATGCTGATATCACTAACTAATGAGATATGAGTGCATCAATTCATTTAAAGGCCATAAAAGGCTGGGTGGTGGTGGCGGTGAGAGCACACACCTTTAATCCCAGCACTTGGGAGGCAGAGGCAGGCAGGATCTTTGTGGGTTCGAGGCTAGCCTGGTCTACAGAGCAAGATCCAGGACAGCCAAGGCTACACAGAGAAACCATAGATGAAACAAACAAACAAACAAAATACAGAAGAAAAACCCATCATAGATGGAGCAGTCACTATGCCTTCTTCACCATGCTATGATATCTTCACCAGACTAGATATCTTAAACACTCAGCCAAAATAAATCCTTTTTCCTTTAAGTTGTTTGGTCAGGTATTCTCTCACAGCAACAAGAAAAGTATTTAATACGTAGAGTTCTTTCTCCATTGGTCAGTAGGCAAAACAAAAAGAAAGAAAAAACAAAAACAACAAAAAAAACCCCACAGCCACCATATTATCTATTATTAAAAGAAGAACTTATTTTATACAGTGAATATGACTTGTTGGTTCTCCATTTTATTCCTTAAATTTTTTTTTATATATTTACTTTGCATCCTGATTGTAGCCCCTTCCCTCCTCTTCTCCTGGGTTCCCCTCCCACCGTTTTCCCCTATTCCCACTCCTCTTCTCTTCAAAAAAAGGGAGCCACCCCTAACACACCCCAGCACATCAAGTCACATTGAGACTGAGCTTATCCTCATCCACTGATGCCAGGCAAGGCAGACCCACCAGGAGCTAGTGATCAAAAGCAGACAACAGAGTCCATGCCATAAATAGCACTCGCTCAACTCACTAGGGGACCCACAGGAAGATTAAACTACTCACTGGCTACATATGTATAGAGGAGCCAGATCCAGTCCATGCATGCTCCTTGGTTAGTGCTTCCGTCTCCACCAGCCCCCATACATCTAGGTTAGTTGACTCTGTTGGTTTTCTTGTGTCATTCTTGTCCCCTCTGGGTCCTTCTAACTGCCCCCCCAATCTTCCACAGGACTCCCTGAGCTCCACTTAATGCTTGACTGTGAGTCTCGCATTTGATTCTATTAGCTGCTGTGTGGGGCCTCTCAGAGGACGGTTTTGTTAGACTTGTGTATGTAAACATAGCAGAGTTTCTTTAATGGCATCAGAGGTTGGCTCTCCCATGGGGTGGGTTCCAGCCTGGGGCAGGAATTGGTTGGACATTCCAACCAGAGATAAAGATAAAGTAGAGACATCTTGTAGGCAGGGTAAATTTTGGATGCTGGTTCTCTTTTGAAATAAATGAGCCATGATGCATAAGGTGACTTTTCTTTCAAAGAGCATGAGGAATGAGTGGGGGCATAGAGGACAGATAGGACGATTGATGTTGCTTAAAATGTTGACAAAATACCTGACACAGACAGTAAAAACTGCAGAAGCCAACAAGTTATGGGAGAGACTTTTTTTTCATTCGATGAGAAACAGAATGAAGAGAAAAGGTGGAATGAAAAGTTTGAAAAGAAAGCCTCCCCCCCCCCCAAAAAAAAACTGAATAAAGCAGATCTTTACACTTGACAAAGTGTTCTTCTCTTGGCTCCATGATCTATTCTTTAATAGAATATAAGGCCCTTTGATTTTTAGTGGGGTCAGAGTGGAACCCTCTAATATCCATCTGGCTCTTGAGTCCTCTACAGGTAGCATCCTGGATGTGCTGGGAATGGTTTAGTGGTTACTTCAAAACCAAGGAAATATCCCATGAAGGGCTGCTGTGCGGCTACACAGCTTTCAAAGTTGAATTTAGTCACAAAATTTAGTCATTCCTCAAAATGTTTTAGAAGCTGTAAACAATATTGGACAACAGCATTACATGCACGTGGCCTTTGACCACAAAGATGAAGTACCTGCTGTGTGGCACCAGGGCAAATGATGGTATATAAATGCTGGCTGCTCCAAAAACAGCTATGGACTCTGTTGTTTTTGTGTGGATGGGCTTAATGGCTGTGGGATGCAATCTCCTGCAGAGATTCTTGTGGCCAGCACAAAGTTCCTGTCCACAGCTATCTGGAAGGCCAAGGAAGTGTGTGCTTCTTTTGCTTTCCTCTGTTTTGGGCTTTCAGCCTTTGAATTCAACATAATAGTTCTGATTTGGCTTTGATTTTCTAGGGGGAGCAACCAAACCTTCATCCTGATCCTGGACACTCAGAAACTGTCTAAGGAATCAAGCCCTAATGACTCTTCACATGTGGAACTTGTCAAGTGTAAGCTGTATCCTAATAATAAGCAAACTTTTGAAAAATGATCTTGTGTAAAGATGAACAGATTGATATTGGGAGGACAAAGATAGGGTTTATTTGGAACCCTCCAAAGCTGTATCCCAAAAATTAATGCATTCTCAGGAGCAGGTAATTTGATATTAGGGAATATTGCTGGGATCAAAGTAGCCCTGGAGACTCCACACAACTTACTCTAAGTGTTTAGGTACCAGAGCCCACACACATCACTTAACACAATAGCAAAGCACTTGATTGTGCAGATAGACATCTCTCTCTCTCTCTCTCTCTCTCTCTCTCTCTCTCTCTCTCTCTCTCTCTCAGAAACAGCTTGCTCAATCACAGACTAAAACCTACCCATTGCTGACCCATTTGCAGCCTCACAGATAGATGGCCAACTTCCCAGATTTTCCAGTGCTCACAGGAAAGTCAAGAAAAGAGGACTATCTTCTGGTCTGTTCTTCCACTGTTAACTTTTAAAAAACAAGTCAGCACCAAGTTATGACATGATATAGACAAAGGTCATCTGATTCAGCAATGGAAACTTTGATATACATACAAAGCCTTGTGTAATTATTTAAAAAATGATTCATTATTTAAAACAAAACTTTGTTTTAGTTTTCTGTGAGATAAATTATAAGGAGGGTAGAAAATATTAGTTACAGTCTACCTCAGTCATAATTCATCTTCAGGATTGATCCTTATTTATTGTCTTCAAATACTGCTACTCCCTGATGACTAAGTATTCAACTCTATGAGCATACATGGGCCATTCCTATTCAAACCACAACAGTGGCTAAAAAAGCTACTGAAGCCAGGTATGTGTCAAGGGGTGTCCCTGCATGGAGGCCTAGAATGGCTACTGTGTGAAGCTATGAAAGTGAAGGCTGAATTGTGTTGGAGACCCCAAGTTTTTGGAGACTCCAGATCCATGGGACACCTGCCAAGGAGAGCTGCTAACAGGCAGTGGAACCAGCCAACAAGAAAGAGGTGTTTTGTAGTCGACAAAGCTGAAAGGAGTTGGAGATCTGAAGAGCACTTTGACATCAGACATGAAGATGTAGAATTTGGTGTTTGCCCAGCTGGTTCTTGGTCTTGCTTTGGTCCAGTATTTCCTCACTATGCTCCCCTTTTTTCCCTTTTGGAATGGTAACATATATTCTGTGCTAGTGTATGTGAAAAGTATGTAATCTGCTTTTGGATTTTGATTTTACAGGGGTTGCAATTAAGAGATTGCCTTGAGTCTCAGAAGAGACTTTGATCGTTGGACATTTGATATTTGCTTATTTTTTGAGACAGGGTTTCTCTGTACAACAGAGCCCTGCCTGTTCTGGACTCACTTTGTAGACCAAGCTGACCTCGAACTCACAGAGACCCACCTGCCTCTGCTCCCCTAGTGCAGTGCTGAGATTAAAGGTGTGCACCACCACACCCAGTGACTTTTGATGTTTGGCTGTTGCATTTTGCATTATGATATGGTTATAAGGTTATGAGAGCCTGGCAGTGGAATGTAATGGTTTGAATAGAAATGACCCCCATAGAACTGGGTCCACTGGAAGAACAACCAGTGCTCTTAACCATGGAGTTCTCTCTCCAGTCCCTTGGTAGCTGTGATGACTAATCTTGGTTATCAACTTGACTACAACTGCAATCAACTAAATCCTAAGTAGATGTACAACTTTGATGTATTTTCTTGATTAGATAATTTTGAATTTGGAAGACCTACCCCAAATCTAGGCCACACCTTCTGGTGGCTGCCCACATAAAATGACATGGAAGAAGGAAGCTTTGGCTTTTTGCCTGCTTGCCCTTGTTCTCATTGGCAATTTCAAACATCTTGTGGTAGAGGCATTCCTTTCCTCATAACAACTTCTTTGGGATTCCAACATAGACTGAAGACTGAGGGACTTTCTTAAGACTCCAGCATCAGACTGAGATTGCTGAGACATCCGGTCTCACTGACTAAACAACTACTGAATCCTTTTCCTTTCCGTCAAGGAGGTAGCCATCGTTGGACAACCTGGATCACAGCCTATAAATCACCCTAATTAATCTCCATACACATATATCCACACAGGCATGCACACGCACACACTCCATCTTATCAGTTTTGTTCCTTTAGAGAACCCTGACTAACACAGTATTGGAGTGGTTCTAGAGAAACAGAATTGTATGCTAGGGCTATTGTGGCTGCTATTGCATTGGGTTCTTTCTGTGAGAGAATCTCTCAGAAAGTCTATTGCCATATCTGCACCACACTGGACATCTATATCTAACTTCATGGAGGCCATTAAATATAATGATATTTTAAGAAAGAAAGCCAAGTGACAGCCATTAGCTTAACTCACATGGAACATGAACCAATGGGGAATCTGGTAACAAACAGGAGAGATGTATAAGGTATTTTCTAGTGAGAAGAGTTGGATGAAGATTACTCTTAGAGAAGACCTGACATTTATAAGAGTCCAGCTGAATTTAGGTATCAAGGGCATCTGAATGTCTACTTTATCCCTTGACAAAACCTACTATACAAACACGGCAATTACTATCCAAATAGTAGTATGGGACTATTAAAGGTCAATTCTCACTGTGTGGAGCCATAGTCAGTTACAATGGGAGGGTGAGAAGTAACAGTGTCATCTAGAGTGTAGACACCAACTGTACAACTCAACATCCTTGTATCCATTGGATATCTTGCCAGATTACTCAATACACAACCCTAAAGGTGGAGTGCTGAGAATGTGGACCACTTTGCCTGGATGCTACCACCTGAGTTGTATCTCTGCAAATAACTACCATTAATGATGGTGGGGTAACTCCTTGGGCGCATAAATCCAACACAATAAAGGACTGTATTATACTCATGTCTACTAGACTTAAGGAAACAAGCACTGTGTGTGCTCTGTAATGACATCCTGGGCTGAGCATAGAGATGAAATAAAGAGATGTAACAGCTAACAGGATCACTTTATTCTGGTACACACACACACACATGTATATATATATATATATATATATATATATATATATATATATATACATATTTGCTTTTGGAAAGGGTCTCACTATGTAGTTCTGGCTGGCCTAAAACTCACTATGTAATCCAGACTGACCTGGAACTCATAGAGATCTTCCTGCTTCTGTCTCCTAAGTACTGGGATTAAAGGTATGTGCTACCATGCCTAATTTCATATTTTTCCTGATTATCTTTTGATTCTGTTTCCACTTACCATGGCAAAATTTCCATATATCTTTAAACACACAAGAGGAAGTTCTTAAGGTTTTCCTTAGGAAGTAATCCAAATATTTGAATCATGTTTATCTGTGGATTGTGTCTTCTAAAAGAACAAAGACATTTTCACATGCTCTGAACTTGAATTACCTTGGAAATGAGGAAGAATATAAAGACAAAAGTTTCATTTGAATACTAACAACATGCCACCCTAAATGATTTTATTTACTATAATACAATGCAAGACATAAGAAAAACAACACACAGAAATACAGTGTCATCCTCTAACCACCATGGCTCTGGAGTGACCAAGGCTGATCAGTCTTCATCCTTCCATGTCATCTTAATTTCATATGAGTCCATCTCAAAAGGGAGATTGTGTCACAAAACATGGTCACTGCCTACATAAAACATCCCTTTTTGAAAGTTTCAAAGAATGCCCTCTCTTTCCTTTTTTAATGTCTGGAAACTTATGGTAATTGAGATGAACTCTGTTTTTTTGTTTGTTTGTTTGGTTGGTTGGTTGGTTGCTTGCTTGGTTGGTTTTGGTTTTTCAAGACAAGGTTTTTCTGTGTAGCCTTGCCTGTCCTGGACTTGCTTTGTAGACCATGCTGGCCTCAAACTGACAGAAATTCACCTGACTCTGCCTCACAGAGTGCTGTGAATACAGGCATGCCCACAACACCTGAATGTGAGATGATCTCTTATTTACCCCTAGACACACAAGAATTTGAGACACAAGAGGAAAACTCATGAAGGTATGATTATCCAGCAGTTGAGACAAAGGAGCTGAGAATTACTTGTATTTTTTAAACGTGCTTTTTTTTCTTTTTAAATGTTAAAGAGAAAGCAATATGGAATAATTTGAGTAGAAAAGTTATATGGACGGGATCAGTTTTAGAGAAAAGAGATGTCATGCATGAGGTCTTGACCAAGATCAGGGATAAAGTTGTAGGCCTGTATCATGGTAGGAGGAATTCGGGGGAGAAGAGCATGGGATGTGTAAAATTAACAACAGGCCTCAGGGGAAAGTATTGAGATTGTGTGAATGCCAGGAAACCCAGGGAATTCTTTGGAGAATACTTTGAGGGTACTACAGAGGAAGCCAGAGGAGCTATTTAGAATCCAAGTAACCAAGTCTCAGACCTGGCACAAGGATTCACTGTGCTTCCATATAAAAGTTGGCAATTGATACAAGATAACTAGCATGATTTTGATCTAGTTATTGCTTCATCTTTGTTCTTTTTCACTCTACAAGTAGTATAATTATAAAAATCTTTGCTTCACACCCTCTTCTACTCTCTGTCCCAAAACTCCCTCTGGTTATAGTCCCTGCCAGGTTCACACAAAACACATATTCTACATGAACATGCAGCAAGGTCCCTCTTTAGCCAAATTGCTCTGGGAAATCAGAAAGCTAGTTTGTTCTCTCGTGCGCGCTGGCTCTTGGAAGCTGATTGAATAGCTTTGATCAGTCAACACACTGCTATTCTGTGTAGCCACACCAGGGGGCACTCAAAGATTGTTATTGCTGTTGGCCTGTCTGTCCCTTCCACTTTTTCTCAGATGCCTTAGGAAAATTCATACCAGATTCTGACTTGTGCACTGGACTCATACACTTTGTTCAGGCTTCTGCAAGGGGGAAGCCAAGTAGGGAAAACCTGCAGGAAAAGGCCAGTAGAAGTGGGTGAAATTTGAGTAGGGAGGAAGTTGTGGGGATGTGAACATAGAGCTGTGGAGGGTCAACGGGCTTGGGGAAAGCCAAAGAATAGAAGCTCACCTTCTGATTTAGGGTTGAGAGGACAGGGAAAATAGTAGACACACAGAAACAAGAAGGATTGGTGCTGATATGGGATTTGAAACAGCTTTAGATCAAAGCCTTTTAGTCTTACAAATGTGCCTCAAATAATGAAGAGGTCACATCCTGGTACACCCATCACAAGTTGAAAATATTACAAGTAGAAAATATATTTAATATTCATGGTGTGGTCTATGTGAAAATGTTCCCAACAAAGCCAGCTGTAGTGGCACACACCTTAAGTAGCCCAGCACTCATTCTAGGCCAGGCTGTTCTTTACAGAGTGTTCCAGAAAAGCCAGGGATATACAAAAAGACCCTGTCTCAAAAGCATAAAGCAAAACAAAATAAATAAATGTCATTTATGGGCTCCTAATTGAGATCTTAGCCCCCAGTTGGTGTTGTTATTGGGAGAAAATTAGATCATTAGGATACTAACCTCTCCAGTGGATGAATCTGTTCATGAGTCTATAGCTTAATGGACCTATTAGAAGGTATGATCTAGTTGAAGGAAATAGCTACTTGGGGGCACAGACTTTGGTGGGTACATTTTGTCTCCAAACCTTTCTTCTATCTCTCTGCTTCTTGGTTTCCGGAGACAAATGACCCCAGAACAAAACCCGTGAAACCATGTTGGTATAATGTTCTTGTGGAATGTATACAATTTACCCTTGTTCGTTCACATACTGATTTCTCTACCTCACTATCTGGTTTCAATCTGTACATTGCATTGTGATGCTTATTCCAAGCATCACCTGTATCAAGTTTGTGTAAGCATGCTACCATTTGTTCTCTGTATTGCCAACAAAACAACCAGCCAATGCTGTGCAATGGAGAGAATAGGGTGGGACATCCACATCCGGAGGGGAAAAGAAAGGATCATGTGGGAGGAAGGTTGGGAGAGGAGATATCTGAGAGGAGAGGACTTGGAAACACCAGGAGAGATGAACCGTACCTAAGATATGACTAAAAAGCAAGTATAATGTGGAAATCTGAATGGGAGGCTTGGAGGTTTAGGATGGAGTAATCATTGTCCAGCATTGTGCTCAAGGTTAATTAAATAAATCTTAGTCTCTGTGTTGTGATTTAGGTATTCAGCTGTTTTAAGAATAACCTCTGCTTAAAAGATAAATCAATAATAAATATTAATAATCAACAACAAAACCATCAGCAAAAATAAATCATTCTTCCCATTTATCTCCGATAGCTTATTACCTGAAAAAGCTAATATAATGCCTAACCTGATCACCACCGCTGCTTAGCTTGCCCTCCTTTGAAGAAGCATAGAATGCCTACATTAGTCTATGATAGAAGACAATAATCCTACATATAGAATATGTTTCCCTCTCTTGTTTTCTTTTCTTTTCTTTCAGACAAGGTGTCTTAGTTACTTTTCTATTGTTGTGACAAAACACCATGGCGATGACCACTTATACACCATGCCCATAACAATGTGTAAAAGAAGCATTTAATTTGAGGTTTAGAGTTTCAGAGAGTTAGAATCCACAGCCATCTTATTAGGGGACAGGGCAGTAGGCTGGTAGGCATGCTGCTGGAGCAGTACCTAAGAGTTTATGTCCCAGTCCACATACAGGAAGGAGACAGACAGACAGAGAGAGAGAGAGAGAGAGAGAGAGAGAGAGAGAGAGAGAGAGAGAGAGAGAGAGAGAGATCTTTTGAAACTCCAAAGCTCTCCCCCAAGGATATACCTCCTTCAAGAGGGTCACACCCCCTAATCCTTCTGAAACAGTTTTATATAAGCCTATGGCAACCATTCTCATTCAAACCACAACACAAAGTCTCACCATGTATTCTTTGCTGGCCTGGAAGTTGCTATGTAAACCAGGCTGACCTCAAACTCACAGAGATATCCCTGCCTCTGCCTTCTGGGAATAAAAGTGTGTGCCACTATAATGAAACCCAATCCTTTTAAACTCATCTAATTTTTAGATGAGAGAGTAATTACTTGTATCAATAGCAGAGTGAGCAAGACAGGGAAAAAATGAAAGCAGATGTAGTATTGGAAAAGTTTGGTACAGATTTTGTATGCTTATGATTTTGAAGCCTGAGTCTGTCATCATCATCATCTTTACCCATCTCCTCTTTACCCATTTACAAAGTCTCCTTCAATAATAAAATTATATGTTAATTAAAAAAATGCTGTCTGCACAGACCCAAAGAAGCTAAGTAACAAAGAGGATGCTTCACTCAGAAGGGGAAATAAAATGGACACTGGAAGTAGATGGATGGAGGGAGGTAACTGGGTGGGAGAGGGGGTGAAGAGGCAAATAGGGTTGGATGGGGATCAGATGTGGTAAGAGCATGGGGAAGGAGGCTGGGAGAAAGAATGAAAATTGGTGGGGGTCATCTCTGGGATGAACTAGAGACCTGGGTTGGGGGGGGGCTTTCAAGAGTCTATGGGGTGACCCTAGCTGAGACTACTAGCCAGGCAGGACTCCCAGTAGAGGGATAAGGACACCAACCCCCCCACAAAACCTGCAACCCAAAATTTGTCCTGCCTACAAGATGTGCAGGTACAAAGATGGAGCAAAGATTGAGGGAATGACCAACTAATGACTGGCCTTACTTATGACCTATCCTATGGTAGAGAAGCAACTCCTGACACTATAAATGATACTCTGCTATGCTTGCAGACAGGAGCCTAGCACAACAGTGTTCTGAGAGGCTTCATCCAGCAGCTGATGTGAACAGATGCAGAGACCCACAGCCAAACAACAGGCCAAGTTTGGGGAGTTTTGTGGAAGAGTGGGAAGAAGGATTGAGGGAGATGGAAGTGTCAAAAACAATACAAGACCTATGATGTCAACTAACCTGGGATCAACCTGGCTAACAGAGACTGAACCACTTAACTAAAGAGCTGGTCGGTGGACTGGTTCTAGGCTCCCTCTACATATGTAGCAGATGTTCCACTTGGTATTTATATGGGCCTCCTAACAACTGGAGTGGGGAGCTCTCTCTGACTCTGATGCCTCCAATTAGATTCCCTTCCCCTAGCTCTGTGGGTAAGTATGAGGGTGAGACTGGGAGGAGGAAGAGGGGACTGGGATCAGGATGTAAAGTGAATAAATAAATAAGTTAATGGAAGAAAAAAATTATCCCTAAGCCAGGTGTAGTGACACAAGCTTTTAATCCCAGCAATTGGGAGGCAGAGGCAGGTAGATGTCAGGCCAGTCTGGTCTACATAGTGAGTTCCATGACAGCCAGAGCTACAGAGTGAGAAAAAAAAAAATAAAACAAAATTTACCTCCAAATCCCAATCAAAGCCAAGGAATATTAATATATAGTGTTGAGTGAGTGATGATGCAAAAGGGTCATAACACTGAAAACATTTATCCATACTATACCATGTGGGTCTAAAACTCTCAAAAACAAAACAAAACAAAACAAAACAAACAAACAAAAAAAACTAACCCAACCCCAAACAAGGAAACAAAGACACAAAGAGTCCTCATCACATATAGGGCAGGGACCAGAGATGGGGAGCTGGAACTTCATTTAACAAAGACAGTTTCAAAGTCAGTAATGAAATAGGGAAAGTCCACAGTGGACAAGAAATAGTTAATGGCTGAGGTTTCCTGGTAAAATGTTGGTATGCATTCCTGTGGAATGTGTACAGTTTACCCTTGTTCATTCAAATGTTGATTTCTCTACCCCACTATCTGATTTCAATCTGGACATTGCATTGTGATGTTTATTCTAAGTATTACCTGTCTTAAGTTTGGGTAAACATGCCACCAATTGTTCTCTGTGTTGTCAATAAAACAACTAGTTAATGCTGTGCAATGGAAAGAATAGGGTGGGATGGAGGAAAGAAAAGGAATAGGAGGAGTGGGAGAGCAGAGTTGGTAGGAGAGGACTTGGAACCACGAGGAGAGATGAACTAGATCTAAGAAATGCCTAAAAGCAAGTATAATGGTTAAAGTCTGAATGGGAGGAAACTATGTGGGTTTGGAGGTTTAGGATGGAATAATCATTGCCCAGCATTGTGCTCTAGATTAGCTAAATACATCCTTGTCTCTGTGTGGTGATTTGGGTATACAGCTGGTTTAGAAATAACCACTGTTTAACTAAAAGATAAATAAATAATAAGTATTAGTATTCAACAACAGTAAAGTTTTGAAAACATTTTTTCTAAGTTTATTTATTCACTTTACATTCCGATTGTAGCCCTCTCCCTCCTCTCCTTCTGGTCCCACTCTCTCACCCTCTTCCCCCTCCCCTTCTATTCAGAAAAGTATAACCCACCCCACCATCCCACCTAGTACATCAAGGACCAAGGGAATCTTCTTCCCCTGTGGCCTGGCAAGGCAGCCCCACCAGGGGAAAGTGATGAAAAAGCAGGCAACAATGTCCATATTAGAGACAGCCCCAACTCCACTTGCTAGAGGACCCATATGAACACAAAGATGCCCATCAGCTCCATATGGGTATGGGGCCTAGGTCCAGTCCATTCATTGTCCTTGGTTGGTGCTTCAGTCTCTGTAAGGCCCCTGGACCCAGGTTAGTTTACTCTGTTGGCCTTCTTGTGGAGTTCTTATTCCTTCCGGTCCTTCTATCATTCCCCCCCCCCACACACACACACCAACTCTTCAACCAGGCTTCCCACTCTGTCTAAAGTTTGGCTGTGAGTCTCAGCATCTATCTCCATCCCCTGATAGGTAGAGCCTCTCAGAGGAAAGATATACTAGGTTCCCATTTGTAAGCAGAGCAGAACATCATTAATAATGTCAGGGCTTGGCTTTCTCCCATGGGATGGGTCTCAGGTTGGGGCAGGCATTGGTTGGACATTACTTCAATATCTGCTCTATCTTTAGCCTGCATATCTTGTAAGCAGGGTAAATTTTGGGTCGATGTTTTTGTGGGTGGGTGGGTGTTTCCTTCCCTTCACTAGAAGTCCTGTCTGGCTAGAAGGGAGTCTCTTCAGTCTCCATGACCTCCATGACCATGAATCCCAGCTAGAGTCACCTGCAAACTGTGGGTAAACTTTTTTTTGAGACAGAAAAGCTCCTTCCATTGCTAGTCTGGCCCTATGACTTATGGATGCATAACCACCTCACACATTCACTCAATTTAAGATGCTGAAAGGGGTGCAACAACTCTTTCTTTTGTTTTGTTTCTGCAAGCCCTGACATTTCTGTAACATTCAGAGTCATAACAACGTCATTTTCATTTCCCTCACTTGTATTTAGTTTCCCCATGAGTGTTTCCTGTGTTATAAATGTCTCTCCTCTCAGAAGCAAAAGGGAGGTAAAGTGGTGGAACTGGAGTGCCGATAAAAGTAAGACTATAGAGAGAAAAAGTGATCAAGTAGAAGTTTTGTCAAAGAAGCTAAATAGAAAACACACACACATATGCACAGACACGTGCCCATACTCATGCATGCACATATACATATAAGCGCTTATGGAGTTATAGCCAAGAGACAAGAGGGACAGCAATCCTCTCCTTTTGGGGGGATCACTCACTGTTTGCCCACTTCTATTTAACCTTTCAAGAGGATTAAATTTTCTGCCAACACCTTAATTCTTATGATATATAAACTTGTTTTATCCCCAGTTTTTTTAAAAAAGTACAAAAATATGGTGAGAACTCTTTTGTTTATGTAGTATAAATCATTGAACATGGTTACAACAGCTTTGCATTTCAATATGGACACATAACAAAAGATCCTCACAGCTCAGTCCTCAACTCCCACCCCAATTCTCTTAACTGATATAGAAATGAAGTGCAAAGAGAGGAATTATAAGGTACAGACTGTATCCAGGTGACCTGCTCTGTTATAACATGGTATGTAGTGAAACATGGACTTGCCTTGGATAGCAGCCAAAAGAAATCTCAAAAGGATCTTTTAAAAAATAGGGTTGCTCTTAAAGTGTCTAGCCTTGATTCACATGGGTCCTGATGATGGAGACCCTATACCTCAGCCAGTACTCATAATATACTCTAAACACTGGGAACACTGAGCAGGGGAAAACATCACTTAGGCTATAACTTAAGGGCGCAACTTCTTCCCAGGCTAGTGATGGGCTTAGGGTGAAGAGACTGCATACAGTGGCCTCTTTGGGTTGGTAGGTGGGAGGGAGATACTACTTTCCTGGGAGCATTCGCAGAAAAGTTAACATAGAAAAAGCAAGCATAATCTTCAATGCCTGCTTCTCAGCCTGTGGGTGAGTGTTTCATCTTTCACGTTAGAGTGTTTCCCTATAGCTTCAATTCCTTGAAACTTTGGTTATTAACATAGGTCAGAAACAGTGTTATGAATGTACAACTGGAAGCTGGCAATAAAAATAACACACACACAAATGAACAGACATACACACCACACACATACATACATACACAACATGTACACACACATTAACATGGGGCCTGGCTCATCTGGTAAAGGCATTTGCCCCAAGCTGATGATCTGAGCTCAAATCTCTAGATATATATTGTGAAAGGAGACCACCAACTATCACAAGTTGCTCTCTGATCTTCACATGTATGATATAGGATGTGCAATCTCCAACAAACAAAAGTTTTAATTAATTAATAAATTTTAGTTTCTGTGTAGCATTGGCTGTCTTGGACTTGCTTTGTAGACCAGGCTGGCATTGAAGCCACAGAGATATTCCTGCCTCTGCTTCCTTGAGTGCTGGGATTACAGGTGTGTGCCACTGTGCCTGACTTATTTATTTATTTTTAATGAATTAATTATTTATTCACTTTACATCTTAATTGCAGCCCCCTTCTTCTCCCAGTCCCTGTTCTTGAAACCCCTTCCCCCATCCTTCTCTTTCTCCATAGGAAGGACCCATTGGGTACCAGCCCACCCTAGCACAATAAGTTGATGCAGAACTAGATTTATTCCCTCCCACTGAGGCCAGACAAGGAAGCCCAGCTAGAGGAAGGGGATCCAAAGGGAAGCATCAAAGTCAGAGAGGGCCCTCACTCCAGTTGTTGAGAGATCCACATGAAGACCAAGCTGTGTATCTGCTACATATGTACAGAGAGCCTAGGACCAGTCTATCAACCAGCTCTTTGGTTGGTGGTTCAGTCTCTGTGAGCCCCCATGGGCTCAGGTTAGTTGACTCTGTAGGTCTTCTTGTGGAGTCCTTGACCCCTTCAGCTCCCTCAATCATTCCCTCAACTCCTCCATAGGACACCCAGAGCTCTGTCTAATGTTTGGCTGTGGATCTCTACATCTGTTCCATCAGGGGCTGGGTGAAGCTTCTCAGAGGAGTTATGCTATTCTCCTGTCCATAAGCATAGCAGAGTAAAATTACTATTGCCAGGGATTGGTTCTCTCCCATGGAATGGGTCTCAAGTAGGGAGAGTCTTTGGCTGGGCATTCCCTCAATCATTGCTTCATCTTTGTACTTACACATCTTGTAAGCAGGACCAATTTTGGGTTGAAGGTTTTGTGGGTGTGTTGGTAGCCTTATCTTTCAACTGGAAGTCCTGCCTGGCTACAGGAAGTGGCCAAATCAGGCTCTATATCCTCCCCTACTAAATGTCTCAGCTAGGTTGACACCATAGACTTCCTGAGGCAACCCCTAGTTTATGTCTCTGGCAAATCCCACAGATGCCCCCTACCTAAGATTTCCATTATCTCACCAGGCCCTCTCCCACATGCTCTCTCTAATCCTAATCCCACCTGTGCTTCTCTTCTCATCCCCTCTCCTACACAGTTCCTTCCATCCATACACTTCCAATGCCTATTTTATTTTCCCTTCTGAGTGAGATTCAAGCATCCTCCCTTGGGTCATCCTTGTAACTTAGCTTCTTTGGGTTATCCTGTCCTTTATGGCTAAAATCCACTTAAAAGTGACTACATACAATGCATGTATTTTGGGGTTTAGGATATCTCTCTCAGGATGATATTTTCTAGACCAATTCACTTTCCTGCAAATTTAAAGATGTCCTTGTTTTTAATAGCTGAGTAGTATTCCATTGTGTACCACATTTTCTTTATCCATTCTTTAGTTGAGGGGCATCTGGGTTGTTTCCAGTTTCTGCCTATTACAACTAAAGCTGCTATGAATATAGTTGAGCAAATGTCCTTGTTGTATGATTGAGTATCTTTTGGACCTACACCCAGGAATGGTATGCTTGGGTCTTGAGGGAGAGCTATTCCCAATTTTCTGAGAAACCTCCGCATACATTTCCACAGTGGTTGTACAAGTTTGCACTCCCACCAGCAATGGAGGAAGGTTCCCTTTTTCCACAGCATCACTATCATGTACTGTCATTTGACTTTTTTGAATCATAGTCATCCTGATGGGTGGAAAATAGAATCTCAGAGTCATTTTGACTTGCATTTGCATTTGATTTGCATTTGATGACTAAGGATGTTGAACATTTTTAAAGTGTTTCTAGGCCATTCAAGATTCCTCTGTTGAGACATATCTGTTTAGCGCTGTATCCCAATTTTAAATTGTGTTATTTGGATTTTTTTGGTGCATGATTTCTTGAGTTCTTTATATAATTTAGATATTACCCCTCCATCAGATGTAGGGTTAGTGAAAATATTTTCCCATTGTGTTGGGTGTCCTTTTGACAATGTCCTTTGACATAAAGAAGCTTTTTGGTTCCATAAGGTCACATGCATGAGCTGTTCTGTTCAGGAAATTGCCTCCAGTGCCAATGAGTTCAAGGCTATTTCTCACTTTCTCTTCTATTAGATTTAGTGTATCTAGTTTTATGTTAAGGTCTTTGATCCACTTGGACTTTAATATTTTGCAAGTTGATAGATATGGTTCTGCTTACATTCTTCTACATACAGACCTCCAGTTAGACCAACACCATTTCTTGAAGATGTTTTTTTGTTTGTTTGTTTGTTTTTTGTCCATTGTATGGTTTTGGGCTTCCTTGCCAAGAAACAAGTGTCCATAGGTGTATAGGTTTATTTCTGGGTTTTAGTTTGATTTCATTGATAAACTTGTCTGTTGCTTATGCCAATACCACGCAGTTTTTTGCTTCTAATGCTCTGTAGTACAGCTTGAAATTAGGGATTGTGATTGTACAGAATTGTTTTAGCTATTCTGGGTTATTTGTTTGTCCATATGAAGTTGAGAATTGTTCTTTTAATGTCTGTAAAGAACTGTATTGATATTTTGATGGGAATGCATTGAATCTGTAGATTGCTTTTTGGTACAATGGCTATTCTTACTCTGTTAATGCTACCAATCCATGAGCACAGGATATCTTTCCATCTTCTAATATGTTCTTCAATATCTTCTTCAGATTTCTTTCTTCACAGAATAGAAGTTCTTGTCATATATGACTTTCATTTGTTTGGTTAGAGTTACAACAAGATATATTATTTGTACTTATTATGAAGGGTGATGTTTCTCTAATTTCTTTCTCAGACCATTTATCGTTTGTATAAAGGAGGGCTACAGATTCTTTTGAGTGAATTTTGTATCTAGCCACTTTGCTGAAGGTGTTTATCAGCTGTAGGATTTCTCTGATAGAAGTTTTGGAGTTACTTATGTATACTATCATACCATCTGCTAATAGCAATACTTTGACTTCTTCCTTTCCAGTTTTTATCCCTCTGATGTCCTGTAGTTGTCTTATTGCTCTAGCTAGGACTTTAATTACAGCATTGAAGAGATACAGGGAGAGTAAACAGCCTTGTCTTGTTCCTGATTTTAGTGGAATTGTTTTAATTTTTTTTTCCGTTTTATTCGATGTTGGCCATAGGCTTGCTGTATATTGCCTTCATTATTTTTAGGTATTCACCTTATATGACAGATCTCTCCAAGACTTTTAACAAGAAGGGGTTTTAGAGTTTGTCAAAGGATTTTTCAGCATCTAATGAGATGATCATGAAGGTTTTTTTTTTCTTTCAGGTTGTTTTTGTGGTAGATTACGTTGATGGATTTTGGTATATTGGACCACCCCTGCATCCCTGGGATGAAGCTTACTTAGTCATGGTGAATGATATTTTTGATGTGTTCTTAGATTAAGTTTGTGAGTATTTTCTTGAGTATTTTTGCATCGATGTTCATAAGGAAAATTGGTCTGAAATTCTCTTTGTTGGACCTTTGTATGCTTTAAGTATCAGGGTGATTGTAGCCTCATAGAATGAGTTTATCAGCACTCTTTCTATTTTTATTTTGTGGAATAGTTTGAGGACTTTTGGTATTAGCTCTTTTTAGAAAGTCTGGTAGAATTCTCTGCTTAAGCCATCTGGCCCTGAGCTTTTTTGCTTGGGAGTTTTTTAATGAGTGCTTCTATTTCCTTAGGGGTTAGAGGAGTATTTAAATTGTGTACATGATCTTTATTTAACTTTGGTAAGTGGAATCTACCAAGAAAATAATCCATTTCACTTAGAATTTCCAATTTTGAGGAGTACAGGCTTTTGAAGTAAGATCTAACGATTTTTTTGGACTTTCTCAGTGTCTGTCGTTGTTATGTCCTCCCTTTCATTATGATTTTGTTAATTTAGATATTATGTCTCTACATTTTACTTTGGCTAAGTGTCTATTTTGTTGATTTTCTCAAAGAATCAGCTCTTGATTTCATTGATTCTTTTGTATTGTTCTCTTTGTTTCTAATTTACTGATTTCAGCCCTGAGTTTGATTATTTCCTGCTGTCTACTCCTCATGGGTATGTTTGATTCTTTTTGTTCTAGAGCTTTCACATGTACAGTTTGTTGGGATCTGTCAGCAGGCATCTCTACGATCAGTCCCAAGGCACATGACAAAGGGGACATCAGTCATTGGTGAGGCCACCTAAGGACCACCTGCAGACCACTTGAAACCACTTGCACATGTTCTGGGTCACCTTATAAGAGAATTCGTAATGCTTCCTCTCTCTTTCTTTCCTACCCTGCCCAGAGACAGTCCCTCTGACTACCTCCCCCTTTCATTAATAAAACCTCCCATGTGGAACTAGTCATGTGGCATGATTTATGAACTCACTGTGTAACTTTCATGCACAATACTAACATTGGTACAATGGCCAAATAGATGCTTTCAGCAGCCATGCTGAGTGGTGGTTGCTTTAGGCACCAGGGCTGCCACTGGAGTTCCTGGAAACCTATTTAATTCCAAACCCACCCAGCAACCAGATTGCTACCTCTTTTATGCAACACTGGCTGGATTGGTGAGTTCTCCTCATTGGTCAGCATAAACATCTCTCTTGGTCAAGGAAGAATGACAGTTGAGCATCCGGCAACTTCCTGGTATCTTGCCCACTCACTGGCCACTGTTGACCCTTTTTGCTGACCTACCTTTAGGGCTTCCTGTTTCTCTAGGGTGAGATTTTTTTTCCCTCTACCAGCAAGGCTTCATTTCTCACTGCCCTCTTACTCGTCTACAAAAATCCTAGCACTTGGTAAACCGTGTCTACTATGGGCAGTTCTGCCCTTGGTCTCTGGCCAATGCTAATGAGCTGTTGGATCAGGTAGTATCATACTATTCTACTGAGCCAAACCCTATCTTTGAGACACCTCTGGCAGGTCACTAACTCCTACCCTCCCAATGAGAACTGCCCATTTGTCTGTTCTTCCCACTGGGATGTCTTCTGGAGAATTAAAAAACCCTACACATGGAGCCTGACTTAATGGCCTCTAAACTCATACGCCCCTGTGATAAAACTTGGCCTACATATTCCTTAGATAATGGTTCAAATTGGCCGATTAAGGGCACATTAAATCCCAGTATTTAATGGGATCTTTTTAATTACTGTCAGTGATCTGGTAAATGTAAGGAGGTATCTTACCTTCAAGCATTCTCTCTCCTCTGCTCTAAACCTTCTCTCTGTTCTTCCTGTTCTCCTACCCAACTTCTTCCAGCTATAAAGTCTCAACCTCAAGTGTTCTCTACCTTTGACCTCAAGGATGAACCTCTGCCTCACCATTCTTTTAACCTCTGGCTTCTCCTCCTCTGCTTCCTCCTCTTCCTCTTTGGATTCTCTGGCATCCTCAACTCCATCCCCCAGCAACAGGCCATCCTAGTCATCCTACTTTGACACCTACTTTCACCCTACCAACAGCTATTAGCCCCCCTGCTACCCATTCTTGCTCTGTAGCGAAGCCCCTTCTTCTCCTTCTACTCGGTGTAAACTAGCCTTAGTTCTTCCCTTGTGGGAAGTGGCCTACATGGATGACTTAGTTAAGGTGCATATTCCCTTCTCATTAACTGAATTTTCTGAAATAGAAAAGAGACTAGGATCCTATAACTCTAATCCTTCTACTTTCATTAAAGAATTTCATTATCTCACTCAATCATATAGTCTTACCTTCCATGATATATATATGATTCTTACCAACAAACTGAGGAGTGCAGGCAAGTTTTGGAAGAGGCTAGAACTTGTGCAGATGAGGTTCACCAAACAAACACAGCACACCTGGCTGGGGTTGAGGCAGTTCCCCTTCACGATCCACAATGGGATTATCATATCCCCTGAAGACATTTTGCCTAGAGATCAGTTCATGACCTGCCTCCTGGCTGGTCTCCACAAGGCTGCCCTCTAGCCAGTTAATTATGAGACGCTCCAGGAGGTCATTCGGGACAAGAATGAAAACCTGTCTGTATTCCTAGAGGGCCTTACAAAGGTCCTTTTAAAACATACTAATCTAGATTCCTGATGACTTTTTTTTTTCTCCCAGAGTTACCCTCACATCAGGGCTAAGCTTAAGTGCTTGGAGAGAGGACTTCTGACCCCACAGGCAGAAGTCTTTGCACCGGCCTTTAAGGTATACCATGGGAGAGATGAGAAAGCCTACAAGAAGTGAATAAACTGTAATCAATAAAAATAAAAATAATTAAATAAAAAAATAACACACAAAAAAGCCAAATGCTGGCCAAGGCCATCTGACCGGCCTCATGACTACCCAGGCTCCCTTACCTCCTAATGCACAAGGACCACAGGCTCCCTATTTCAAATGTGGTCAAGAAGTTCAGTGGGCCCAGTTTTGTCCTAAACCCCACAAAGCCACTGGAGCCATGACCAAAATGCCACCAAGAAGGACATTGGGGTGTTGACTGCCCCCGTTTCTCTCATGTTTTGGGAGAATCACTCCCAGATTTCTCTCTAGCCAATATCCTAGGCCTGGGCTACGGATGACTGAATGTGCTTTGGTTCCCTTGACATGACCACTGCCATCACTGGCAGGGAGTCTTAGGTAATTATCATAGTCTCAGGATGGCCCATCTCCTTCCTTGTGGATACCAGAGCTACTTACTCAGTCCTGATGGAGTATTGGGAACCAACCTCTCCTTCTAGTTTCCCAATTGTTGGGACAGGGGGACAGCCTTGCCCGCCTTGCCAGCCTTGCCTGCCTTGCCAGCCTTGCCGGACTCCACTACTCAATTGTATTTCCAGGGGTGTTCCCTTGACTCATTCCTTTTTAGTGATGCCAACCTGTCCATTCCCCTTAGTGGGGGAAAAAAAAAAACCTCCTTTGACCCATTTCCTCTCCTTTTAACACCCCTATAACTGCAGTTACAAAGCCTAATGGAGCCTATTGCCTGGTCCAAGACCTCCAGTTTTTCAAATCTGCAGTTGACCCCCTCCACCCTGTTGTAACTAACCCCTATACTCTCCTCTCCACTATCCCCCCATGTACCTCCCATTCCTCAGTTCTGGATCTCAATGATGCATTTTTCTCTATCCCCCTGGACTCCAAGTCACAAAATATCTTTGTCTTCACCTGGACTGACCCTGTCACCCTTGTTTTTACTCAGCTTACCTGGACAGCCCTACCCTAGGGATTCCTGGACAGCTCACACCTGTTTGGTCAAGTCCTACTCTCCTTATTTCTCCCTAAATGTAAACTTATATAATATAATACGTAAATGAACTTCTCCTCTGTAGCCCATCCCTGTTATTTAGCCAGATTAACACCTCTGCTCTTCTAAATTTCTTATCTAGCAGGGGCTATCAGGTCTCACCCTCCAATAACCCCAACTCACAAAGGCGTCACCCTAGATAGAAAAGACCTAATATGGTCTCTGGCAGTTCTGTCTACTAAAGAAGAAATTTTATCATTTGGGGAATGGCTGGTCTCTTACCTTCCTATGTATCTTCCTTTTCTCTTCTTGCCCACCACCTATATGAGGCAGCCCTAGGTCGCTTGCATGAACCCCTTCTTAAGCCCATTACTGAGCCCTTTTGGAGGCTCCAACAGGCTCTTCTTGAGGCCCCAGCCCTGCATCTCCTAGATTTAACTTGTTCCTTCTCCCTCTATGTAACAGAAAAAAGGGGTATGCCCTTGGAGCCCTAGGTCACCTACTGAGACCCTCCTTTGCACCTGTAGCATACCTATCAATGAAAATTAGACCTGACAATCCAAGGATGGGCACCCTGCATTCCGTGCCTTAGCAACTGCGGGAGCTCTTTATTCGAGAGTTCAAAAAACTAACTTTTGGGTCACCTATTATGGTCTTCTCTTCTGTCTCACCTTTTAACATATAAAGGATTACAAACTCTACATCCCTCCAGGGTTCTTTCCCTCCAGGTAGCACTAATAGAAGACTCTAATCTTACTTTTCAACCATGTCCACCTCTTGATATTTCAAACCTTCTTCCTCGACCTAACCCCGATCACTTCCCATCTTATTCTTGCATTGAAACCATAGAGGAACTGTTGCCCCACCCCTCATACATATAGTAGGGCATATTACCTCAGGTCATCTATACCTGATATATAGATGGCAGATCCTTTGTACACAAGGGAGCTCAAAAAGGAGGCTATGTCATAGTGTCAGATACTGAGGTGGTTGAGGCACAAACCCTCCCTCCCCACACCACTAATCAACAGGCCAAACTAATAGCTCTTACCTGCGCCTTCCAATTGGCCCAGGACAATCCTTTAACATCTATACAAACTCTAAACATGCCTTTCATATTCTTCTCTCCCATGCTGCCATCTGGTAAGAACATGGGTTACTTACAGCAAAGGTGGGATCTGTAACCAATGCAGGCCAAATTTTGGCCATGCTAGAAGCCTCCCACCTTCCCACAGCCATTGGAATAGTCACTGCTGGTCCCACTGAATAGACGTTTCCATTATTTCCAAGGAAATAACCAGGCTGATGAGGCAGATAAGGCTCTGGCCCTTAAAGGCCTTGATTTGTCCCACTCACCACGGGCCATTCTTACACTACAACCCACATCTCCCCAGTCATCTCCTGAGTCTCATCAAATATGTCCTACCTACAACAGCTCTTTCATCCTAATAGTTGACCCTGGTCTAACTTTGTCAAGACCCACCTGCAGCTCACCTCTGAGGATTTGTATTTCCTAAAGACTATTACTGCCTCTTGTGAAATCTGCCAGTGTTCAGAGTCTAGCTCAGGATATCGTCGCCCCCCTTTCCCTACCCACCAGGTTACAGGCTCTCTCCCTGAGACTGTCTGGTAACTTGATTTTACCCATATGCCCGATGTCAAATGTGTCCAGTACCTCCTGGTCTTCGTGCATAGATGGAGGCATTCCCCGCTACTAACAAAAGAGCTCATAGAGTTTCTGATTTTCTTCTCTGTGAGAAAAATCCCCACCTCCCCCCAGTCAGACAATGGTCCTGAGTTCACTTCTCAGGTTTCCCAGACCTTATCTAAAGCCCTTAGTATTTCTTGGTATTTTCATATCCCATACCATCCCCAGTCCTCAGGAAAGATAGAAGAAACTAACTGATCCTTAGAAGATATGCTTGTTACACTATCACAAGAACATCACCTCAGTTGGGTAAAATTCCTCTCCTTGGCCCTTTTCAGGCTACAAGCTCTCTCCCCTCCCTCAAAAAAATCTCTGTCCATCTTGCCCTTTGAGCTCATGTATGGAAGACCAGTCCTAACTCTTGGTCTTTCAGCCAAATCCTTGCCTCTCCCTGACCACCTACTTACGCCCTTCCTCTGTCATCTCGGTTCTCTTCTATGGAACTTTACTGACCACTGTTTACCATGACCACACACTCCTATTAACATCGGTGACCAGGTCCTTCTCTGCCCTCCAGACCAAAGCCCTCATATCTTTCTCCTAAATGGCAGAGCCCTTTCAAGGTGATTCTTTTCACCCCCACAGCTGCTAAGCTTGATGGCTTCCCTCACTGGATTCATCTGTCTCACCTCAAGCCTTTTACCCCCTCCCTCCTCAAGACAATGCCCCTCCTACATATCAACTCTAACAGGACCCTGTTCCCTCAAGCACCAGAAGACACCAAGATCAAACACCTTACCTCTGGTTCCAGAGAAATGAGGCCACTGTACAGCAGCTGTGTTCAACCCTACTGGATTAGATACATATTTTTCTTCCTCTCCCTCTTGCCTGTTTCTGTCCAAGGTAATCCCTACATATGGAGATTCGAGGTTCAAGAAACCATCATTGATAATAAACAGTCTCTCCAAATAGGGTCTGGAAATTACTCTATGGGACACTGTCAGGAGTTGATTGAAATAGCCATCACCCCCACATCTATTCCTATTCTCTTATTTGATAGAATTTTTGTTTGCTCCCTCTTTAATCAAACAAAAGATTATTGCAAAAAAAATGGCCAGACAACTATAAATGTTGCCCATACCAGTCTTGCCATGCTCCAGCACAGGAGAAGCTCCTTCACCTGTATAAAAAGACTCTCTACTTATACATCCCAACACCCTTGGGATCCCAGATGGGAAACAGACATCCTTGGAAAACTCTACTGCTGCCACACACCCAATTTACCAATAATTATTATCTATATCCAGAGAAAATATTCCCAATTACCCAATCCCTGGAGATGGGAGAAGTAGAGAAGTTAATTAAACAGTCCTCTAAGGTCATTGTCTCTCTGACATTCTCCCCTCCTAAATAATACAAACCTGTCATTTCATCTCCTACTTCAGACTCTGACCTCGGCTTAATATGACCTAATCAGTCCATTTTAAAGGTTGCTGGCTGTGTGTACCACCTGGGACCAACTCAGAACTACTGCTGACAGCTTCTCAGATGACTCTGTCAAATAACCTTACTTCACCATTCACTAACTGCCCTGACTCTGATGTTGCTACAACCCCTGCCTTTTTCATATCACCCTCTTTGGTATGGCAAGCTGTTTCAAGGCTTCCGGGACACACTCTGTAGGAATGCTTAGAGTGTAATAAAACTATAATCCTTGGAACCTCATCTCAACCCCAATGCCCTACTGTTGATAATACCTTGATTCTTTGTGGTATTCTGGTCTACCATTATCTGCCTGCTGGTTGGTCAGGAGTTTGCATGCTGGTTCTCCTCTTCCCTGAGCTGGGGGTAATAAATGAAAAGGAGCCCTTACCAATCCTGGTCTTGGACTCAATAGCTGCTCAGCAGGATAAGAGGGCAATTAAAATCTTGCCCGTCTTGGCTGTTGCAAGAATCAGGTCAGGGCAGGGAGAGCAGGACTAGCCATTTCATTATCTTTGTATTATCTGCTTTTTTCCCAGTTCATCCAGGACCTTCAGCAAGTGGCTCAGACAATCCTAACTCACCAAGGACAGATCAACTCGCTGGCAGCTGTAGTACTTCAAAACTGACCAGGATTGGATTTCCTCATAGGTAAAGAAGATGGCTTTTGCATCCTCCTCCAGGAGGAATGCTATTTTTATGGCAACCAGTTGGGTATAGAAAAAGACAAAATCCAACAACTCCAGACCAATCTACAAAAGTGAATGGAACAGCCCTTGGCCTCTAGCTCTTAGGCCTTTGAGAACCCTATATGGAAATGGATTCTGCCCTTCCTCACACCTCTTCTGTTCACCTCTCTGCCTTTTCTTTTTGCATGCTGCTTTATTAATTTCTTTTCTACATTCATCCACCAACAAATGCAAAAATTCTCTAACCAAACCATTAATCAGTTACCCTTACAAGATTATCAACCTCTGCCCACAGAACTGGATGACAATGACCTTCCAATCAACCATGATCTTGGGGACCAGCTATACCCTGAGAATGACAATGCCCGTAATCAGTAGGAAGTTGTTTGAAAAGCAAAAGTCGCCCCTATGCCCTTCCCACCATCACCCACTTCCTAGCTCCTCACTTTTTAATAAAACAAAAAAGGAGAAATGTTGGGATCAGTAAGCAAGTATGTCTACTGCCAGCCCCAAGAGACCTGACAAACAGGCCATCAAGCATCTGTGAGGCCACCTACACACCACTTGAGGACCACTTGAAACCACCTGTGCATGCTCTGGGTCACCTTATAAGAGAACTCCTACCACCTTCTCTCTCTCCCCTCTCCTACCCTACCCAGAGATGGTCTTTGAGACCCCTCCCCCTTCCTTTAATAAAACCTCCTACCTGGAACCAGTCACATGTGTGATTTATGAACCTGTTGTGTAACTTCACTGTACAATTCTACAATTCTAACACTGTTACGTTGCTAGTATGACAACTCTCCAATTTCTTTATGAAGCCACTTAATGCTATGAACTTTAGTCCTACAACTGTTTTCAATGTGTCCCATAAGTTTGGGTATGTTGTGCCTTCATTTTCAGTGAATTTTAGTAAGTCTTTAAGTTTTTTATTTCTTCCGTGACACTGTGGTCATTGAGCAGAGAGTTGTTCAGTTCCATGAGGTTGTAGGCTTTCTGCTGTTTCTGTTGTTGAATTCCAGCTTTAATCTATAGTGATATGATAAGATACATGGTGTTATTTCAGTTTTCTTGTGTCTGTTGAGGCTTGTTTTGTGACCAATTAAATGGTCAATTTTGGAGAAGGTTCTCTGAGGTGCTGAGAAGAAGGTATATTCATTTGTGTTTGGGAGAAAAGTTGTGTACATATCTGTTAGGTCCATTAGATTCGTATCATTTGTTATTTTCATCATATCTTTGTTTAGTTTCTGTCTCTATGAAATGCCCATTGGGGAAAAGGTGTGTTGAAATCTCCTACTATTTTAACCCTGTGGGGTTCCATGTGTGATTTAAGCTTTAGTAACACTTTTTTGTTTTTTACAAATGTGGGTGCCCTTGAATTTGAGGAACATATGTTCAGAATTGAGATGTCATCTTGATCAATTTTTCGTTTGATGAATAAGAAGTTTCCTTCCTCGTATCTTTTGATTAATTTTGGTTGAATGTTTATTTTATTAGATAATAGAATAGCTATTCCAGCATGTTTCTTGTATCTATTTGCTTGGTATCTATCTACCTTTCATTCTGAGGTAATGTCTATAATTGTTGTGAGAAACCCTAATATCTGATATACTGGCTGGTGGCACTGACAGCCCTTACTCAAATAGTAGAGCTTTTAAGGGAAATCTTTGTCTTTAGATTTGTAATTCTGAGAGTGAGGGTGCACCTTCCCCTTCTCTCTCTCTGGTTCTGGGTCTGGTTCTGGTTATCTGAATTGGCCCTCGGGGTTAGTGGTCATGCTGGAGACTCCCTGGACTGAGGTGGCGGAGGATGCCTTCAACCTTTCTCTGGGAGAACTTGAATGTTCTCATCTGGTTTCAGTCTTAGCAAGCACTATTTTTTTCATACCACAGGCAACAGAGCTGTCTATCTGGTCAACCAAGCCTTTGTTTTTTGCTTATGTTTTCCTGGGAACATTTGTTTGTTCCTTTGTTCTGTCTGATTGTAATAATTGTTCTACTGTTCTATTTCCTGGAATAATCTTTTAATTTACAGAATGGGCCAGGTAGAGACCACTCCTCTGGGCCTAGTCCATTCCAACTGTAAGGAATTCAGGCAGCTGGCAGATGATAACAGCTTGCTTGTCCACCGTGGGCAACTATCTTTTGCAGGAATCAATAGCCAACTTTCAAGATCAGATAGCTGGAGGAGGGAATGTTCCACCTTCCTACAATTTACAAAGATAAGGAGATCTTTGGGAGGCCAGGTCACCCTGATCAGGTGCCATACATAATGCTTTGACAAGATTTATTGGGGAATCCTCCTTCTTGGCTGAAGTCCCTTCTCCCTCTGCCCACACAATTGGCCCTCTTTCTGGTTAGGGGCCTAGAAAGAGGCCAGCCTCTTCAGAAGAAGCTGAAGAGGCTCCTCATTCAGCGCCAGAGTAGGACCTGGATTCCCTTCCTATAAGCCACATCCCACCCCAGCACCAGCCCAAGAAGCTAAGTGCAAGACCAACAAGAATCAGAAAGCAGAGGCTCAGGGGGTAGAGGAAGGGAATGAGATAGAGATAGAGAGTCCCTGAATTTTCCAAGGAGCTCCTCCTCACATGTCTTCCAGCACTGGGTCTCATCCTGACTCTACAGAAGTCCTGTCTCTATGCTCCACAGCTCCATTGAATGAGGCCAGCTACCAATTTCGGACCTATGTTCCCTTTACTATTAGTGATTTATGCAATTGGAGGGTCCACAACCCCAACTTCTCAGAGAAGCTCTCCACTCTTATTAACCTTCTGGATTCTATAATGCTGACACATTAACCTGCTTGGAATGATTGTCAGCAGCTTCTGCAGACCCTATTCACTGCTGAGGAGAGGGACTGCATTCTGGGGACTTCCCAGAAATTGGTTCTGAGAACCCAGACGCTAGCAGAGATTGATAAGGCTTTCCCCTTGAACTGAGCAAACTGCTATAATCACACTGCTGCAGGTAGAGAACAGCTTCAGGTCTACTGCGGGTTCAAATGGGTGGCCTCCTGGAAGCCACTAGGTGGCCCATAAAATTATCTAAGATAACTGAGATAGTACAGGAAATGGTTGAGTTCCCTAGGAACTACTTGCAGAGGCTCCTGGAAGCCTATCAAACGTACACACCACTGACCCAGAAGCACTAGAACATTAGTTTGCAATTAACATGACGTTTATAACTCAAGCCACTCTTGATATTTACCAGAAGCTTCAGAGGCTTGACATATTCACCAGAAAAAACAGAGGTGAGTTAATTGCTACAGCAGAGAAAGTCTACAATAACTGAAAGAACCGAGAGGACTGACAGACACAAGGATTATCCCGGATCCTCCTTGCTGAATGAGGCCATCTGGACAGACTCCACCCACTGGCACAAGGGCAGACCAGAGGTCAGCCCATGACAACCAGTTGTGGAATGGCTACAAGCCTCAGGGTGACCAATTTCCCCACCCATAAGCCCCTCCAGAATAATTCATGTGTTTATTGCAAAGACATAGGCCATTGGAAAAATGAGTGCCTTAAGAAAAGTCAGAAAGGAGGTCCTAAGATCCTTGAATTGAAAGAGATTGATTGAGGATGTTGGGGTTCAAAACCCCTCCAAGAGCCCCTCCCTAGAAGTGGAGGGGAAGCCCATAGGGTTTTTAATGGATATTCAGTACTAAAACAGCCCATAAGAACACTGTCTCACAAAAACACTTGGGTCCAAGGGGCTAGAGAAACTAAGCCCTACCCATCAACTACCTGATAAAAGGGGGACTTAGGAATGGGATGGGCAACCCATTCATTCATGATGATCCCAGGATGCCTTTACCTGCTCTTGGGGCAGGACCTCCTGACTAAGATGGGAGATCAAATAAATTTTGGGCCAGAGGGAAGGCAGGTCAAGGATTCCACTGGTCCCATACATGTCTTGACCTTGGCACTAGAGGAAGACTACAACTTGCACTCTCAGCCTTCTTGCCGAAATGAGAGATCCCTACTTGATGAATTCCTGGCTGTAATACTAGAAGTCTGGACCAAAAATAACCCAGTAGTCTTGGTCCAAAAACAGAACTCCAATCATTGTGCCATTGAAAGCTGGGACTACTGCAGAATCAGGCAATACTCCAGAATTAGGCAATACCCGATGCTCTGAGAGGCAAGAACAAGAATCATCACATACATCAATAGACTTTGGGAGGCATGCATCCTGGTCACCTGCCAGTTGGCCTGGAATACTCCCCTTTCTGCCCATAAAGAAGTCCCATTCAAATGACTATTCACCAGTGCAGGAACTTAGGGAGGTCAATAAATGTGTGAAAGACATACAACACACTATGCCCATCCCCTACACCTTGTTGAGTAGCCTGCTCCATGAAAAGAAAGTCTACACTCTCTTGGACCTAAGGGATGCTTTCTTCAGTCTGCCCTTAGCACCTATCAGTCAGCTTCTCTTAACCTTGAATGGCATGATATGGAGAGAGACTTCAGTGGACAGCTTACTTAGACCTGCCTCCCACAAGGATTCAAGAACTCACCGATCACCTTTGATGAGGCCCTACACAAAGATCTGGGTGAGTACAGATGCAACCAACTCCAGGTAAGCCTCCTTCAATATGTAGATGATCTTATCATCATGGCTCCAACACTAAAGACTTGTTGGGATGGTACCGAGATCTGTTTCAAGAACTCAGTTGTCTGGGATAGAGTATTGGCCAAGAAGGCTCAACTCTGCCAATCAGAGGTAACTTATCTGGGTTATATTCTCAAGGGGGCAGGGGAATGGATGTTGTTCCCTACCTGAAAAGAGACTACTGTGAACATTCCTGTCCCTACCACCCATAGACAGGTGAGGGAATTCTTGAAGTTGGCTAGATTTTGCAGACTGGATACCTGGGTTTACTAAGATTGCCAAACCCTTATGTGAGACCACAAGGGGTCAGGAAAACAACCTAAACTGGGCTCCTAAAATGGACAAATCATTCCAGAGATTCAAACAGACTCTATTAGAGGCACCAGCCCTGGAATTATCTGACATCTATAAGCCATTCCATTTATAGGTGCTTGAGCATATGCTCAAGCTATGCTTGGCAAGGGCATAGCCAAAGAGGTCCTTACCCAGAATTTTGCAACCAGAATTTGGGACCACAGATGGAAGAAATCTGTGACCTACTTATAAAAGAAACTGGATCCAGTGCCTCAGGTCAGGCCCCCTTGTCTCCGTATGGTGGTGGCTATTGTCCTTTTGGTTAAAGATGCAGATAAGATTACCATGGGCCAAGAACTAGTAATTACCGCTCATGCTATTGAGGTAATTCTGGAGAACCCACCTGACTGTTGACTGTCAAATGCCAGACTAGCCCATTATCAAACTCTACACAGGGCCATAGACCTAGATATTTGCCAATATAGAAAAATCTGTTTTTCAATTGCAGGAATCTCTAGCATCTTTGCAAGAAATAATGCTAGAAATTAGAAGGGGCCTAGACCTATTGCTTCTCCAACAAGGAGGCTTATTGCTGCCCTTAGAAAAGAATGTGGTTTCTATGTAAATCTTCAGGGGTTGTCAAAGAGTCTATGGCCTTACTCAGAAAGAGGTGGCAGGAATGCAAGTTAGAATGGGAACAGTCACAAAATTGATATGAGTGATTGTTTAACTGGTTTCCTTGGTTAACCATACTTGTTTCTGTCCTTGCTGGACCCATCCTTCTTCTATTTCTTGTCCTTACCTGCAGCCCATGCATTATTATTGCTCTAGTCAGATTTGTCAAGGAACAAATCTCCACAGCTCAACTGCTGATTCTTAGACAGCAATATCAGCCCCTAGGAAAATCTCAAGGATTCAAGATGGAACCTCTCTCAAGGATGTGTGTGTGCGTGCACGCATGCATTTGTGTGTCTGTGTGGTATCCCTCTCATTTGGTTTTGCTCTTGTGGGGTTATTTATTTCCTGTGTTTTCCTGGGTGTGATTAGCTTCCTGGGGTTGGAGTTTTCCCTTAAGTATTTTCTGTAAGAGTGGGTTTGTGGATAGGTACTGTTTAAATTTGTTTTTGTTGTGGAATATCTTGTTTTCTCCATCTATAGTTATTAAAAGATTTTTCTGGTTATAGTAGTTGGGACTGACATATGCGGTCTCTTAGTGTCTGTAAGATATCTGCCCAAGTTCTTGCTTTTAGAGTTTCTGGTGAGAAGTCAGGTGTAATTCTGATAGGTATGCCTTTATATGTGACTTGGCCTTTTTTTCCCTTGCACTTTTTAATATTCTTTCTTTGTTCTGGAATTTAGTGTTTTGATTATTATGTGATGGAATGAGTTTCTTTTTTGGTCCAATCTATTTGTTGTTCTATAGGCTTCCTGTATGTTTATTAGCAACTCTTTATTTAGGTTGGGGATGTTTTCTCTATGATTTTGTTGAATATATTTTCTGGGCCTTGGAACTTGGAGTCTTCTCCTTCATCTATTCCTATTATTCTTAGGTTTGGTCATTTCCTATTATCCCAGATTTCTTGGATGTTTTGTATCAAGATTTTTTTTTAGATTTAACATTTTCTTTGACTGATATATTGATTTCTTCAATTATCTTCTACCCCTGAGAGTCTCTCTTCCATTTTTTTTGTATTCTTTTGGTGATGGTTTTGTCTGTAGTTCCTGTTCTCTTCCCTAGGTTTTCCATCTTGATGATTGCCTCAGATTGTGTTTTCTTTATTGCTTCTATTTACAGTTTTAAGTCTTGGACAGTCTTATTCATTTCCTTCTCCCTTTTGGTTGTATTTTTCTGTATTTCTTTAAAGGATCTAGTCCATTCCATCAGCAATTTGATTGTATTTTCCTGCATTTCCTTGAGGGATTCATTTTCTTCTTTTAAGGCCTCTATTATTTTCATGACCTCATATTTAAGATTGTTTGATTGTGCTTCTGGTGTTACAGTATCCTCAGGGCTTA
This sequence comes from Pachyuromys duprasi, assembly GCA_028658305.1. Lineage (NCBI taxonomy): Eukaryota > Metazoa > Chordata > Mammalia > Rodentia > Muridae > Pachyuromys > Pachyuromys duprasi. Next base: position 25,436,106 of record CM053742.1, on the reverse strand, counting down.
CTGTAGTAGGATAGATGGCTTTTGGTGGTGTCATATGGCCCTGGGTTTTTTGTTGCTTATATTCTTGTTCTGACCGCTAGCCGTTTGGTTGACTCTGGTATTAGCAGGTCTGGTTTTCTCTGATGGTAGGTTTGGGGGGTTAAAGTTAGAGCTGGTAGTGCCAGATGGTCGCAGTCCTCTGGTTTTCCTACTGGTCCATGCTAGTCTGCTGCTCCCTGATCCGTGCTGGTCTTTGGGGCCACAGTTGGGGGTCGGTCCCAGGTGATGTTGAGGGTCCAGGAACTGGGGCCCCACAGGGGAAATGAGGCTCAGAGGCCCCTGGGTAGACTGTGCTGCTGTTGTTGGCGGGCTGTGACAGGCCAGTGGATGGGGAGGGGTCTGACCTGCTGCTCTCTGATCTGTGCTTGTCTCTGGGACACAAAACAAGGTGGGTTCCAGGAGATGACACAGGCTCGGGAAGGTTGGGGAAATTTTCTTCTATGAACTTGTTGAAAATATTTTCTAGTTCTTGGAGCCAGGAATTTTCTCTTTCTTCTATTCCTTTTGATTTTAGGTTTTGTCTTCTCATAGTGTCCATAATTGTAGATGTTTTGTGTTAGGAACATTTAGATTTAATGTTTTCTTTGACCAATATACTATTTCTTCAATTTTATCTTCTATGCCTAAGATTCTCTTTTCCATCTCTTGTATTCTCTTGGTGATGTTTACCTCTGTAGTTCTTGTTCTCTTCCCTAAGTTTTCCATTGTCAGGATTCCCTCAGTTCATGTTTTCTTTATTTTTTTTTCTATTTTCATTTTTAGGTCTTGAGTCATTCCATTTATTTCCTTCATCTGTTTGTACTTCTTATGTTTCTTTAAGGGATTTATTAATTTCCTCTTTAATTCCTTCTGTTTGATTGTGTTTTCCTGGTTTCCCGTATTTCTTTTTGTTTCTTTTGTCTTTTTGATACAGGGTTTCTCTGTGTAGCCTAGACTCACTTTGTAGACCAGGCTGGCCTCAAGCTCACAGAGATACACTTTCTTCTGCCTCCCTGAATGCTGGGATTGCAGGCATGCACCAACACACCTGGCTTTTCCTGTATTTCTTTAAGGGATTTATTTGTTTCTTTATCAACCTCTATCTTCATAAGAATAGGTTAAAAGTTATTTCCTTGTGTCTCTGTTATGTTTGGCTATCCAGGGCTTGCTGTAGTAGGATAGCTGGGTGCTGGTGGTGCTCTATTGCCCTGGTTCTTGTTGATTGTGTTCTTATACTGACTTTTAGCCATCTTTTTGTCCCTGGTATTGGCTGGGTGTTTCCGGTACTGGCAGAACTTGTGAATGTGGCTAGAGCCCTGAGCCAAGGGCTGGATATTCCTGGGTTGTTGCAACCCTCCTCTGAAGTCGAAAAGGGCCTTGGGGCAGAGACTGGAACTGCATGTCCTTGGGGCCTCTTCAGGTTTTCTTGGGAAGGTGGGCAGAGCTGTTGGCCCAAGGCCGGATGATCCAAAGTTCTGGGAGCCCTCCTTGAGAAGGTGGGTACAGCCTTGGACCAGAGGCTGGAACTGTATGTTTCCAAGGATCCTGCAAGCTTCCTCTTCAGCTTGCTTTCTTATAGAACTCAGAACCACTAGTCAAGGGGTTGCCCCACCCATAATTGTCTGGGCTTTCCCCCACCAAACAATAGTTAGGAAAATACTTTACAGGCTTGCCTATAGCTTTAGCTATAGAGGCATTTTCTCAGTGGATGTTCTTTCCTCTCCAATGACTCCAGTTTGTGTCAAGTTGACATAGAACTATCCAGCACAAATGACTACTTGTCAGCATGACATACAAACACATCAGTGCTAAGCCACAACGTTTCCTTTCTTATTCATCCTAAAGCAGACATATTAATATCAATATCACAATATAAAACATTTTACAAACTTAGAAAAGTCCCAGTCTTTACACTTTAAAATTCAGTCTTTTTTTTTAAATCGAAGTGTCATTTACACCTAAAATCTCTTAAAAATTCAGTCCCTCAGCTGTCGACTTCTGTAAAATAAAAGATAAATACATCCTTACTTTGAGGGATGAACCAGGGCACAGTCATAATCAAATCAAACTCCCAAATAACTCAATATCCAATTATTTGGAATTCACTTATGTTCTGGGCCCTTCCAAGGGGCTTGGGTCACTTCTCCAGCTCTGTCCTCTGGAGCACACACACCTTGTCTCCTAGGCTCAGGCTACCTCCACTCCACATCTGCTGCTGTCTTTGGCAGTCACTCTATGGTAATTGCATCTCCAAAATGCTGAGCTTGTGAAGTTTCAGAGGGAAGTTTAAAGACTCTATCAGGGTCATTTGCTATACTGAACTACGATTCTGGGGTTCTGGTTTGCTGAAGTCAAAGAATCAGCTGCAACTAATGAGATCCTAGAACCTAAACTGAAACCTGGGATACTTCATGCTGGTCAGCTAGAGCTGAAAAATTGGCAGTGATGAAGAAGAGGCCAGCATCACTGACATGAAATCTTCTGGGACATGTTTCCACAGGACCAGCACATAGAAGCTATGGTCCAGAGGTGGATAAAATTGTACCTTGTGCTGGTAGCCAGACTTGGTTATGTGAGTCACCCATGTGGTGTTGGTTTTGAAATCATAAAGGGGTTATGGAGCATAGCTGAGGCTACTTCCACAGAACAGCTCACCAAGCTTTAAACACTCATGGGCTTTTCTTATCCAAAGTCCTTCTGCAATCCTCCCCTAAAACAACATGGTCATGTCTGTCAAATCTGTAGCAACCCAGATGTCCCTCAGTTGAGGAGTGGATACAGAAATTGTGGTACTTTTACATAATGGAATACTACTCAGAAATTAAAAAGGAGGAAATGATGAAATTTGCAGGCAAATGGTGGGACCTGGAAATGATCATCCTGAGTGAGGTATCCCCAAAGCAGAAAGATACACATGATATATACTCACTTATATAGACCTATAAGAGAGGATAAACATACTGAAATCTCTACACCCAAAGAAGATAAACAAGAAAGAGGACCTGGGGTAAGAGGATTAATATTCACTTAGAAAGTCAAATGGGATGGACATTGGATGTAGGAGTAAACAAGTAGCAGGACAAGAGCCGGCCACAGAGGGCCTCAAAAACACTCTTCCTAGCAGTGTATCAAAGCAAATATTAAGAAACATAACCAATCCTTCGACAGAGTGCAGGGAATCATATGAAAGAAGGGGGAGTTAGTATGACCTGGAGAGGTCAGGAGCTCCGCAAGAACCAAATATATCAGGGCACAGGGGTCTTTTATGAGACTGTCTCTCCAACCAAGGACCATGTATGGTTATAACCTAGAACCCCTGCTTGTATGTAGCAAATGGTAGCTCAATACCCAAGTGGGTATACTA
>CM053742.1:25418794-25432224 GCA_028658305.1 Pachyuromys duprasi | reverse complement strand
CACAGGTGTGACAGTTCTTCCCCAGGAGCAGATGGTTTCCCCACCAAAAGTTCACAGCTCTGCTCTGCAGGGGAAGGGTTTCCCCAGCAAAGTGTAACAGTTCTGTTGCAACAAGGGGAGGCTTTCTGCACCAAAGCCAGTCAGGGAGAGGTTTGACCCTAGGAAAGCCCCACTAGGTACAAAGAGTTAACAGTTCTGCTCTGAGAGGGATTCTGGCAATCTGGAGCCAAGGAATACCACAAAGTCACAGCTCACAGCAAACTTCACACAAGAGATTAACTGGGAGGGGAAAATCCAGGAGGGTAGATGCCTTTACTGGAGTGAGAATCAGCAGGGAACTGAACAAAAGTCAGGGTTTATATGAGGATTTCTTGAGGTAGGGGTTGAGCTTTCCAGGGTGGCCTAAGATTGGAGGGATTTTAATTCCTGGGCTCAAATGAGCTCAGGAACTGGTGGGTTTTTGTGCTCAGGAATTAGGAGGGTTTTGTGACAAGCTAAGGCATTGGTGGGATTCTGTTTCTTGTCCCTGGTCCTGGCTTGGGGTCAGGTCTGGGTCAGGGTGTTCTTTCCTTGTCCCTGGTCTTGGGGTCAAATCAGGATCAGGGTGTTTTTACTTTGCCCTTTTATCTTACAGTAGGGAAGGCGGAGTGTATCTGGGAGAAGTTAAAGAGAGTAAATATGATCTAAACAATGTATGGAATTCTCAAAGAAATCATAAGAGTATTTTAAAAGGTAGAGTACAGTGCTATATATGTATGAAGATGTCATAAATACTTTATTTTGGCAATAAATAAAAACTTAATTAGAAATTATATATAAAACCCCTCTAAAGGCTTGTAGAGGTGAGTTATGGGCATCTACCTATGGCAGGGGGGCTGACAGACTATTGCAGTTTTAATGTGGAGATATTGAACACACTGGAGAAAACCCTGATCCCAAGGGAACTGACCCTCCTAGCCACATAACTCTGGGGAAAATTAACACAGGTAATGTCCAGTCTCTGTAATGGCCCTTCAGCTTACCGTAGTCATCCCTGAACCAGGAGCAGTGGCCAGTGGCTATATCATAAAGCAGATTCTAGATTCAGGATTCTAAATCCATTGTGACTTTCCTAACTCTCTAGAGAACTGACTAATCAAATTCTGAGACGAGGGGAAGACAAGCCTCACAAGGAAATTTGCTTCTCATTCCTGTGTCATCAACCATTTCTTCCAGAGGTGCAACAGTGGTCTAAGAGATTTAAAAAGAAACCCATCCTGACAAACGGGTAACTTGGTGGATCCCCCACCCCATTATCAAACTCACCTGCTGACTATGTCCTGACTATGTTGGGTACTGGGGAGGGAGGATGATAGTTTTGTGTTTAAGCTGCTGAAAGAAAAGTTCCTGTAAAGAATATCCAGGTGTAAGTTTCATGAACTGTCTGGACTGTGCTTTCCTATGTCAGTATCCAGATCTCAGCACTCAGGACACCTGGCTTTAGTACAGTTTACAACTGTGTCCTGATTCCTTGGTCGACTTTTTCCTTTTCCTCTAGATGTCAACTAAGTGAGTCATCAGATTCCTGGCAATTCCATAAGTTCCTTCCTGAAACCTTTGTACTTGTTTCTCTGGAACTTTGTCCACGAGGATGCAGAGAGCAAGGCAGATATTACCCTTTTTTCTATAACTTAGGATGAAGAGAAATGTAGTTAGCATGTGGCATGAAGGCTCCATTAATGGAAAGAAATGTGTAGTTACGTGGCTCAACCTGTTGCTTTGCTGCAGAGACTGATAAAGCAAGTTTAATCCCTGGAACACACATGGTAGTGGTCCTGTGATCTCCATAGGTAATAGGTAGCACTCACTCGTGCTCTTGCACACACACACACATACACATATACACATCTTTTAAAAAGAAACAGGAATTGAAATGTGTTAATGAACCAGAATACAGATTCTGACCATAAATCACTGCATGTGACAGGATATAAAATATGATGTGATAATCATATCAGATAATTATATCACCCTGTGTGGTAAAGCAACTTTCTCTATTGTATGTAGCTTGTATATGTCAGATGCAGACAGACAGACAGACCAAAAGGGGAGGAGGCAGTAATAAAGAGGCCTCTAATTCCTGATCGTCTGCCTTCATCTCCTTTTTCAGGCTTTCTCAGTTATCTTGAGGACATCGGATAATAATAGCCATGGATGAAGAAAAACCTGAAGCCAGTCCCAGCTCACCAGATGTGAACGAGGAGCGGGTCCCACCCAAAGAATTAAAATGTCCCAAGCCCTGCAATAACATATTGATCTATTTAATTAGCAGGCAGCTGGGGAAGCCCAGAAATGATAGGGATTTCTTCCAACGGGTTTGGACCAGACCATGAAGTGCCCTCTCTTGGGTAGAGTGGTCATTGCCAAAATTCATGCTTACTTATGTCTACTTGAAATACATGTTTGAAAAAAATAGAATAGCAAGCCACTCTCATGTTTGATGGATTAAACAATCTTCATTGCAACTTCTTTTGGTGTGTCATGTATTTCTTGATTGGCCTTCTTGGGTTGTATTGGGTGGGACATTATAACAGTCTTGATATTCCTCTCAGACACAGAGAGGAAGGGGAGGTTGCATTGCACATCATGTCACTTCCACCACTAGTCTGAAATGTAATTACATATATATTAATTCTCCAGCACAGTCGTTCAGGACCAGAGGCTCTCCTCACTATCCATTTTAGAAAGATAAGCACTGTAGCCCACGTTATTTTTTTTAAGATTTATTTGTTTATCATGTATACAGTGCTCTGGCTGCATGTACACCTACAGACCAGGAGAGGGCCCCAGATCTTATTATAGATGGTTGTGAGGCACCATTTGTTTGCTGGGAATTGAACTCAGGACCTTTGGTAGAGCAATCAGTGCTCTTAACCTCTGAGCCATCTCTCTAGCTCTGCAGCCCACTTTAAAGCCCAACTGACTGTCCTGTTGAAAGCGCTCTGGTGAGAGCATAGCAGAGCTAGGTTGATATTTCAGAATACATACCATCTAGAGTTGACCATTATTCCCAGAGAAGTGTTTGAGATTTATTGTGCTATGTTAAGCAAACCAATTCAGATTACAATGCATGGGAAAGAATTGTTTTGACCAAAGGTCATATAGCTCATAACTATGAGCATTGGTGCAGTGGCTCCCACTCAAGAAGCTGTCTACTAACAGGTATGCTAAAGGAATCGTATCTACTCTGAGAGATTCAGAATGGTAATTGCTTAAGAATTCTGGCATTAAGAAATGGGAAATTGTCCAGGCAGTGGTAGTGTATGCTTTTAATCCGAGCACCAGGGAGAAACAGGAAGGGGCATGTCTATGACTCTGAGGCCAGCCTGGTCTACAAAACAAGTTCAGGACATAGAAATCTTGTCTCAAAAAAACAAAAACAAAAACAAACCGTAACTAACAAAAAACAAAAATCCACCCCCAATAAAGAAAATAAACGACAAATTCTGGAAAGCTACACGATAGCATCATTATCACATTTGTTTTACAATGTATTCATTATATATCCCAATTGAAGCCCCTTCCCTCAGCATCTCCCAGAACCACCCTCCCTCCCTGTTCCTCTATCCATTTTCCTTTAGTCCACTGAAATGAGTTCTCCACTATTGCCATCTGCCCCTAACATGTTACATTTCATCAGGACTGCCTGGATCTTCTTCCTCTGTGGCCTGGCAGGGCTGCATCATCAGGAGCAAGTGACCAGAGAGCAGTCAATTGAGTTCATGATAGAGGTAGCCCCTGATCCCTTCTCTCAGAGATCCACATGGAGACTGAGCTGTCAGTGGGCCACATCTGAGCGGGGGGTCTAGGTACTCTCCATCAAGAGTCTTTGGTTGTTCATCAGTCTCTGCAGCACAGATTAGAATGGCTAAGATCAAAAACTCAAGTGACAGGCTGGAGAGATGGCTCAGAGGTTAAGAGCACTGGTTACTCTTCCTAAAGGTCCTGAGTTCAATTCCCAGTAACCACATGGTGGCTCACAAACATCTGTAATGAAATCTGGTGTCCTCTTCTGGGGTGCAGGTATACATGTAGGCAGAACACTGTATACATGATAAATAATTCTTTAAAAAAATCAAGTGACAACCCATGCTGTATATTGGGCAAAGGGAACCCTCCTCCATTGCTGATGGGAGTGCAAAATTGTACACCCACTCTGAAAATCAATCTGGCAATTTCTCAGACAATTATGAATAGCACTAATTCAAAATCCAGTTATACCACTCTTAGGCATATATCTAAAATATGTTCCACTGTTCAATAAGGACATTTGCTCAACTATGTTCATAGCAGCTTTATTTGTAATAGCCAGAATCTGGAAACAGCCTAGATGTCCCTCAATGGAGTAATGGATGCAGAAGTTGTGGCCCAGTTAAGAAATAGAATACTACTCAGCTATTAAAAACTAGGAAATCATGAAATTTGCAGGCAAATGGATGGAACTAGAAAAGATCATCCTGAGTGCGGTAACCCTGAACCAGAAAGACACGCATGGTATATACTCACCTATAAGCGGATATTAGCTGTATAATATAAGATAGCCATGCTAAAAATCTACAGACCTAAAGAAGCTAAACAACAAGGAGGACTTAAAGGGAAGATGCTTAAATCCATTCAGAATGGCAAAGAGGATGGACACCAGAAGTGCTGGAAGAGAGGAAGCAGGGTGGGAGCCTACTATAGAGGATCCTCTGAAAGGTTCCACCCAATAGGGGATCTAAGCAGATCTAAACTGAGACTCATAGCCAAACTTTGGGTGGAACATAGGGAGCATTATCACAATTTCTACAAGTTCTCTTTGACTTGGGAGGCAGAGAGAGGTGGATCTCTGTGAGTTAGAGTCCAGCCTGGTCTACAGGGTGAGTGTAGGACAGCCAAGTCCACACAAAGAGAAATCCTGTCTTGAAAAACAAACAAACAAAAACACAAAAGAGTTCTCTTTGATGGCTTTCTGTCTAGGCTGTTACTTTTATTTGGGGGAGGGGGCTGAAGTTGGAGTGGGGGTAGGGGTTGTCACAGAAGTTGTCTATGTCCCTCTTTCTCAACTGTGAGTGTGAAGCCATCAATATCAAGACAAAAGTTGCTGTGTTTTGCCCATATGCTCACTGGATCATGGTCAAATTCCCAGTGGCCAGCCCGATAGACAAGTGAGTCCTTACCTACTTTCACCCCTTGCCAGATGCTAGAGACCATGTGGATGCCTGGGGTCCATGCTGTCACCAGAGAACATTTGGAAGTCCATGATCGTGCTCCTGCTGATTGTGAAGGGCAAGGTAGCTACTTTTGTCATGGCAATAATGACTGCAGACTCACAGTTGAGAAAAAGGGACATAGACTTTTGTGACAACCCCTTCCCCTCTCCAGCTTCATATCCCCCCCCCCCAAAGTAACAGCCTGAACAGGAAGCCATCAAAGAGAATTCTTAAATTTTTTGTTAAGGATACTGAAGTGTACCTCTCCACAATATTTATTTAAATAACTATCTCTGGTTATTTAAAATGACACGTAAAAGCTGAACATTGTGTGGACCTTGTATCCTAGCATTTCAAAAGCTGAGTTAGGGCGATAGAGTGTTTCTTGTCTGCCTAGCCTTTTTTTATTAACATTTTTATTTTATATTTATCACAGGTTATGTACTTTGTATCCGAGCTGTAGCCCCCTCCCATATTCCCTCCCTATTCCCCCTGTCCCTTCCTCTTCTCCTCCCTTCTCCTTTCTAAGTCAACCGATAGGTGAGGACCTCCTCCCCTTCCATTTGACCCTAGCTTATCAGGTCTCTTCAGGAATGGCTGCAATGTCCTCTTCTGTGGCCTAGCAAACCTGCTCCTCCCTCAGGGGGCTGGTGAGTCGAAGAGCCAGCCATTGAGTTCATGTCATAAATAGTCCCTGTTCCCCTTACTAGGGTACCCACTTGGGTATTAAGCTCCCATTTGCTACATTCAAGCAGAGGTTCTAGGTTATATCCATACATGGTCCTTGGTTGGAGAAACAGTCTCATAAAAGACCCCTGTGCCCTGATATATTTGCTCCTTGCAGAGCACCTGTCCTCTTCAGGTCATTTACTCAACTATGTTCATAGCTGTTTTATTCATAATAGCCAGAACCTGGAAACAACCCAGATGTCTTTCAGTTGAGGAATGGATACGGAAATTGTGGTACTTTTACACAATGGAATACTACTGAGCAATTAAAAAGGAGGAAATCATGAAATTTGCAGGCAAATGGTGGGACTTGGAAATGATCATCCTGCATGAGGTATACCAAAAGCAGAAAGACACACGTGGTATATACTCACTTATATAGACCTATAAGAGAGGATAAACATACTGAAATCTATACACTTAAAGAAGAAAAACAAGAAAGAGGACCTGGGGTAAGAGGATTAATCCTCACTTAGAAAAACAAATGGGATGGACATTGGATGTAGGAGAAAACAAGTAGCAGGATAAGAGCCTACCACAGAGGGCCTCAGGAAGACTCTGCCTAGCAGTGTATCAAAGCAAATATTAGAACACATAACCAAACCTTTGGCAGAGCATAGGAAATCATATGAAAGAGGGTGGAGATAGTATGACCTGAAGAGGACAGCCTAGCCTTTAAAACAAAAATCTGGGAAGCTTTCTGATTTTCTGAATCCTCCCACCTGCAGAGCCCTTCTCCTCTTCTTGCTGTCTCCTTCCCTGTGCCTACATCTCAGTGGCTGTTACCCTTCCCACCCAGCCTAGCCCCTTCTGGCTTCTTATCAGGTGTCAGAACTTAACCTCTCAGGGCCCTTTCCCATTCATATCCTCTATTCGCCTGTGCTCTGATTGTGCAAAATACAGTATCTAATCTGTCTTCAAAGGCACACATCACACTGAGGGACATCGGGTGAAACATGTCAGAATATTCCTGTGCCAACGGCCACTAGCTGGAAATGGTCAGTCAAAGCCTCGCTATGAGGGAATGGAGAAAAGCTTGAGGCTGAGGAAGTAGGAGAGAAAGGAGATAGATGAGAACCAGAGATCAGAGAACAAGCCTCCTCCACTCTAATGCTGTCCAGGGCAGAAAAACAGCATTTATTTTTAATTTCTGAATTACATATATTCGTGTGTGGAGGTCAGAGCACAGCATTGGTATACAGGAGAATTAGCAGGAGTCTCCCCAGAATGATTTGAAGCAAAAAATGGTATCAACTGTAAAGGGCCACATGGTCTGTGATACCATGTCTAAAACCTCTTTAGCATTTTGAAAACAAAAACTAAAATGGTCTTCAAGTGACAGCATGATAGAAATGCAGATACAGGCGGCTTGGAAGGTGTTGGGCGAAGCTATAAGTAAACAACTGTGGGAATACTCCCAAACCATTCTTTACATGGGCAGTATCAACCTCAGCATTGTAGTTGGGATATTGTTCTCAAGTTTTCTAAGGTATTGTTGAAAATACAGGAAGACAGTTAAAGACAAAGTTTACATGTTTGTTTCAACTGCTTGCCAATCTATAATTATTTCTTTACAATTTTAAGTTAAACCGATTCAGTCTGAATAAAGTTACTTTTGTGTATATTTTTCAGGGCTAACCAGTTGGCACTGGGTAACCAATTGGTATACCCTAGGAGACACCACCTCTCCCACTCTTAGCATTGAATCTCACTTTGTGTCCCTGACTGGCCTGGAACTCACTCTGAAGAACAGGCTCACAGAGAGCTGCCTCCCAAGGCATTCACCACCGTGACCAGCCTCTGCGGTTTTTAAAGCCTGGATTGCTTGTGTGTTTGTTGTTTGTTTAGACAGAGTGTCAGGTCCCCTGTGATGGCTAGCCAAAGATGGCCTTGATCTCTTTTGCTTCCTCCTTTTAAATGGTGGTGTGTGTCACTCAACTTTTTTTGATACAGGGTCTCACTAAATTGCTTACATCTGCCTTGAACTTAGTCTGGCCTGGGAGGCTGTGTACTTGCAATCATCCTGCATCAAGCTGCCAAATACCTGCAATTATGGCCTAGAGCCACTAGGTCTGGATAGAAATTCTTTCCTGTGGCTATGATCCATGCTACCAGCATCACTGAGGTGATTCCAGAGCTGTTCTTTGCCCCAAATCCAGAGAGATGGCCCTTACTTGTCTCTTTCACGGCTAGCTTTGCTATCTGAGACACCCTGCAGCTCAAGTTGCCTGCAGCCTGTACTTTTTCAGTATTCAGAGTTCCAAAGGAAAACCCAGTGAATATCATGAGGCTTTCTGGGACAATGGATTTTCCAAAAGCACTTCTGTTCTCAACTTACAATCGACATTGTATTGTATCTTTCTCAAGGACAGAAAACTATGCCTTTGAAATGTCATTGCCAGGAAGAACAGGACCTTTATTCTCCATTGCCTGTGGGGATGGGCAGTGCTAATTTCCAGAACAGTCCAGTAACTAGTTCTTTGCACTCTTTCTGCTTCTACTGGGTCCCTGTGCAGCCACTCCTTCCTCTTCCATTCTTCTATGTTTATACTTTTGTAGTATTGGGGATAGAACTCAGGGCCATGACATGCTGGGAGAATGCTCTAACACTGAGACATACTACCTTCCTGGTTGACACAGTGATAGGGTTTGGATCAGTCAGGGTAGAAATGCTGAGCTGAAAGTCAATTAATCAATAGGTCCAAAGGAAACCCCTGCAGATATCTACATGGCCACCTGTCAAGTACAGATACCTAGTCTCATGAAAACCAAGGCTTCCTAGGAAGGAGTCCTTTTCATAAGTGTTTTAAATACTAACATTTTTAGGACATAAAGTATTACAATGTCTTATTTATGTTGAGATAACACCATGCTGAAACATATACCTGCTATGAGCCAAGATGGCTAAGCCTGAATATCCAGGTTAGTTACATGAGTCAACAGAAAATAGTTGACACTGGCTGTCCAGGAGACTCCCAAGTAAACAGTGTTATATAACTAGTTATTTGTCAGAATGCCATTTTGGAGTGTTTTTTGTTTGTTTGCTTGCTTGCTTTTTGTTTTTGTTTTTTGAGACAGGGTTTCTGTGTGTAGCCTTGGCTATCCTGGAACTCTCTTTGTAGATCAGCCTCACAGTCATAAAGATCTCTCTGCCTCTACCTCCATGATTGCTGGGATTCAGGTGTGTACCACTGTGCCCTGTTGTGTGGGTTTTATATAAATATGGACTTGATGTCAGCTGTTGGAGCCTTTTCCTAGCCTTTGCCTTTTGCCTTCACTAGCCCACCACAGTGTCTGTATCTCTGTATGTCTGCCTCCCTGTGGCCTGTGTGTGCCTGCACCAGCCTGTGTGTGGTGGTATGTGCCTAGAAACCTGCTAGTGTCTGCTTGGCCTGACACAGCCTGTGTGTGCTGGTGTGTACTTTGGGTCTGCTGGTGTCTGCTTGCTTAGTAGTTTGCATGGTTGTGGCCTTTGATCAGGGAGAATAGGGTATTGTTATCGTTTAATCAGGTTTGTATTTTCAGAGGGTTAGACTCCTTGATGGCAGAGCAAAGGCCTGGCAGCAGGAAGAGTTGAGAGTCCACATTTGGATCCATAAACAGCGAGCAGAGAGGACACTGAGAATCACGCTAGTCTTTGGAAACCTCATACTTGACATACTTCATTCTTAAACTCCACACCTTCTAATCCTCTCCAAACAGCTACCAACTAGGAACCAAGTTTTGAAATGCTTCGGACTTATGAGGGACATCTCGTTCATACTACCAGACTGTATCTTTTCTGCCTGTGACTCCTTGAAAATTTTCAACTTCACAGGCCCTCATGACCTTCTTTCATTCCTGACATTGTAATATGGGCCTCACACATCGCGATCAGACACCTGAAACAGCTATGTTTATATTTTCTATAAAACTGGTCTCAGAATGTTTTATGAAAGATATTCCATAGCAAATGACATGCTGCAGATAGAGACACTGGGTGTCAAGATCGCAAAGGTTAGTTCATTATACTAAACCATCAGTCTGGCATGAAGTTCAAGATTCACACTTAGTAAAGGTGGATTTTGTAGACTGGAAGAGAGCTAGAGAGAGAGGAGAGAGGAAAGGAGAGGGGGGGAGGGAGGGAGGGAGAGGGAGAGATAATTCTGTGTGTATATATGTTGCTGGAAATAGAGGCACATGTTCCTCAGCACGCTATTCCCTCTATTAATGAGCGTTAAGACTTGGGCCATTGTGTCTTATTGTTATTATTGAGTATTTTTGTTTGTTTTATTTTAAGACTGGATATTTCTACATATTCCGACCTGAGCTTGGGATTTCAAAGTTACTCAGTCTGGCCTGAAACATAAGCTCTTCCTGTTTTAGTCTCCCAAGTGCTTTTACTACCACACCCAGTGAGAGTCATTTGTGTTTCTCGTCCCTAAGCTCCTTCAGAGAAGCAGATGGGTGCAGGAATTGACTCAGCCAAGGCTAAGAGAGAGGAGAGGACCCATAGCACATAGGGTCATCCAAGTCCTGAGACCTGTAGAGAGCATTTGTGTACACTCAGAAATTGCACTAAAATATTTTGACTTTCTTGGCACTTGAGTGGTGGAAAACTGTAGATTCTAACTTCCTCTCACTGTAAGATCTTTAACTTCATACAGAAATTGTCTGTGAGCCCTAGAATATAGAGACATGTTAAAACTTCAGAGCTTACCAGTAGTGTCATAGAACACAGACGAGATGGAAAAGTGGTCTTTAGTAACCTGTATTCTTTCACATAGGCAGCGGGAAGGATACAATTTGTTAATGTAAAGGTTGAGGTGATGAGGTGGTGTCTTAGTTAACATCAACTGCCAACAGGGCACAGCCTAGAATCACCTAAAAATTAATTTCAGTTGAGAAATTGCCTCCATCAGATTGGCCTCTGTATGTGTCTCTCGAGATTATCTTGATCATTAATTGATGCAGGAAGACCTGGACTATCCCTGTGTAGGGAGCTTTGGCTATATAAGGAAGTTTATGAGTCACCAGCAAACAGAATTTGTCCATGGTTCCTACCTTCAGTACCCTGCCTTGATTTTTTTAAGCTTTTAGGAACTTTATTTTCCTTCCACCTTTTTCCCCCTTTGCCCAGGTGTCTGAAAAGGAGCTCAGGACCACTCAGTGGTGGTTCCAATCCACTCGGTGGTCTGTCCCATGGGAGCTGCTGACTAGTTCTCATTGGCCGGCTGGGTACTCCAGTCTTTAGTAGGGAACTTCTGGATGGGCACAGAAGGAAACTGCGTACCCTGAGACCAGTCTTCCACCTCAGGCTGAGCAACAGTGAACTCAGGAGCTGGAACAGTCTATTCACCCTGGAATTCCTCCTTGGTCACAGCCTTCTCAGCAGCAGCCTGCTCCTCCTTCTCACTCTCCTCTGGGTCTCTGCAGAAGTAAAGATCAGGCATAACCTCCCATGGGTGCTCACTGGAGATAGTGCCACACATGTGGAGTACTTTCCAGACCAGAATCCACCACTTCAGACCCACTGAGTGCGCTCCCTTGTTGCATGGAATGGCAAATGTCCACATCGCGTAGAGGAGAAACTGTGTTGCACAAAGCAATGGTGGGCAGGCTGATGTTAAGAGGCCTCTGTGAAGTGTCTTCTCCTCTGCTGCAGGTGGCATCCCTGTTGAAGGCTCAGCAAAACAGCTGAGACCTGAGACCTCAGGCCCCACATAAGCTGTAAGCAGCCAGGCAAGGGGCACAATGGCTGTACAGAACAACTCTGCCACTAAGGCATCCTCACTGTTCCACCAGGATCCTCAGCCTCAAGAGCACCACACACCCTGCGAGGCCTCCCTCCAGCTCTTCAGGCAGTTCCAGTACAAAGACACAGACGGGCCTCGAGAAGCCTTCTGCAAACTCTGGAAACTTTGTTCCCAGTGGCTGAATCTGCAGACGTGGTCTGTGGAGCAGCTTCTAGCTCTGCTCAAGTTGGAACAATTCCTGCATATTCTGCCCACAGATGCAGAGACCAGGATGACCATTCTCAAACCAGAGACTAGACAAAGGCTGTTCACCCTCATAGAAGGCTTACAGAGAGATGACAGATCTGGAGACAAGGTGAGAAGAGTGTTGGGGCCCGTTGTTCTAAGACCAAGAGAGGTGGCCAGGCACCTGGGTCAAGATCAGACCTTCTGTCCCTGTGTTGTTCCACAGACCCCAGCCTTCCCCAGAGTCTTCTGATGTTCTCTTCTGCTGGAGTTAGCATAGGGTTTTCCATTGCATGGGGCCCCATGCCCTCTCTCCATGACACAAATGGCAATGCATCACTTGTTCCCAGTAAGTGAAATTCTCAGGCAGCATAACTTCTCTCTATACATCAATCAAAATATCACTGCCCTATGACTTGCAGGACAATTCTCTTTGTGGGATTTCTTTGTCGCAGGAGCTCATAATAGGTTTAACCTTGCTAAGTACTGTTAGGTTGGCTGGTGGGTAAGTCAGGAGGATTACTTGAAGCTAGGAGTTTGAGAACAACCTGGGCAACAAGGTTAAGCATGCACCTGGAGAAAGCTCCTTTACATAAAAGGGAAGCATAACAACAGACTGTAATTGTGGCCCTTGAGCCTGAAAATACTCACTGTGTCATGCTACAGAAGAAACTTGCCACCTTTGAGTCAACAGACTGGAATCTAGAAGGGACAAGAGGTAGTTTATTATATTCTAATAGCTGATTGAGCTTATGCATGGGTGGAGTGCGCTGAATCAAAAGACATTGTGATGTCACCAGACATTGGCATCTCTGCTTAGAACCATTCACTGTTAATATGACGGCCAAAATTCAGATGGATTCTGATGGCGATGCCACTAGCTACAGTTAGATACTGAGTGCTTGAAATGGGGCTATTGTCATGGAGGAAATTATTTTGGGTCTGATGTAATTTTAACTACATTTTATTTAACAGAAGATCCATTAAATGCTAATTAGGATGCCATTGGTACCATACAGTACAGTGCAGCTAGAGGTATTTTTTTTTAATTTTTTAGTTTTTATATCAATCACAGGTTAGGTACTTTGCAGCCCACGTGTAGCCCCCTCCCTCATTCCCTCCCACCTTCCCACTCCCTTCCTCATCTCCCTCCTCCCCGCCCCCTCGAGGTCCACCAATAGGGGAGGACCTACTCCCCTTCCATCCAACCCAGCTCATCCTGTCTCCTCAGGGCTGGCTGCAATGTCCTCCCCTGGGATCTAGCCAGTCTGTCACTCCCCGGCTTGTATGGGGGAGGGTCAAAAAGTCAGCCATCAAGTTCATGACTGAAACAGTCCCTGTTTCCCTCACTAGGGTCTTCAGTCCTACACCAAGCTATCATGGGCCCCATCTGTGCGGGGGTTCCAGGCCACATCCACACATGGTCCTTGATTGTAGAAACCGTCTCATACAAGACCCCTGTGCCCTGCTCAGTTTGGTCTTTGTGGAGCTCTTGTTCTCCCCAAGTCTC
>CM053742.1:25398425-25417375 GCA_028658305.1 Pachyuromys duprasi | reverse complement strand
AGATAGCTTGACCTGCTGCCAAAAAGTAGCAAAAGCAAAGTAGTTTCTATAGTGAGTGCATCTCTTTGAGTTATGTGTGTATGAACGTTACATGCTTGTCTGACTGGGTTTTCTTCAGTCTCCCATCCCTGTACTCACTATGATTAGTTTTGTTCCCTGTAGTTCACAACTAGATGAGGAGACTATCTGGGTGAGCTGGGCCATTCTGTCATGGACTCGGCAACCTTGCACATCCACAAGGAAGTTACTTCTGTAATCACATCCACAATGAGACTCTCTTTACCTACTTAGTCCATCACTACCCCTCCCAAAGCCCTATTTTTCTTTTTCTGCATGTGCCATTTCTGTGAACACGTTAATTGATTGTCTTTTTGCTCACATATATATGTTCTGTTTTTAAATATATTAATATAAAATGTATATATTTAATCTTTAAAACAGCAAATCAAAGTTTGGTTGATTTGGTCTATAGATTAAACTCAATAAAGGGCTTAAAAGTAAAAGGACATAAAGAAAATTTTAAAGAGTCTAGTCTCAAAATAGTTTGGATTTACTCTTTATTCTCATTTGGGTAATACTTCGTTACATATTTCCGTGTTTTGGTATTTTCTTATTTTGCAGCTATTTAAAGGTTCTGGGCTAGGGTATAGCTCTGTCATTGATGCTGTCTGGCACATGGAAGGCTTTGTTATTTTGATCCCTGGCACTGCTTCAAAAATAAATATTTACAGGCATATTCAAATATTTCATACATCTTTTGTAAGGTATGTCTTTATCCTTTGTTTTATAAAAATTTTAAATGCCAGGTACCTTTAATCCTTAAGAGGCAAGGGAAATCTCTTGTGACCCTGTTACAAAACTTAAATTTTGTTTCCATGCACCTGTAACAGCATGTTGAAGTAAGAATCATTTGCAAGAGTTCATTGTCACCCACACACCATAAGTAGTTTGGTCATCCACCTGATATACATGTCAGACTTTTTCTCTTTGTATTGCATTGACATAGATATTCCAGGGTCCCCAGGTGACAGCCCTTAATGAGTTGTTATTCTGCAAAGTATTCCACGAGGCAGGGTAGATTCAAGCTGATGCTGTCCTTGTGGCCAAGCTGTCAGTATTTGCCTAGAATAAAACGAACCTCTTTCTCTTGTAGGCCTTGCTACTTTTCTGCTCAGGGACTACAGTTGTAGGGCTAGACTCAATGTACTGGTCTTTTGCTGTCCTCTGTGAATTCAGAACACCAAATCCAGAAAGCTTGCAGAACCAAACAAACCTTGGGCTCACCAGAGAGCAGTGGCATTGTCTCCTCTAGGCTACTATGTCAAGACGATCAGAACACCTCTTTCACCCATGTCATCTTGTTTCTCTGCTGTTTGGCTGTGGGCCTTCTAAGACTTAGACTGGAACCTATTGGGTCTGAGGGTGTGGAGTTGTTAAAGATACAAAAGTAACCTTTTTCCTTTGTTTTATTGGAGTGGTTCTCTAGCTTCCTAATGCTGAGACCCTTTAATACAGTTAGTTCTTCATGTTGTGGGTGACCTCCCCCCAACCATAAAATTATTTTGTTGGTATTTCATAACTGTAATTTTTTGCTGTTACAAATGGTTTTCTGAGTTGTAATGTAAATATATGATAAGCAATCCCCAAAAGGAATCTAGCCCATAGATTGAGAACCAGATTATTTGTTTGTTTGTTTCTTTGTTTTGGGTCTTGTTTTTAAGAGTTTGAAATAGTCTCACTATATAGTCCCAAGTTAACCTCAAAGTCCCAATCTTTCTGACTCAGCCTCAGGGTTATAATTTATAGATGTGAGTGGACCATCTTGCCCAGCATGAAAGCTTTTCAATGAGTGAGGCAGTTCATCATAAATATATATCTAAAGCTGCTATAATATGGTAATGTTTGTTAACAACATATCTCAGTCTCCTTGCTTGACACACAAGAGGCCCTGGATTCAGTCCCCAGCACAAAATGCAGTGGTATGCTTAGGTCTACAGTCCTAGCTACTCAAAAGCCTGAGACAGAACTACTTGAACCCAGGAATCTAAGACAAGCTTGTATAATAGAGTGAGACTCTCCCTAATATTAAAAAAGGGTGGGCAAAGCAAAGTGCAGTTCCCTGCTAAGGATGGTATAGAACACTGCCCTACCCTGAGCCAGTCCACTCAGGTGTCACCACAGCTGTGTGTCGGGATCCACAGCTGACTGTAACTGCATCTGAGCCTAAGTGAAGATCCAGTAGAGTTTGGAAGGGCTGGATGTCTATGAAGGGGGCAGGAGCTCCAACATCATCAAGGGCTCCTTCCTCTCCGTTGAGACAATCTTCATTCAATTCTGTGGCTTTAGAACGGTCACGATGTTTAACATTCTGGGCATGTGAAGCTCCTCCACACACTGTCTTCCTACACTGACTCTATAAAAAGATGATTTTCTAGCTCCAGAGCTGGCGCCCAACCCTTACTCAGAAGACCTACAGGTTGTGCAGTGCCAGAACTGGCATCAGTCTCCCCACAACAAAAAGTGTCCAATGTCACCCAGTGATCCGTGCTCCTGAGCACCTGCAGCTCAGTGTCCTGCACACAATAAAGAGCCAGTGATGGCATCCTAGAGGTTGACTTTACCTTCTCTCACTGTTTTCTTCTGCTGTGCTCCTTCGGGGCAGGGCCAGCTGCCCTGACTCATTCCAGCCCCAGATACAAATATCCCCAGTCTCTGTAAGAGATCAGGATGATTCACGAAACACAATGTGAAACACTTCCATCCACTACACCTCCCCAAAACATCCCCATTACCTGTTCCTATGGTCAAGTAAAGGCTGTCCCACCCAGGAATCCCTTCAAGGAAAGATGCTCCCCTACCAAGTCCCAGCAGCTTCCATGTTTTAGATTCCCTGTCCACACAACACATTCAGTCACATCCTTTCCCCTCTTTCTTTTCCAAACAGACTCACTATATACCTCTCTGGCTGTCCTCAAAGTCTCCATCCTCTTCCTGATTGCTGGAACAATCATGCCCTCCTTTCCTTCCATTTCTCCTTTCAGGGATGGATCTTCCTATGTTGCCTAGGTTGGTATCTAACACCAGGCTTAAGGTCTTTTGTCTCAGCCTCACCTGAGACTATGTGTAAGCACTCAGTTTAGTTATTCTTTAGCTTCCTTGCTTGCCCGCTTCCGTTTTCATTTTTCAGACAAAATGTCTGAAAATAAGGAAATAGTTGACAAATTGGTATGTTTAATTAAGACTAGAATATTATTACGAATAAACCTGCTGTGAACATGGTTGAACAAATGTCCTTTTATGTACTTGAACACATTTTGGATATACATGCTTAGGAGTGGTATAGCTGGATCTTGAGGAAGCACTATTCCCATTTGTCTGAGAAAGTGCCAAATTGATCTCCAAAGGGGTTGTACAACTTTACATTCTCCCCAGCAATGGAGGAGGGTTCCCCTTTCTCTCCAGCATGTATTGTCACTTGAGTTTTTGATCTTAGCCATTCTGATGGGTGTAAGGTGAAATCTCAGGGTCGTTTTGATTTACATCTCTCTGATGACTATGGACGTTGAACATTTCTTTAAGTGTTTCTCTGCCATTCTGTATTCCTTTATAGAGAATTCTCTGTTCGCTCTGTAGTCCATTTTTAATTAGATTACTTGATTTCTTGCTTTTAACTTTCAGAGTTCTTTATACATTCTGGATATTAGCCCTCTGTCAGAAAAAGAGTTGGTGAAGATCCTTTCCCAGTCTTAGGCTGTCGTTTTGTTCTGATGACAGTGTCCTTTGCTTTACAGAAGAACCCCTGCTCACATGTAGACCGTGGCAGCACATTATCCAAGTGGGTTCCCTAGTAAGGGGAATAGGAACTGTCTCTAACATGAACTCAGTGGTGCGCTCTTTAACCCCCCCCCCAACTCCGAGGGCACAGCAACCTTGCCAGGCCACAGAGGAGGACATTGCAGCCAGTCCTGATGAGACCTGATAAGCTAAGGTCAAATGGAAGGGTAAGAGGACCTCCCCTATCAGGGGACTTGGAGAGGGGCGAGTAAGGAGATGAGGGAGGAAGGGTGGGATTGGGAAGGAAGGAGGGAGGAGGCTACAGCTGGGATACAATGTGAATAAACTGTAATTAATATAAAAATAAAAAATTAATTCAAAAAAGAGCAAATGTCCCAAGAAAAAGAATAAGTTAACCAAGTTTTCTCACCTGTCTCCAGCTGACCAACCTGAAATCCTGCTAGCACCCATGCGCCTATCTTGGCCCACTGAGGGGCCGCCCCTTCCCGTTGGACAAGTACCCTATGAGGGCTTGGGGTGGGCCAGCCAGGACAGCCACTCCCTTTTTTCTCCCTACCATGTGGCTGGCCCACTCATGATGTATTCCCAAATGCTTGTCTTTGCTGCCTTCTACAGACATAAGTGACAAATATGGTTCCAATTCAATTAAAAATTAAAGATGGCATTGGGGTTGGAGCATGGATCTCTCCTCTTAACCCACATATACTTGTTAAAGGAATATCCAAAATCTCTGTCTCAAAGCAGAAGAGCCACCTAGTGTGGGACAGAGGAAAAAAACCAAAAAAACAAACAAGGGACTATTCTATTGCCACTACTCCCATAGTCTTTTGGTTTTCATTTGACTCTAAAGCTTTTCTTGAGATATAAATTTAAAAGGTTAAAATTTTTAAATGTGTGTGTTTAGGCAAATATGATATTTATTGCTTATGAGCCCGTGAGTACACGAGTATCACTTTCCATAAGAAATCCTTCTTGATTGGCAGTTAAGAAATCTCTAAATCTGTATAAGAAGTGCAGAAGTTTACCAAGAACGGTAAGACCCTATCAAACCATATGCAAGGCAGGCATTAGCACATGACCTGGTGGGTCCATGAAAATTGACTCACTTCATGTCTACTACAGTAGGAGATTTGGTCTTCCTATCACCAGGAATCCTTTAGGAGTAGGTTGGAGCCCAGAAAAAAGGTTAGAATTATCAAGTATCTTTGGGTCCTAAGTGTTTTGGTTTATCCAGCTTTCTTGGGTAGGTATGCTCTTCTAGCCCATGGTGAACTGTTCCTTGACTCCTTCATTGGCCCAAATAACTAATGCCAGCCTTGGTGAAAATCAAACTTTCCCACTATGGATTATAATCCAAGGAAGGGTGTGTATGAAAGCAGACAAAGGCCTTTCAAGTGTTCTAAGCAAGTTCCCCTAATTCCTCTTTTGAGCATACACTATTCTCAGTCTCTCTCCAGCCATTTCTGTCAGATCAAGTTTATAAATAGATCATCTTATTTTCAAATATCTCTCTCCTCTTCCTCCTCCTGCTCCTCCTTTTTCCATTTTTCTCCTATCTCCAATACTTGTTAGTATTGTAAACAGAACAACTATATGATTTATCACTCTCTCTTCTGGGCCCCCATTTGGGTTCTCATTTTCTTCATCTCAAGCCATCAACCGTCATGGAAGTTTCCTTTATTGTCTAATAAACATGTATCCGTTCTGTTCTGCAAGTGTCAGTATAGAGTGCATTCTGGGAGAGTCCTCCATTGGAGGAGGACTCCTATCCCTTTCAGAGAGAGAGAGAAAAAAAGCAAAACAAATAGATGCTAATTTATACAAAATTATTCCAACAAGATTAAAAAGTCAAATTTAAATTGCATTAAAATTTGAAGTTGTTTGCCTTTGGGAGGGAAAAAGGAGGAAGAGGTTAATTTTTTAAAGTCCTTTAAAAAAAACTCTTGTCTGTGCAGGGGTACTTGGTTGTAGCCTATGGCAGCTCAGTCTCCAAGTGGGTTCCCTAGTAAAGGGAACAAGGACTATCTCTGACATTAACTCAGTGGCTGGTTCTTTGATCACCAACCCCTGAGGGGGAAGCAGCCTTACCAGGCCACAGAGGAAGATAATGCATCCAGTCCTGATCAGACCTGATAGGCTAGGGTCGGATGGAAGGGGAGGAGGACCTCCCCTATCAGTGGACTTGGAGAGGGTCATAAGAGAAGAAAAGGGAGAGAGAGTGGGATTGGGAAAGGGATGAGGGAGGGGGCTACAGCTGGGATACAAAGTTGAATAAATTGTAACTAATTAAAAATAAATTTATTAAATTATTTTTAAAACAGAAATTATATCTCAAAATTTTTGTATATATAAGCTTTTTGTTGTGATACTAGTAGCAATACAAAATACTAAGTAATTCTAGAAATAAGCTACATCTAGCTTCCTGTATGTGTTTTAAGGTTTGAGTCTGAAGTGGATAACGAAGAACAAAGTTTGTGTACCTCAATGTACTTAATAGATTGTAGTCCTCAAACCTTTTGGACATCTAAGTTTTCAACAACAAACCATGACCATTACTAACAGTAACCTTTGAGGTATCCAAGATGATGATGGGGTCCTGCAACCATGAATTCATCTGGACTGTGGGAACATCAACCACTGGGAAAAACTGCTCCAAACGGCTCTGCCACCAGGTTCTGAGCAAACAGTGGACACCTTTGGGCTGACTGCTGTGTTCTAGTCAGGATTGTTGCTAAGCTGACAAACACCATCTAAAGATCAGCTTTAGACTACAAACTGCTCATGACATTCAAATTGCTGAGTTCATAGGAGACTGACAAGAATAATTTGCACAACTTGGAACTCAAAAATATTTAATCCCAAGACTGCCAAATACAACCAAGTTGGACTTTGTGGAAATCTTAACAGAAATAGCTTCATTATTGTAGATAGTTTTACTATGTTAGAGTTAAAACCTTTCCTTTTTAGGTTTTGTTGTTGTTGTTGTTTGGTTGGTTGGTTTGTTTTGGTTTTTGAGACAGGGTTTATCTGTGTAGCCTTCGTTGTACTTGACTCACTTTGTAAACCTGGCTGGCCTTGAACTCATAAGGACCTTCCTGCTTCTGCCTTTCTGAGTGCTGAGACTACAGTCAAGTGCTGGGATTACATGCATGTGTCATTACGCTCAACCTTTCCTATTTATTTAGGCAAAAAATGGGAAATATTGTGAACCTAAGATTGTGTTATTTACTGGAAAAACCTGTTTCTTGTTGTGGTGTGGCTCAGCCTTAGCACACACCTATAATCCAAGAGCTTTTTTCTTGAATATTGTAAACAGGATTAAATATAGTTAATCCTAGGTCAAGAGGCAGAGCAAGCAACCAACTGACAGGAAGTGAACATAGGAAAAAGAAAATATAGAGAGTAAGAGGAAGTCAGGAGGATAGATAGTGAGCTTCACAGGAAGTAGAAGGGAGGGACATTCAGTTGGAAGGAGGCTGTTAGAGACAGTGTGGGAGTGAGGGTATTCCTTCTGGGGTGTTGGCTGAGGAAGGTTAGCTGGGTGCTTTCTCTGGCTCTCTGAGCTAGCCGACTTTCACCTAAACATCTGGCTCCCGAATCTATTGGGAAAATGAAATGGTTGAGATTTTATTAAAAACATTTTACCTCTCTCTCTTGCCTTTCTTCTCATAGCACTACTGGTCTACATTAGATAGAGGGTTGGAGTGGCATCCCTAATGTCCTAGTTACTGTGAACTGCTGTGATTAAAAACTATTACCAAAAGCAACTCAGAAGGGGTTTATTGGATCCACTCACGGCTGGAACCTGGAGGCAGGAACTGAAGCAGAGGCCATGGAAAAATAATGCTTATTGCTTATAGCTTGCTCCCCATGTTTTGTTTGTTTGTTTGTTTTTTGTTTTTTGAGACAGAATTTCTCTGTATAGCTCTGGCTGTCCTGGAACTCACTCTGTAGACCAGGGTGGCCTCGAACTCCTAGAGATAATGTCTAACTCTAGCTCCCATGTGCTGGGATTAAAGGCATGCACCCTACCACCTGGCTCCCCTTGCTTTCTTATAGTACCCAGGACCACCTGCTCAGGGTTGGCAAGCCTCTGCTGGTTTATGACCTCAACTGAGGTTCTTCTTTCAAGATGACTCTACCTTGTGTCAAGTTGGTAAGAAACTAATCAGGACTCCTAATGTCAAAGAATCACTAGCAACACTACTTAGGAGGCAGAGGCAGGAAGATAAAATTTCATGGTCAGTCAGTTTGAGGCTAGTCTGGTCTTGAATGAGACTTTGAGCACAACATTCACTAATAGCAATTTTATAAAACTCTCACTCTGTGCTGTGTTTTATATATTTTCCAGATGTAATCCCTAAGCCCTAGAAGTATTTATATGACAGTATCATCACTTTGAAGTTAAATGAGACACAGAGATTAAGTACGACAAAGGTCACAGGGTTAGTATGAAGACTGGAAACTAGGAAGCCTCATTTGTTACCTCTAAGCTTCAACCTCTTTTGCAGGCACAAGGTCTCAAACTCTGAACCTTAAGTGTAACACCTGCCTTTAGGCTGTTTCCAGCCCACTGTCCTCTGCTTTCCTGATTAATTTGGACCCTGTTGTCACCTAGGAAAGAAAATAAAGAACTGAGAACCCTAATAAGAACCATCAATATCTTCTGGAGCTGTAAAGATGGCTCAGTGGTTAATAGCACTGGCTGCTATTGCAGAGGACCAGGGTTCAATTCCAAGCACCCAGATGACAGCTCAGAGCTGCTTGTAACTCCAGCTCCAGGGGAACCAGTGACCTCTTCTTGCCTCTCTGGACACCTGCACAGACACTCCACTCATATCTTTAAAAACCCGCAGCTTACCTATACCCTCTCTGCTCCAAGAGCCCAAAGGATAACAGCACCTAGAGAGCCCAGCCACCACAGTAGACCCAATACATGAAAAGCTCTAGGCCACATGCTGTGGACCAATACAACATCACATCTCCCCACCATCCATCATGAGTACCTGGGCAAATGCAGCCTCCTTTATTCTTTCTGACTGAGCTATGTCTTACCAGCAAGGACCTTGAATAAGTGTCCTTCCTTTCTGGAGTATTTTAGAAAGCAAGCCTTGGTACCTAGCAGATGGATGGGAGTGGTGGAAAGCCCAGTAACAGAAAGACAAGAGGGTGGTGGAAGGAACAGCCTAAATCTGGAAGAGTGTGGAACGATCTGGGCTGGGCTAGACATCCCACAGTAACAGAACAAGAAGAAGTAGTGGCAAAGATCACCAGCTTGTTTAGAGAAGCCCCAGGTTACCACTCACACACAGAGAGTGCTAGCCACATGCAGCCACCTCAGCCATCTGCAGGCTTTGCAGTGTCTCCAACAGCCTTGGGTCCAGCTCTGCCTCCAGCGTCCTGTGCCCAGCTGTCCATGCCTAAAAGAGGACAAGAGGTATATCCTGTCTCCTTTTCAATGAAAGAATTGACATTCTTGCTTATTTTGTTTTGTTTTGGTTTTATATTTGCTTTTGCCTTGTTTTACCTTGTTATACACATTCATCCAGTGGCTCTGGCATTCAAAACTGGTGATTCCTGGTCAAAGTCAAATACATGCAGAACACTTCCCCAGTTGTAGCTGTGCAAAGGAACTCTCAGAATAAGAAACAGATATAAGATATTGCCCTTTCTATACTCTAATATGCAATGCATAGCCTTTTGCTTTATAGAAGGTTCTGTATATCACTTATATATGTATATATCTATATATCACATGCATGCACTAAAGTGTGTGTGTACTTGCTTCTGTTCTTTTCGTTTTTCTGGTATGAGATTATTTATATCCTATTTTCATGGCTGTAGTTAACCTTGGGTGAGAGTTTTTCTTCTAGTACCTTCTATAGGGCTACATTTGTTTAAAGACATTGCTTAAATTTGGTTTTGTCATGGACTATCTTGCTTTCTCCATCTATAGCAACTGAAAGTTTTGCTGGGTATACTAGTCTGTGTTGGCATCTGTTGTCTCTCAGAGTTTTCAGAACATCTGCCCAGGCCCTACTGGCTTTTACAGTCTTCCTTAAGAAATCAGGTCTAATTCTAATACTTCTTTATATGTTACTTAGCTTTTCCCCCTTGCATCTTTTAGTAGTTTTTTTGTTCTGCATTTTGATTATTAGTGTTTTGTCATTAGTGTTTGATTATTATTGTTTTGATTATTATTTGGCAGGGGTACTTTCTTTTTTTGTCTAATTCTATTTGGTGTTTTGTAAACTTTCCATTGTACCTTTACAGGTATGTCCTTCTTTAGCCTGGGACAACTTTCTTCTATGATTTTGTTAAAAATAATTTTTAGGTCTTTGATCTGGGAATCTTCTCCTAATTCTATTCCTTTTATTCTTAGGTTTGGTCTTTTCATAGTGACCCAGATTTCCTGAATGTTTTGTGTCAGAAATTTTTCAGATTTAACATTTTATTTGATCTATGTATCTATTTTTTTCTATCATAACTTCAATGTCTGATATTATCCCTCCTATCTCTTGTATTCAATTGGTGATGATTATCTCAGTTTTTCATTTCCAGGTTTCCATTAGTTTTTATTTTCTCTACTACTTCTATTTCCAATTTTGCATCTTGAACAGTGTTATTCATTTCTTTCAAGTGTTTGTTTTTTTTTTTCTTAGTGTTCTTTTAGGGATTTATTGATTTCCAACAATTTTTGCTTGCTTGTCTTTCCCTCAATTTTAAGGGATTTTTCATTTCTTTTTAAGGTTGTTTCAATTGCTTTGTTTTTTGGTTTGGTTTGATTTTTTGTGGTTCAGCTGTGTTGGGATGTTCAGGGTCTGTTGTTCTATGATTGCTGAGCTCTTGTATTGACATGTTGTCTTGTGTGTTGTTGATTGTGTTCTGACACTGGCATCTAGGTGTCAATTTCTGAGTTTGTGTTTGTTGTTTTTTTCCTTGGTTTTGGTTTCCTCTCTGGTCTTCTGTCTAGAGTGTCCTATGTTTGAGTAGAAGATCTTTACCTAAGTCAGGGGCTATAATTCTGGCTGCTTTTGTGGCAATTGGGGGTAGGCTGAGCAGGCCCTGAGTGGGGAATGTCTGGGACAGGCAGGCTGCCAATGGTGGCTTGGAGTGTCCTCTGGTCCAGCAGGGTCCCTTGGCTGGAGTTTTAAGTTCCCGATATGAGGAGGAGGGGAGAGCCAGTTGGGGTGTGTTGGGACATCACTGAGAAAGTGGGTATCATCCACTGGTGACCAATTTACCTGGGGTTCTTGTGGCTGGCTGGAGCAGGGGTCGTCCACCAGTTGTGGGCCAGTACATGGTGACAAGGGGAAATAGATGGTTGAGTGCAGGCTGCAATGACTAGGAAGGAATGTTGGTGGTCTGTGGGTGGAAATGACATACCTGGGCTTCTAGTTGCAAGCTTAGCCTCTAGTGGAGCAGGAGGTTTCTTCTGGAGTTATGGGTGTAGATTTAGTGATGAGGAGAGTAATATAGTTGGGAGTACAGTGGGTAGGCACTGAGGGAGTGTTGGTGTTCTGCCAGTTGTGTGGTGGGGAGGTTGAAAGTCTTACTTGAGGTTCTGGATGCCAGCTGCTGTAGCCACTGATAAAGCAGAAGGCTTTTGGTGGAGTTTTGGGCCAGGATATGGTGATGAGAACAACAAAGATTATTTTTTAAGACAGGACTTCATGTACCCCTGGCTTGCTTTCGTGTAGCTGAATAATCACTAATTTTTGATCATCTGGCTTCCACCCCTTGAGTATGAGGATTACAGTGACATATCACCATGCCTGGTTTGTGTCATATTGGGAATAAAAACCAATTCTTTAAGCATGAAAGACTGGTACTCTACCAACTGCATTCCTAGTCCCTGCATGAAGGTTCTTTAACGTGGAATGCAGAAATACTGGCATTTTGTCAAACATACCATCAGATGATGCTAATCAAGTCACATCAAATCTCTATTACATGATGAGAACAAATGGCTGTTCATCCAGAGCACTGACACTGTGGGTCAATCTTGGTGGAGGAGTGCACGCCATTAGTACATTGACTGACTTCAATTCCAAAGGGGGGAAATGATCAGAGAGTAACAGTATGGTGCATGTTCTAAGAAAGCCTTGGCATATTGTGTGGCTTTAAACTAGTATGTCTAATGGTGTGTGTATGTGCATATAAAAACCTTATTGAGTTTGTGTTTGACAGTACCCTGTTTTCTCCCTCTTGTTTACCTTTCTGAATGAAGATTGAGCATCTTACCAGGGTCCTCCTTCTTGATTAGCTTCCTCAGGTGTGCAGATTTTAATATGTTTATCCTCTATTATATGTCTAATATCCACTTATAAGTGAGTATATACCATGTGTGTCTTTCTGCTTCTGTTATTAATGTTGAACTGTCTCATGTACCCATGTGATAAGAAGGAACATTCCCCAATTATTCCTGATTGGTTGATAAAAAGCCTGCACTTGGGTAGGCCAGAAGTTGGTAGCCCTGGCTAAGATTTGGAGGCTTAGGGGACAGGAAAATCTAGGGAAGGACACAAGGGTAGGAGGAGGGAGAAGGAAGAAGCCACCATGGGTTAGATGGAGAGAGAAGCACATGGCCAGAATGGATGGAGGAATTGTCCCAGATTGGAGAATAAGCAAATATTTACAGAATTATGGATGGGAGGTAACCTGGGATGGGGCTGAGAGATAAAGGTAGTTTAGAGGGTTAATATCTGCCTTGCCCCAGGTAAGGTAAGGCTATTCTAATATCTATCAGGTGTCTGTGTTATTTATTATTTGTGATAGTGGGTTGCATATACCACCATAATAATTGTAGGACTAATAATAAATATTGTTAGACCATACCACTAAATTAACAGCAACACCAGATATACTGAAGAGAAAGTGGAAAATAGCCTTGAATTCATTGGCACAGGAGACAACTTCCTGAACAGAACACCAACAGTACAGGCATTAAGAATAGCAAACAGAAATGGGACATCATGAAATTGAAAAGCTTCTACAAGACAAAAAAATGCTGTCAATAGGACAAAGTGACAACCTACAGAATAGGAAAAGAATTTCACCAACTCCACACCTAACAGCAGGTTAGTATATATGTCTGTGTGCATATAACTATATTATTGAAGAAACTAGACATCAGCAAACCAAATAATCCAATTAGAAGTGGGATTCAGATCTAAGCAGAATTCTCAATGAGAATTCTCTAATGACTGAGAAAGAAATGGTCAAAACAACTGGTAATGGGGGGGGGCATTCTGATGGCAAGTTAAAAACCTAGAGCAGCAGGAACTCCAAGGACTCTATTAGGGTGACCCACTCCTAATAATGGGTGATACAGAGCCTGAAATGGCCATCTCCTACTACCAAGCAAGACTTCCAGTGGAGGTTTTGGGACACAAATCCCTCCCAAAACCTTCAACCTAAAATTTTTCCTGCCCACAAGAAGGTGAAGGTGACACAGAAATTGGGAGTGGCTAACCAATGACTGGTCCAGCTTGAGACTGATGCCACAAGAGGGAGCCTAGAGCTGATGCAGAGTTCTAGGGCAGGTGGAGAGAGTGCTGCTGCTTATTAGCTTGTTCTAGTGGCTTGTTCAGCCTTTCTTATAGAACACAGAACCACCAGCCCAGGGGTAGCCCCACCCACAATTGGCTGGGCCCTCTGCCATCAATCAATGATTGTGAAGATGTGCTACAGGCTTGCCCACAGGCCAACCTTATGGAGGCATTTTGTCTGTTAGGGTTCCCTCCCCTCAAATGACTCTAGCCTGGGTCAAGTTGACATAAAATTAGCCAGCACCATTACTTGCTGTGGGTCTCAAACACCTAACCATTTGGGGTTTATTTTAGCCTTCTGTGCTTCACATGGGTTTTCTTAGTCATATACTGGCCACATCTGTTGCTTCAGGTCTGCTTGAGAGAACAGCAGTGTGCGCTTGGTTCTCAGCTTGCCCATGAGTCCAATGCAGCTGCTCTCACAGAACCCTGGGAAGGCCTTACATAATCTGTTCTCTGCTGGGATCCTTCAGTCAGGTTACACAGGCAGGGTGCTGACCCACAGGACAGGCCAAGTGATTCCATGCTGGGGGTAGCACTTGGGTTTCCCCTCCAGAGTCTAGGAGAGAGGGATGTGGGAATTGAGCATTGTCCTGCCTTGAACATTGATCCTCCTGTGAATCCAGATGAATGTTGTCTACTCCAGTACTTTAAGATTTCGGGACACAAAGGGAAGAAGTATGGTTTCACTTCTGAGATTCTTTTCTTGATTTTGTTGATATGTGATGTCATGTATTTACAGTGATTAAATTTAACCCTTGTGTTTCTGAAAATCAAAATCAAAGCAGTTCTACAAAAGCTGTGATCTCCACACAGCGATTCCAATCTCAGTTATTTATGTGAACCAGTTCATCACCTGGGGCTGTGACTTTGGGATTGATTTTACATGATGGATTCTGTGTTTTTCACATATGAGGCTATTTCAAAAGTTCATGTGCTGTGTCTGTATAGTGTAGATGGAAGATAGCAATGCAATGCTGTTGGACTGGTCTTATTGTGGCTTGCTGTGCTGTAGTTGTTTGGTGTTCCTGGAGGGCCTACCCTTTTCTAGGGGGAGGGAAATGAAGGAATTGGATGCAGGATGGAGTAGGGGGATGGACTGGAGGAAGGAAGGGGAGGCTGCAGTTGGGATGTAGTGTATGAGAGAGGAGTGAATGGAAATAAAAAAAATGATCGTCTTCTTAGAATAAAAAATATTTTTTGCAGAAATGACTACAAGGATAGTATTGACAGTGAATAAAATCATAACCAACCGAGACATAGCTCTTCCATGTGTATCCAACCATGAACTACAGGGAGAATGTGACTTTAGTAATCCTATGCATTCCTTGCTATCAGTGCCAGCCTTCCCCATGGAAGGGGACATGGTGAAACCTTCCTAACTCAATTCCCTTGTCATTCTTATATCTTCCATATCATTGCCTCCTTAACTTTAGGTCATGTTCAAGAAATTTGGTGAAAAAGAAAAATCTGTCCAGCTGCATCCACTTGAAACCCTTGGTTATTAAAGGGTATCAAAAATCGACAGAGCAATTTCCAAGGATTGAGCCATAGTTTAATAAAATCATGCTAAAGAAAGATATGGTAAAAATCGTTCGATGCCATGAACACATAGAAATCCTTACAGTAAATGGAGAATTTCTTTGTTTAGGTAAGAGAAGAGCCTTTTCATTCAACCCGAAGATTACTTCGCAAATATTCTTTTGTCTTGCCACATCAGCAGGTTGATAAAAGAGCCATCAAATTTGTACTCAGTGAAGCAAATATCACGAGTCTAGGCTTAACTTTTCCTGTAGCTAGGCTTTACTCAGCTACTGTAGATAATTGTTGATACAATCCTGGCAGAAGGAAAGCAACATGCTTTATATGTTGGAGTCGTAAAGACGTCTGCTTAAGATACTGAGAAAGTCAACAAAGGCATTAAAATTATCCTTTATCTGAATGATGAGCTGTGGCATATGAATAATATAAGTGAACCACAAAAGGAATATTCTTAGGCTGAATATGAATATTGTGAGGAATCTGTGTTTGTAGCTATGTGTGACAGCATGAAGGCAAAACCTCCATGGTTGTACTGAATAAATTATTTGGATGTTAAGAAAAAATCTTGTTGGGTACAGTAGCACATTTCTATTATCCCACCACTTTGGTAGGCAGATGCAGGCAAATATCTGTGAGTTCCAGACCAGCTTGGTCTACAAAAAGAGTCCAGGACAGCCAAGGCTACAGACAGAAACCCTATCTTGAAACACCCATCACCCCCAAAAAATCTTATGCACTAATATGCAGGGTTTAGATAGTCTCACTTAGATTGAAACTGTCTCTTTCTTCCTTTTTACATTATATTTTATTTATTTATTTGCTTGGTTATGTAGGTGTGCACATGCATGTGTGAGCACGTGGAAGTCTGAGGACAACTTGTGGGGACTCACCTTTCTCCTACTATATGGGTCCTGGGAGTTGAATTCAGGTCATCTGGTTTGTCAGCAAGTGCCTTTGACTTACTGAGCCACCTTGCCAGCCCATAAATTGTCCCTTTCTTAAAATTAGATACATAGGAGCTGGCTTGATACCTCTGCATAAGATGGATTTCTCTGGGGCATTTCAGAAATATGTGTATCTGCGGATAAGATGGGTGGTCACAGTGAGGCAGAAGAGTGACCTCCAAGGCTCTAACAGACATTGTAGTATCAAAAGGAGAAACAAGCAGCCTGCCCTTAATTCCTGGTCTTTCTGGTATAAAATCTCAGTCCCTTGATTATTAGGAATGTTGCTGACACTGCACTACCTGCCCTTGCATGCCAAAATAAAGGAGGCAAGTCAGGGTCACGTTTCTCTTGGCATTGTCCACTGCTTCAGTTCAGCACATACTTCTGACTGTGTATGATTTCCAGGTTACTACAATTACAAATCCCTCGTATAGCTTGGCATTGTTCTCACAGTGTGCTGTAGCATTGTCTAATAACTAGGTACTAGAACACCAGTCTCAGGGAAGATCGCAGTCTACTTTATCCTCCTAAGAAAACTCTGGCTTTCTGGTCATCACACACTGTGATGGAGAAAAAGACTGTGGCAGTATGTACTGCCTTCACATATCAATTATATAGTCAAACATGTGTCTCTCGCTTTCCCTAGGATTTCAGGCCAACCTTAAATGTACATGCCATCATGTGTATCTTTGTCATGTTGTCCAGGGAAACCCAAGCTGCTTGACCTTACTCCCTGTCCAAGAGGTTCCTTAGCGTGCAAAATTCAAAGATACTCTGGCAGGGAGCCAGGGATCCCCACAGGGAGGCCACTACCTGCATGTAGGCCTGACTCAGACAGGCTGGTGACTGAGGAAATAAAGCAAAAAAAATCCTTATCTGAATATTTGAGTACAGGCTTCTGCTTTCTTTGATTCCCCTGTGAGAGAGGGCACTTTATGTCCTTATGACTATTATCTTTTATTCTAAGGAATGAGCTGCCTATTTAGCCATGTCCCATCATGCAGGCTCACCCCAACTTAGAAGAACACAGAGACCTTTGCCGAGATTTGGTGAAGAGGAGTTACTGCTGGTGTCTCTTCCCAACTCAGATCAGCAAGAATGAATGGAAGAATGAATGCTTTGATGGATAAATCAGCAAACGAATGGATTTTGAATGTTTCACAGTAACAATGAGATGGGTAAGGAAGGATATAATAAGTAGCTTATATTTGTGTGGTCCAGACTGTATATTCCTTCTACCTTTTACCCATTGCCCCCGAGAAGAAAGGAAAACCTATGAAAAAGCATTTCATATTCATGAAATGAACAGGTTGTTATCCCGTCTCCCTCCTTAGATCCTCTACATGAAGAGATTCCCTAAGAATATTTTATCTTCATGTCTCACTTTGAGTAGATATGATAAAGAATGTGACACTGTGACTCTCCTCTTTATGCTTTGGCCCTCTGGATCTTCTAGCTGTCCTAACCAAAGGTTCAGGAATGGACTCCACTCCTCAATACTTCTAACTGGGAGATCCAAGATGGCTGCCATGAGAAGACACTGTGTCTGTGGAGTAGGACAGCAGAAACAACACAGCGACCAGGAGACTGAACTCTGGGACCTAAAACGGCAGCATTTCTGATTGCCAGGTGAGCGGACCTGCACACTGCGAGCGCACACTGCACCCGGGTTCTGATTCAACCCACGGGTGTACGGCAGGCGCACACCTATCGCCAGAACCACCACAGACTGAGAGGGTCTGGGGACCGTTTTGACCAGTCTGCACACTCTGGGCCCACACCGCACGCTTCCACCAGCAAAACCTCAGTCCTTGTGTGAGTCCGCCGGCAAGACTGGGAAGGACCCGAGTTCTGCTTCAACCCACAGGTTTACAGCAGGCGCACACCGATCATCAGAACCGATCACCAGAACCACCCCAGACTGAGAGGGTCCGGGGACCATCTTGACCAGACTGCACACTGAGGGCGAACACTGCACGCATCCACCAGCAAAAACCTCAGTCCCTGTGTGTGTCCACAGGCCAGACAGAGAAGGCCTTGGGCACCATTTCAGACAGGCCTGCATACAGCAGATGCACACCAACCCAAACCCATTGTGTGTGCACCAAATATCATCTCAGACCATGGTGCACAGCCCCTGCCCCAGAAGGGGGCGCCAAATTTCCAGTCCAGGGGAGAGCCCTTAGCAGCAAAGCCAGGGCGGAGCCCACAGCCCCCAGCTGACAACTCAAACCAGGACACTCAGACTCTAGCACAGAGTGATGAGTAAATCATCCAGACCAGAGGGGTGAAGAGCCTGCAGTGCTCACAGCTTATAGTACAAAGAACGAAACCAGGCACACAGAGCCCACAATAGAGTTCAACTGAGACAATAACACACACTAACAAACCAGGGGAACTCCCTGATCTTCTTGAAGAATATTCCTGACACACAGACGGACAGTTTCAGACTGAAGTACAGCCTTAAAGCACAAACAGCTCCCTGATTATATATTTAAAAATGCCCAGAAATCGGTGAAAGAACTCACCCAACAAAAATCAGGACACCATGGCCCCACCAGAAACACCCAAAAGCAATAGAGATTTTAATGCAGCAGAGACACAGGAAAATTATGTTAAAGCTTTGATTATGCAGATATTGGAGGAACAAGAGGAGAGACATAAAGAGGAAATGAACAAGGCTCTCAAAGAAATGGAGAAGAAATTAACTGCCCATGTAGAGGAACAATCAAAGATAAACAGAGAGGAAACAACCAAAATACGAGACACAGTCAATCAGTTGAAGGAAACGGTACAAAGCATGAAAACGGAATTAGAATCTATAAAGAAGACACAAAGGGAGAAGAACCTGGAACTGGAGAACTTAGAGAAAAGATCAGGAACCACAAAGGTAAGCATCAAAAATAGAATACAAGAAATGGAAGAGAGAATCTCGGGAGCTGAGGATACCCTGGCTGAAATGGATTCCTCACTCAAGGAAAATAAAAAATCAGAAAAATCCCAAACACAATACATCCAAGAAATTAAGGATGCCATCAAAAGACGAAACCTAAGAATAATTGGAATAGATGAAAAAGAAGACTCCAGGCTCCAAGGAACGGAAAATATTTTTAAG
>CM053742.1:25373289-25397925 GCA_028658305.1 Pachyuromys duprasi | reverse complement strand
ACTTTTACACAATGGAATACTACTCAGCAATTAAAAAGGAGGAAATCATGAAATTCGCAGGCAAATGGTGGGACCTGGAAACGATCATACTGAGTGAGGTATCCCAAAAGCAGAAAGAAACATATGGTATATACTCACTTATATAAACCTATAGGATAGGAAGTTCAAGCTGAAATCTACGCACCCAGAGAGGATATACCAGAAGGAGGACCCAGGTTGGTATGATCAATGCTTGTTTGAATGAACAAATGGGATGGACATTGAGTGGAGGAGAAAACAAGCAACAGAACAGGAGCATGCCAGAAAGGACCTCTGGGTGGTGGTGGGGCTAATGTAGCAATGTATCTGAGCAGATATTAAGACTCGCGATCAAGCCTCTGACAGAGGGCGAGAAGTAATGATAGATCTGGGGGAGGTTGTTGAGACTTGGGGAGAACAAGTGCTCCACAAAGACCAAACTGAGCAGGGCACAGGGGTCTATTATGAGACAGTTTCTACAATCAAGGACCACGTGTGGATGTGGCCTGGATCCCCCGCACAGATGGGGCCCATTTTATCTCCATGTAGGACTGAAGACCCTAGTGAGGGAAACAGGGACTGTTTCAGTCATGATCTTGATGGCTGACTCTTTGACCCTCCCCCATACAAGCCGGGGAGTGACAGACTGGCTAGATCCCAGTGGAGGACATTGTAGCCAGCCCTGAGGAGACATGATGAGCTGGGGTTGGATGGAAGGGAAGGAGGTCCTCCCCTGTTGGTGGACTTGGAGGGGGCGGGGAAGAGGGAGATGAGGGAGGGAGTGAGAGGGTAGGAGGGAATGAGGGAGGAGGCTACGCCTGGGATTCCAAGTACCTAACCTGTGATTGAGATAAAAATAAATAAATTTATTAAAAAAAAGATACTGAAAAAACGTTTGACAAAATCCAACAACACTTCAAATTAAAAGTCTTAGAGGAAACCTAGATAAAAGTTGGATACCTAAATATAATAAGGGCAATATACAGCAAGCCTATAGCCAACACCAAATTACATGGAGAGAAACTGTTGCAGTAAATAAAATGACATTGGGCTATTTAATGTTTATTATTATTTATTAGCCCTATTTTTGTTGTCGTGGTATTAGTTGAGCTCCTATCACAAATAATATGACACAGATACCTGTTTGGTTGCATAATTGCCTTATTACCTTGGGTCGGGCAGATATCTCTACCTTTGCTATCTCAATAACCTCACCGTCCATCTCCCAGCCCCCATCCAATGCCACCTGCCTTACTCATCAGCATCTGGTCTACCTTCCATTTATAATCCCAATATACTTGCTTATATTTTTCATCGTGGTGTTTCTGCCATCCATGCCATCCTCGGAGTCCTTCCTCCCAGTCCACGTGGTTCCTTCTCCATGCGAACCCATCGTGGCATCCTCCTGCCTCCTCTCTTCCCTGTCTGTTTCTCTCCTGTGATTTTTCTGTCCTCTGAAACCTGGGAACCTTAGCCATCCCTATGTCACTCTGCCCTGCCCAGAAACAGGCCATTTAACAACCAATATGGTATGTCTTAGGCGGTTTACACAACAAGGACAGGTATACACGGGGAATAAACAGATATTGAGGGCCAGCATCAGAACAACCCCCAACAGGAAACTTAAACAAATCCCACTAAAAACAGAGACAAAACAAGGTTGCCTACTCTCTTCATATCTATTCAACAGAGTACTTGAAGTCCTAGTTAGAGCAATAAGCCAGCTAAAGGAGATCAAGGGGATACAAATTGGAAACGAAAAAGTCAAAGTATCACTATTTGCAGATGATATGATAGTATTCAGGAGTGACCCCCAAATTTCTACCAGAGATTCCTACAGACAATAAACATCTTGGGCAAACTTCCTGTATACAAATTAATTAAAAACAAAATCAGCAGTCTATCTTCATACAAATGATAAATGGGGTGAGAAAAAAGTTAGGGAAACAACATATTTTACAATAGCCACAAATAATATAAAATATCTTGGTGTAACTCAAACCAAGCAAGGGAAAGGCATGCATGATAAGAACTTCAAGTCTCTGAAGAAAGAAATTGAAGAAGATAACAGAAGATGGAAAGATCTCCCATGCTCATGGATAGGTAGGACTTACATAGCAAAAATGGCCATCTCACCAAAAGCAATCTGTAGATTCATTACAATCCCCATCAAAGTTCTAACACAATGTTTACAGACCTATGAAGCAATTCTCGGCTTCATATGGAAGAAAAAGAGATGGCTAAAACAATCCTGTACAATAAAAGAACTTCTGTCAGTATCACCATCCTTGATTTCAAGCTATATTACAGAGAAATAGTAATAAGAACTGCATAGTACTGGCATAAAAAACATAAGTTGGTTAATGTAATTAAATAGAAGTCCCAGAAATAAACTCACCCACTTATGGATACCTGACTTTTGGCAAAGAAGCCAAAACCGTACAATGGAAAAAAGATAGCATCTTCAACAAATGGTGTTGGTATAACTGGATGTCTGCATGTAGAAGAAGGCACATAGACATATATTTATCACCCTGCACAAAACTGAAGTTCATGTGGATCAAAGATTTCAACATAAAACCAGATCCACTAAATCTATTAGAGGAGAGAGTGGGGAATGGCCATGAACACATTGGTATGAGAGACAACTTCTTGAACAGAACAACAACAGCTCAGGCAGTAAGAGCAACAATTAATAAATGGGACCTCATGAAGGTGAAAGGTTTCTGCAAGGCAAAAGACACTGTCAATAGGGAAAAATGGTGGCCTACAGAATGGGAAATATTCTTCACCAACCCTACATCTGATAAAGGGCTAATTTCCAAAATACATAAAGAAATTAAGAAATTAAACACTGACAAATCAAGTAACCCAAATTAAAAATGGGGTGCTGATTAAAACAGAGAATTCTCAACAGAGGTATCTCATATGGCCGAGAAGCACTTACAGAAATGCTGAATGTCATTAGTCATCAGGGAAATGCAAATCATTACACACATCAGAATGGCTCAACTCCAAATCTCAAGTGAGAGCTCATGCTGGTGAGAATGTGGAACAAAGGGAACCCTCCTCCATTGCTGGTAGGAGTGCAAACTTGTACAACCACTATGAAAATCAATCTGGTGCTTTCTCAGAACACTGTGAATGGATCTACCTCAAGACCCAGCTACACCTCTCCTGGGCATATACCAAAAAGATTCTCAACCAGACCACAATGTCACTTGTTCATCTATGTTCATTGCAGCTTCATTTGTAACAGCCAGAAACTGGAAATAGTGTAGATGTCCCTCAACTGAAGAATGGATAAAGAAAATGTGGTACATTTCTGCAATGGAATATTACTCAGCTATTACAAACAAGAACACCCTGCAATTTGCAGGCAAATATATGGAAGTGGAAAATATCATCCTGAATCACAGACCCAGAAAGACACACATGGTATGTATTCACTTTTAAGCAGATGTTAGCCATCCTACAACCCATAGAGCTAAAGAAGTTAGGTAAGAAGAAGGCCCCAAAGGAGGATGCTTAAATGTCAATCAGAAGCGGAAATAAAACAGCCTTTGAAGTGGATAGAGGGAGGGGACTGAATGGGAGGCTTGGTGGGAAAGACAAGGGGCAGGGATATGGGGGAAGGGCAGGGAGGC
Organism: Pachyuromys duprasi; assembly: GCA_028658305.1. Classification (NCBI taxonomy): domain Eukaryota; kingdom Metazoa; phylum Chordata; class Mammalia; order Rodentia; family Muridae; genus Pachyuromys; species Pachyuromys duprasi. The sequence continues at coordinate 25,394,260 of CM053742.1, read as the reverse complement.
AGGGAGAGAGAGATGAAGTCTGGTGTGTGTGTGTGTGTGTGTGGGTCAATGGCATCTGTGGGACACGGAGTCTGTGGTGGTGACCCTGCCTGGGACTTGTAGTACCAGGGGAGGTGGAGTGGCCAACTCCTGCTGTAGCTACTTCCTATGGCTGGACAGGACTTCCAGGAGAGGGAGGCCCATGCTAGCCCACACACAGGACCGCTGACACAGACAATCAATGACTGGCCCAACTTGAGTCTCATTCCATGAGAGGGAGCCCACCACTGACACTGCTCATGATATTGCTGTTCCTGCAGACTGGAGTTAGCATGGCAGTCATCTGAGAGGCTTCAGAAAGCAGCTGATGAAAACAGATGCAAAGACACACAGCGAAACATTAGGCAGAATCCTATGGAAGAGAGGCAGGAAGGAACTGAATGAGCCAGAGAGGTCAAGGACAACAAGAAAACCTACAAAATCATCTAACCTGGACCCTTAGGCGTACACAGAGACTGACCCACCATCCAGAGAGCATCCACGGGATGGTTCTAACCCCCCCATATGTAACAGATGTACAGCATGGTTCTCATGAGGGACATCTAACATCAGGAGCAGGGGATGCCTCTGTTGCCTGCCTCTGGATCCCTTTCCCCTGACTGGACAGCCTTGACTAGCCTCAGTAGAAGAGGATGGGCCCAGTCCTACAGTATATGCCAAGGGGGGGGGAGGGTGATGCCCATGGGAAGTCTGCCCTTCTCTGGGGGTAATGGGAGAGGGGAACAGGGAGAAGGGAGGTGAGGTGAGAAGGAGGGTCTGAGAGTGAGGGATGTAAGGGAACTTGCTACTGGAATGTAAACTAATTGAAAAGATTAATTAGTGGGGGAAAAGACACTAGAGATCTCAGGGCAGAACAATGGCCACAGCCATCTCTTCTAGAGCCTCAACATCAATTTTACAGCCAGAAGATTGGCTCTGGTGGTGTTCTTAGAAACAGTTGGTTGCTGGGGTTGTGGATTAAACTCACAAAACAGTAACTGAAAATAAACAAATACAGTTTAAAAGTGATCAAAACAAAAAAGAAAAGAAAAGAAAACATTTCTGTACACTCAAGTGACTTGTATTTATTTTAATATTCTGAAGGGACAGCTATGACGATCTTAAACGAACAAGGTAAATGATGGGAAAATGTTGGAAATGTTTCTGTGGAAAGGACGAAATCTTTGCTTGCCATGAAGGTCTGTAGTTAAACCACCTGGGAGGTAGTAAAATAATGGTGGAATGGTGCCCATTCTGCTGAAAATAGCATTTAATCATGTCTTACTGTGAAACTTTTGATCTCGAGATGTGATAAGATATTTATGTTGTGCAGTGTTTTGGTAGGTCTTTAGTATTTATATGTCTTTGTAAATATATTTTCCTACCTCTTGTTTGCTATATGTTTTTACAGTCTAAGATGGTTCTTATTAGTTAGATTCATTTCTTTGCCTTAATGCAAACCACATACTCGCATTTTTGTTCTATTTGTGTGTGTATGTGACTATAAAGTTTTGAAACCAGGTCTTATTCTGGAACACTGGAGCATGCTATGGAGTCCAGGGTAAACTCATACTAGAAGAGAACATCCTGCCTTAGACTCCCACCTGCTGGGCTCACACAATATCAGCACACCTGGCTTGTTTGCGTTTGATGGAGTGTCCTTTTGTTTCTTCTTCACAGAGAATTTTCTAATGTGTGTATAGTGGCATTTTCCTCCCTCCTGAGGAGCCTTTTAACTCTACTCCTGCTTCCTGCTTTATTTTATTACCTCCAAAGTGGAGGTAATAAAAAATGGAAACATGCTCATGGATTGGCAGGAACAACACAGTAAACATGGCCATCCTACCAAAAGGAGGCAAGCTACAGATTCAATGCAATCCCCATCAAAATGCCAACACAATTCTTTACAGACCTCAATTTTATATGGAACAATGAAAAACCCAGAATCACTAAATCAGTCCTCTACAATAAAAGATCTTTTGCAGGTATCTTCATCCCTGATCTCCATCTGTACTATAGAGGAACAGTAATAAAATGTGCATGGTGTTGGCAGAGAAACAGACTGGTGGACCAATAGAATTGAATAGAAGACCCAGAAATAAACCCACACATCTACGGACACCTGATTTTTGACAAAGGAGCCAAAACCATACAAAGGAGAAAAGATAGCATCTTCAACAAATGGTGCTGGCGTAACTGGATGTCCACGTGTGGAAAAATGCAAGTAGATCCATATTTATCACCCTGTACCAAACTAAAGACCAAGCAGAAGATTGGTTGGTATGGTACAATAGCTGCTGGGTTACTTTTGTGACTCTGCAGGTGGTAAGTAAATTCTCAAATCCATAGTGTCCTTACATAAGCAAAATTCAGGATGTTGAGTATTCCTCTTTTAGAGACCTAGGGGGTCTCTTTCCATTTTTTTTGACTATTCCTCTATTCCCTTACCTTAAGCATTCCAAAAGTAATTCTGATTTCTGGATTCTTACAGTTTGTTCCTAGGCCCCATTTTAATTGCTTGACAGGTTTGGCCTTAAGTGAATCCTGTCGCTTACCACGCTGTGTTCTGTAGAAAGCAGAGAAGCCGGGGGAATTAATGTTAATTTTGCATTTAGCCTGACAACTAGGTTCCTACACAAGGCACACTTACTCTTCTTCTCTCCGATTTTGAAAAATCTTGTTCGTCCCCCTTTTACTTTTGCACTCTGCCATGCAGCATGCAGGACTTGGCAAGCTTTTTCCTCCTCATCTTTGCTTACATTCTACTCAAATTATCATCTCTCCCTATCCTAATGCAGCACATTTAGAGATTCCTTGACATCTAAGTCTCCTGATTTTAACTGCTCACGGTGTATGCTCCTCCTAATGGACGGATCCATAGTCTGCTTGCTAATATTTCAGGATTGCTACTGATGCTGGAAAGCATCCACTCTGCAGCTGGGGCGAGAGCTGGGCTTTATCACAAAACAGAACAAAACAAAACAACACCGCAAAACAATAACAACAACAACGAGAAGCAGAAAAATGTGTGTAATGATGATTGGCTAATTTTCAAGGTGTCCACAGCCTAGAGTCTGGGAAGGAAACCACAGCGGCGGGCAAGGGAGGGGCTTCGAAAGCTGGCAAGAGTACAGCATAATTGCTCTCCTGTTCTCCAGTGACAGTGAGCTGCACCATCACCAAAAGACGCCAGGAGTCCAGTATCCTCCCAGACTCTCTGACTCTTCAGGATGAGCGCCTAGGTAAGCTCAGAACCCTTCCCAGCGCTTTGGGTCGCAAATGTGAGAAGCCCTCTGGCTGCATTCGCCTGGGCCCGCCCATAGACACGCAGGCACACTGGCGGCCAGCAAGGTTTGAGGACCCTGCGGCAGCACTTCCGCAGACAGGCTGGAGCCCCGCCCACAGGCCGCCCTGAGCCCGCCCCGGCTCTCCCGCACTTCCGGCGACGCCTTGGACCTGAGGAGCTGTGCGCTCAGCCCACCAGGCAAAGCGCAGCGGACCCCGCCAAGCGCCCAGCGACCCGGCCAGAGCCCAGACACCCCGCGGCAAGCCCTGCGGAGACAGCGCAGCGCCATGAAAGGCCGTGTGAAGAGGACGAAGTCCAAGTTGGCCACGCCAAACGGGCGCGTCCCGCAGCGGGAGAACCCCAGCCCTTTTCCTGAGCTTTTTGATGGCGACACCGAGCAGCTCCCGGAGTTCATCATGCAGACGGGCTCCTACATGTTAGTGGACGACAAGACCTTCGGCAACGACGAGCTCAAGGTGACGTTCCTCATCACCCGCCTCAAGGGCCGGGCCCTGCAGTGGGTGATCCCCTACATCGAGAAGAACAGCCCCCTGCTCCGCGACTACAGCGGCTTCCTGGCAGAGATGAAGCAGGTGTTTGGGTGTGAGAAGGACAAGGACTGCTAGGCCGGCTACCCGGATCTGGGGCGGGATTCCAGGAGGGTGGGCTGCTGTCATGCGCATAGCCTTGCTGCAGCCAGGATCACCAGGGGCGCCCTCCCACCGCGCCTCCCCCCCTGACCAGAGAACTCCCCCCCACAGCACCTTGTCCACATCTAGCATGCGCCCCCACCCCAGGTCCCCTCCTGTGTCCGCCTAGCCTTTGTTCCAGGAATAGCTCCCCAGGCTTCCGCTGCTGTCCCTGCTGGGCCTGGCTCTGGAGAACAAGATGCCCCCCAGTGCTGACAGTCCTGGGCGCGTTTGGACACTGTCCTGGGCTCCAGCTGAGAGATGGGCTCCTGTCACCTAATGGACAGATCGCCCGTCGCCGCTGGACGCTGTCCACTGCCTCCTGCCCAGGGGACAGACTGCACCCATCTGCCCACAAGGCTTGTTGCACCGCTGCCATTTCAGGCCCCTGCACCCACCCACCATCTGTGGACTGACTGTTGTCCTTAACTGCTCTGGACTCATCTGGGAGGTACCAGCGCTGCCCCTGCCCATGGACATTCAGCGGGACCCTTCCCCTCCCTGCTCTCAGAGACCCCTTGTCTCTCATTTTGTCTTGTGGACCAGTCTGTTTTCCTTTCTGAATTCACAGCTGTCTCTCTGATGTGTGCCTTTGTTCCACACACTAACCCTATGCTCTATCCAGCCGGTCTACTCTACTTGTACAAAAGCCTTTTCCTTACTTTCAATAAATGTCAGATGCTATTTAAAAGGAAATGGAGTCTTACTACCCTATTCCCACCCTGCCAGCCCTGCAGTTGTCTGCAGATGTGATCCATTTCTTGTTCAAGAGGTGTGTGGTTTGGTGATCTTACTTTCAAGATATTGCAATTTGTGTTAGCTAATTGGTCAGAGCCTTACTGACAGGCAGTCCCAGATGGTAGACTTTAGTGTCCTTCAGGAGGTGGCCTGTCATATAGTTTTCCTTATGGCAGGCTGAAACCTCATAAAGGTACCTCTGGATGAAAGGGTTCCTTATGAAATTTACTCATGACACTGAAAGAATAATAGCTAATTACAAACCGAGAATGCCCAAATTTGTTACTACAGTCTTTATTTTCCTTAATCTATCATTCACAGAAATAACAAATTTGAACGGGTGCTTTTAGTAAAACCATGGCCGTATATGCTACCTTGCTTCTTCAGGCAGTGAAGAATGGTGTGTCAAAGATCCTATTCATTTAGGTCCAGATATTACTGTTTACCTCAGGAGTAATATAAGGCCCTTTCCTGTACTGGGCAGGCAAAGGTACTGTTCATGTTTCCTCGCTAATCTCTGAAAGCTACTGTGATGTTAAAATGTGTCTCCTACCTCTTCCATTACTAGCAAAAGTTAAGTATCTCAGTACAATCAGTCACATTGCACTATAAAACCCATGCTGCTTTTTCTAATATGCTTGGTGTTTTTCCTGAACATACATGAATGAGCATGTATAGTACACTTCTTCATATTTATTCCTTAGCCTTTTGCCTTTCTCACATGCAGTGGTCCATAGGCCCATGGAGCCTGTATTGGGATATGTGATTTCTTTTTTAAATCTCAGAAATACTAGCATTGGTAACTTATAACTTGAAAGGTGTACGATACAGAGTCAAATCAAAGGGAAAATTAAACTTGTTTTAGGAAATGGGGTCTACCCTATATAGAATTATTAGAATTTGTTAAAAACCAGGCTTGTAGATAGAGAACATTTGCATACATGACGTCCTGTGTTAGCTCTCCAGCACCATAAAGTATTGAAACCTACCTCAGTTTGAGGGCTGAGTAAAAGTGCCTGCATTTAACTTGTTGAAGAAGTGTGAGGGATGATTGTGTTATACATACTTTTAGTGTGAAGTAGACACCCCTGAGACAATTAGAGAAATGTCTGGAAGCCTCTTAATGAGTCTGGCAAATTCTCTGTGATCCACCTAGGTCTACCTGTGTCTCTAGAGGTGAATGGGTAGGTTAGAGATCTGCTGGCTGGCTATCCATTGGATAATGTCATTTACCTCATATCTTCAGCAGCACTGCTCTGCAAATGTCCTTCCTTCTGCCAGAACGAAGGAGTCAGAGAATTTTTGCAGTCTATGCTAATCTTTCCTCCAAAATCTTCTTTCCTTTTGCAGATATCCTATGGAGGCTGACTGCTCAGGTGAATCATTCAGGTACAGTTAAACATGACTGCATAAATACAGAACAAAGAAAAAGTATCTTTAAAATGGTATGTGTGTTTATTTGCCTGTAAGTCTATGCACCACGTGCATGCAATACCAATTACAGGCAGAAGATGGGATCATGGAGTAGAATTGTAGTTAGAGCCCTTGAGAGCTAGCATTGGGTGCTGAGAAGGAATTGGATTCCTCTTGGGCGTACATACTATGTGTGTCTTCCTGAGTTACCTGACTCATGATGTTCTTTTCCAGTTTCATCCATTTGCCTGCAAATTTCATGATGTCCTCATTTTGAATAGCTGACTGGTATTTCACTACACTACACTACAATGTGTAATTGTAGCACATTTTCTTTATCTATTCTTCAGTTGAGGAACATCTAGGTTGTATCCAGTCTCTGGTTATTATGAATAAACCTGCTAAGAACTAGTTGATCAAATGTTCTTGTTATATGGTGGAACAATTTTTTTGGTATATACCCAGGAGTAGTATAGCTGGGTCTTGAGGTAGATCTATTCCCAGTCTTCTGAGAAAGTGCCAGACTCATTTCCACAGTGCTTGTACAAGTTTGTACTCCCACAGGCAATGGAGAAGTGTTCCTCTTGCTCCATATCCTCACTATCATGTGCTGTCATTTGAGTTTTTTTATCTTAGCCATTCTGATGGATGTAAGATGGAGTCCCAGAGTCATTTTGATTTACATTTCCCTGATGACTAAGGATGGTGAACATTTCTTTAAGTGATATCAGCCATAAAGTACAGGATAACCACACTACAATTCACATACTCCAAGAAGCTAAGTAACAAGGAGGGCCCAAGGAAGGGTGCTGGAATCTCACTCAGAAGGGGAAATAGAATAGACAGCAGAACTGGATGAAGAGAGAGAGTATGGAGGGAAATGAAGGTGGGGAGCAGATGTGGGGAGAGCATGGGCAGGAGGCCAGAAGGCTTGGACAGAGAAGAGAAACTGAGATGGAGTATTGCTTATACAAGCTGAAGACCTAAGACAGGGTAGGCCCCTGGGAGGATACAAGGGTGACTCTAGCTAAGGCTCCTAGTACCTGGGGTCATGGAGACTGAAGAGGCCTTCTTCTAACTAGACACAACTCCTAGTGGAGGAAGGGGAACGCCAGCCCTTCCATAAAAATCCAAAACAATTTGTCCTGCCTATAACATGGGCAGGGATAAAGTTAGAACATAGATTGGGGGAATGACCAACCAGTGCCTGGCACAACCTGACAGCCACTCCATGGGAAAGAGCCAAGCCCTGAGGCTATTAAGGATACTCTGCTGTGCTTGCAGACAGCCTAGCATAGCTGTCCTCTGAGTGGCTCCACCCAGCAGTAGATGGAAACAGATGCTGAAACTCGCAGCCAAACATTAGATGGAGCACTGGCAACCTTGTAGAAAAGTGGAGAGGGAGGATAGAAGGACCCAGAAGGAGTAGGAGCAGGAGCTCCACAAAGAGACCAACACAGCCAACTAAGCAGGGCCCCAGGTACGGTGGGGGTTGGAGGAGCTTGTAGAGACTGAAGCACCACCTGAGGACCATACATGAACTGGACCTAGGCCCCTACAGTGATGTAGGAGATGGGCAGCTTGGTCTTCATGTGGGTTCCCTAGTAGGGGGGGGGGCTGTCTCTGACAAGGACTCTGTTGCCTGCTTTTTGTTCACTTCACTCTGGCACTGGCTGCGTTGCCTAGCCTCATTTAAAGAGGATGTGTTCAGGTCTGATGGATGTGCTTGGTGTGCCTGGGTGGGTTGATGGGAGGGTGCTCCTCTTTTTTTGAGGAGTACAGGAGTGAATAAGGGGAAGAGGGAGGGAGAGTGGGACCAGAAGAAGGAGAGGGAGGAGGCTATGATTGGAATGTAAAATGAATAAATTAAAAAATTAAAAAGAAAGAAAGAGCCTGATTTATTTTTCAAGGAAAGCAGCCAGTGTTCTCAAAGACGGATGATTCTTAAAGGTTGAGCCATGTGTCAGTTTCTAGTGAATTTCTTTCACTTGGTTTTCCTTTCCTTTTATTTTCTGTAAACCATTCAGTCTTTAACCCAGGATCCTTATTTCATAGCCTTAGGGAAACATGAGACCTGGCTGGAAGGAAGGTAAAGTAAGAGATATGTAATTAACATTGGGGGTGGGGCTTGGGGCTTGAGGCCAGTAGTGACCTAAAGCATATAATCAACCTGAATTTCAGGCCAATTTTGTGATCCTCAAATCTCCAAAAGTTTGAGTAGTAGAGCAAAGCAGCCCTGGATGGTATGCTATCTCTAGGCCCTATTTCTCTGGAGACTCCAGGAAAGTTCTATGGAAATACTCAACTCTGCCTTCAGTCCCAGTTGCCCAAAGTCTCCTCTATGCCTAGGGTCAGCATCAGGGCAGAGATTGGGTAATGAAGGGCATTCATTTACAAGTACAGCATCTGCTTTTCCCCCAGGAGCCTGGAAGAAGCTAAAGCAGTTGGCTGAGAGAGAATGTTTGTATGAAAAGACCCTTTCTCCAGGAGACCCCACAGATTTGATGACCTGATGCTTCTAAGGCTGTTGAATCAGCTTTGTTTTTCAGTATGGGAGTCTTGGGAGACCACTTACTGCACCAAACCATTCTATGAGGCTAACCTTAAAGTAACAGATTTAGGACCAGGAACAGGACAGACAAAAGTCAGTTAGCACACACAACTAACAGAAGGAAAGAAGCCAAATGAAAGCCAATTGTGACTGCCAACTAATGGCCTGGGGAATGGCCACAGCAAAGTAGGAAGGAATAGTAGGGATTTGTGAAATGGTCAAAACATCGCGAGAACAATTGGGTCCCTACAACAGTGCCACCACAGCAAGTAACCACAGACCCTGAAAGTGCTTGGATTCTGCATTTGGTGAGGAGAGAGACACTTGACTTGCAGTAGACAGTGTGGCAGAGAAAAAGACGCCCAGTGTGAGCACCTAGCTACCAGGCTATCGCCAAAGTCTTGTTCTTCTCCCTTTGTTCCTTGCTGGGGACTGCACTACTTTCGCTTACTCATCTTCCCTCCTCTTGCCCACTACCGTCTTACCTCATAGTCCCCAAACCCACTCTGCTCATCAGTGTCACTTCAATCCAAGACCTCTTCTTCACACCTAAGTGCCTTCCCTAATCACAGCCACTGCTTCTGTAGCTCAGGGCCCACAGGAGCCTGGAACCTCTTCTCTTCAGCCTGCTGGGATGTGTCTCTGTCTTCAAGGCAGGTTTCCTTGGGGCTAGAAGGAAAACTGGCAGATTCTCACAAACCTATAGAAAGTAAGCATGTGGTAAGTCTGTAAACTCAGGGGATTTCGGCTAAAGACAACTGAGGTATTTGGTCTGCAGCCTTGAGCAGAGGAACGTGTATTCATGCTAGAAATAAATACATTTTAATGGAATACACGTGGCCTGAATGTAGACATGGGATTATTGAGGAGAAAAGGGGGATTGGTAAGAGGGGCTGGTGAATAAGAACAAAATACAGGATCGGTTAGATGGATCCGTGGATAATGGCACAAGCCTGACAACCTGACTTGGATCACTGGATACCATGTGGTAGAAGGAGAGAACGGAAGTTGTCCTCCGAAATCCACATGTGTGCTGTGGCCTGTGCACATGCCCCCACACACATATGCACATCAATATACAGGGTAAGAAATATAATAGTGCACAAAGTGTGTTTGAAAATAACATTACTCTACATGCTTTTGAGAATTAGTTAAGCTGTTCCTTTCTGCATTTCTTTGTTTCTGCTTGTTTAAGTGGAGTGGACAAACTGCACATGTGGAGATCTTGGGGCAGTCAATTCTCCCTTTCCCCATGTGGGTTCCAGGCACTGAAAGCATGATGCCTGCCTTTATCTGACAAGCCAACTCACAAGAGCCCAGAACTCATTCTTAAGACAGAGTCCTGAAGGTATTGTCTAAAATAAAGGTCATGGAAACTTTTGCCTGTTAGAACCTATCAGTATCTCTGCTCAGAAAGACCATTTTCAAAGTTCCATTCTCATGAATAATGTGAATGAACACATACACACACTTATATTTGCTATTAAACATTTTTTTCAATTTTCTGTTTTTACCCTGAAGGTTTTGTTTTTTGTTTGTTTGTTTGTTTGTTTGGGGAGTAGGGTCTTGCTCTGAAACCCTGAGTGGCCTGATACCCGTTATGTAGTCCAGACTGTCCCCAAACTTCTAGCCTCCAACTGGCCTCAAGTCTCACAAGTGCTGGGAGTATAGCTATGTTCCACCATAATGCTTTAACTTCAATGAAGGCAAAATATTCCTAATAATATCTTTCCAACAGAATAAAGTGCCCTTCCTGTTTGTGTTGTACCACATTTCTGTCTCCAAACCGATAAGGCTGTAGGGAAGTGTTTTATTTCTCCTTGTCTTCCCCGTTCTGCCATGCCAACTGGAACATTTATAGTTATACTTTTCACCCTGCTCTGATGCCCCAAATCATGGGATTGGAGTACATATGAAAGTAACTGTTGGAGGTTGGTCTGATGCTAACTACTGACCCCCTGCATAAACCTGCCAAAGTCATTTTAACTGACTGGCTAATTAAGCAGCCTATCCCTGGGCAGAAAGGAGTAAGCATGGCTAAGGTTCCTGGACTTTAGAGAATCCCAAAAGGCATCACAGGAAGGTCAGAGGGTTGGGAAGGGAAGAAGGAGGAGGATGCCAGGATGGGTTAGTCTGGAGAAAACACCACCTGGCCCAAGAGAAAGGATGCCAATAATGGGCCCACACAAGGAAGGGGGACAACCCAGGAGATCTCCCAGGTCCATTTTTAGGGCTGTGAAGTGAGATCCAAGTTTAGATGCAAGGCTAAGGATGTATATATCTAGGTAGTCCCAGTCAAGTGTGGTCCTGCACTGAGGTATCTCTCTCTTAGTTTCAGTCTTATCCTATAAGGTGGGCTGATCAGTTGTTGGAAAGGTGAAATCACTCACCTGGAGATAACATCCCCTTTGGGATGGGAGTTTTTATTGTCTGTACACGAGAGTCCTGGGGAAATTCCACTTGGGGTGTGGGAGAGGTATACTTTTCAACAGTCTGATAGTCAGACTGAGAGACACAAGTGTCTTTTTATCCTCTTTTCTGCCAGGCCAGTTACAGACCTACTTCTATACCCTGAGGTGTCATATGCTTTGTTTTGGTAAGTCCTAAAGTCTAAATGCCTGTCTTTGGGGGGGGGGGGTGTTCACTCTATCAATGTTGGGCTAGCCCAGGTTTTTGGGCCAAGATGGAATCACCTAATATAACAAGATGGATGACCTGTGTAGGATTCAGCCTTACCTGGGGAAATGGAAAAGGAACATGGGCTGCCCTGATGGCCATAACACCAGCCTCCATCAGCAAAGTTTAATTACTTCACTCCCTTTTGCCTGTGACAGTTCCTCTTTCCTTAAAATTATACCACTAGATTTGGACCAACTGAAATATCCTGTAAAATCCCTAACTCCCTTCTCTCTGTGTCTCTGTTTGTCTGCCCTTCTGTCTGCTTCTCTCTGTGTGTGTCTCTCTCTCTGTCTCTCTCTCTCTGTCTGTCTTTCTGTCTCTATCTCTGACAGCCCAGAAGTTCTTTATCTTAAATAAAACTCTATTTTGGCCTCAGTGCATCTCTGGTGGTCTGGTTCTCCCTTATGTATGCAATCATTACTCTTAGAAATCAGATGGTAGCAGAGCTTCTCCTCTTAGCCACTTTTGTCTTCCTGTAGATGAAGAACCTGGTGGACAGTGTTTCTGATGTAAGGGGACTCTCTCCTGATTCTGACTTCTATGTGTTTCACCTCTGGTACATAGCCAAAAAGGGTGTAATTCCATCTAGGAAGTACAGGCTAATTTAGATATTCTTTCCACTCTATGTGAGTTCTGGCATCTATACTCAAGCACTAAACAAAACAAAATAAAAAAATCTCTACTTAAAATTATAAAGTGTGTCTTATTATAAAGTAAGAATGCTAGCATGTCTGTAATTCCAGCATTCAGGGAGGCAGAGACAGGTGGATCTCTGTGAGGTCAGCCTGCTCTACAAAGTGAGTTCAGGACAGCTAAAGCTACACAGAGAAACTTGTGTCAAAATGACCAAAGATAGATAGATAGATAGATAGATAGATAGATAGATAGATAGATAGATAGATAGATAGATAAATTTATATTGCTATCCCTAAAATGTTTTATCTTGTGTGTGCACATTCACACAGCCATGGGCCAGCATGTATGTGTGCACACATATACACTATCTCTCATTCTAACAATGTCAGTGGCTAGTGCTTTTAAAATTATTTTATGTAGGGCTGGAGAGATTGATCAGAGCATAAAAGCACTCTCTGCTCTTCCATAGGTCCTGAGTTCTATTCCCAGCAACCACAGGTTGCTCACAATCATCTTTGAAAGAGGTCTGGTGCCCACTTCTGGAATGGAGGCATACATGCAGGCAAAACATAGTATACATAATAAAATAAGTAAATAAATCTTAAAAATACAATTGTTTTGTGTATATGGATGTTGGGGGGGTATCTGTTTTCTGAGATTGTGAAGCTCTGGCTGGCCTGGGACTCCTAGAGATCCTCTTGCCCCTATCCCAGAGAGATGAGATTAATAACATTGATGGCTTGGGCCACCTTGTCTTGCTGTGTATGTGTGTTGTACTTGTATCATGTGCACTACTTGCATTCCCGGTGTGGAAGAGGCCAAAAGAGGGCATTGGAACCCATATAACTGGAGTTTTAGACCATTGTGAGTGGACTTATGTGTGCTGGGAACCAAACCTGGAGCCCTCATGATGAGGAGCAAGTACCTTACCAACTCCAGCCTCTTGGCTAGTGCTTATGCCCATCACCAAGTGTAATTTTTAGTGGGCAGAGAATGGATATGGGTTTCTGCCACACCTCCTAAGACAAACTATAAACCCTGTGATGAAAATATAGGGTTAGTGCTTTACATCCAAACTGATTACCCAAGGACACCTACAAGCAGCTTTTCCTGAGACCTTCCTACTGGTGCAACCACAATGAGAGAAAGGGGCCAAATGGCTCACTCTAGTGCCTTTCCTTGGCTATAGCTGTGACATAGGCAAGACCATTGACTTTCATTGACTGGCTAGGGGATAAAGGTAGGCTCTCAATGGCTGGGGAGCTTTAAGGGAAGCTGACAGCAGACCTGGAAGTATGATATCCCTGGTTCTCCTGAGGACCTCCTGCCATTCACTAATATCCCACAGAGGCTGGGGATTGGGCCCACAGCTGGAGAAATACACAAAGGAGTCCTGGTGATTCATTGTAAGCCCCAGGCATTGCCCAGGCTGATAATACTACTATGCTTAGACCTTGGCAGGAGATTGCAGAAGTCTTTTGATGGAAGACATGAGCTGAAGGAAAGACTCAGGCTTGGTTTCAAGGTAATTCTTTTGGAGTCAGCCCAAATGTCTGCCGCAGAAGGAGACTCCTCAGAAAGGTTCTCCTCCACCATGAGGTGCAGTGGGCAAGAACAGCAGGGAGGGGCCTGCCACTATCCCAAGAGGATGTTGATCTTAAGTATGTCCCTGAGTTCCCAAGAGTCATTGCAGTACTGAACTGTGGTCAAGCTGCTTTGGGGGGCTAATGCAGGACAGTGTTTGGACCCACTCACAGAACACATGCCACTAATCTTTGTGGGCTGTACTGCGTCTGCCTTTCCCCTTGAAAGATGCCTTTACAAGTCCCCCAGAGTAGGCGAACATCCTGAAAGCAGGAGGCAGGGTCCTAAGGTGGGTACCATAAAGGAAGGTGACCAGATATCCCAGCAGGATACTGGAGCCAGGTCCCTAAATATTATTTATTCATCATGGATATGAAGAATAAATGGAAGTTTGGATTCATGTGCTTACATGTGTACATATCTTCTAATGCTCTGTTAAAAGGTTTGTAAAAAATCTAGATCTATGGCTATGCATTTGCTGCTGCTGCTGCTGCTGCTGCTGCTGAGCCAGACATATACTAGTAATAGTGGGAGTTTAAAGAGGCTTCCTGAGCAGGTATGATGAACACAGCATGTTCAATCTGACTGGGACAGGTCACCTACAGCAGAAACAGATGTCATTGAGGTCCCATGCAGTAGTGACAAGGTTAGGGTGCAGAAATAGTTACTGTCTTATGGTCAGAGCAGTTAAAATATGTGCTCATATCTACACAGATGGTCTGAGCAGAGCTTCTGTGTAGTGGGTGCTTGCATTTATTGTGAAACAGTGTGAACTGTTTATTTGTGTCATAGATAAATCAATGTATAAGTCCATATGATTAATTGTGACACATTTATACACCAATAATGGCTGGATTAATGAAACCATCTTCTTCAGTGTTGATGTATGTGGCAATATTCCACTGTAGGAAAGAATGCTATCGCTCTTGTGGAAAAGATTTAAAAACAAAACAAAACAAAAACAAAAAACAAACAAAAAAACCCCTCATGTCCAGAAAGCCATAAAGGTAACACTGAGTTTACAGAGAGTCTCTTTTTTAATAATATTATTTATTTATTAATTAAAATTTATTCACTTTGTATCCCAGCTGTAGCCCATACCCTCATCCCCTCTCAATCCAGCCCTCCCTGCCTCCCTTACTAGGGAGCCCATTTGAAGACTGAGCTGCCACTGGCTACAGCTGTGCAGGCGTTCTTGGTTATCTCCATGAAAGGTTCTTGTATGGAATACAAGTCACCAAAAAGTCCCCTTTGTCCAGAATTTTTAGTTCTGTTCCTATCCTTCTGGAGTTCCTGACCCCTCCAAGTCTTTCTATCTCCCCCTTCTTTCCTAAGATTCCATGCACTCTGCCCATAGTTTGCCTATGAGTCTCAGCATCTGCTTTGATACACTGCTGGGTAGTGTCTTTCAGGGGCCCTCTGTGGTAGGGTCCTGTCTGGTTCCCTGTTTTCTCCCTCTTTCTGTGTCCATCCAATTTGCCTTTCTGAGTGAGGAATGATTATCTTACCCAGGGTACTTCTTCTTGATTAGCTTCTTTAGCTGTAAAGATTTTAGTATGATTATCTTATATTGTATGTCTAATGTCCATTTATAAGTATGTATATACCATCTGTGTCTTTCTGCTTCTGGGATACCTCACTAAGGATGGTCTTTTCCAGTTTATACCATTTCCTTGCAAATTTCCTGATTTCCTTGTTTTTGATTGCTGAGAAGAATTACATTGTGTAAATGTACCACAATTTCTGTATCCATTCCTCCGTTGAGGGAGATTTGTGTTGTTTCCAGATTCTGGCTATTATGAATAAAGCTGCTATGAACATGGTTGAGAAAATGTCCCTGTTGTATACTTGAGCATATTTTGGATATATGCGTAGGAGTGGTATAGCTGGATCTTGAGGAAACACTATTCCTAATTGTATGAGAAAGCACCAGATCAGATTGATTTCCAAAGAGGTTACTCAAGTTTACATTCCCACAAGCAATGGAGGAGGGTTCCCCTTTCTCCATATCCTCTCCAGCATGAATTGTCACTTGAGTTTTTGAGCTTTGCTATTCTGATATGTGTAAGGTGAAATCTCAGGGTCGTTTTGATTTACATTTCCCTCGTGACTAAGGATGTTGAACATTTCTTTAAGTGTTTTTCTGCTATTCGCTATTCCTCTATTGAGAATTCTCTGTTTAGCTCTGTACTCCATTTTTAATTGGATTACTTGATTTCTTGATTTTTAATTTGAGTTCTTTATATATTCTGGATATTAGTCCTCTCTCAGATATAGGGTTGGTGAAGATCCTTTTCCAGTCTTTAGGCTGTCATTTTGTTCTGATGACAGTGCAATTTGCTCTACAGAACATCAGTTTTATGAGGTCCCATTTCCTGATTTTTGATCTGTTGGTGTTCTGCTCAGGAAGTGCTCCTGTGCCACTGAGTTCAAGGCTCCTCCCCACTTTTATATCCAGCCACTTTGCTGAAGGTGTTTAGTAGCTAAAGGAGTTCTCTGGATGAATTTTTGGGGTCACTCATGTATACTACCATATCATCTGCAAATAGTGATACTTTGACTTCTTCCTTTCCAATTTCTATCCCCTTATTCTCCTTTAGTTTTCTTATTGCTCTAGCTAAGATTTTAAGTACTATATTGAAGAGCTATGGAGAGACTGGGCAGCCTTGCCTTGTCCCTGATTTCTTTGTGATTGATTTAAGTTTCTCTCTGCCAGAAATTGGGCAGAGGACAGGGGGTCTTCTGTAAGAGTGGATGGAAGAATAGAAGGAGTCAGAGAGAACAGGAGCTCCAAAGAAGGCTAACAGAGTGAACTAATCTGGGCCCAGGAAGCTTACAGAGTATCAGTCATTGAAGGTTCATGGAAGTGACCTAGAAGCCTTACTCACATGTGGGTCCCCTAGAAAAGGGAGAGGAGGCTTTCTCTGCTATGGACTTTGTTACCTGGTTTTTTATCACTTCCCCCTGGTGAGTCTGCCTTGCCTGGCCACAGGGGAAGAAGATGACTTGGTCTGAGTTGGTAAGGGGATGCTCTCCTAATCTGAGGAGTAAGGGACGGGGTGTAGTAGTAAGTGGGAAGGAGGATGGGAACAGGAGGAAAGGAAAGAGAGCCTATGATAGAGATGTAATGTAAATAAATAAAGTAAGTAGTTTACAAAACAGCTCATTTAAATCCAGGTGGTGGTGGTGCACACCTTTAGTCTCAGCACTCAGGAGGCAGAGACAGGCCGATTTCTGTCAGTTAGAGGACAGCCTGATCTAGAGTACATTTCAGGACAGCCAGGACTATACTGAGAAACCCTGTCTCAAAACAAACAAGAAACAAGAATAGAATTCATTTAAACAAACCCTTACCATATGTTTGGAATATCAATTCTGACCCCTTTTATGGGATAGGTGTAGTTCATTTGCAGACATGGATCAGGTGAAACTGTAGAGTTCTTTGCTGCTGACATTGCTGACCCAAGGGGAAAGTGTCTGAACAGTCTCCATATTAATGCACCTTAGGGACAGTGCCAATTCAGAGAGTTAGTATCCATAAAAAGAATATGCCACAGGAATATTATCCATGAATTGATCAGAAGTTTGTGTCCTCAAGTAAACAGTTTTCCATATATAACCTTGGCTTTAATTGACCATCACAGCTATAGGGGAAAATATAAAACTTCAGTCTCTTAAAATGATGCCTCCTGCAATAGCAGGTAGAATTATTTCTCCACCCTTTGAAGCCGGCCATGGACTGTTTTAATTGTTTGAGCATGAGTGGGAACAAAGGCTTGAAGAGTGATCAGGCTTTGCCTCCTTTTAGCTTTTAGCTTGCCTCCTTTGTCCCCTTTTATCTTTGGTGACAAAGATAATGAGGATGAGAAAGAGTCTGAGATACCACCCTATCTCTGGAGAGCCAGAATATGGCCCAAATGAGTAAATGAACTTGTAACACATCGTCCAGTTTTTTGAGACTTCCAGGTGCTGAGAACTGCATGAATCACCCTAAAACGTTGACCAACAGAATTCTGAACAAATGAGATAGTATTTTCTTCAAGCCAGTAACTTTCTCTGTGGTTTATTATGTAGCAATATACAACCCATAACAGATAAGCACAGACAAGACTAACATAATTTATTTGCAGTACTAAATAGGATGAAGGAATAATTTCTGGCAATCTCTAGTTTGAAATTAGTTTCCATGAAACAATTAAAATGTACCTATGTAGGAAGAAGCAACATGGATAAATAAACATGAATAAACAACACTTAAACAAACTGCAATGAATCTATCCAATACAAAAATAAGTCAGCCACAGAAAACATGATGAACACAGAAAAATGAACTATATATTTTAGGTTATCTATATGGCATCTATGTTCCTTTTCTCAGAAATAATGACTACAGAAGTACTAAGTTTTGGCAATCCTATTTTTACTCATGTTTATGTTTTCATAATGAGATTTATACACTTGGAATTAGGTTATTTATTGGTTGTATTTCTTGTATGGTTTGTCTCCCTTCTGTTTAGTGGATATTTTCAAAACATTTATTTTTATATGCATTGCTGTTCAGCCTACATGTCTGTGCAAAGTTATCAGATTCTCTGGAACTGTAGTTACAAACAGTTTCTGAGCTGCCCTGTAGGTGCTAGGAATTGAATCTGGGTTATCTGGAGTCCAGAGGACCTTAACCTCTAAGCCATTTTTAGGGCCCAGTTGATTGGATATTTTTAATCTATTTCCTGTTATCTCACCTTGTCAGAGTAAGAGAACCAAAAAATCTGGGCACAGGGGTCTTTTCTGAGACTGATACTCCAACCAGGGTCCATGCATTGAGATAACCTAGATCCCCAGCACAGATGTAGCCAATGGAAGCTCACTGTCCCATAGGGTTTAGTAGTAAGGGGAACAAGGGCTGTCTCTGATATGAACTCAGTCGCTGGCTATTTGATTACCATCCCACAGAGGAAGACAATGCAGCCAGGCCTAATGAGACTTGATAGACTAGGGTCAGATGGAAGGAGAGGAATACTTTCTTTATCAATGGACTGGAGGAGGGGCATAGGAGAAGAACAGGGAAGGAGGGTGATGTTGGGGGGCATGAAGAAGGGGCCTACAGCTGGGATATAAAGTCAATAAACAATAATAAATAAATAAAATTTTAAAAGTGTTTTCTATTTAAATGTATGTGTATTTTTCCTACACGTATGTGTGTATATGAATGTATGTGTGTGAAATGTGTGTGTACTGCCAGCTGAGGACAGAAGAGGGCATTGACTCCTCTGCAACTGGAGTTACTGATGGTTGGTAACCACCATGTGAGAGCTGGGAACTGATCCCTGGTCCTGGGCAAGATCAGTAAGTTCTTTTGTCCCAAGTCCTTCAATCTAGAACTTTGTACCTTCTAAAATGAAGACAAAATAAAGACAGTTTCTAAAAGCGCAAAAGATTTTTTTTACTACTCATCTTCACAAAAGTTCTTTCTAAGATAGAAGGACAAGGCTAAAGATGGTCCAAGAAGTAAGAAGGAATATTGAACGCTGTACATTGATATATTAGTAAATTTATGAAATAGATGTGCATGTCAATAACAATAACTCATCTGATCAGATGAGTTAACATAGAAATAATGGACACTAATAACACAGGGGTATAATGGAGGCAATTGGAATTTAAAAGTTTCAAAATGTTCAGAAATTTGAGAAGGTGGGCTGAAATACTTATTTTGAACTTTTAAATAGGTATGAATAAATATAACAATAACTACTGAAGGAATATAGTATATTCAGTCCTAACTAATAGAAAGCTCTAAAAATGGAACTGAATAAGAAAAAAAAGATTTTGCAGAGGAAATAAAAGGAGAAAAATGACAAACTGAAACTCATGATATATAGTGGTGACAATAATTCCATATACTTGAGATATTTACCAAAAATGTAAATTGACTACATGTATTAGGAAGTAGGAGATTATAGAATTAGAAAGCATAATTAGGTATATCTCATATGAGACAAGGATACAGTAGAAATAGAACATTATACGGAAGGCTTTAAAATGAACAGATTGGATTTATTAATGAATGTTAAAATAGGGACATCTTATACTTTTAATTTCTCTGTCTTTTATTGAGCATAGATTATTTTCTCATACAATGTATCCTGATTTAGTTTCCCCTTTCTCTACTCCTTCCAGTTTCTCACTACCTCCCCTCCCATCCAGATACACTCCCTTTCTGAATGTCATTAGAAAATAATGGGCTCTAAGAAATCACAAAACATAGCAAAATAAAATACAATAAATTAAAGCAAAAACCATCACATTGGAGTTGGAGAAGGCACACCAACAGAAAGAAAAGAGCCCTAAGAGGAGGCACAAGAATGACAGACTCACCCATTCACACTCTCATTACTGCAATAAAAACAGTAAACTGGAAGCCATTAAATGTGTACATAGGACCTGGTGCAGACCTCTGCAGGCCCTGTGCTTGCTGCTTCAGTCTCTGTGAGTTCATGTGGGCCTTGATCTTAATGATTTACAGAACCTTGTTGTCTTGATGTCCTCCATCCTCTTGGGCTTGTACACAGTTTTTACAGCTTATTCTGCTTTTACAAATATCAAACTGTACAGTTTAAGGCAAAATATTAGTATGGTTAATATATGAACTTTAAGTGTGCAAGTCACAGAAAGATGTATACATCTTAAATTTATACTTTCAAAATACAAATGTAGCTAGGGATGATGGTGCACACCTTTAATCCCAGCACTCAGCAGGCAGAGGCATACAGATATCTGTGAGTTTGAAGCCAGCCTGGTCTACACACAGAGTTCCAGGACAGTCTACACTGCATAGTGAGACTCTGTCTTGAGAGTGTGTGTTGAAGGGGGGTGTCTATTTGTGTGTGTTAAGTTGATAGTTATAAAAAAGGAAGAATTTCTTTTTTTATTTATTTTTATATCAATCACAGGTTAGGTTTTTTGCATCCCCAACCCTCCCCAACCCTTCCTCAACTCCTCCCCTCCCCATCCAAGCCCACCAACGGGGGAGGATCTCCTCCCCTTCCATCTGACCCCAGATCATCTTGTCTCCTCAGGGCTGGCTGCAATGCCCTCCCCTGGGATCTAGCCAGGCTGTTACTCCCTGGCATGTATGGGGGAGGGTCAAAGAGTCAGCCATCAAGTTCAAGACTGAAACAGTCCCTGTTTCCCTTACTAGGGTCTTCAGTTCGACAATGAGCTATCATGGGCCACATCTGATCAGGAATTCTAGGCCATACCCATATATGGTCCTTGGTTGGAGAAACTGTCTCATATAAGACCCCTGTGCCCTGCTCAGTTTGATCTTTGTGGAGCTCTTGTTCTCCCCCAGTCTTACTAACTTCCCTTATTTTT
>CM053742.1:25357708-25372789 GCA_028658305.1 Pachyuromys duprasi | reverse complement strand
TTTGTCTCTCTTTTTGTTCCTCCAATATCTGCATAATCATAGCTTTAACATAATTTTCCTGTGTCTCCGCTGAATTAAAATCTCTACTGCTTATGGGTGTTTCTGGTGGGGCCATGGTGTCCTGATTTTTGTTTGGTGAGTTCTTTCACCGATTTCTGGGCATTTGTTTATATATAATCAAGGAGCTGTTTGTGCTTTAAGGCTGAACTTCAGACTGGAACTGTCAATCTCTTGTGTCAGGAGTATTCTTCAAGAAGATCAGAGAGTTCCGGTGGTTTGTTAGTTTGTGTTTGTTGTCTCAGTTGAACTCTGTTGTGGGCTCTGTGTGCCCAGCTTTGTGCTCTGTGCTAGAAGCTGTGAGCACTGCAGGCTGGTCACCCTTCTGGTCTGGAGGCCTTGCTTCTCACTCTGTGCTAGATGCTGAGTGCCCCATTTTGAGATGTCAGATGGGGGCTCTGTACTCTGCCCTGGGCTTCCTGCTAAGGGATCTCCCCTGGACTGGAGACTTGGCGCCCCCTACAGGGCCAGGGGCTGTGCACCATGGTCTGAGATGATATTTGGGGCACACATAGTGGGTCTGGATTGGTTGCAGGCGTTGCAGAGCAATGTGCATCCGCTGTTTGCAGACCTGTCTGAAATGGTGCCCAAGGCCTTCTCAGACCAGTCCGTGGAAACACGCGGGGACTGAGGTGGTCACTGACGGACCCGGGGGCGTAGGCTGGTTAAAACTGTCTCCTAGGCCCTCTCAGTCTGAGGTGTTTCCAGCAGACGTGATTGGTGTGCACCTGCTGAATGCCCGCCGGTTGAAGTGCCCTGCAGTGTGCAGTCCAGTCAAAATGGTCTCCTAAGCCCTCTCAGTCTGGTTCGTGTACTCCCCCTCCCTCCACACACACACACAGGGACTGAGGTGGTATCCGGCAGACGCGATTGGTGTGTGCCTGCTGTATGCCCGCTGGTTGAGAAAGAACCGGGGTCTTTCGCTGACTGGCCTGTGGACTCCCACACGGACTGAGGTGGTTATTGGCGGACCCGCAGTGTGTAGGTCAGTCAAAACGGTATGCGGTTCCTCCTCCGTCTGGCCCAAAGGCTGTGAGACCCAGTCTGGTATTGCAGCTGCGGGCGCCCAGCGTGGCTGCTCGTTCAGATCAGAGCTGTGCACCGCCTGTCACCTGGAGATTTTTCCGGGGAATAACTGGGTGTCCCTAGGATTTTCCCACTTGATTTCCTCGCCGTAAGAGTTCTGCTCACCTGGCAATCACAAATGCTGGTGTTTTAGGTCCCAGAGTTCAGTCTCCTGGTTGCTGTGTTGTTTCTGCTGTCCTACTCCTCAGACATGGTGGCCTCTCCTGGCAGCCATCTTGGATCCTCCAGGAAGAATTTCTTAACACACTATTAGGCTATAAGACCCTTTACATATATCTAGCCACTCTTGAATTACTTGGCAGCCAAAGAGACATATGTATCAGCAAAATAAGCAAAGGCCTGAATGGTAATCAATAAGTTCAATTTAATGCACATATCTAGAATTCTTCTGTTGCTAGATTAGAATATAACTTTTTTTTTACCAAGCATGCATGAAATTTTTTTAAATGAACATAGCTTTATGTAAATAATGAACTTCAATTCAGAGGTTTTATTCAGAGGACAGATACTATTAGAAATATCCTAAGAAACTGATTTATTTTTAGAAATGTTTATTGGAATTACTGTCAGCATATTATAGAACTCATGAATCATAGAACTCACAAGAGAAAAATTTAAATACATAGATAGAAATGGTAGTGAAAACACTGCCTATTAGAACATCAGGGATTTGGCTCAGTGGTACACAGGAAGAAATTTTAATCATTCTAAAAGGGAAAATGCTAAAAAAGTATACAAGACAGCTGTCCAAAGTTAAAAGTTAATAAGCAATAGAGAAAGAAAATGACGTAACAAAGATCAGAATAGAAAGTAACTACAAATTTAAAAACAAAACAAGGTGCCTTTGAGGTTTCAGTCAGTACAAGCCAATGTAGCAAGTCAGGGCTGCCCATGAGTGCGAATTTGCAACCCTCCCTCCAGCTGAAGCATCTCCCACAGGGACCCTGCCCTCCTCTCTCAGGATAGCAAGATGCTGTGGCTGCGCCAGCGCTGCCCACCAAGCAAGATGGGAAATGAGGCAAGTTGCCCTTTGGAAATGTGCTCGCTCAGTCTTTAATGCTGATGAAATTAAAAGGCTGGAAAGAGATCCAAGAAACTTGATTTGGACAATCCCGGTTCTTTGAGATGGGAAGAGTTCATGTCTCTGCCTGAGGTACATCAGAATCCTTTAGTACAGTGGGAAATAAACATATTTGACACAGATAGAGAAGTATGGAGATGGAGAAGTAGACTTCAGAGAATTCATTTAAGGAATCTCTCAGTTCCATGTCAAGGGCAATAAGGAACCAAAGTTGAGGGTTGCTTTCCTTTATCTATGACATGGATAAAGATGACTATATTTCCAATGCGGAACTCTTCCAGGTATTGAAGATGACGGTTGGGAACAATCTGAAAGATACACAGTTACAGCAGATTGTAGACCAAACAAATTTAAATGCAGATAAGGATGGGGTGCTGTGACCTTCTCTGAGGCACATAATCACAATTGCCTAAGGCATATTATCACAATTGCTAAGGCATATATTCACAATGTCTAGTCTTTTAAACATTGGGGAGAATTTTCCCAACCGAATCTCATTGATTATTGCCAGGGAGATTGTCTCTATTTTCTATGAAATATTTATTCTGTGATATTTCCTGGAGGCTGTTGGTAGGAGAGTTAACTTTGTTTTCTGCTAAGTGTACATTCTGTGATATTTCCTGGTACCTGAATTCAGCTCCCAGTCAAGATAGCTATTCCTTTCAAAATGGAATTATACCCAAGCTAACTTAAACTCTTCAATGGCATATCTGAAATCTTCCATTTTTAGACCCAACTATAAATTTATGAGCTTCAGTGAACTGACACTGTCTTTCTCAATAGCTCTGGCAGAATATTCCTGTAGGGAAATATCACTGAACTAGTTTTGATCACTTCCGAATTCCTGAAACAATTACTGTAGTAGAATATGATTTACATTTCTCTCCATTGAGTTTGATGTTGGCTATAGGTTTCCTGTATATTGCTTTTACTTTGGTTAGATATGTGCCTTGTATCCCAGTGTCTCCAAGACTTTAAACATGAATGGGTGTTGGATTTGCTCAAATGCTTTTTCAGCATCTATGGAGATGATCATGTCATTTTTCTCCTTCAGTTTTTTATATGGTGGTTCCTGATCTTTTATCTATATTCTCCAGCTCCAGGGTTTTCTCTGTTTGTGTTTTCTTTATTGATTCTAATTCTGTGTTCATGCCTTTCACCATTTCCTTCATCTTTTTGAATGTGGATTCTTGTCTTTCTTTGATGGTCTCTACTTTTTGTTGATTTCCTCTCTGTAAGCCACTAATTGTGCCTCTATTTGTTTAGCTATATTTGCCTGTGTTTCTTTGAGAGTTTTGTTCATTTCCTCTTTCTTTGCCTACACTTGTGTGGCTATTTCTTTGAATGATTTGTTTGTTTCCTCTTTATGTGCCTCTAAGAACTGGATAAAGGAAGCTTTAAAATAATTTTCTTGTGTTTCTGATGAATTGGAGTATCCATTGATTTTTTTGGGGGGGGGTTGCCTTTGACACCATGATGTCCTGATTTTTGTTGGATGTGTTCTTATGCCAACCTCTGGCCATTTGTTTATCTGTAACCTTCATGTTTGTTCCTGGATTTTGCAGTTCAGACTGGTCCTGTCTTTCTCTGGTGTCTGGAGAATTCTTCAGGAAGATGAGAGTGGTCCAGTGGTTTGAGAATGTGTGTTGGTGTTTCAGCTGTACCTAATTGAGGGAGATTCGAGGGCACAGAAAGACAACTGCTGGAGAGCATGTGAGTGTGCACGTGTTCAAGTGTGCCTTGAAGGACAGGGTGTTAGAGGATGTAGATGCCTGAAATGTGGGGTAGGGGCACTGAGCAGGCACCAAAAGGATTGCAGGTGCTTGGACTTTGCAGGTGCAATTCACTTGTGCAGATTCCCTGAATACCTCAGTGGCCTAAATGACACTGGTACTCAGCTCGGTCTGAGCTCCAGGAGTTATTTGCCTGAATTCCACTGGTAGATTCTCAAAACAGGAGCTTCAATGTTAATAACACTGTCACTTTGTTTCCCATAGTGGGTGCATGGGTGGGAGGGATCTAATGTCTGGCTGATAACTTAGAAGGACCCTGGATCTGGGACTCTGCAAGCATTTGAGGCCGCACTCACTCTCTAGCAAGTCAAATAAGAAAGCACACGGTTTCCCCCTGTTCTCAACTTTCAGTTTGGGGCCTGCTGGGTTAATGCTCCTGTAGGAGCTCCATAGGTCGGTTCAGTGGTTCTGCAGCTGCTGAACTTGGGAGTCCAGCTACAGCAGCGAAACTGGTAGGCTAGTCCAGATGCCTGCTGGGAAGTCCTGGGGAGCCACAACAGTGGTCCACAGACCTAAGTGGCCCAGACTGCCTGGTGTACCTGGGTGGTTTGGTGGTTCAGCTGACTTTGGTGGCTGTACAGCCAGCTGTCCACCACTGATGAATTGGACAGCCCATACAATCATTGGCTGGAAGGCCTTGTGGAGGCCTTGTAGCCACTTGCAGACCCAGAACCGTGAAGGATGGCACCGCAGATCAGGGACTCAGAAGGCTAGTACAGCTGAAAGCCTAGGCTGAGGAGCTAGCAGCCCCGCCTCTGCTGTCTCAATCCCCAGGCTGTAAGTTCAGTGCTAAAAGTCTCTGGCACTGTGAGCTGGCTCCACCGAGGAGGAGGGAAGCCAGAACAGAGGAAGTGCAAGTGGTTCGAATATTTGCCACTCTCTGTACCCAGAAAAGTCTGCCAACGGTGACCTGAATCTAAATGGTCTCAGCTCATGTGATGTCCTGTCTCGTTCAGGAAGTGTCAATGTCAATTTTCTGGCTCCAGTTGCCCCTCAGTTCACCAATTTCGGTGTTTCAGATCTTCTGCCACTCAGATACGGTGTGTGCTGATTGCCATCATCTTGGATCCCTCTTAATGTAAGTTTTAAACAATGAAGATCAGATGAAATTATCAAGCAGTGACTGAGGATGTAAGCAAAAAGTCTAAGGGGCAGATCCCTGGACTTCTTTACTGCATTGATTTTCTATGGTGAGAGTGAACTGGTAAAGCAGATTGAGAACAAATGATTTATTAGGTAGAAATAAAAACTACTCCATGTAAAGGAAGTTTTTAAAAGAAGAAAATACTATTACTTTCACAATATACCACTTATAGGTGAAATAAGGTAGATTTGACAATATAGAATTTATCATCGGTGTTCTAAATGGGAAAAATGAGCACAAAAGTGAGAAATAAAGACAAGACATGTTAGGAAAAACTGTGATACCCTAAGGAGTAATACAGTAGTTTCTGTTGTTTGTTGTTGGTTTTAAAAGAAGAGACATATATTTAAAAGAGGAAAGAAGGATAATTGCTGAGTTCTTCAGAATGGGCTATGTGAAAAGATTGTGTTTCATAAAGAAGTATAATACGGCTTTTAAAATGGAAAGGAAAGCATAGCACATGGCATATATAGTTGTAGGTGGGTGGTACATTCTTTGATGAGAGACTGAACATCTCTTTGGATCATATCTATGTATTCCATGAAAGAAGGCCATCAGGTTGTGAATGTGCTGCCATCAGGGAGATTAGCTAGAGCTGAAGTTTCCAAACTTATGATTTAACCAAGTAAATGTGAGTCAGTGCAGAGTAAGATTTATATGCAAAGAGCAAATTTTAATGATTGGTTATAGAATTTATGGTTGGAAAAAGGAAACTAAAAATAACAGGAGTAGAGACAACAGTAAAAAGAAGGTAGGGTTCATGAATTTTTGGTCTTGAGGATTGCTCAGCTATAAAACCAAAATGATTAAACTACAGTGGAAAGTGTTATAGTATTATTTCTTAATACGTAGAAAACGAGTTTCTATAATAATTATAGCTTAGATTCTGGAAGCATAATGTTTTGGATCTGATTCAGACTTCAGTTGTAGCTAAACATGGAACAACAGACATTGTAGCATTGTAGCTCAGCTTTCTTATCTTTGAAATTAAATGGTGAACATCTATGTCCTATAGTTGTTTGAAGTGTTAAATAAGTTTGTATAGAATTATTCTACTTAATAAAGTTTGAAATCATATCTGCTATAGAGTTAATTCATATTTGCCATTACCAGCACTATAGAAAGGTGTGTTATCAATAATGGCAAAATATAGAGTACAAGTTTTTAAATGAATGGATAAAGTGGGTTAGAGCACAAAGTCATTGGTGAAGAATAGGTTAAGGAATTGCAAAGACAGAGCTATTGGAAAATCTTGTTTAGACATTACTGGAGTAAGTAATAAGTTATGTCTTGAATATGATGAACTCCTGCTTACTTACATGAGCTGCATGCTTCTAATCCCAGCTACTAGTGACACTGAAGTAGGAAGATCATGAGTTCCTACTTTTCTATGCGATGTAGAATCTGTCATTAAAAATCCGTACTCCATGACTTCTAGGATGATTTTTGCTGATTAGTTGTAAAGAAACAAATTGCATAATCTTAGTGATAAAAGGCACCAAAATAAAATATTGATGGCATTTGTTATACAAACAATTCCCTTTAAGGAATCCTTTTAAAGATTAATTTAAAGGGATGTTTTGAATTTAAAATTCTAGTCCATGGGATTAGCTTAGTTGTAGTTTTTATCTAGCATGAGTGAAGCCAAGAACAGCATTAAGAGCAACAAATTTCAAACGTAATTGTTATTACACACCTTTCCATTTATATTTTAGGGTGTTTTAAATCATCAACATAAGACTTTTCAAGAAACTAGAATGCTTCAGACTGACAGCATGAAAGCACTTAACCAGGCAGATGACAAGTTCTTAAAGGTATGGTATAAATTTTAACATAATGCATTCTCTTAATACATTTCAAAAATTTAACTACCTTTTAATATGAATAAGTGACTCTGAATGAAATGATAAGCAAATTCGCAGATCTTTCACAATTTTGTCGAGGAATTATTCAAAATAGGAAATGTTGAGACCTTTTATCAGAAACGTGCCTATGCATCAAATGCATAATATATTAACGTTATAGCTATTTGTCTTTGTGTCCTCAGTATTTGTTAAATAAGGAAGTGCTTAGTTGATATTGTCCAATATATTTGTTTCCAAATGTGTTATAGAAGCACTTTTTATGGTATAATAGATTTTAAAATAATTATAGGTACCAAAGTAATTTTATATAAACATAAAAGAGAGACTAGAACACAGAAGGTGAAGGTTAAAATTCAGGGACTGAAGAGCTGGCTCTGCAGTTAAGAGTGTTTGCTGCTCTGTCAGAGGATTGGAATTTGCTTCCCAGAACTCACATCAAGTGACTCACAAGTCCAGCTGGAAGACATAGGACACTCTTGCTAGCCTCCATGAACACCCATATACATGTGAGTACCTACAGAGAAACATCCACTTAAATAAATAATTTTATAAATGTTATGGAGTTATAGGATTATCTATAAGTAGATGTGCATATCAAGGTCCAAACAGTAGTTTTAAAACACTTTGAAAGAGCGTTAAACTACTTTCTATATACACCAAAGAGCGATTCTTAAGTCCAGTTATACAGCTACTATTGCCAAGGTGTTCATGCCCTTACTACACCTTTAGTGTTGTCATGCCATGCTGACATGTTGTAGTTTATGTTCACTCCAACTGAGCAGGACTATTGGTTGCCTCCCTCCTTTTGAAACTTTTCTGCCACCTTCTGGTACCATGAAAGCTAGTTCCCAGGGAAGAAGCTTTCAGGTCAGATACAGCTTGTGTCTTTTGTCTGGTTCCTGTGTCCAAAGTGCACAAAAAACTAGTTGAGTTTTAAAAAATCTATTTATATATTAAGCAGATAATTGGTTCCATATGTCTGCTATCTAAGACATTCCTTTCTGCAAATGTAATCTGTAACTTCTTGTTCTATAAGATCCCTTCCATTTACTACATCTGCTCTTTAACCTCATCTCTATTTTTTTGTTTTTTTAAGATAATTTTTTAATTTATTACAGTTTATTCACTTTGTATCCCAGTGGTAGCCCTTCCCGTGTCCCTTCCCAATCCTGCCCTCCTTCCCTTCGTTATCTCCTCCAATGGCCCTTCTTCAGTCCACTGATAGTGGAGGACCTCCTCGCTTTCCATCAGACCCCAGCCTATCAGGTCTCATCAGGACTGTATTTCATAGTCTTCATATGTGGCCTGACAAGGTTGCTCTCCTCTCAGGGAGCAAACAATCATTAGGCCTTTCCTTCAAAAGCCTATAAGCCAAAAATTTGAAAATCTAAATGAAATGGATAATTTTCTGGATCAATTCCACTTACCAATGCTGAATCAAGACGAGGAAAATAAATTAATTAGTCATATATCCTCTAAGGAAATAGAAGCTGTCATCAAAAGTCTCCTATACAAAAAAGGAGGAAAAAACAAACAAACAAACAACAAAACAAGGGCCAGATGATTTCAGTGCAGAATTTTACCAGAATATTAAAGGAGAGCTAACTCCAATACTCTTCAAACTACTCCACCAAACAGAAACAGAAGGAACATTACCAAATTCATTCTATGATGCCACAGTCACCTTGTCACCTAAATCTCATAAAGACCCAACAAAGAAAAGGAATTTCAGGCC
The DNA here is from genome assembly GCA_028658305.1 of Pachyuromys duprasi. Taxonomy (NCBI): domain Eukaryota; kingdom Metazoa; phylum Chordata; class Mammalia; order Rodentia; family Muridae; genus Pachyuromys; species Pachyuromys duprasi. The sequence goes on along the minus strand of CM053742.1, from coordinate 25,364,028 downwards.
AAACTCCCTTATGAACATTGATGCAAAAATTACTCAACAAAATACTTGCAAACTGATGCCAAGAACACATTAAAGATATCAACCACTATGACCAAGTAGGCTTCATCCCTGGTATGCAGGGGTAATTCAATTTATGGAAATCTATCAAAGTAATCCACCATATAAACAAACTGAAAGAAAAAAAACATTATAATCCCATCTCTATAATTTAAAAATAATTTAAAACAATTTCATGGTGCTTTTTTGTTTTTTGTTTTCGTATTTTTTGTATTTCTTTTTTTAAATGTATCTTTTTGTTTATAAATTACACTTTATTCACATTATATCCCAGCTGTAGCCCCCTCCCTCACCTTCTCCCAAACTCACCCTCCCTCCTTCATCTCCTCCTATAGCCCCTCCCCAAGTCTACTGATAGGAGAGGTCCTCCTCCCCTTCCATCTGACCATAACTTATCAAGTCTCATCAGGACTGGCTGCACTGTCTTCCTCTGTGGCCTGGTAAGGCTACCCTCACCTCAGGGGGAGGTGATCAAAGAGCAGGCCAATCAGTTCATGTCAGAGACAGTCTCTATTCCCATTACTATGGAACCCACTTGGACACTTAGCTGTCATGGGCTACATCTGTGCAGGTGTTCTAGTTTATCTCCGTGCATGGACCTGGATTGGAGTATAAGTCTCAGAAAAGATCTTGTGCCCAGATTTTTTTGGTTCTGTTGCTCTCCTTTTGGAGCTCTTGTCACGTCCAGGTCTTACTGTCTCCTCCTTCTTTCATAAGATTCCCTGCACTCTGCCCACAGATGTTGAGACTCATAGACAAACTTAATTTTTTCAATGGATATGGTAGCACAGGAAAATGATGGCAGTTCTGGGGAGTGTGAGAGTGAAGCATGGGAAGGTAGAGAATAGCTTGGGCTAAACCCTATGATCCTGTAATAAAAACGAAAGTACCAAAATGTGGTTTTTGTTTTATATAATTTGGGAACAATCTCACAATACAGATCAGTTAATTATCTTTATTCACACTGACTGTTAGTCATAATAAATAAACTATAAGATGATATTTGAGAACCTGTTAAAAAGTCATGCTTACCGATTGGACTTTTGGATTTTCTACTGTTTCTGATTCTACACATTTTTGTTTTCTCTCTTTTTTTTAACATTTGGTCTTATGTGGCTCACACTGGCCTTGGTCTTCGTAAATACCTGAGAACTCCAAATCTCTCTGCCTTCATCTCTCCTCTGCTAAGATTACAGTGTATCCCACTGCTTGGTTTACATTGTGCCAGGGATCAAATGGAGGTTTAATTCATGCTGGACAAGCACTGGACCAACTAACATAACTGCCCATATCCACTTTGCTTTTTGAGACCGGTTCTTACTATGTTGTCCAAATTAGTGGCCAGTTCTTTATGATCTCAAGTGAGCTTTAGGGAGACTGGGAGCTACACTTTCTTTTCTCTCTCTCTAACCTTAACATCTCATTTAACTATTAATTCACACAAAGTGCACTACTTTCATAATGGTGTAACTACCTTTGATTCACTTGTTCACACACAGGCATATATTTTATGGGATGAATTTCAGTGTATTGCAATGTTTTTATGAAGATGAAATAGTTAATGGATATTATTTGAATATGAAAAGATTCTTAATTTTGAAAACTAAACTGAGATCCTGTGATGAAAGGTTGTTTTGTAACTCAACCATTCTTTTTTTTTTTTTTTTGCTTTAGGATTTGGAAGATTTGGAGAATTATAGCAGTGTACTTAAAAGTATACACAATGAGTATAAAAAGCAGAAGACTCTGCAGCAAAGAAAAATTACAGATGGTTAAATATTGAATTGTAGCAACATGGAAGAATAGAGCAATAAAATATTTTGTTTTCCTTAAATACAACAGTTCACAAATATTGTTCTGAGGAGCTGAGAGAAACAAGAACCTGAGCAATGTAATTTGTATTTTCTCAGACATATGTCTTTGAAATTTGACTGTATTTTATACCATCTTTGATCATTAGCATTATAAAATGCTAATTCCTGTTAATTTCCAAATAAAATCACAGAAGCTTTTTATCTGTGGTAGCAAATTTTTCTTAAAATGTTAATTAACAACGTTTCTTTTACAAATGTGGGTGTCCTTCTATTTGGGGCATAGATGATCAGGATTGTGATGTCTTCCTGGTGGAATTTTCCCTTGATGAGTATGAAGTGTCCTTTCCCATCTCTTTTTATTAATTTTGGTTGAAACTCTATTTTATCAGATATTAGAATGATTACTCATGCTTGCTTCTTGGGTCCATTTGCTTAGAAAATCATCTTCCAGCCCTTTACCCTCAGGTAGTGTCTATCTTTGTGACTTAGGTGTGTTTCTTGTATGCAACAGATTTTTGGGTCTTGTTTACGCATCCATTCTGTCAGTCTATATCTTTTTATTGGAGAATTGAGTCCATTGATGTTGAGAGAGATTAATGACCAGTGGCTGTTAGATCCTTTGATTTTGATGTTGGTTGTGGGAGTAAGTTTATGTGCTTTACCCCTGCACAGATGTAGCCCATGGTAGTTCAGTGTCCAAGTGGGTTCCATAGTAATGGGAAGAGGGACTGTCTCTGACATGAACCAATTGGCCTGCTCTTTGATCACCTTACCCAGATGGGGGAGCAGCCTTATCAGGTTACAGAGGAAGACAATGCAGCCACTCTTAATGAGAGCTGATAAACTAGGATCAGAAAGAAGGAGAGGAAGACTTCCCCTATGAGTAGACTTAGGGAGGGGCATGCATGGGAGAAGGGGGAGGGAAGATGTTTTGGGGAGGGGACGAGAGAGGGGCTTATGGGGGATACAAAGTGAATAAAATATAATTATTAAAAAAATTTAAAAAATAAAATAAAATATGATAAAAATTTTAAAAATGTTAATTAACATTTACAAATAAAGATTTTGTAGGGAGGGCATGGCATGGGGGCATATGCCTTTAATCCCAGCACTTGGGAATCAGAGGCCTGTGGATATGTGAGTTCAAGGCCAGCATGGTCTACAAAGCAGCAGTTGCCTAAGACCGTCAGAAAATGTAGGAATTTACATTACAATTCATAGCAGTAAGTTCCAGGATATTCGGGGCTACATAGTGAAACCTTGACTGGAAAGAGAACAATAAAATGTAGTTTTGGGTTATAGAATAAGTCCTTTTCTTATCAATCACAAAGCACAAAGGATGAGGCAGTGGGGGACTAGGCAATGTCTAACCCAGCCTCATAAGGTCAAGATTCCACTGGGGAAGATGAGCTAATCCAGACTTACTTATAGAACATACGGAAGACATTACTGACAGAAATGTCTGTAACCCAGGTGTGGCCACACTCCCTGCTTTGTTGTGTATAGGATTAGGGAAACACACAGGTTTACACATGTAGAGCATAGACAACTCTGAACATGACTCCACTCCAGCACACAGCTTCATTTACGTGACAAGGTTTAAGTCTCCTGATCCTAGTGCTCAGTCTCAGTTTCCACCTAAAATCTCAGAGACAGGCCAGGCCAAGGTGTGCTCTGGAGACTTAAGGCATGTCCCAGCCCTGTTCTGTCCCTGAGCAGAAGGCTTGTATGGGCAATGGAAACTTAGATGCTGTTGATGTGTGAGTGATCCTCCTTAGGACTCCATGATACAACATCAAGCAGCAAAAGACAAAGGTTATGAGACAGCAGTTGTAATGCAGGCTTGAGTTCAGAGGGCAAAGCAGGAAGCCAGTCCTCACAGGAATCAGCTTATTTTGGTTTTCAGTATCTTGGTTATTGAAAAACCTTTTGGTCTGTTTTGAGGAGCTGGGAGCTATTTCATCCCTGCACATCCCTCTAGCTGTTGGAGCCTTTCTGTGCATCTCTGGGGCTGATTAAAGGACAAAAGCCAAATTGAATGTCCTGGCATTTTTTGGATCCATTGGGTCAAGAGGGTGTAAACTTGGAAAGAGTTTGGTAATTCCTTTAAAAAGGTCCTCCCTCCCCCCCAAAAAATACCTCTTCTGGGCTGTGAAGAACTTTAGCGGTCATAGACATATTTAGTGGTCATAGACGTGCAGCAGGATTTTTTCAAGCTGCATCGTGAAATACAGACATAGCAGAGCAGTGAAAAGTGTCCAGGGCCTTGGAGCCAGGATACATATTGCCATCCCAATCAGGGTGCTTGGATAGGAAAGTTGCCTCAAAAGTGAGTAGTTTTCAGCATCCATACAGTGGCTGAGTGTAAAAAGCCTTCCCTGCCTCAGCTTCAATACAGTCCCTTTCCTCTGAAGTAGATAGTCAGAAGGAGCAGCTGACAAACTCCAGGTAGATCAATGAGTACAGAGGACAGGTTACAGAGGGATGGTTAGGACTTGGGACTTATCAAAAAAGGAGGTCCTCCAGTTATACAGATCAGAAGTAGAGAAAGGAATATGTATCAGTGATTGCCCCCTGACCCAGTAGGTAGTGGGTCTTGCTATAATGGAAAAACAGAGACCCAGATCTGTGTCAGGTCCAGAGACTGATGGGCTCTTAAATTGGGAAGCCAAGGGCAGTGAAGGAAGTGAATGAAGGTGGTAAAAATTGCATATCTCCATCAGGAGGGATTGTGATGATCACTGAGGGAGAAGGAGATTGGAAACAATACAGATCTAGAAGGGGAAGTGAAGGAATTTAGGATATAGGGGTAAGGGGCAGGGGTGGAAAGAGTGGGATGCAGTGGGACAGAGGGGCCTGAGGATGGGGGATGGAGGATGAATCTGGAGAAGATGGAGAAGTTACAGATGAGAGAGATGAATGTGGGCTCTAGGAATGATGGTGTGGGGGGACCATCAGAGGGTCCCTGACCTCTGAAAGCGGCCTGACAGTCAGCAGGAAGCTGGAGATGGAGAATTTTAGCAGCCAAAACAGCAGGATAATCTTTAGAAGCACAAATCTTAAGTAGTGGGTTTTGAGTAGGTGTCAACCATTGATCAATATAAGGGAACTGGTCAGGGTGACTGGGTTAACTTGAACCAAACTGCCTTTGCAACAGACAAGGCCCAGGAACCTGCTAAAGGCCATCCCACTCCACAGGAGGACCAGTCAATCTCACTGTAAGTGCCCAGCCTTCTTTTGGAGAGCTCAAATCTCCATATTCTTCCTGAAACCATAGCATACATTGAAGGGGTAAGAGTTTAGATGTGGTCGTTCTCATAGTAGGAGAAAACTGATGTGACCTGAATGAGTAAAAGATTAATATGAGAACAGTGGGGGCGGGACAAGATGGCGGCGCCAGGAGGACTCTGCTTCTGAGCTGCAGAACATTTTCGGTACAGTGACCAAGGGACTTTACTGTTGGCCCTAAAACAACACCAATCCGGTTTCCCAGGTGAGAGGAAGCACCAAGGTGCAGGAACTGGCCCAGTCCACTTCCAGGACACCCATCCAGTACTCAGAAAAGATCCCCGGTTGCGCAGGCAGCGGGTCGCCAGACCAGAATCACACACCCGCATGACCTGATCACCTTCCCAGGATGAACAGTAGGCACAAAACCCGCCGTTTTTTGGAATCCCAGTCATGAGAAAAACCCACAAGGAAAGAAGGAAGGAAACGGGACTGACCTAGGTCACCCAGCCTTCCCAGGGAAAAGACTTCTCAGAATGGTGGGCTCGCACAAGCCATCTCTGAACTAGCCTCCACCCCCGAGCACAGAGACATGCTATGAACCCAAATCTCTGTCACAAAAGAACTGTGTGCCCCAGAGCATCAGAGCCTGGGGTGCCCTGGTGGGGAGAAAACCCCACAGGGAAGGAAGCAAACAAGAAGGTCAAGGGGATACAACTTGGAAAGGAAGAAGTCAAAGTATCACTATTTGCAGATGATATGATAATATACATGAGTGACCCCAAAAATTCAACCAGAGATCTCCTTCAACTGATAAACACCTTCACTAAAGTGGCTCGATACAAAATCAACTCAAAAAAATCAGAAGCCCTCCTGTACACCAAAGACAAAAGGGCCAAGAAGGAAATTAGGGAAACAACACCTTTCACAATAGCCACTAATAACATAAAGTACATTGGGGTGACTCTAACCAAGCAAGTGAAAGACCTATATGAAAAAAACTTCAAATCTCTGAAGAAAGAAATTTAAGAAGATATTAGAAGGTGGAAAGACCTCCCATGCTCATGGATTGGTAGGATTAAAATAGTAAAAATGACCATATTGCCAAAAGCAATCTACAGATTCAATGCAATCCCAATCAAAATACTTTCACAATTCTTCACAGACCTTGAAAGAAAAATACTCAACTTCATATGGAGAAACAAAAAACCCAGAATCTCC
>CM053742.1:25337649-25357208 GCA_028658305.1 Pachyuromys duprasi | reverse complement strand
CCCCCCTTACTTTCCCCTCAGAAAAGGGAAGTCCCTCACTAACCCAGCCCAGCCAATCAAGTCTCATTAGGACTGAGCTCATCCTCATCCACTGAGGCCAGGCAAGGCAGCGCCATTAGGAGGAAGTGATCAAAAATCATAGACAGTACCTACTTAACTTACTAGGATACCTACATGAAGATTAAGCTGCTCATCAGTTACATATGTGCAGGGGGCCTTGGTCCAGTCCATGCAAGCTGTTTGGTTGGTGCTTCCATCTATGTAAACCCTCGAGCATCTAGATTATAGTTGACTCTGTTGGTCTTCTTGTGTCAGTCTTGTCCCCTCTGGATTCGTCTATCTTTCCCCCCACTTTTCCACAGGCCTTGCTGAGCTCAGCTTAATGCTTGGCTATGATCTCAGCATCTAATTCAGTCAGCTGCTGTGTGGGGCTTCTCAGAGAACAGTTATGCTAGGCTCCTGTCTGTAAACATAGGAGAGTGTTGTTAATGGTGTCAGGGGTAGCTCTTTTCCAGGGGATGGGTCTCAGGTTAAGAAAGACATTGGTTAGAAATTCCCTCAGTCTCTGTTCTATCTTTAACTCTGCACATCTTGTAGGCAGGGTGAATTTTGGGTCAAATATTTTGTAGGTGGATTGGTGATTATCTCCCACCACTGTAAGTACTGCCTGGTTAGAATATGGCCTGCCTCCTTAGTCTCCATGTGCCCTACGGCTAGGAGGCTCAGCTATAGTCATCCCCACATCCTCCCTGGAGCCTACCTGAAGGTCTCCAGCTTGTCTCAGAAATGCCCTACCCCAAGTTTCCCTTTCTCTCCAAGCCTTCTCTCATGACCTCTCCACTCTCCACACATCAAATCCTCCCCGCTCATTCCCTCCCACAATCCTCTTCTGTCCAGTTCCCTCTCTTCATCTGCTTCTGCTGTCTAATCTATTTCCCCATTTGGGTGAGATTCAAGGTGTTAGTGTCCAGAGGAAGCCTCACAAACCATTCAACACTGATCTCAGTTAAGATATGCACAGTTATTGAACACAATACCCTAAGACTGACCATGGTCAAGAACACACAGTGGACTCAGGATCCAAAGTGTGACAATGCATGTTTTTAAGAGTTACCTTATAAAAGCAAAAACCACAATTAGCTCACACAGAGAGTGGAGGGGTAGTTGAACAGGACAGACTCCTTTGACTTAAGTTATTTTTGCTAAGTTGACAAAGCAGTTCTAGTTGAATGTTGGTATAATGTTCTTGTGGTGTGTATACAATTTACCAGTGTTGATTCAAATGCTGATTTCTCTAAGCAACTAGCTGGTTTAAATCCAGACATTGCATTGAGGTGCTTATTCTAAGCATTACCTTTCTCAAGTTTGTGTAAACATGCCACCATTTGTTCTCTGTATTGCCAATAAAAACAACCAGCTAATGCTGAGCAATGGAGAGAACAGTGTGGGTCTTCCTGATCCAGAAGGGTGTATAAAGAGGAGGTAGAAGGAGAGTTTCCAGAGGAGAGTAGAGGACCTGAAAACATCGGCAGAGAACCAGGACTAAGACTAAAAAGCAAGTATAATGTGGGGAATCTGAATGCCAGGAAGCTATGCAGACTTGGAAGTTTATGATAGAGTAATTATTGTCCAGCATTGTGGTCTAAGTTAATTAGATTAATCCTAGTCTCTGTGTGGTCATTGGGGTATACAGCTGGTTTAGGGATAACCACTGTTTGTCTAAAAGATAATTATCAAAAAACCTTTAATTTAATTTTCTTCTCATAAGTGGAAATTATAGTTAGGGCCAGCTGTGCTTATGATTGGGGAATTTCTAGGAGTAGCAAGGCCACAGAGTTTGTTGAATATAAACATAGTTTTTGGTCTAACCTTCATAACTTGCTATTAAAGAATATTCTTAGTCCCCCAAATATTTTAAATAAATTCTCATAATTCCTCTAACTTTTATAATTTGCATTTACCAATCTGAATACACCTTTCTCTAACCTTTATAATTTGCATTTTTGAGAAGGCAGTTGAAGCCTTGTTTTTTTCTGTTAAACTTATTCTCAAACCCATCATAACCTGAGAAGGATAAATTATAATTTAATGGCCTAAATATTAATTTAAATGACAGCGGCTTACCTAGTACCTAGAGAGCCATCCCATTAAGCTTCTGTGGTATTGGTGGCTTTGTTGGGGACATAAGTCCCAGGGCAGCATCAGTCTGCAGTTGGCAGTCCAGGTAAATCTGAGAGGCTTTCCTTTGGAGGAGGAACTTGGAAAAGACTGATTGACCTTATTTTGTCTAGGTGAAAGGTGGCAATCAATTCTCTGGATGTCTTGTTTGTCCACAGTTGAGGCTGAGCCCCTGTATCCAGTGGAGCAATGGACCATAATCCAGGTGGAGTTTTGGGGGCCTCATCTATCTTCTCTGGAGACCTTGGGGTCATTATTAGGAGTTGGGGGTCTCATTTATACTAAGCTTTTTCATTAAAAGTTTAAATGACATATTTAACAGATCTCTGAAGAGCCTGAGGACCATCATCAATTAAGTATATCTGAGCTAAACAAACTTTGTTTGTATTTAGTTGCCCATCCTAGGCTTAACCATGAAGACATACAATAAGAGACTAGGGAAAAGCTTAATCTTCTAATTAAATCATTAGTTCTTAGCAGGACTTTATTATGAATATATTTTGGAACATATTAAAGTACCTAATTATCTATAAGGTCATTGACTGTCAACTTGCATTTCTTAGCTACCTTCAACAGTATGAAATAATTTAGTTATTTATTTCTGTTTAACTTTGAAATCAAATAGAGGAGGTCAAATAAAGCCCATCCCAACAATCAATCATTACCATAGCAAAGTCATGAATATGACAAAGAATAAAATCATTTACAAGGCAACCAAAAATCAACCTGCATACCCCAATGAACTTTAACAGTCCTCAATGAAATACAAACCATTTAATTAAGTTCTCTTAATAGAGAGACTGGAGATTTTCTGACATTTTTATAGTGTAACATTATAGAATGTAGTGACTCCTTAAGAGCAACTTGAACAGAACAGGCAGCCCTGCCTTGCTGCCAGCTTGATCCAGCAGCACCAGTTTATCAGTTTTTGTTGTCCCAGTTCAGCTTCTTTTCTCTGAAAATCTTTGAAATGAGCTATAACTAAGTCAAGGGTTATGTGGAATATGAAACAGAGCAACAATCAAGCAATTAAACAAAGCTATAGACATATACAGACAGACATGGACAGACATGCACCAAGGACAAACAAGGATTTTGGGAGTGGAGGGAAGAAAACCATATGTCCCATGGTAAAATAATTAAAAATTATAAAGGAAGAACTGCACCAAAACAGCAACAACAACGATGATGATGGTAATAATAAAATGAAGCAACACAAAAGACAGATACCAACAAAACTGAGTAACAAAGAAGGGGTGGATGGCTATCCATCCCCCTTCATCATGTAGAAACTTAGAACATTTTCGGTCTTCTTTCTTGTGTCTGTCTTTCCTTCCCTGAGTCACCAAGGGTCTAGACTGTACCAAGACCAAACCAAGTTATCACAGCAGGATTTTTATAGAAAGAACCAAATGCAAAAGACATGGGGAGGGAAGTAACACATTTTGGCTTACTAGACAAAGTAAGCTGAGTCGTCCTAAGTGAGGTAAGTGAGCCAGGGCTTAGGGTCTTCTAGAGTACATCCAAAGTGTAGCCAGGTGTGTAGATAGGAAGGGTGCAACCAGAGTGTTACCAAGTATGTAGATAACAAAGTATAAGTCATGACAGTATTGAACCATAGTAAAATATAAGGTCAGCTATGAACAACCACTTCCAGGAAGCAGAGTTGAAAAGTTTAAAATTTTGAACTGAATTTTCCTTTAGAAACAAAATGGAACCTGAAAACAAAGATGGTTGCAGCTTTATCTCAAATAGAAGTCTGCATCAAGACCAGCACCATTTGTTAAAGATGCCATCTTTTCTTCCATTGTGTGGTTTTGGATTCTCTGTCAAGAATCAACTGTTTGTGGTTTTATTTCTGGTTCTTCAATTCGATTCCATTGATCCCCAGTCTGTTTCCATGCCAGTACCATTCTGTTTTTATTAATACTTCTCTTCACCTTGTAATCAGGGATGGAGAAACTCCCAGAAGTTAGTTTATTGTACAGGACTGTTTTAGGTATTCTGTGGTTTTTTTCTTTTTTCCATATAACATCAAGATTTATTTTTCCAAGGTGTCTAAAATTTGTGTTGGTATTTTGTGGGGTATATCATTGAATCTGTAGATTCATGATCATGGGACATCTTTCCATCTTTTCATATCTTCAGTGAGACTTGAAACTCATGCCATACAGTTTTTTCACTTGCTAGGTTAGAGTTGCACCAAGATACTTAATATTATTTGTGATTATTTGTTTCTCATTTCTTTCTCAGATTGCTTATCACTTGTATAAAGGAGGGCTACTGATTATTTGAGTTAATTTTCTATCTAGCTACTTTGCAGGTGTTTATCAGCTGTAGGAGTATATGGGCATTTATGCAAAAGATGATCCACCATACCACAAGGATACTTGCTCAACTATGTTTATAGCAGTTTTATTCATAATAGTCAGGAACTGGGAAAAACGTAGACACCAAAGAAGGGTTCAAGAAAATGTATTACATTTACACAGTGGAATACTATGCAGCTATTCAAAACATGGACATCATGAAATTTGCAGGTAAATGAATGCAACTACGAAAGATCATCCTGAGTGAGGTAACCGAAAACCAGAAAGGCATGCATGGTATATACTCACTTGTAAGTGGATATTAGCCATAAAATACAGGATAACTATAATGCAATGCACAGACCCAAAGAAGCTAAGTAAAAAACAGGGCTCAGGGGAGGATGCTTTAGTCTCATTCTCAAGGTGAAACAAAATAGATATCTGAATTACAAGGACAGAGGGACCTGGTTTGAATAGAAGGTGGCAAAGGGAGCAAGGGAGCTTTTAGGTGTGGAGAGAACCGGGGTTGGGAGACATGGCTGGGAGAAATCAGTGTGTGGGGGTACCCCCTCTGGGAAGGGGGGAAGCTCCTGAGAGTCTATGGGGTGATCTGAGCTGAGACTCCTAGCATCATGGTTACGGAATATGAAGTTCCCGCCTCCCGTATCCTAGCAGGAACTTCAGTAGTTAGGGGGATTCCAACCAACCAACAAAACTTTCAAAACCAAATTTTCCATGCTTACAAAAAGTGTAGGGATAAAAATGGTGCAGAGATTGAGGGAATGGCCAACTAATGACTGGCCCAACCTGACATACACCCCATGGAAGAGAGCCAACCCCTGTCTCTATTAATGACACTCTACTATGCTTCCAGACAGGAGCCTAGTCCAACTGTCTTCTGAGAGGCTCTAATCAGCAGCTGATGGGAACAGGAGCAGAGAACCACAGCCAAACAATAGGGGGAACTTTGGTAATCTTGTGGAAGATTGGAAGGAAGGAAAAAGGGAGACAGAGGGGCCAAAGACACCACAAGAAAAGTTACAAATTAAACTAACCTGGGTCCATGGGAGCTAACAGAGACTGAACCACCAAGCAAAGAGCATGCATGGGCTGTACCCAGACTCCTATACATATGTAGCAGATATGCAGCTTGGTCAACCTATGGGTCCCCTAACAATAGGAGGAAAGGCTGTCTCTCACTGTGTTGCCTGCTTTTGGATCCCTTCCTCTAGCTGGGATGCCAGTCTAGCCTCAGTAGGAGAGGATGAACTGTTGTTACTTGATGCTCCATGGTGGGTTGGTGCTCTCTATGGAGAAGAAGGGGTGTGGGGGAGGGGCATGTGAGGGTTGGCCTGGGAGAAGAGAAGGGAGGGGTCTGTGATTGATTAAGGGAATAAGTATATAAATTAATGAAAGAAAAAAGGAATTATCCTCCCTGTGTTTTGGGGTGCTTCTTGATGCATCTGCTGCACCACACTACCCATCTGGGTGCCACCAGACTGGCTGAGTAATTTTCAGGATTAAAGATTCTCTGAGAGCTGGCTGCTCATTTTACATCTCAGTGTCTCTCTTGCACATAGGGGAATCCTAGGCAAGGGTGAAAAGGAATTCCTGCCATGTTTCTGAAGTGACTATCCCCTGGTGAAAAATGGGAAGTCGACTTCACAGAGATGAAACCTCATCTCATTGGGTATACATATTTGTTAGTGTTTGTGGACACCTTCTCCAGATGGGCAGAAGCCTTTGCTACCTATAGGGAAACTGCTCTGGCAGTGGTCAAGATTCTTCTCACATGCCTTGGTTTGTGCTGCCCCTAGAAATTGGATCCCTTAAATGACAAGCCCTTACCCTGTCCATAGCTCAAATGATCAGTAAGACCTTAATATAACCATGAAGCACCACTACACCTACTGACCTCAGAACTCTAGACACATTAGAGGCATGAAGCCCATCATATCCAAATTAAGTTTGCAAACTGGTGAAAATTGGCCCAACCTTTTACCCTGGGCCTTACTTAAGGCAAGGTATTCCTCCTCAGTGTCTCATCATTCATTCTGACTGGGCACCAAGCATACATCAAATACCTCATAGTGTTTTCCTGATGGAGCAGACTACACTCAGTGTTGACAGAATCCCCACATGGATTCAGCACCCCAATGCCAGCCTGTTCCAGACCAGGACCAGAATTGGACTGTGTTATTACCTAGACAAGATGCACTCAGCATAAGGCTCTATAAAAAATGGACCCATGTTTGAGTACATATTCCATCTTGGTGTGGCTAGACTAGATACTCATTCCTTTACTCTTGTTTCCTTTCACACTGGGGGAAAACAAACTAACTGTACTGAAGGGCTCAAACCTTCCCACTATTGAAGTGTGAGGTTACCTTTGGCCAGAGTTGCTGTGAGGGTCTTCAAACATCCCACACTATTGTGGGAACATTAAAGAGACAGATTTCTACATATGTCCTGGTAAGTGGGAAGGTGAGAATAAGCCCCAGATTAAGGGTCACAATGTAACAAAGAGGAGGACTGTTTCTGTCCCTGATGGGTATGTGTAGACATCGCCACCTATTTGCTGGACCCAAATGACACCACCTTTCTGTCTGTATGGAACGGAATTATGGGGGATTGTTCCATCCCTGCAATCAGTAATCCAGCATACTTACAATAAATTCTCCCCTACATTTTACTTGTTGTATCCACCTATGAAATAAGATTCTATTCACCTGGGCAGGATGGGGAATCTTTTTGCCATCCAAAGCTGACTATAGCAGACCCCTGTTCACCTAGCTGGAAAAATGTCTAATTGCCTTTAAAAGTCTCTTGTTCTAAATACTCAGGGTTACACTTGAGACCACAAATACCTTTGAATGGTTACAGCTAGCTGGGATAAAGATTTTCTATTTTTAAGTTTTATTTATTTATTATGTATACATTATTCTGCCTATTTGTGTGCCTGCAGGCCAGAGTAGGGCACCAGATCACATAGATGGTTGTGAGTCACCATGTGATTGCTGGGAATTGAACTCTGGAAGTTTGGAACAAAGCCAATGCTCTTAACCTCTGAGCCATCTCTCTAGCCCTGAGGAATAAGGACTTTTAATTGGCTCTAAACTGTGTCTAAGTGGTCATCTTTATTGGATTCCCTGGAAGATCGACAAATAGGCCTGTGCCAGACAACAAATGGCTGGGCATATGGGCTTCTCCAACCTTCCTCTGCTTTCTGACCTTTGCTATGAACCTGTAGATCAACTAAGGGAAATAAGGCAGAATGCCTTTCCTGTACAACAGCAGATACCTCAAATTCCAAAGAGCAAAAGATTTTTGGTCTCCTGTGCTTTACAGAGGATGTTTTTCAGGGACTGTTATCAAACTTGGGATTACAGCCTGAGCTTCAAGTCTGGTCCAGCCAGCCATCCTAAATAAGCCAATTTAGAAAGCCAGGTTAGGAGCCCTGACCCGTGTCCTGTGCTCCCCATTCCTGGCTCACAGCTCCATCCCTTGAGGCATTCCTGTCTCCCAGGACAGACAGGTGAGGCTTCTATGCCAAAGGCCCCTGCCTGCTGGCTGCCCCTAAGCAAGCCCAGAATCATTAAGCTACACTCTGTTCCCTGCATATTCCATCTCCCAGACCACAGAACCACCTATATTCCCAGAAGTCATAGGCCATTAGCGACTACCAGCCTCCATTCCTAGAGGCTTTTTGCCACAGTGGATAGAGGCCATCAGCCATCAGGGACCATTAGGCAAGCCAGGAGCAGTGAACTACAACCTGCCACCTATGTGCTCCATCCACTGGACCACATCCCTACCTGCATTCACAGAGGCCAGTGGCCATCAGGGATCACCAGCTCGGCCTCCATTCCCTGAGGCCTGGAGTGACCCAGGACAGAAAGAGGCATGTAGCCCTCATGAACCACCAGAGACAAACCACCCTTGTTCCCCAGCCCTCCATTCTATAGTCCACAATTTGCCCTGCTTTACCAAAGGCCTGCCAATACCAGAGACAACCAGATGGCTAAGGGCCAGCAAAAGAACACAAACAATAAGAACCAGTGTAATATAGCACCACCAGAACCCAGCTAACATACAACAACAAGCCCAGGATATCTTAACACAGCTGAAGCACTAGAAAATGACCTTCAATCCAATCTTATGAAGATGATAAAGCCCTTTATAGAAGAAATATAGGAAAGCCAGGTGCAGTGGTGCACACCTGTAATCTGAGCACAAAGGGAGGGAGAAGCATGCAGGTCTCTGTGAGTTTGAGACCACCCCAGTCTACAAAGTGAGTCCAGGACAGCTAAGGCTACACAAAGAAACCCCTTATTTTATCTGACCATCATGGATTAAAGCTGGACTTCAACAACAGAAACAACAGAAAGCCTACAAACCCATGGAAACTAAACAACTCTGTAATTAGTGAGCACTCTGTCAGGGAAGAAATAAAGAAAGAAATTAAAAACTTTGTAGAATTCAATGAAAATGAAGGCACAACATACCCAAACTTATGGGACACAATGAAAGTGATGATGAAAGGAAAGCTCATAGCACTAAGTGCCTTCATAAAGAAATTGGAGGGATATCCTGCTAGCAATTTAAAAGCATTACTGTGATCTCTAGAACAAAAGGTAGCAAATGTACCAAAGTGGAGTAGAGAGCTGGAAAAAATCAAACTCATGGCTGAAATCAATAAATCAGAAACAATGAAAACAATAGAAAAAACCAACAAAACAAAAAGCTTGTTTCTGAGAAAATCAACAAGATAGACAAACCCTCAGCCAAGCTAACTAAAAGGCAAATAGACAATATCCATATTAATGAAATCAGAAATAAAAGGGGGAACATTACAAAATACACTGAGGAAATACAAAGAACCACTAGGTCTTACTTCAAAAGCCTATACTCCACAAAATTGGAACGTCTAAATGAAATGGACCCTTTTCTTGATAGATTCCACTTACCAATGTGAAATCAATATTAGGTAAACAATTTAAATAGACTTATAACCCCTAAAGAAATAGAAGCAGTTATTAAAATCTCCCAACCGAAAAGAAAGAAAAAAGTGCTGGGCCAGATGGTTTCAGCACAGAATTCTACCAGACTACTATTTCACAAAATAGAAAGAGAAGGAGCATTTCCAAACTCATTCTGTGAGGCCAGTCACCTTGATACATAAACCACACAAAGACTCAGCAAAGAAAGAGAATCTAGAACATTTCCCTTTTGAATATTGATACAAAAATACTCAATAAAATATTTGTAAACAGCATCCAAGAACACATCAAAATTATCACCCACCATGATCAAGTAGGCTTCATCCCAGAGATGCCAAGGATGACTCAGTCCATCAATGTAATCCACAATATAAATAAACTGAAAGGAAAAAAAAATGAAATGATCATCTCATTACATGCTGAAAATGCCTTTGACAAGATAGAACACCCTTCATGTTAAAAGTCTTGGAGAGATCAGTGACACAAGGTTCATATCTAAACACAATAAAGGAAATATACAGCAAGCCAATAGCCAACATCAGATTAAAGGGAGAAAAACTTAAATCTCCCACTGAAATCAGGGACAAAGGAAGGCTTGCCACTCTCTCTGTATCTATTCAACATAGTACTGGAATTTCTAGCTATAGCAATAAGACTAAAGGAGATCAGGGATATAAAGAGGAAAGAAAATCGTCAAAAGTATTGCTATTCACAAATGATATGATCATATACAAAAGTAACCCCTAAAATTCTTTTAGAGAAGTCCTACATCTGATAAACACCTTCAGCAAAATGGCTGGATACAGGATTAACTAAGAAAACAAAACAAACAATAAACAAGCCTTCTTCTAAACAAAGGACAAACAGGCTGAGAAAGAAATTAGGAAAAACAACACCCTTCATAACAGTCGCAAATAATTATAAAATATCTTGGGGCAACGCTAACCAAGCAAGTGAAAGACCTGTATGACAAGAGCTTCAAGTGTTCTGAAGAAAACAAACAAACAAACAAAAAACCCAAAAAAACTGAAGATATCAGTAGATGGAAAGATCTCCTATGCTCATGGATTGGTAGGATTAACATAGTAGAAATGGCCAACTTACCAAAAGCTATCTACAGATTAAATGAAATATTAATCAAAATACCAACACAATTCTTTACAGACTTTGAAAAGACAATTCTCTACTCCACATGGAAAAGCAATAAAAACCCAGTATACCTAAAACACTCCTGTACAATAAAAGAACTGGAGGTATCTCATACCTGACTTCAAGCTGTACTACAGAGCAATAGTAATAAAAACTGTATGGTACTAGCATAGAAACAGACTGGTGGATCAATGGAACCAAATAGAAGGCACAGAAATAAACCCACACACCTATGCACACCTGATTTTTGACAAAGATGCTAAAACCCTACAATGGGAAAAAGGTAGCACCTTCAACAAATGGTGTTGGTCTGCCTGGATGTCTACATGTAGAAAATGCAAATAGAGCTATGTTTATCACCCTGCACAAAACTAAAGTCCAAGTGGATCAAAAACCTCAACATAAAACCAGGCACACTAAATCTGCTGAAGGAAAAAGTGGTTAAGAGTTTGGAAATAATTGGCACAGGAGACAACTTCCTGTACAGAACACTAACAGCACAAGCTCTAAGATCAACAATTAGTAAATGGGTCCTCCTGAAACTGAAAAGCTTCTGTAAAGCAAAGGACATTGTGAACAGAAGAAAACGTCAGCCTACAGCCTGGGGAAAGATCTTCACCGACACTACATCCAATACAGGGCTAATATACAAAATATATAAAGAACACAAGAAATTAAACACCAAAAAATGAAATAATCAATTTTAAGAATGGGGCATACAGCTAAACAGTAAATTCTCAGCAGAGGAATATTGAATGGTGGAAAAACAAAATGTTCAGTGTCATTAGTCATCAGGAAACACAAATCAAAATGACTCTGATATTCCACCTTACAACCTTCAGAATGGCTAAGATCAAAAACTCAAGTGAAGTATGTGATGGTGAGGATGTGGAGCAAGGGGAACACTCCTCTATTGCTGCTGGGTGTGAAAACTTGTACAACCACTGTGAAAATCAATTGGTAGGTTTCTCAGAAAACTGGGAGTAGATCTACCTCAAGACTCAGCTACACCACTCCTGGGCATATACACGAAAGTTGCTGCACTATACTACAAGGACACTTGCTCAACTACATTCACAGCAACTCTATTTGTAATAGCCAGAGACTGAAAACAACCTAGATTTAAAAAAATGTGGTACATCCACACAATTGAATACATCTACTAAAAATAAGGACATCATAAATTTTGCAGGCAAATGGATGCAACTAGAAAAGCTCACCCTGAGTGAGGTACCCAGATCCAAAAAAGACGCACATGGTATGTACTCACCTATAAGTGTATCTTAGCCATAAAATACAGGATAACTAGGCTACAATCCACAGAGAATTGGGAGAAGCAAAGTAGGGCCCAAGAAAGGATGCTTGAATATCACTCAGAAAGAGTGGAAATAAAATAGACATGTGAAGATGAAGGAAGGAAACTGGGTGAAAGACAGGGTAGAAAGATAATGGAGATGGGGCTCAGGTCTGGAGAGATAAGGGTGTTGGGAAACAATAGGAGAGAGAATTGAAATTGGTAAGGACCATCTCTGGGCCAAAAAAGACTCCTGGGAGTCTATAGGGGTGACCCTCAATGAGACTCTTAGCAGCAGGGGTTAAGGAGCATGAAGTGACCACCTCCTGTAGCCAGGTGGGACTTCAGGTGGACTGAGGTGGACACCAACCCACACATAAAACTTTTGACACCAAATATGTGTCACCTACAAGAAGTGTAGGGATCAAGATAGAACAGAGATTGAGGGAATGGCCAACCAATAGTCAGCCCAACTTGAGAACCACACAATGGGAGAGAGCCAACCCCTGACAGTACTAATGATACCCTGCTATACTTGCAGACAGGAGCCTAACACAACTGTCTTCCGAGAGGCTTCATCCAGCAGCTGATGGGAATAGATGCAGAGACCCACAGCCAAACAGTAGGTCAAGCTGGGGGAATCTTGTATAAGAGTGGGAAGAAGGGATGAGGGAGCTGGAAGGGTCAAGAATACCACAAGAACACATACAGAGTAAACTAACCTGGATACAAGGAAGCTCACAGAAAATGAATGAAGCACCAACCAAAAACCATGCATGGGCTGGACATACACACCTACACATATATAACAGCTTTGTAGTGTGGTCGTCATGTGGATCCCTGAACAATAGGAATAGGGGCGGCCTCTGACTCTGTTGCTTACCTTTGGAATCCTTCTCCTATCTGGGGTGCCTTGTTTGGTCTCAGTGGAAGAGGAAGCACTTAGTCCTGCTGTGACTTGAGGTGCCTGAATAGGTTGGCACCATTTTGGGCCTCCCCTTCTCTGAGAAGGAGGAAGACAGCAGGGAATGGGAAAAAAATGGTGTGGTGGGGAGGGGACTGGAAGAGCAGGGAGGGGACTTGGATTAGGCTGTAAAGTGATTAAATAAAAATATTTTTAAAGATAGAAAGTAGAAAACAAGAAAATGTTTCTTCCACACCAGGAAGAGGGACAAACATATCCATCAGGTCTCTCAGGTTCATTTTTAGGGCTGTGAAGTGAGATCCAAGTTTAGATACAAGGATAACGATGTATTCATCTCTGCATTCCCAGTCAAATGTGGTCCTGCCTCACACTGAGGTATCTCTCTCTTAATTTCAATCTTATCCTGTAAGGTGGCTGATCAGTTGTTGAAAAGGTGAAATCTCTTACCTGGGTATAATTTTCCCTGTTCAAGGGGAGTTTTTAATGTCTGTCCATGAGAGTCCTGGAAAAAAATCCAAATTGGAGTTTGGGGCAGGTATACTGTTTCAACAGTCTGATAGTCAGACTGAGAGACACAAGTGTCTTTTTATCTTCATTTCTGCCAGGCTAGTTATAGACCTACTTCCACACCCTGAGCTGTTATATGCTTTGTCCTCTTAAGATGAAAAACCCAAATGCCTGTTTTCGGTGGGCTTGTTCACTCTGTCAATGTTGGGGTATCTGAGATTTTTGGGCCAAGATAGAATCAAATAATATACCAAGATGTATGACCTGTGTGGGATTCAGCCCTCCCTAGGGAAATGGAAACGGAACATGATACACTTCTTAGAAGTCTGCTGACCCTTTGTCCCACCAGAGCAGCTTGACAATAGCCTCTGGCTGTCCTGATGGCCATAACACCAGCCTCCATCAGCAAAGATTACTTACTTCACTCCCTTTTGCCTGTGATAGTTCCTTTTTCTTTAAAATTATACCACTAGACTTGGACCAACAGAAATACCCTGTAAAATCCATAACTCTCATCTTTCTCTGTCTCGTCTGTCTGTCTCTGATTGTCAGTCTGCTTCTCTCTCTCTCTCTCTCTCTCTCTCTCTCTCTCTCTCTCTCTCTCTCTCTCTCTCTCTCTCTCTCTCTCTCTCTCTCTCTCTCTCTCTCTCAGCCTGGGAGTTCTTTATCTTGAAGAAAACTATAGTTTGGCCTCAGTGCAGCTCTGGTGGTCTGGTTCTCCCTATGTGGTATAATCAATACTCTTAGAAATCAGATGATAACAGAGCTTCTCCTCTTAGCCACTTTTGTCTACCTGTAGAGAAGAACCTGGTGGACAGTGGTTCTGATGTAAGGAGACTCTTTCCTGATTCTGTCTTCTATGTGTTTCACATTTGGTACATAGCCCAAAAGGTTGTAACTCCATCTAGAAATTACAGGTTAATTTAGATGTTGTGCTCACCCTATATGACTTCTGGCACCTAAACAAAAGAACTGAAGAAAACCTCTACTTAAAATTATAAAAGTTTCATGATTTCCTCGTTTTTAAATCATGAAACTAAATCATGAAATTCGCAGGCAAATGGTGGGACCCGGAAACGATCATCCTGAGTGAGATATCCCCAAAGCAGAAAGAAACATATGGTATATACTCACTTATATAGACCTATAGGATAGGAAGGTCATGCTGAAATCTATACACCTAGGGAAGATAAACAAGAAGGAAGACCCAGGTTGGGATGATTAATGCTCGCTTAGATGGACAAATGGGAGATGGACATTGAATGTAAGAGAAAACAAGCAACAGGACAGGAGCCTACCAAAGAGGGCCTCTGAAAGACTCTATATAGCAATGTATCAAAGCAGATATTAAGACTCACAACCAAGCCTTCGGCAGAGGGCAAAGAATAATATGAAAATAGGGGGAGTTAGTAAGACTTGGGGAGAACAAGACCTCCACAAAGACCAAAGGGATCAGGGCACAGGGGTCTTTTACAAGATTGTTTCTCCAACCAAGGAGCATGTATGGATATAAGCTAGAACCCCTGCTCAGATGTGGCCCATGGTAGCTCAGTATCGAACTGAAGACCCTAGTAAGGGGAACAGGGGCTATTTCTGTCATGAACTCAATGGCTGGCTCTTCAACCCTCCCCTCCCCACACACAGCCAGGAGGAACAGCCTAGCAAGATCCCAGAAGAGGACATTGCAGCCAGCCCTGAAGAGACAAGATAAGCTAGGGTCAGATGGAAGGGGAGGAGGACCTCCCCCATCAGTGGACTTGGAGGGGAGCAGGGAGGAGATGAGGGAGGAATGGGGAGAGTGGGAGGGAATGAGGGAGGGGGCTACGGCTGGGATACAAAGTACCTAACCTGTGATTAATATAAAAATGAATAAATTACATTTAAAAAATAAAAAGGCAAAAAAACACAAAAGTTTGTCTTATTATAAAGTAAGAATGCTAGCATGTCTGTAATTCCAGAACTCAGGGAGGCAGAGGCAGGTAGATATCTGTGAGGTCAGCCAGCTCTACAAAGTGAGTTCAGGACAGCTAAGGCTACAACAGAGAAACTTCTGTCAAAAACACCAAAGATAGATAGATAGACGGATGGATGGATGGATGGATGGATGGATGGATGGATAGATACATAGGTAGATACATAGATAGATACATAGTTCGATAGACAGACAGACAGACAGAGAGATAGATAAAGTTAGAATGTTATCCCTAAAATGTTTTATTGTATTTGTGTGCACATTCACACACACATATTTGGGCATTTGTGCACACACATACACGATCTCTACTTCTAACAATGACAGTGGCTAGTGCTTTTAAAATTATTTTATGGGTAGCTGGAGAGTTGGCTCAGAGCTTAAAAGCACTGTCTGCTCTTCCATATTTCAGAGTTCAAGTCCCAACAATCACAGGTGGCTCACAATCATCTATAAAAGAGATCTGGTGCCCTCTTCTGGAATGGAGGTACACATGCAGGCAAAACATAGTATACATAATACAATAATACAATAAATAAATAAATCTAAAAATACAATTGTTTTGTGTATATGGATGTGGGGGGATCTGTTTTCTGCGATTGTGAAGCTTTGACTGGCCTGGGACTCTTAGATATCCCAGAGAGATGGGATTAATAACATTGATGGCTTGGGCCACCACATCTTGCTGTACATGCGTTTTGTGCTTGTATATATGTGAACTACTTACATTCCTGGTGTGGAGTAGGCCAGAAGAGGGCATTGGAACCCATATAGCTGAGTTTTAGACCATTGTGAGTGGACTTGTTTGTTCTGGGAACCGAACTCAGGGCCCTCACGAAGAGCAGGAAGTGCCTTAACTACTCCAGCCTCTTAGCTTGTGCAGACCTACAAATAGCTTTTCCTGAGACCTTCCTACCAGTGCACTCAAAATGGGTAGACAGGACCAACTGTCTCAGTGCAGTGTTTTCATTGGCTATAGCTATGACATAGGCAAGATCATTGACTCTCATTGGCTGACTAGCAGATAAAGGTGGCTCTCCCTGGCTGGGGAGCTTTAAAGGAAGCTGACACTAGACAAGCAAATATGATATCCCCAGATCTCCCAAGGGCCTCCCTTTAGCCATTCATTAACATTCCATAGAGGCCGGTGATTGGGCCCACAGCCAGAGAGACACACAAAGGAGGCCTGGTGATTCCTCCGTAAGCATCAGGCATTGTCCTGGCTGATGATAACAGCACTAGGCAAGACTTTGGCAGCAGATTGCAGAAATCTTTCGATGGAAGACACCATCTGAAGGAAAGCCTCAGACATGGTTTCAAGATAATCTTCTGGGTGTCAGCCCAAATGTCTACCACAGAAGGAGGCTCCTCAGAAAGGTTCTCCTCCACCATGAGGAGCAATGGGCAGGAACAGAGGGAAAGGGCTGGCTGCCATCTTGAGTGTCTGTTGATCTTGAAGATGTCCCTGAGTTTCCACGAGTTACTGGAGTACTAACTGTGGCCCAACCTGCTCTGATGGGCTAACTCCAGATGGTCTTTGGACCCACTCACAGAACAAGTGACACACATCTTTGTGAGCTATACTGCCTCTGCCTTTCCCCTTCCAAGATGCCTTTAAGAGTCTCACAGAGAAGGGGAACATCCTGAGGAAGGAGGCAGGGTCCCAAGGAGGGTACCATGAAGGAAGGTGACCAGTTGTCCCAGCAGGATACTGGAGCCAGGTCTTCAAATATTACTTACTCATCATGCATATGAAGAATAGAAGGAAATTGGGATACATGTGCTTACATGTGCACATAACTTCTAGCGCTCTGTTAGGTTTGTTAAAGAATCTAGATCTATGGCTATGCATTTGCTGCTGCTGCTGCTGCTGAACCAGGCATATACTAGTAATAGTGGGAGTTTAAAGAGGCTTTCTGAGCAGGTATGATGAACACAGCATGTTCAATCAGACTGGGACAGGTCACCTACAGCAGAAACAGATGCCATGGAGGTGCCATGCAGTAGTGACAAGGTTAGCATGCAGAAATAGTTACTGTCCTATGGGCAGAGCAGCAAAAACATGTGCTCATATCTACACAGATGGTCTGAGCAGAGCTTCTGTGTAGTGGGTGCTTGCATTTTACATGAACCATTGTGACTTTTGTTTACCTGTGTCATAAAAAAATCAATGTATAAGTCTATCCAATAAATTGTGACACATTAATACACCAATTATGGCTAGATTAGTGAAACCATCTTCTTCAGTGTTGATGTGGTATGTGGCAGTACTCCACTGAATGTAGGAGTTAATGTCATCACTCTTGTGGAAGAAGATGAAACAACTCATCTCATGAGAACCATCAGAGTAACATGAGTTTGCCTAGAGTCTCTTAACCTAGTGGGATTTTCATTTCTCTCCTGGATTAAGACAAACACTAATGTAGGGTGAGTTTAATGGGCTTGTTCTGATATCTGGTTGCAGTAACATTATTTTCCTAAAGATTTATTTCAGTTGTCTTTAGTATTTAAACATGATGAATGAGAACAATTATCTGACTTCATATAATCTTCAACTTCCAATTATAGAAAGAAGCTACATATTAAGAAGCTATTTCTTCCTCTATGAATTCAAACACTTAGAGTTAGTTAGTATGATAAACATCATGTACTTTATACTGTTTTATAAGTTAGTCAATGTATACTTAATGTGCAACAAATACCTGTTATAGATATTGTAAGAGTTACTTCTAGAAACATAATCAGCTCAGATATTTGCATGTCAATGGCTATTCTCAAATAAAGTTTGGCTATACTGCTCTAATGTATAGACTCAGCCTACTCTACAGAAAAGGTTTTCTATGAGTAACAATAAGCAAGGCACATTTATCATCATCATAATCATTAGTAATGGTATTATATTAGAAAATTCTTTGCAGATTGAGAACTGAAAATCAGAATGATGGTTTTTATTTCTGAATTTCCTACAAACTTAAACTATAAGAAAAGCAATTTTGCATTTTTCATTCATTGGACTCATTGTTAGAAAAAAGGTCTTTATTATGAAAAGAATGTATGTAATACTATATGTAACCTATTGCTTAACAATAGGTATTCTTCTTTTTATGTACAAGTTTCTTATACTGTAAGCATATTGTTTGCATCTACCTCTTGGTTACAGTAAGAAATTTTTAAAATGTAATTTATATATTTTTATATCAATCACAGGTTAGGTACTTTGCAACCCAGGCATAGACCCCTCCTTCATTCCCTCACACTCTCCCCATTCCTCCCTCATCTCCTCCCCACCCGCTCTCAGTCCAACGATTGGGGAGGACCTCCTCCCCTTCCATCTGACCCCAGAACATCTTGTCTCCTCACGGCTGGCTGCAATGTCCTCCCCTGGGATCTAGCCAGGCTGTTACTCCCTGGCTTGTATAGGGGAGGGTCAAAGAGCCAGCCATCGAGTTCATGACTGAAACAGTCCCTGTTCCCCTTACTAGGGTCTTCAGTTGGACACCGAGATACCATGGGCCACATCTAAGCAGGGGTTCTAGGCCATATCCATACACGGTCCTTGGTTGGAGAAACTGTCTCATATAAGACGCTGTGCCCAGCTCAGTTTGGTCTTTTGGAGCTCTTGTTCTCCCCAAGTCTTACTAACTTCCCCTATTTTTATTATTATGTCCTGCCCTCTGCAGAAGGCTTGGTTGTGAGTCTTAATGTCTGCCTTGATATATTGCTATATTGATATTTTCAGAGGCCTTCTTTGGTATGTTCCTGTCCTGTTGCTTGTTTTCTCCTCAATCAATGTCCATCCCATTTGTTCATCCAAACAAGCATTGATCATACCAACCTGAGTCCTCCTTCCTGTATATCCTTTCTAGGTGTGTAGATTTCAGCTTGACCTTCCTATCCTATAGGTCTATATAAGTGAGCATATACCATATGTTTCTTTCTGCTTTTGGGATACCTCACATAGGATGATCTTTTCCAGGTCCCACCATTTGCCTGCAAATTTCATGCTTTCCTCCTTTTTAATTGCTGAGTAGTATTCCATTGTGTAAAAGTACCATAATTTCTGTATCTATTCCTCAATTGATTTCCAGAGTGGTTGTACAAGTTTGCATTCCCACCAGCAATGGAGGAGGGTTCCTCTTTCTCCACAACCTCTACAGCATGTGTTGTCACTTGAGATTTTGATCTTAGCTATTCTGATGGATGTAAGGTGAAATCTCAGGGTTGT
>CM053742.1:25312713-25337549 GCA_028658305.1 Pachyuromys duprasi | reverse complement strand
CTCCAAGCCTTCTCTCATGACCTCTCCACTCTCCACACATCAAATCCTCCCCGCTCATTCCCTCCCACAATCCTCTTCTATCCAGTTCCCTCTCTTCATCTGCTTCTGCTGTCTAATCTCTTTCCCCATTTGGGTGAGATTCAAGGTGTTAGTGTCCAGAGGAAGCCTCACAAACCATTCAACACTGATCTCAGTAAGATATGCACAGTTTATTGAACACAACACCCTAAGACGGACCATGGTCATGGATACAGAGTGGACTCAGGATCCAAAGTGTGACAATGCATCTTTTTAAGTGTTAGCTTATAAAGGCAAAAACTGCAAATTATCTCACATGTGGGGTGCAGGGGTAGTAGAACAGGATAATCTCCTTTTTTTTTTTGTTTGTGTTAAATAGACAAAGCAGTTCTAGCTGAATGTTGGTATAATGTTCTGGTGAAATGTATACAATTTACCAGTGTTCATTCAAATGCTGATTTCTCTAAGCCACTAGCTGTTTTAAATCCAGACATTGCTTTAATGTATAAACATGCTACCATTTACTCTCTGTATTGTCAATAAAAACAACAAGCCAATGCTGAGCAAGGGAGAGAATACGGTAGGACATCTTGGTCCAGAGGGAAGGAGAAAGAAGCTATAGGAGGAGAGGTCCCAGCGGAGAGCACCAGGACTAAAATATGATTAAAATGCAGGTACAATGTGGGAAATCTGAATGCCAGGAAGCTATGCATGCTTGGAGGTTTATGATAGAGTAATTATTGCCCAGCAATGTGCTCTAAGTTAATTAAATAAATCCTAGTCTCTGTGTGGTGGTTTGGGTATACAGCTGGTTTAACTAAATGATAAATTTATATTAATAATCATCAACAAACCTTTAATTTGGTTGTTCACAAGTGGACTTTTAGTTAGGGCCAGCTGTGCTTATGATTGGGGAATTTCTAGGAGTAGCAAGGTTACAGAGTATGCTGAACATAAACACAGTTTTGTTCAACCTGAACTTGCACATAGAGCTTTTCTCTATATCAGCAAAAGATGAGAGGGTGGTGTGTTAGGCTTGAAACAGAAATCGCTACGATTATGCCAAAAAAGACCAGGCCTCAACATTCCTTCCTGTCCCTCAAATATTTTTAATAAATTCTCGTAACTCCACTAACTTTTATACTTTGCATTTGATAACCTTAAAACACATTTCTCTAGTCTTTGTAACTTGTATTTATCAACCTCAAACACCTTTCTCTAACATTTATAGCTTGCATTTGCCAATTTGAATACACCTTTCTCTAACCTTCATAATTTACATTTTTTGAGAAGGCAGTTGAAGCCCTGTTTTTTGCTCTTAAACTGATTCTCAAATCCATCAGAAACCTGAGAAAGATAAATTATAATTTAATGGTCTATATATTAATGTAAATGACAGTGACTTACCCAGTACCCAGACAGCCATCCCATCAGACTCCTGTGGTGTGGATGGCCTTGTTGGAAGCATAAGTCCCTGGGCAGCATCAGTCTGCAGCTGCCAGGTCAGGCAAATCTGAGAGGCCTTGCTGTGGAGGAGGAACTTGGGAAAGACTGATTGACCTTGTTTTGTTTAGGCAAAACATAGATGTCTTGTTTTTTCACAGTTCAGGCTGGGCCCCTGTGTTCAGTGGAGCAATGGACAGTCTACCATAATCCAGGTGGAAATTTTGGTGCCTTATCTATCTTCTTTGGAGACCTTATGGTCATTGTTAGGAGCTGGAGGTCTCTATTATACTAAGCTTTTTTCATTAAACATTTAAATATCATTTTTAGCATATCTCTGAAGAGCTTGAGGGCCATCATCCATTAAGTATATCTGAGCTAAACAAACTTTGTTTGTATTTAGTTGCTCATCAACATACAATAAGAGCCTAGTGTAAAGTTAAATCTTGTAATTAAATCATTACTTCTTAGCAGGACTTTATTATAAATGTATTTTCGAACATATTAAAGGACCTAATTATCGAGAAGGTGGTTCAGCGTCAACCTACATTTTTTAGTTATCTTCAACAGCATGAAATAATTTAGTTATTTGTTTTTGTTTAACTTTGAAAACAAATATAGGAAGCCAAATAAAGTCCATCCCAGCAATCAGTCATGACCATAGCAAAGTCATGACTATGACAAAGAATAAAATTAGTTACAAGGCAACAACAACAAAAAAATCAACCTGCATGCCCAATCACCTTTAACAGTCTACAATAAAATGCAAACCATTGAACTGATGCCCCTTGAACATTAAAACTGGGGATTTTCTGACCTTTTTATAGTGTACCATTATAGAATGTAACAGTTTTTGTGTGATTCAGTATACAACAAAAAATAGTTATCTATTAATATTGCTAGTGAAACATAGTGATTAAATATATTCCTTCAAATCTGTCTCTGCTGGCCTGAACAGACCTTATGGGACAGTGACTTTTATTTTCTTTAATGTTGTAAACCTTTAATATTTATATTTCTGTTATTGTTGTGGTAACATCAGTCAAAAATAAATATCTAATTTTCAAGCAATCCTCAGCTATTCTTGTAAAAAGAAAAATCTTTTGACTTTCCCAAAGGGGTGAGAAACTGTTTCAAGTTATTTGTTAGACTGTGCAAGGTCGTTGTTTTATTGTATAATAAGATAGAAACTCTCCATTTCCAGTGCTCAGCCAAAGTTCCAATCTTTAGCTTTTTTATCCATCAATTTATCAAGATCATATGTCAATAAAGACATTATAATAAAATATCTGATAAACTTAAAATGTACCATAGCCTTATATATTGGAATATTTGTTAAAATTTATTTTTGTGATATCAAAATAAATTACTTAAGAGTGAAGTTACAGAGGATAACTATACTATTTTAGAAGGCAAAACAAGATTTTAACAGGGTAAAAAATTCAGTGTCTCTATAAGCAATACCGAGTATATTGTTTTGATGTTGTAACATGTTCCTGCCTGTAAAAAAAGTTCTTGTCCATGAGCAAATAGAAGTACAGCATTGATACTTCATTAAGCAGAGTTTTAAATCTTAATTTTTAAGTTCCTAGTTTTTAAGACAAGACAGAAATTATGTAAAATCTTATTTGAATTTAAAGGTATCTTTGGAGACCTGTTTCTTTGGTTGGCTCATACCATTTGTTGTTCCCAAAATGGCTACAACCCTAACTTGTGAAGTTAGGTTAACTTTTTGTTATAAATGTTATAGGTTTTTAAACATATCCAAAGATTTATAAGTCAATAATTCATAAACAAGATCCACAGGACATAGTAAATTCTTACATTTACAGCCAGTCAGAAACAAACGTAGTGTTTGTATACATTTATATATTTAAAACAGACAAATTTCTCTTATATTTCTAGCTGCAATTTCAAATGAGGAGCACCTGGGTACCTGCAGAATCTAATTCTCATGGGAACAGAGATTTTATATCAAGACAAGCCAATAGCTTCCTTCCTGGAGAAGTTGAAAAGCTGCTAGCGACCCTTTAAGAGCAGATTGCACAGATCAGGCAGACTGGCCTCCAAAGCAGCACAAGTTTACCAGTTTTTGTTGTCCCAATTCAACATCTTTTCTCTGAAAATCTGTGAAATGAGCTTTAATTAAGTCAAGGGTTAAGCAGAATATAAAACAGAGCAACAAAGAAGCAATTAAACAAAGCTATAGAGATATACAGACAGATATGGACACACTGGTACACCAAGGACAACCAAGGATTTGGGGACTGGAGGGAAGAAAACCATATGTCCCGTGGTAAAATAATTAAAAATTATAAAGAGAAGAACTGCACCAACAACAACAATAGTGATGAAAATAATAATGAAGTGAAACAACACAAAAGACAGATACCAACAAAACTGAGTAACAAAGAAGGGGTAGATGGCAATCCATCCCCCTTCATCAAGTAGAAACTTGGAACATTTTCAGACTTCTGGCTGCTAAGAGCACAGCTGTGTCTGGCTTTCCTTCCCTGAGTCACCAAGGGTCTAGACTGTACCAAGACCAAACCAAGTTCTCACAGCAGGGTTTTTATAGAAAGAACCAAATGCAAAAGACATGGGGAGGACAGTAACACATTTTGGCTTACTAGACAAAGTTTTGTCAGCTAACCTTTAAGCTGAGTCGTCCTAAGTGAGGTAAGTTAGCCAGGGCTTAGGGTCTTCTAGAGTACATCCAAAGTGTAGCCAGGTGCAGAGATAAGAAGGGTGTAACCAGAGTGTTACCAAGTATACAGATAACAAAGTATAAGTCATGACAGTACTGAAGCATAGTAAAATATAAGGTCAGCTATGAATAACCACTTCCAAGAAGCAGAGATGAAGGTTTAAAGTTTTTTAACCTTGTACTTTGTTTTTTTTTAATTTTAACATTTTTATTTTATATTAATCACAGGTTATATACTTTGTATCCCATCCGTAGCCCCCTCCCCCATTCCCTCCCTATCCCACCCTTCCCTCCCTCATCTCCTTCCTGCCCCTTTACAGGTCCACTGATAGGGGAGGACCTCCTCCCCTTTCATCTAACTCTAGCTTATCAGGTCTCTTTAGGAATGGCTGCAATGTCATCTTCTCTGGCCTAGGAAGGCTGCTCCTCCCTCTGGGGGTGGGGACGTCGAGGAGCCAGCCATTGAGTTCATGTCCAAAATAGTCCCTTACTGGTGGGTATTGAGCTACCATTTGCTACACACAAGCATGGGTTCTAGGGTACAACCATACTTGGTCCTTGTTTGGAGAGACATTCTCATAAAAGACCCCTGTGCCCTGATATATTTGGTACTTGCAGAGCTCCTGTCCTCTCCAGGTCATACTAACTCCCCCTTCTTTCATATGATTCCCTGCACTCTGCCAAAGGGTTGGTTATGTTTCTTAATATTTGCTTTGATACTCTGCTAGGTAGAGTCTTTCCGAGACCTTCTGTGGTAGGCTCTTGTCCTGTTACTTGTTTTCTCCTACATCCAATGTCCATCCATTTTAACTTTCTAAGTGAGGATTAATCCTCTTACCCCAGGTCCTCTTTCTTGTTTATCATTTTTAGGGGTATAGATTTCAGTATGTTTACTCTATCTTATAGGTCTATATAAGTGAGTATATACCATGTGCGTCTTTCTGCTTTTGAGATAGGTCACTCAGGATGATCATTTCCAGGTCCCACAATTTGCCTGCAAATTTCATGATTTCTTCATTTTTAAATGCTGAGTAGTATTCCATTGTGTAAAAGTATCACAATTTCTCTATCCATTCCTCAACTGAGGGGCATCTGGGTTCTTTCCAGGTTCTGGCTATTACGAATAAAGCAGCGACAAACATAGTTGAGCAAATGTCCTTGTTGTGTACTTGAACATCTTTTGGGTATATGCCTAAGAGTAGTATAGCTGGATCTTGAGGAATCACTATTTTTAATTGTCTAAGGAAACGGCAAATTGATTTCCAGAGTGGTTGTACCAGCTTATATTCCCACCAGAAATGGAGGAGGGTTCCTCTTTCTCCACATCCTCTCCAGTATGTGTTGTAACTTGAGTGTTTGATCTTAGTCATTCTGACAGGTGTAAGGTGAAATCTCAGGGTCGTTTTGATTTGCATCT
This sequence comes from Pachyuromys duprasi, assembly GCA_028658305.1. NCBI lineage: Eukaryota > Metazoa > Chordata > Mammalia > Rodentia > Muridae > Pachyuromys > Pachyuromys duprasi. The sequence continues at coordinate 25,331,964 of CM053742.1, read as the reverse complement.
CCCTGATGACTAAGGATGTTGAGCATTTCTTTAAGTGTTTTTCTGCCATTCTATAGTCCTCTACAGAGAGTTCTCTGTTTAGTTCCATACCCCATTTTTTAATTGGATTACTTGATTTGTTGCTTTGTAACTTCTTGAGTTCTTTATATATACTGGACATTAGCCTCTGTCAGATATAGGATTGGTGAAGATCCTTTCCCAGTCTGTAGGCTGTCCTTTGGTTTTGATGACAGTGTCTTTTGCTTTACAGAAGCTTTTCAGTTTCATGAGGTCCCACTTATTGATTGTGGATCTTAGAGCCTGTGCTATTGGTGTTGTATTCATGAAGTAGTCTCCTGTACCAATGAGTTCTAGGGTGTTCCCCACTTTTTCTTCTAACCAGTTTAGTGTGTCTGGTTTTATGTTGAGGTCTTTGATCCACTTGGACTTTAGCTTTGTGCAGGATGATAAATATGGGTCTATTTTCATTTTTCTGCATACAGATATCCACTTGGACCAGCACCATTTGTTGAAGATGCTGTCTTTTTTCCATTGAATGGTTTTGGCTTCTTTGTCAAAAATCGAGTTTTCATAGGTGTGTGGGTTCATTTCTGGGTCTTCTATTCGGTTCCATTGACCCAGTATTCTGTTTCTATGCGAATACCATGCAGTTTTTATTACTATTGCTCTGTAGTACAGTTTGATGTCAGGGATCGAGAAACCTCCAGATGATCTGTTGTTGTAGAGGGTTGTTTTGGAGATTCTGGGTTTTTTGTTTCTCCATATGAAGTTGAGAAGTTTTCTTTCAAGATCTGTGAAGAATTGTGTTGGTATTTTGATGGGAATTGCATTGAACCTGTAGATTGCTTTTGGTAGTATGGCCATTTTTACTATGTTAATCCTACCAATCCATGAACACGGAAGGTCTTTCCATTTTCTGATATCTTCTTCAATTTCTTTCATCAGACATTTGAATTTTTTTTTTCATACAGCCCTTTCACTTGCTTGGTTAGAGTCACCCCAAGGTACTTTATGTTATTAGTGGCTATTGTGAAGGGTGTTGCTTCCATAATTTCTTTCTCTGCCCTTTTGTCTTTGGTGTATAGGAGGGCTTCTCATTTTTTTGAGTTTATTTTGTATCTAGCCACTTTGCTGAAGGTGTTTATCAGTTGAAGGAGTTCTGTGGTTAAATTTTTGGGGTCACTCATATATATTATCATATCATCTGCAAATAGTGATACTTTGACTTCTTCCTTTCCAATTTGTATCCCCTTGATCTCCTTTAATTGCCTTATTGCTCTAGCTAGGACTCCAAGTACTCTGTTGAAGAGATATGGAAACAATGGGCCGCCTTGCCCTGTCCCTGATTTCAGTGGGATTGATTTAAATTTCTCTCCACTGATTTTGATGTTAGCTATAGGCTTGCTGTATATTGCCTTTACTATGTTTAGGTATGTGCCTTCTATCCCTGATCTCTCCAAGACTTTAAATATGAATGGATGTTGGACTTTGTCGAAAGCTTTTTCGGCATTTAAGGACATGATCATGTGGTTTTTCTCCTTCAGTTTGTTTATATGGTGGATCACATTGATGGATTTGCGTATATTGAACCACCCTTGCATGCCTTGGATGAAGCCTACTTGGTCATGGTGGATGATATGTTTTATGTGTTCTTGGATTCGTTTTGCAAATAATTTATTGAGTATTTTTGCGTCAATTTTCATAAGAGAGATAGGTATGAAGTTCTCTTTTTTTGTTGGATCTTTGTGTGGTTTAGGTATCAAGGTGACTGTGGCTTCATAGAAAGAATTCAGTAATTTTTCTTCCATTTCTATTTTGTGGAACAGTTTAGAGAGAATTGGTGTTAGGACTTCTTTGAAGGTCTGGTCTAATTCTACACTAAAACCATCTGGCCCAGGGCTTTATTTGGTCGGGAGGCTGTTGATGACTGCTTCTATTTCCTTGGGGGATATAGGTCTATTCAATCTTTCTATCTGATCTTGGCTTAATTTAGGTAGGTGGAATCTCTCAAGAAAATTGTCAATTTCATTGAGATTTTCAAATTTTGTGGCATATAGGCTTTGGTAGTAAGACCTAATGATTGTTTGGATCTCCTCAGTGTCTGTAGTTATGTCCCCTTTTCATTTCTGATTTTGCTGATTTTTATTGTTTCTCTCTGCCTTTTTGTTGGTTTGGCTAGGGGCTTGTCTATCTTGTTGATTTTCTCAAAGAACCAGCTCTTACTTTCATTGGTTCTTTGAAGAGTTTTATTTGTTTCTAATCGATTGATTTCAGCTCTGAGTTTGATTATTTCCAGCCCTCTGCTCCTCTTGGGTGTATCTGTGTCTTTTTTTTTTTTCTAGAGCTTTCAGCTGAGTCATTAAGTTGCTTGTATGAGATGTTTCGAAATTCTTCTTGAAGGCACTTAGTGCTATGAACTTTCCTCTTAGCACTGCCCTCATTGTGTCCCATAGGTGTGGGTATGTTGTGCTTTCATTTTCATTGAATTCTAGGAAGTCTTTAATTTTTTTTATTTCTTCTATAAACAAGCTGTCCTTGAGTGGCAAGTTGTTCATTTTCCATGTATGTGCAGGCTTTTTGCTCTTTCTGTTGTTGTTGAGGTCCAGCTTTAGACCATGATGGTCAGATAGGATACAAGGGATTATTTCAATCTTCTTGTATCTGCTGAGGCTTGTTTTGTGACCAACTACATGGTCTATTTTGGAGAAGGTTCCATGAGGTGTTGAAAAGAAGTTATGTTCTTTTGATCTGGGGTGAAAAGTTCTGTAGACATCTATTAGGTCTAGTTGATTTAGGGTCTCCATGAGTGTCCTGTTTCCCTATTTTGCTTATGACAAGTTTAAAATTTTGAACTGACTTCTCTCTTAGAAAAAAATGGAAACTGAAAACAAAGATGACTGTAAATTTGTCTCAAATAGAAGGCTACAACAAGACCAGCACCATTTGTTGAAGATGCCATCTTTTTTCCATTGTGTGGTTTTGGATTCTCTGTCAAAAATCAAGTGTCTGTAGGTTTGTGCATTCATTTCTGGTTCTTCAATTCGATTCCATTGATCCACCAGTCTGTTTCTATGCCAGTACCATGCAGTTTTTATTACTATTGCTCCGTAGTACTTCTTGAAATCAGGGATGGGGGTACCCCCAGAAGTTTGTTTATTGTACAGGACTATTTTATGTTTTCTGTTTTTATTTTTATTTTTTATTTTCTAATCACATTGAGAATTGTACTCTCAAGGAATCTAAAGAACTTTGTTGGTATTTTGATTGGAATTTCATTGAATCTGTGGATTCATTAACATGGGACATCTTTCCATCTTCTGATATCTTCAGTTTCTTGCTTCATGGATTTGAATCTCTTGTCATGCATTTCTTTCACTTGCTAGATCAGAGTTGCACCAAAATACTTCATATTATTTGTGGCTGTTGAATGGTGTTTTTTCCCTTATTTCTTTCTCAGCTTGCTTCTCACTTGTATAAAGGAGGGCTACTGATTTTTTGAGTTAATTTTGTATCTAGCTACTTTGCTCAAGGTGTTCATCAGCTGTAGGTATTCTCTGGTATACCACTCATGGGCATATACCCAAAAGATACTCCACCATACTACAAGGATACTTGCTCAACTATGTTCATAGCAGTTTTATTCATAATAGACAAAAACTGGAAAAAAAAAACATAGACATCCTTCAACCAAAGAAGGAATCAAGGAAATGTGATAGATTTATACAATGGAATACTACTCAGCTATTAAAAACATGGTCATCATGAAAATTACAGGTAAATGGATGCAACTAGAGATCATACTGAGTGAGGTAAACCAGAACCAGAAAGTCATGCACGATATGTCCTCACTTGTAAGTGGCTATAAGCTGTAAAATACAAGATATCTATACTACTATCCACAAACCCAAAGAAGCTAGGTAAAAAAAAAAAAGAGGGCCCAAGGGAGGATGATTTAGTCTCATTGGCAAGTAGAAATGAAATAGATATCTGAATTAGAACTAGGAAGGGGCCTGGGTTGGAGAGGGGATGGGAAGATAAGTGTGGGTGGGGTTCAGCTATGGGGAGTTCAGAGGTTTCAGGGAGAGGGCTGACGTACAGAAGAAAAATAAGTGTGTTTGTGAGCATCTCTTGGAAAATGGAAGTTCCAGGCAGTCTATGAGGGTGAACTGAGAGGAGATTCCTAACATCAGAGGATATGGAGCATGAAGTTGCCACCTCTAGTAGCCTAGCAGGACCTTCAATAGAGTTCGAGGAATACAAACCCACACACAAAACTTTCAAATTTTCCATCCTTACAAAAAGTAGAAGGATAAAGATGAGGCAGAGACTGAGGAAATGGTCAGCCAATACCTGGCCCAACTTGAGACCCATCCCATGGAAGAGAGCCAACCCCTGTCACTATTAATGATAGTCTGATATGCTTGCAGACAGGAGCATAGCACTGCTGTCTTTTGAGAGGCTCTTCAGAGCAGCTGATCAGAACAGGTGCAGAGACCCAGAGCCAAAAAATAGGATAAGCATGGGGAGATTTGTAGAAGAGCAGAAGGAAGGAAAAAGGGAGACAGAAGGATCAAGAACACCACAAGAAGACCTACAGAGTAAACTAACCCGGGTCCATGGGCTCTCACAGAGACTGAACCACCATCCAAAGAATATGCATGGACTGGACATAGACCCCTACATATATGTAGCAGATGTGTAGCTTGGTCATCCTGTGGGTCCCATAACAATAGGAGTAAAGGCTGTCTCTGACCGTGTTGCCTGCCTTTGGGTCCCTTCCTCTAGCTGGGATGACAGTCTAGCCTCAGTAGGAGAGGATGCACTTAGAACTGTTGTTACTTGAGGCTCCAGGGTGGGTTGCTGCACTCTGTGGAAAAGGGGAAGGGCAGTGGGGAAGGGGCATGTGTGGGTGGGCCTGGGAGAGGAAAAGGGAAGGGTCTGTGATCAATTAAGTGAATGCGTATATAAATTAATAAAAAAGAAAAAGCAGGAATTATCCTCCCTGGTGTTCTTTGGTGCTTCTTGATGCATCTGCTGCACCACACTACCCATCTGGGTGCCACCAGACTGGCTGAGTAATTTTCTGGATTCAAGATTCTCAGAGAGATGGCTGCTCATTTTACATCTCAGTGTCTCTCCTTCCCATAGGGGAATCCTAAGAAAGGGTGGAAAGGAATTCCTGCCATGTTTCTGAAGTGAATATCCCCTGGTGAAAAATGGGAAGTCGACTTCACAGAGATGAAACCTCCTCACATTGGGTATAATAATCCCTCAGTGTTTGTGGACACCTTCTCGAGATGGGTAGAAGCCTTTGCTACCTATAGGGAGACTGCTCTGGCAGTGGTCAAGATTCTTCTTACATGCCTAGGTTTGTGCTGCCCTTATAAATTGGATCCCATAACGACAGACCCTTACCCTCTCCATAGCTCAAATGATCAGTAAGGCCTTAATATAACCATGAAGCAGCACTACACCTACTGACCTCAGAACTCTGGACACTTTGGAGGCATGAAGCCCATCTTCTCTAAATTATGTTTGGAAACTCCGGAAAATTGACCCAACCTTTTGTTCTCGGCCCTTCTTTAGGCAAGATGTACCCTTGACAAGGCAAGATTCGACTCTTGTGGATTACTTTTAGAAGGAAACCTTTTCTGTGCCCCCATTTATGAAACCCTGTCATTGAGAAAATTACTAATCTCTTTCTTTGAAGTACCTGCACTCTCTCTGACAGGTCCAGACTACAGTCCATTCTAGGGTTCAAGATGCTCTTCAGGTTTCTTCCTCAGTATCTCATCATTCATTCTGACTAGGCACCAAGCATACATCAAATACCTCATAGTGTCGTCATGATGGTGCAGACTACACTCAAGATTGACAGAATCCCCACATGGATTCAGTACCCCAATGTCAGCCTGTTTCAGACCAGGAACAGAATTGGACTGTACTACTACCTAGACAAGATTCTCTCAGCCTAAGAGTTTATCAAAAATAGGACCCATATTTCTTGAATATTCCATCTTGTTGTGACTAGAGTAGCTTATTCCTTTACTCTTGTTTCCTTTCACATTAGAAAAAAAAAATCAACTGACTGGACTGAGGGTCCAAAACTGATCTAATGAAACCCTCAAACCTTCCCACTATTGAAGCTGGAGGTTACCTTCTGCTGGGGTTGGGGAGAGGGTCTTCTAACATCCCACACTACTGTGCGAACATTAAAGAGACACATTTTTACATATGTCCTGGTAAGTGGGAAGGTGAAAAAAGCCCCAGATTAAAGGTCCCAATGTAACAAGTAGCAGGATTATTTCTGTCCCTGATGGGTATGTGTAGACATTGCCCTGTCCTGTGTCCTGTGCTCCCCATTCCCACACTGCTTCTAAGCTCCAGAACATTTTCGGTATAGCCACCAAGAGCCTGAACTCTGGGCCCTAAAATAACAGCGATCATGTTTCCCAGGTGAGAGAAAGCCCCATGGTGCAGTTGGGTCCATTCCCAGGACACCCAGCCAGAACCCGGAAGAGATCCTGGGTGACGCAGGCTCTCAGTCATCAGACTAGAGCCACAAGCCTGTGTGTGCTGATCACCTTCCCAGGCTGAATGGTGGGCACAAAACCACCAGAGACTGGGAGTCCCAGTCCTGAGAAAAACGGGGAAGGAAGGAAATTGGACTGACCTAGTTCATCCAGGCTTCCCCAGGAAAAGTTCCCACAGAATAGGAGGCGCAAGCTGCCATCTCTGAACTAGGCTCTATCCGAGAAAACAGAGACTTGCTATGTGCCCAACTCTCCATCACAGAAAAACTGTGTGCCCCAGGTCTCTAATTGGCTGTGATCCCTTGGCTAGTCTCAAACTTGCAGTCTCTGACACCTAAGTGATGGAATTACAGGCCTCAAACACTGTGTCCTATTCTTTCAGAAAGCTATACACATCATGAAAACAGTCAGCTTGAATTTGACATATGGGTGATAAGAGAAGGATGCACCATGAGTTGGACCATCCACTTCACTCCATTTGGTTGCCAGGACAAACTGTATTTTGGAGCCTTTCTTGGTCTTAGAATCTATCTCCACTCTTTATTTTGATTGTTAGTGGCATTTCTGTGGAGATAAAAATGACAACTTGGACAAAGGAAATTTGCCAGGGAAACTCAGAAATTAATTAGGGTACAGTAAGCCTGTGGGTTAGTGTAGACTCAGGATGCAGAAGGATCAGAGTTTGTGATCTCTTTCTCCTGCATACTTATATAAGTGATGGTGAACAGCCAGGAGCCAAGCTCCTCTCGACTCAGTGAAAGCAATCCTGGGAGAAGGACCATCCCATCTGTATTGATAACTTTCCAGTTACACACTGAGTGAGAGGTGGAAATGGCAACTACTTAGGTTTTGAAAAGACATGTAAGAGCTTTTGGTATCAGTGACACCAGTGTCCATCTGGGATCTAAGAACAATAACTATCATCACTCTTCTCCCTCTACACATAATGAGTGCATCCAAGCTAAATATCAGGTGAATAAGGTGATGAGTTATACAGCTCACTAATTGTTCTGCATGTCCCAATGATGAGTCCCGATTGCCTTTTCTGTCATGATTTTGATTGTATTCCTGTGATGTTTCAATAGCATTCACATTGTTCACTTTTGCTTTTCAAACAGGCAGTCAGTCACTGTTTCTCTGTAATGGGATTACCCAGTATGGTTTGTAGGAAAAGGTTTTCTGCTTTGTGCTCATGTGGATATTCTATTTCTATGTAAAGAACATGGATTGGTTGTTTAATGATGGAAAATTCAAAGGAAAACTAGCACCTATAAGGGTCATTATATTTGATAAGCCGGGATTATGGTATACTTCCAAACTTTATATAAATGGAGCCAGCCTTGCATGACTTCTCTTTGCAATATCTTCTTACTACTTCTTCCAGTGCATTGTGAGCTCCTGCACCCATTCTATATAGGGTTTAGCATGCTTTCCTCCCTTCTCCCAAACTGTGCTGCTCATTCTTGTCTCTATTGACATACCTTTTCTCCACTCCAATCTCCCAGGTAACACATTTCAATTCCTTCATATGCACATCAAAGCCCATTTTCTCAAATTACACCACCCTGTGTCAGTCTAGCAATTTCTTTCTCCATAAATGTACAAAACGATTATCTTATTCGAAATACACCCATAATTACAACTGAAGTAGGTATTTAAGAGTATTTTACACTGTTGAATTTTGAAGAGTGTTTGGTTGTGAAGCAATAGTTGTGAAAATCTGAGTGCAGTGGGTTTGAGGTGTTCAGCCTGCTATTGAAGGCAGCTAAGACCTTGGTCAGTACATTCTGATATGAGTTGTGCATTCAGGGTGGGGGGTAGAGTGTAAGCACACATTGGACAGCATGAAGGGGAGGCACATCCTCTCACCAGACAGCCAGGACTCATCCTGTTTCCCAGGTTTAATTAGAGAATGGGGGATGGTGACCGAGATGTCTTGACATTTCTTATGTGTCAAGGATGAGAGCCATGATGAGATGAAGGACCTGCTGTTTGGATCTGGGGGGCTGGCAAGGACCATCTATGATGGGTTATGTTGGAATCCATAAGCAGGCACTTCTACAGCACCCTATATCTGGAGAGCCAGAATATAGCCCTAAATGTGTAAATGAACTTGAAATACATCATCCATGTTTTTGAGCCTTCCAGGTGCTGAGAACTGTGTGAATCACCCTACAATGTTGACCAACAGAATTCTGAACAAGTAGGATAATATTTTCTTCAAGCCAGTAACTTTCTCTCTGGTTTATTATGTAGCAATATACAACCTATAAAGATAAGCACAGACAAGACCAACACAATTTGTTTGCAATACTAAATAGGATGGAGGAACAATTGCTGGCAATCTTTAGTTTGAAATTAGTTTCCACAAAACAATGGAAATATACCTATGTAGGAAGAAGCAACATGGGTAAAGAAACACGAATAAACAAACAACACAAAAACAAAATGCAATGAGTGTATCCAACATAAAAATAAGTCAACCACAGAAATTATGATGAACATTGAAAAAGGAACTATGCTATTTTAGGTTATCTATATGGAATCGAAGTTCCATTGCTCAGGAATAATGACTATGGAAGTACTAAGTTTTAGCAATCTTATTGTTAATCATGTTTATGTTTTCGTAATGAGACCTATACAACTGGAATTAGTTTATTGGTTGTATTTCTTGGTATGGTTTATCTCCCTTATGTTGGGTGGATATTTTCAAAACATTTATTTTTATGTGCTTTGGTGTTCTGCCTGCATGTCTGTGCAAAATTATCTGTAACTGTAATCAGAGACAATTGTGAGCTGTCATGTAGGTGTTGGGAACTGAACTTGAGTTCTCTGGATTCCAGACGACCTTAAATTCTGAGCCATTTTTCCGGTCCTTTTGAGTGGATATTTTTGATCCATTTCCAGTTACCCCATCGTGCCAAGTTGAAGAACGTCTTGGTAGGGATCAGTCAAGGAGAAATTCAGTTTTGATATTCCAATGGAGTAGCAGAAGTAGTACTGGTCCACCTTAATCTAAGTGAAGTTTCAAAGTCAAGAGTTAGAAGATTATAACAGCCAATATCCCCAAGTCTGGAGCAGGTGCTCAGCTTCTCCTCAGGCAGGGAGGCTGGTGTCAGTGAAAGTCTAGGATTCCTACCTGAAAAGGGTGGCAGAGGGAGGATCAGAAGGCAAGTTCCAGAACATATGATCCTCTGTCAGGTCACAGGAACTTGAGTCTAGAGCTCCTGTGTGAAGAGGGGGCATCCTTTAGTTGTATATATGTCACTAAGAAGAAACAGGCTTCTTAACAGAGACAGAAGACGTATATCTGAAGTGGTAAATGAAATAGCTGTCAACCCAGAACTAAAAAGTATTTTCTACTTATGTGCATGTGTATTTTAACTACATGTGTGAGTGCATGCACATATGTGTGTGAAATGTGTGTGTACAGCAAGCTGAAGACAGAAGTGGGCATCGAATCCTGTGGAACTGGAGTTACTAATGCTTGATAGCGACCATGTGGGAGGTGGGAACTGATCTCTGGTCCTGGGCAAGATCATTAAGTACTTTTGTCCCAAGTCCTTCAGCATAGAACTTTGTACCTTCTAAAACAAAATAGAGACAGTTTCTAAAAGCACAAAAGATTAATTTACAATTCATGAATCTTCACAAAACTTCATTTTAAGGTAGAAAGACAAGGCTAGAGATGGTTCAAGAAGCAACAAGGAATATTGAACTCTGAACATAGATACATAAATAAATTTATGAAGTAGCTGTACATGTCAATAACAATAACTCATCCAATCAGATGAGTTAACATAGAAATAATAGACACTAATAACACATGGGTATAAAGGAGATAATGGGAATTTAAAAGTTTCAAAATATATCAGAAATTTGAGAAGGGGGGCTGAAATACTAATTTTGTACTTTTAAATAAGTATGATTAAGTAAAACAATAACTACTGAAGGAGTATAGTATATTCAGTCCCAACTAAGAGAAAGCTATAAAAATGGAACTAAATAAGAGAAGGTAAAACGATTTTGCACAGGAAATAAAAGGAAAAAAAAAACAACAAAGTGAAACTCATAACGTATATTGGTGACAATAATTCTGTATATATGAGCTACTTTCCATAAATGTAAATGGACTACATGTATTAAGAAGTAGTGAATTATAGCATTAGAAAACATAATTAGGATATCTCAAATGAGACAAGGATACACTAGAAAAAGAAGATTATGTGGAAGGCTTTAAAGTGAACAGATTGGAATTTATTAATGAATGTTAAAATAGGGATGTTTTATTTTTTTATTTCCCCACCTTTTATTGAACATAGATTTTTTTTCTCATACAATGTGTATCCTGTTTTACAGTTTCCCTTTTCTCTACTTCTTCTAGTTTCCCACTACCTCGCCTCCCATGCAGATACACTCCCTTTCTGAATGTCATTAGAAAATAATGGGCTTTTAAGAAATCACAAAAAATAACAAAATAAAATAAAATAAAATAAAGCAAAAACCATCACATCGGAGTTGGACAAGGCAAACCAACAGAAGGGAAAGAGCCCTAAGAGAAGGTACAAGAATGAGAGACTCACCCATTCACACACTCAATAAAAACAACCCAATGAAAACACTAAACTGGAAGCCATAACACATGTACAGAGGACCTGGTGCAGACCTGGGCAGGCCCTGTGCTTGCTGCTTCAGTCTCTGTGAGTTCACGTGGGCTTTGATCTTAATGATTTACAGAACCTTGTTGTCTTGATGTCTTCCATCCTCTTTAGCTTTTACACACTTTATACGGTTTATTCTGCTTTTATGAATACCAAACTGTAGAGTTTAAAGCAAAAAAAAAACATTAGTATGGTTAATAAATAATGCTTAACTGCACAAGTCATAGAAAGATGTATACATCTTAAATGTATACTTTCAAAATACAAATGTAGCTAAGGGCAATGGTGCACACTTTAATTCCAGCACTAGGTAGGCAGAATCATGCAGATGTCTGTGAGTTTGAAGCCAGCCTGGTCTACACAGATTTCCAGGACAGTCAAGACTGCATAGTGAGACTCTGTCCTGTATGTGCATGTGTTAGAGGATGTCCATCTGTGTGTGTTAAGTTGATAGTTATAAAAAAGGAAGAATTTCTTAATACACTATTAGGATATAAGACTTTTTACATATATACAGCCACTCTTGAATTACTTTGGGGCCAAAGAGACATATGTGTCAGCAAAATAAGCAAAGGACTGAATGCTATTCAATAAATTTTGATTTAATGCACGTATCTACAATTCTTCTGTGTTAGATTAAAATATATATTTTTTACTGAGCATGCATGAATTTAAAAGAAATGAACATCCCTTTATGTAAATAATAAACTTCAATTCAGTGGATAGATAATGTTAGAAAATCCTGTGTGTGTTCTTTTAATATGAAGAACCTAGATTTAAAATTGTGCTTGTGTGTCTATGCATGTATGTGTTTATGTATGTGTGTTTCTAGGTCTCAAAACTAGAAAGGTGGTTATGAGACAGAAGAACTACATCTGAGGGAGTGGAACACTGCAAAGAAAATTGGACTGCCTGTAATAGGAAAGCAGGAGGGGCTAACTGTTTAAAGAAAGGGAACCAGCTGGTGGGGGAGGGGACAGCTAAGGGCAGTGAGGGAGGGGAACACATGAGGACAAAGTATAGTAACACATGTGTATGAACATACTCAAAATAAAAATAAAAAAAAATCCTAAGACACTGATTAATTTTTAGAAATAATGTTTATTTGAATTGCTGTCAGAACATTACAGAACGCATGAACCAGAACTCACAAAACAAAGTTTTAAATACAGAGATAGAAATGGTAGTGAAAACACTGCCTATTAGAACATCAGGGATTTGGCTCAGTGGTACACAGGGAGAAATTTTAATCATTCTAAAAGGGAAAATGCTAAACAGTATACAAGACAGCAGTCCAAAATTAAAAGTTAATAAGCAATAGAGAAAGTAAATGACATAACAAAGATCAGAATACAAAGCAACTACAAATTTAAAAACAAAACAAGGTGCCTTTGAAGTTGCAGTCATCACAAGCCAATGTAGCAAGTCAGGGCTGCCCATGAGTGCGAGTTTGCAACCCTCCCTCCAGCTGAAGCATCTCCCACAGGGACCCTGCCCTCCTCTCTCAGGACAGCAAGATGTTGTGGCTACACCAGCACTGCCCCCCAAGCAAGATGGAAAATGAGGCAAGTTGCGCTTTGAAAATGTGCCCACACTTTGATGCTGATGAAATTAAAAGGCTAGGAAAGAGATCCAAGAAACTCGATTTGGACAATTCTGGTTCTTTGAGATGGGAAGAGTTCATGTCTCTCCCTGAGGTACATCAGAATCCTTTTGTACAGTGGGTAATAAACACATTTGACACAGATAGAGAAGTATGGAGTTGGAGAAGTAGACTTTAGAGAATTCATTTAAAGAATCACTCAGTTCCATGTCAAAGGCTATAAGGAACCAAGGTTAAGGGTTGCTTTCTGTTACCTATGACATGGATAAAGATGGCTATATTTCCAATGGGGAACTCTTCCAGGTGTTGAAGATGACGGTGAGCAACAATCTGAAAGATACACAGTTATGGTAGATTGTAGACAAAACAATTGTAAATGCAGATAAGGATGGAGAATGAAGAATATCCTTTGGCAAAGGCTGTGCTGTTGTAGGTGGTCTACATATTCTCACAAAAAATGGTGGTCCATGTGTGACTATCTGAAGAATACCATCTAATACTTTTGCTTTTTTCTCCATCTCTAAAGATCTGCTCAAGACATGCAGCAATGCTCAGTGTGTATTTAAATGGACATATTTCGCCTGTGAAGCCACATTTTCCTACATGAGCCCTAGGAAGCCAGCTATGTGTTCTTAAACTCCTATTCTCTCAGTAACTCAGTATAGCACTTTAAATGTGACGGACAACATACGAGGATGGTGGAGAAAGGGAGGGGGATGGGTTTTAATTTAATTATTCATCTTCATCTTTTATAACAAGAATATATATGTGTGTAGATTAATATATATTTAGTAGGTAGGCTTTTAAGTTAACATACTTGATTAAGAAACAAAATATTAGAGTACAAAAGTGTCAAGCAGCACATGGAACATAAAACATCCTTACTTTTATTTTACACAGTTTTATATGTAAGTAGAAGGTTTACCATTTTTGCCAAGTAGTAGGTCACCTATTTTCCTTTCTCTGTGCTTCTTCCTTTGAGAGACTAATAAAACATTTATTATTTCCCTAATATTTACCTTAATTACATTTTTGTAATGATTCTGTAACTGTATTTTTATCTCTGACTATATTTCTAGGGACTGTGTCTTATTGCTGAGCAGTGATTAATATGCTTTTGTCTAATCCCAAGTGTGGGATATGTTATGGCTGCTTCAGGTTGATAGGCATGTGTAATGAAATTTTGGCTTCTTTGTAAACTCAGTTACCTTGTATAAATATGCTTTTGTTTTAATCTCAAGTGTGGGAATTTAGTTTGGCTATAGTTTGTCCACAGCTAATAATCGTCTTATGCTGTGAATGGCTTTTCCAGGTGGTAATTATATTCCATATGTGAAACACAGAGATGGGCATGGTCTAGGATTCAAAGGATATAAATTGAGAGGCCAAAAAGAAAAATGGTGACATTCTATGTTGCCTTGTGGCATGTAGCAGTTTGGAGAAACCCAAGAGGCAGCTGGAGGGAAACCGTTGGAGGCACAGGAGCTTTAAGAAGACTGTTAGCTGCACCTGCTGTTGATGGAGAGTTATATAGCCCTTAAAGAGCCCATTTACCCTAAACATCTAGGCGAAGCAAAGGGGCCCTCTCTTCCCACTGACCTTCTCTCTGCTATGTAGGGTTGGGAGGTTGAGGCCTAAAGACCCCAAATAAAGTAGAGTTTTAAAAAATGAGAGCTGCAATCTTTTTTTTTTTTAATTAAGTGTCCCTGAGAAAAAAATGTAATTAACAGTTGTGATTTTATAAAGGTGAACACATTTTCTAAGGCAATCGTGACTGTTTTAAATGTATTATTTAGTAAAGAAAACATGTAATGGCTTAGAATATACTTTTTTCATTAAACACAAGTAAATAATTTGTCACTAAACTATTTGAGAACTGTGGATTTTTCTTCTGCATTTCAGAGGACATACAGTTAACCTAAAAAAAACTAGTGATAGTTTAATGAGCACATATTTATGTAAAATCCGGTTTGTGGTTAAAATGGGGAAAATCTTGCTAATCTGTATGTCATAGGAGAGAAGATTTTGTCCAGATTTATACATTTAAAATTTCTTTGCCAGCAGGCAAGATAACACATGATGGCTATTTTATTGCTGTTTTGCCCACACAATTAGTGTAGTATAGAGGTATCATGTTCTACCACTTTACATTATCCCTTTGCTTTTCTGCAAAGGTACTATTGACTGGAAGTAAACTTTCTGGTTACTTTTATATAACAGTCTTCTCTATAGAATTTTTCTATAAAAATTGTTTTTTTAATCATGAATGGTAAAGGGCAGGTTGAATTAAGGTGAAAGTATATTAAAGTGAGCACATCTGCCTGCCATCGCTGTTCCTTTGATGTTCCTTTAACTGAGCACTGCACATCATGGGCTCTGTCTGTGAGAAAAAAAAAATGTCGGTGATTGCTGTCTTTGCATGACATGGAGTTTTGCATGTAGTCAATTTAAAATGTATCTCTTGTTTACGTAATTTGCATGTTGAATGTATAGGACAAATGTAGACAGGTTAGTAAATTATGCTCAGATACTTAGAGAACATTTTTTAAAAAGGAGACTAAAATAGACCCATTCCTTAAACTGGATTTGTATGTACAGAAAAATGACATTAGGTTTTTATCTTTAACCATAATTATTCTGAAGTGGTTAAAGTAGGTACATTTGTCCTGACTCTATTTTTTTTCTTGATCTCCTTAGACAGTTGTCAACCCTCTATCCCCACAACAGTCACGCATTCCTTGGCAACACGTTTGGAGAGTCCATGATCTTGACCATGATCCAGATGTAGTAACTACAACAATTAATGCTTATACAAACTTAAACTAAAATAACTGAAGAAAGCATAATTAGTGTCATGCTGAGTCTGAAATAATTTGTATGTTCTGTCAAAACAAATACAGCAAGATTACTCAGACCCACATCTAGCACTGATAGAATTGTGATTATTGCCTTTCAAAATGCTGTGCCCCTGAGCTTCAGGACCAAGATACTTTGGGGTGGCTGCAATGAAAGGACTCTTTTAATCTTAATTGGCCTGATTACTGTCATGGTCTGGATCTTTTTCACCTGGATTTATCATATTTTTAGAGGCAAGAAAACCCTCATGGACACAGAATTCAACCACATTTCCATCTTGCTGGGGAGGATTCAGGAAGTTGTCTGCTGAAGACATTGCAGAATGTCATGTCTCTCACTGAGCCTGGAGAACTTTGGTTGACGCTTTAGTTTGCAGACACCAAAACTGACTGAGTCCTTCTAACACTCCTATGAAGAATGTCCTTACACTGAATTCAGTTCTACTTGAGCAGGGTAGGCCTCTTGAGAACTAAGAAGGATGGGCTTTTGGGAGCTCTGTTCAACAGAATAGGCCTCTTGAGGAGCCTTCTTCTGAACAAGGATCACAGGCCTCTTGGGAAGTCTCCCTATTGTTCAGGACAGGCTCTTTGAGGACCCATTTGTGTTGATTATTATTAATATTTAATATTGATTTATCTTTTAGGTAAACAGCAGCTATTCCTAAACCAGCTGTATACCCAAATTACCACACAGAGACTAGGATTTATTTAATTAACCTAGAGCACAATGCTGGGCAATTATTACTCCATCCTAAACCTCCAAGCCTGCATAACTTCCTCCCATTCAGATTTCCTACATTATACTTTTTTTTTAGTCATATCTTAGGTCCAATTGATTTCTCCTGATATTTTGAGGACCTCTCCTCTTAGATATCTCCTCCCACTCCTTCTTTCTCCTCCTCTTGGGACCTCAATGTCTCACTCTAGTCTCTCCATTCATCAGCATTGGCTAGTTGCCTTTATTGGCAATACAGAGAACAAATGGTAGCATTTGAGACAGGCAATGCTTAGAATATGCATCACAATGCTGTGTATGGATTGATGCCAGGTAGTGGGGTAGGGATGTCAGCATTTGAATGAAGAAGGGTATATTGTATGCATTCCACAAAAACATACCAACACACTTTATATGTCTGCATAGGGAATAACAAACCAACATGAGTGAGAGAGATACAGTGTGGAAGAACCAGAGAAGTATTGGACAATACAAAATGTTTCAATGAATATTGGCAAAGTGCTGGTTCAGAAGGGAGGAGCTTTTCATATTTGACTCATTTCCTTACATTTTTTTAAAATACTGAAAAATATTTTATATTTATTTTTATTTATTTATATGTCTCTGTCTGTGTCTGTAAAGGCCAGGAAAGAACATACCAGCAAAACAATCAACAAACCATCTGCTATGTTCTAGGATCAGAATTCTGGTCCTCTGGAAGATCAATCGTTCTATAAATTTAAGAAAGTAAGTGGCCTCAAATATCCTAGCATCTCAGCAGTTCATGGGAGAGTAAGGACAGGAAAACCAGAAACACTTCGCTAGTTTTTGTCTTCCTAGAGCTCATGTACCCCCAGTCATATAGCAAAAATCATGCACGCAAAACAGCAAGCAGGCATGCGCACACCGTTCAGCCCCTCAGCAAGGAGCCTGGCTCATACGGGCTTTCGTCTCACTTGAGCAAGTGTCCATTTTGCTTCAGACGCTTCCAGAGAATGGTAAGTCTGGTCACCCACGGAGGGTTGTTTCAGGGGCACGGAGGAGACCAAAGTGAGAAGGGGAGGAGGAGTGTAAGAAGAGGAGGAGAGTGAGGAGGGACAGACTGAGCCCCTTCGAGCGAGGCCCGGTTACCATTTTAGCTGTGAGGCAAATCCCGTTGGCTTTACCAGCCAGAGGCCGCAGACGGGAAAATGGAGGAGGAGGTGAACCTTGCCAGAGACTCTGATGGGAAAGTTGAGGTGTGGGGGAGCCTCAGTGAGGGGACTAAGGGGAAAATGGCGGTGGTGAAACTTGCCGAGTACTGGGCCTTGAACAGGCTGACGCTTGGCTGGAAGGAAGGAAACCCTAGAGGAGTGGGGACCCTGGGAGGACTATGCCACCATCACAGGGATGGACACTGGGAGCAATGGGGGAGGTTAGAGGGGAGGGGTTGGACTTCAAATAAGGAGGAGCTGAGAGGGTAGGAGGTTTAGAGAATGGCAATGTTGGTGGATCTAGGAACTGGGAGATATGAAGAGTATGTAGGAACCACTGGGGCCCTCGCAGATATGGCTGGAGGCATGTTGCCTGCAGCCTGGACTATGGAGGGACAAAAACCTGTTTAGCTCTGTACTTTGTCTGAAGCCAGGCTGTATCCTTTAGAACTCCACCTTCATGTTTCTGTATATGGTGTTGCATGACATTACTTAGTTAAGGACCAAAGTAGACTTAAAAATAAATCCTACTTATGTGCATGTGGCTAAGTGCTTGTAACTGCTGAGCCATTTTGATAGTCCTATTTTTAATGTTTCTTTTTCTAAGGCACTATATTAGTCTGTATTTGGAAATGGCCTGCTAATACTCCTGCTTCAGTCTTTTTTGAATATTGGGATTATAACAGTGTATAAGCACATCCATCTTTTTGTTTGTACCCTTGGGCTTTTTGTTTGTGTGCTTTTATGAGTGTTTGGAGACACAGTCTCACTGAAGGCAAGAATGAACAGGAACTCCATATGTGGATTAGGCTGACTATGAGCTAGCAATTTTCAACCTCCAGAATGGAATGCTATGATTAAAGAGAGACCTGACTCACCATGGCTGAGTCGTTTTTTTCTGGCAGTTTTGGCATTTGAGCCTTCTTGCATGGTAACCAGCAAACTACATCCCCAGCTGCGTCGAATTTAGTTTTATAATTACTTTGCAGTCAGCATATTTGGAGTGTGCTCATGAATCACGATGATAGCATCCATAGGATTACTTTGGCTCACACACTGCCTTATCTGTGTTGTTTCAAAATTCTTAAGAATCTGACAGTGATTGGACCAAAAATTAGATATTCCAGTGGTTAAGGACAAATACATTACAAATCAAAGTTAAAGCCATCATTACATTTTTCATGAGATTTTAATTTTCACTTATGTTTGTAGGTTTGGACGTCAGTAAATATGGGTATTAGAGCTCAGTTGCTTGTGAAGGCCCAAGGTTTAGAGCTGGTAATACAGGTTGTTGTGAGCCACCTGATGTGAGTGTTGGGAATACGCTTAGATCCACTGTAAAATTGATATGAGCTCATAAAACCTAAGTCGTCTCCCCATCCTTCTTTTTATTTATTTACTTTTGTTTATTACACATTATTCACATTGTATCCCCAGCTGTAGCCCCCTCCCTAGTGCCTATCCAATCTCCCCTCTCCCTTCCAATCCCTCCCTCCTTCATCCTTCTCCTCCCAATCCACTGATCAGGGAGGTTCTCCCTAGCCTATCAGATCTCATCAGGACTGCCTGCATTGTCTTCCTCTGTGGGCTGGTACAACTGCACTCCCTCCTGACAGGAAGGTTATCAAAGAGCCAGCCACTGACTTCATGTCAGAGGCAGTGCCTGTTCCACTTGCTAGGAAACCCACTTG
>CM053742.1:25290457-25312213 GCA_028658305.1 Pachyuromys duprasi | reverse complement strand
TTGTTCAGTTTCCTTTTGTGTGTAGGCTTTTTGCTGATTCTGTTGTTGAGCTTCAAATTTAGTCCATGGTGATCAGATAGGATACAAGGGATTATGTCAATGTTCTTGTATCTGCTGGGGTTTCCTTTGTGACCAAGTATATTGTCTTTTTCCCTCCAGCTCTTTCTGTCTCCCCCTTCTTTCAGTAGATTCCTTTGTCGATGCCCAAATTTTGGCTATGTGTCTCAGCATCTGCTTCAATACCCTGACGGATAGAATTTTTCAGAGACTCCCTGTGAAAAGCTCCTGTCCTGTTCCCTGTCTTCTTCTTCCGATGTCTATCCTGTTTGCCTTCTGAATATTGATTAAACATCTTCCCTGCAACCCTCCTTGTTGTTTAGCATCTTTAGAACTATAGATTTTAGTCTGTTTATCCTATATTATATGGTTAATATCCACTTAAAATTGAGTATATACCATGTGTGTCTTTCTGCTTCTAGGTTACCTCAATGAGGATGAGCTTTCCTAATTCCCTCCATTAGCCTTCAAATTTCATGATTTCCTTGTTTTTAATTGCTGAATAGGATTACATTGTGTAAATGTAGCACATTTTCTTTATCCATTCTTCAGGTGAAGGACATGTGTTTTGTTTTGTTTTTTGTTGTTGTTGTTGTTTTGTTTTGTTTTCAAATTTCTGGGTATTATGAGAGTCACAGCCAGTGGCAATCATAAAGTATGGCTTGATTTTTGACAATATGACAGTGCTAATGATTTCTTACTTTTTTATTAATAGAATTTTCTTCAATCCTTTTTCAAACTTTTCAAAATTATTTTAATTTATTCACTTTGTATACCAGCTATACTCACCTCCCTTGCCCCCTCCCAGTCCCACCCATCTTACCTCTTCCCCCTATGTCCTCCACTAGTCCACTGATAGGGGTGGTCCTCCTCCCCTCCTTGCCTACCAGGTCACATCAGGACTGCCTGGATCCTCTTTCTTGTAGCCTAGTAAGGCTACCCTGACACGGGGCTGTTATCATATTTAAAAAGTCATTTCTGTTCATTCTGGAAATACAGTAAATGTTAGGTATCACAGGAACTATTCATTTTTATAGATGTTTGACAAGATAAAAATAAGTAAGTTTAATATTGTAAGTCATTTATGGATTTTAGGCAAGTTAAGCATTCCCTTGTAATCTTGGGTATACCAAACTAGATTTAATAAACTTAAGTGAATTATTTATACTTGGAAGTCATATAGTGTTGATATTGTACCATCTATTCAGTAGAAAATAATGAAACAAAACTGCTTGGAAATGAAATGATTTTTTTAAATTTATACACACATATTATATAAGAGCCTTTGATATATATATATATATATTAGTGAATAAGCCAACCATGTGAAAACACATTTATTTTATTTCATTATTATTTTTATTAATTACACTTTATTCACTTTGTATCCCCCCATAAAGCCCTCCTTCCTTCCCTCCCAATCCCACCATCCCTCCCCTTCTCCACACATTCCCCTCCCAAAGTCCACTGATAAGAGAGCTCTTCATTTCCTTCCTTCTGATCTTAGTCTATGAGCTCTCATCAGGAGTAGTTGCATTGTCTTCCTCTGTGGCCTGGTAAGGCTGCTCCCCTATCTAGGTGATCAAAGAACAGGCCAATAATAAGGAAAATACTTCTTTAATCAATATAAATCTACTATTTATCAACCTGCACAAAACTAAAGTCCAAGTGGATCAAAGATCTCAACATAAAACCTGACACACGAAACCGGTTAGAAGAAAAACTGGGGAAGACCCTAGAACTCATTGGTACAGGAGACTACTTCCTGAACAGAAGACCAATAGCACAGGCCTTAACATCAGCAATAAATAAAGGCACCTCATGAAACTGTAAAGTTTCTATAAAGCAAAAGACACTGTCATCAAATCAAAATGACAGCCCACAGACTGGGAAGTGATATTTACCAATCCTACTTCTGACAGAGGGCTAATATGCAATATATATGAGGAAATCAAAAAGTTAAAGAGCAACAAATCAAGTAACCCAATTAAAAATTGGGGTATGGAGCTAAAAAGAGAACTCTCTGCAGAGGACGGTAGAATGGCAGAAAAACACTTCATGAAATGCTCAATGTCCTTAGCCATTAGGGAGAAGCAAATTAAAATGACCCTGAGATTTCACCTTACAACTGTTAGAATGGCTAAGATCAAAAACTCAAGTGACAACACATGCTGGAGAGGTTGTGGAGAAAGGGGAACCCTCCTCCACTGCTGGAGGGAATGCAAACTGGTACAACCACTCTTGAAATCAATTTGGCGCTTTCTTAGACAATTAGGAATAGTGATTCCTCAAGACCCAGCTATGCCACTCTTAGGCATATATCCAAAAGATGCTCAAGTACACAACAAGGACATTTGCTCAACTATGTTCGTAGCTGCTTTATTCGTAATAGCCAGAACCTGGAAACAACACAGATGTCCCTCAGTCGAAAAATGGATACAGAAATTGTGGTACTTTTACACAATGGAATACTGCTCAGCAATTAAAAAGGAGGAAATCATGAAAATCGCAGACAAATGGTGGGACCTAGAAAGGATCATCCTGAGTGAGGTATCCCCAAAGCAGAAAGAAACACTTGGTATATACTCACTTATATAGACCTATAGGATAGGATGGACACGCTGAAATCTGTACACCTAGGGAAGATAAGCAAGAAGGAGGATGATCAATTCTTGCTTAGATGGACAAACGGGATGGACATTGAATGTAGGGGAAAACAAGCCACAGGACAGGAGCCTACCACAGAGGGCCTCTGAAAGACTCTAACTAGCAATATATCAATGCAGATATTAAGACTCACAACCAAACCTTCAGCAGAGTGGAGGGAATCATATGAAAAAAGGGGAGTAAGTAAGACTTGGCGAGGACAAGTGTTCCACAAAGACCAGATAGATCAGGGCACAGGGGTCTTTTATTAGACTGTTTCTCCAACTAAGGACCAAGTATCCTAGAACCCCTGCTCAGATGTGGCCCATGGTAGCTCAGGATCCAAATGGCTACCATAGTAAGGGGAACAGGGACTATTTCTGTCATGAACTCAATGGCTGGCTCTTCTACCCTCCCACCCCCCCCCAGAGGGAGTTGCACCCTAACTAGATCCCAGAAGAGGATATTGCAGGCAGCCCTGAAGAGATATGATAAGCTAAGATCAGATGTAAGGGGGAGGAGGTTCTCCCTATCACTGGACTTGGAGGGGGGCAGGAAGAAGATGAGGGAGGAATGAGGAGAGTGGGAGGGAATGGGGAAGGGGGCTTCGGCTGGGATACAAAATATATAACCTGTGATTAATATAAAAATAAATAAATTACTTAAAAAACTAATATTACTTTTTGTTTTCCCATGGGGTTATTTCCTTTGCTATTATGTCTTCCCTTTTATAGTACATAATGTGGGAATTTAATTTTTCTTTGAGCATTCTCTTTATCTTGATATGTAATGTGACATTTGTTATTATGTTCTACAGGCAGGAGTTTAAAATTGAATATACTGAGCAGATTATAATTGTGTTTAAGCAATGGAATTCTGATATAAAGCAAGTTGAAGACCAAGAAAATGAACAAACTGTTGGTATCACAATTGTTGTTATAATTAATCTGTTAAAATAAGTGTGAAGTCAAAATAGGGAAGCTATCCTTGCATTAGGAAATGAGCCAAGTCTGTGTTTTTTTGCTGGTGAACCATAAACTACAGAAATATAGACACTTAAAGTTCATAAAGGTCATTTGGTTTCTGATATTAGTAAAGATTTTTGTAATTTCAAGTAACAGAAACTTGTGAAAGAATAAATGAAGGATTACTGTTTTATGAAAGAAATCGGGGGTGGGGTGGGTTTGTTTCAGACATAGTTGAATGATATTGGGGATGCATTACATGATATTATCTGAGCTGTTTCAGGGTCTCAGTGAAATTGCTAGGTGGTATATCTGAAATCTTCTGGTTTTAGACTCAACTACAAAATACGAGTTTCAGTGAACCGAGAGAGTTTTTCTGGCAGCTTATTCCTGTGGGGGAAATCACTGAAAAGGTTTTGATTATTTTACAGTTTCTGAACCAATCACTGCATTCAGAACATGGTTTACATCATTTTCTTCCTCTCCTCTTCATGTTCCTCTCCTTTCTATCTCCCTTGCCTCATATTCCCTTTCCTTCCTTCTTTCTCTCTTTCTCTTTCTACTTGTGAGTTTGGGACTAAACTCAGAGTATTTGGCAAGTAGGCAAGCACACTTTCACAAAGCCACAGTACCGAGTCACACTCATTTTCCCTCATCAGTCAAAAAAAATGTGGTACTTCTCTGTTCCCAGGTTGATGAAAACTAAACCCAAGCATATAATTCATGGCACTGATAACACTTTCCATTTGTGTCTTTTCATCGTTTTGTTTTGGAAAATCATTTTTATATTGCATTTGAGGTCCTGACTGTATTCAAACCGTCTTGGGGTAGGATGTCAGTCTATTACAGAATATTCACTTTGACTCCCATGTGACATTCAGTGGGCAGTTGAGTAAGCCACTAGTATTTGAGGATGAAGTTCACAGGAAGCCATTTCTTAAGGATAAGAAGTTGAGAACTGTTCATTTAAGGTGATATTTTTTAATGCATGAAGGTATGATGAAACCATCAAACTGTGACTGAGGATGTAAGTGAAAAGTATAAGGTGCAGATGCCTGGATGTCTTCATTGCATTGATTCTCAAGGGTGAGAATGAAGTGGTAAATCAGATTGAGAACAAATGATTTATTAGGTAGAAATTAAAATTACTCCATGTGAAGGAAGTCTTTTAAAAGAAGAAAACATTATTGCTTTCACAATATATCACTTATAGATGAAATGAGGTAGATTTGACAATACAGACTTCATCATTGGTATTCTGAATCTGAATGAGTAGACTGGAAAAATGAGCACAAACCTGAACAATAAACACAGGACATGTTAGGAAAAGCTGTGATAGCATAAGGAGTAATACAGTATTTTCATTGTTTGTTGTTGGTTTTAAGAGAAGAGACATATATTTAAAAAGAGGAAAGCAAGGATAATTGCTGAGTTCTTCTGAATGGGCTATGTGAAAAGATTGTGTTTCATAAAGAAGTATAATACAGCTTTTAAAATGGAAAGGAAAGCATAGCACGTGGCATATACAGTTATAGGTGGGTGGTACATCCTGCAATGAGAGACTGAACATCTCTTTGGATCATATCTATGTATTCCATGAAAGAAGGTCATCACATTGTGAATGTGCTGGCATCAGGGAGATTAGCTAGAGCTGAGGTTTCCAAACTTATGATTTAACCAAGTAAATGTGAATCAGTACAGAGTAAGATTTATATGCAAAGAATAAATTGTAATGATTGGTTATAGAATTTAAGGTTGGAAAAAGGAAAGTGAAGATAACAGGAGTAGAGACAACAGTAAAAAGAAGGTAGGGTTCATGAATTTTTGGTCTTGAAGGATTGCTCAGCTGTAATACCAAAACAAGTAAGCTACAATGGAAAGTGTATAGGATTATCTCTTAATACGTGGAGAAATATTTTCTATAATACTTATAGTGTAGATTTTGGAAGCATAATGTTTGGATCTGAGTCAGAGTTCAGTAGTAATTAACCTTGGAACAACAGACATTGTACCATTTTAAGTCATTTTTCTCACTTGGAAATTAAAGGGTGAGCATCTATTTCCTATCATTTGAAGGGTTAAATAAGTTTGTATAGAATTAATCCACTTAATAAGGTTCGAAATGATATCTGCCATGGAGTAAATTCATATTTGCCATTACCAGCACTACAGAAAGGTATCTTAGCAACAATGGCAAAATGTAGAGTACAACTATTTAAATGAGTGGATAAAGTAGGGTAGAGCACAACGTCATTGGTGAAGAATAGGTTAAGAAATTGAAAGCAAAGAGTAATCAGAAATTGTATGTGTAGACAATATTTCAGTAAGTAATAAGTTATGTCTTGATTATGAAGAACTCCTGCTCACTCACATGAGCTGCATTCTTCTAACCCCAGCTATTATGGGCACAGAAGGAGGCAGCTCATGAGTTCTTCCTCTTCTGTGCAATGTAGAATCTGTTTTTAAAAATTCTTACTCCATGACTTTGAGGATGTTTTGCTGGTTAGTGGTAGATACAAAAATTGCATAAACTTAGTGATAAAAAGAACCAAAATAAGATATTGATGGCATTTATTATAAAAACAATTCCTTTTAAGAAATCCTTCAAAATATTAATTTAAATGTTTGTTTTGTATTTAAAATTGTAGTCCATGGGATTAGCTTGGTTGTAGTCTTTATCTAGCAGGAGTGAAGCCAAGAAGAGCATAAAGAGCAACAAATTTCATACTTAATTGTTATTACACAGCTTTCCATTTATATTTCTAGGGTATTTTTAATCATCAACAAAAGACTTTTCAACAAACTAGAATGCTTGAGACCAACAGCCTGAAAGCACTTAAGCAGGCAGATGATGAGTCCTTAAAGGTATGTAACAATTTTTTACATGCATTCTCTTAATACATTTCAAAATTTTAACTGCTTTCCATTATGAATAGGTGACTGTGAATGAAGTGATAAGTGAATTGGTTTATCATTCACAATTTTGGCAAGGAATTATTCAAAGCAGAAAATGTTGAGACATTTTATTAGAAACGTGCTTATGCATCAAATTCATAATATATTATTGTCATAGCTATTTGTATTTGTATATCCAATATTTGTTATACAAGGAAGTGTTTAGTTGATATTGTCCAATATTTTTATTTTTAAATGTAGTATAGAAGCATTTTATGATATAATAGATTTTAAAATGATCACAGGGAACAAAGTAATTTTATATACAAATTTATAATCATAAAATGGAGTCTAGAACGCAGAAGGTGTTTGTAGATTCAGGAACTACAGAGGGATGATCAGATGACAAGTTCCAGAACATATTATCCTCAATCATCTCACAGGAACTTGAGTCTAGAACTCCTGTGTGAAGAGGGGTTGTCCCTGGGTTGCATATAGCTCACCTAAAAAGAAACAGGCATCTTAAAGTGACAGAAGAGGTATATTTGATCTGCTAAATGAAATAGCTGTCAATCCAGAACGAAAAAGTATTTTCTATTTATGTGCATGTGTATTTTAACTGCATGTGTGTGTGCATGTACGTATGTGTGTGACATGTTTTTGTACTGCCAGCTAAGGACAGAAGAGGGCATTGACTCCTATGGAACTGGAGTTACTGATGGTTGATAGCCACCATGTGGGAGCTGGGAACTAATCCCCGATTCTGGGCAAGAGCAGTAAGTTCTTTTGTCCCAAGTCCTTCAATCTAGAACTTTATACCTTCTACATGAAGACAAAAGAGAGACAGTTTCTAAAAGCACACTATTCACAAATCTTCACAGAAGTTCATTCTAAGGTAAAAGGACAAGGCTAGAATTGGTCTAAGAAGTAAGAAGGAATACTGAACTCTGAACATTGATACATGAGTAAATTTATGAAATAGATGTACATGTCAATAATAATAACTCATCCAATCAGATGAGTTAACATAGAAATAATAGACAATAACACATGAGTATAATGGAGGGAATTGGAATTTAAAAGTTTCTAAATAATCAGAAATTTGAGAAGGGGGCTGACTACTGATTTTGGTCTTTTAAATAGGTATGATTAAATATAACAATAATTACTGGAGGAATATAGTATATTCAATCCCAACTAAGAGAAAGCTGTAAAAATGGAACTAAATGAGAGAAAGTAAAATGATTTTGCACAGGAAATAAGAGAAGAAAAATGACAAACTGAAAGTCATGATGTATATTGGTGACAATAATTCCATGTATTTGAGATATTTACCAAAAATGTAAATTGACTACATGTATTAGGAAGTAGGAGATTATAGAATTAGAAAACATAATTAGGTATATCTCATAAGAAACAAGGATACAGTAGAAATAGAACATTATACGGAAGGCTTTAAAATGAACAGATTGGAATTTATTAATCAATGTTAAAATAGGGATGTTTTATACTTTTAATTTCTCTGTCTTTTATTGAGCATAGACTATTTTCTCATACAATGTATCCTGATTTAGTTTCCCCTTTCTCTACTCCTTCCAGTTTCTCACTCCTCCCCTCCCATCCAGATACACTCCCTTTCTGAATGTCATTAGAAAATAATGGGCTCTAAGAAATCACAAAACATGACAAAATAAAATACAATAAATTAAAGCAAAAACCATCACATTGGAGTTGGAGAAGGCACACCAACAGAAAGAAAAGAGTCCTAAAAGGAAGCACAAGAATGAGAGACTTACCCATTCACTCACTCATTACTGCAATAAAAACAGTGAACTGGAAGCCATTAAATGTGTACAAAGGACCAGGTGCAGACCTGTGCAGGCCCTGAGCTTGCTGCTTCAGTCTCTGAGTTCATGTGGGCTTTGATCTCATTGATTTACAGAACCTTGTTGTCTTGATGTCCTCCATCCTCTTGGGCTTTTATACACTCTATAAAGCTTATTCTGATTTTATAAATATCAAACTGTAGAGATTAAGGAAAAACATTAATATGGTTAACATATAACCCTTAAGTGTGCAAGTCACAGGAAGATTTATACATTTTAATTTTCTACTTCCAAAATACAAGTGTAGCTAGGGACAATGTTGCACACCTTTAATCCCAGTACTCAGTAGGCTGAGACATGCAGATGCCTGTGAGTTTGAAGCCAGCATGGTCTACACAGAGAGTTCCAGGACAGGCAAGACTGCGTAGTGAGACTCCATCTTGTATGTGTGTTGAGGGGCTCTATTTGTGTGGGTAAAATTGATATTTACAAAAAAGAAGAATTTCTTAACACACTATTAGGATATAAGTCTTTTTTAAATATCCAGCCACTCTTGAATTACTTGGCAGCCAGAGACATATGTATCAACAAAATAAGTGAAAGACTGAATGCTAATCAATACGTTTGATTTAATACACATTTCTAGGATTCTTCTGTGTTAGATTAGAATATATCATTATTTTAAATCAAGCATACCTGGATAATTTTTTTAAAAATGAAGATGTAAGACTAAATTAGTGTCATGCTGAGTCAAAAATAACTTCTATGTTCTGTCAAAACAAATATGGCAAGATTACTCAGATCTACATCTAGCACTGATAGAATTGTGATTTTCCCTTTCAAAATGCTGATCCCCTGAGTGTCAGCACCAAGATAGTTTGAGGTAGCCACAAAGAAAGGCCTCTTTTATTCTTAATTAGGCTGATTACTGTCATGGTCTGGATCTTTTTCACCTGGATTTAGCACATTTTTGGAGGCAAGAAAACCCTCATGAACACAGAATTCAACCACATTTCTGCCTGACTAGGGAGGACTCAGGAACGTCTACTGGAGACTTTAAAGAATGTCAGGCCTCTCACTGAGTCTGGAGAACTTTGGTTGACTCTTGTGTTTGCAGACACCAAAACTGACTGAGTCCTTCTAATACTCCTATGAGGAATGTCCTTACGCTGAGTTCAGGTATACTTGAAAAGTGCAGGCCTCTTGGGGACTAAGAAGGATAGGACTTTGGGGAGCCCTCTTCTGCAGAAGAATAGCCCTCTTGAGGAGCCTTCTTCTGAACAAGGAGCACAGGCCTCTTGGGAAGTCTCCCTATTGTTCAGGACAGGCTCTTTGAGGACCCATTTGTGAGAGAAGTACAGTGTAGATGATCCAGAGAAGTATTTGACAGTATAAAATGTTTCAGTGATTGCTGACACAGTAATGGTTTGGAAGGTAGTAGCTTTTCATATTTGACTCATTTCCTTGTAGTTTTTAAAATACTAAAAAGTATTTTATATTTATTTTTGTCTTTTTCTGTACAGGCCAGAAAAAATGCACAAAAAACAAAACAAAGTACAGATTGTCTGCTATGTCTTCGGATCAGAATTCTGGTCCTCTGGAAGGGCAACCCTGCTATGAATTTAATTAACTAGAAAGTAGGAGGCTTCAAATATCCTAGCATCTCAGCAGTTCATATGAGGGTTATGATAGGAAAACCAGAAAAACTTTGGACAGTTATTGTCCTACTAGAGCTCATGTACCCCCAGTCATATAATGAAACCAAGTAGGCATGCAAAACAGTAAGCATGCATGTGCACACCGTTCAGCCACTCAGTGAGGAGCCTGATTCATACTAGCTTTTCTCTCACTTGACAAAGTGTCCATTTTGCTTAAGACCCTTCCAGAGAATGGTAAGTCTGGTCACCCAAGGAGGGTTGTTTCAGGGACAAGGAAGACACAAATGTGAGAAGGGGAGGAGGAGTGTAAGAGGAGAAGTAGAGTGAGGAAGGCCAGAGTGAGCCCCTTCTAGAGAGGCCCAGTCACTATTTAGCTGTGAAGCAAATCCATTGGCTTTACTGGCCAGGGGCCTTAGACAGGAAAATGGAGGAGGTGTTGAACCTTACCTGAGGCAGCTGACAGGAAAATGAAGGTGGTGTTGAACATTACCAAGGTCCCCGAAAGGAAAATGGAAGTGGTGGTGGACTTTGCCAAGGCCACTGGCAGGAAAGTGGAGGTGGTGGATGTCACCAAGGGCACTGACAGGAATGTGGAGGAGGTGGTGAACCTTACCCGAGGCCTCTGATGGGAAAGTGGAGGTGTGGGTGAGCCTCAGTGAGGGCACAAAGGGGAAAATGGCAGTGGTGAAACTTGCCGAGTACTGGACCTTGAACAGGCTGACGCCTGGATGGAAAGAAGGAACTCCTAGAGGAGTTGGGACCACGGGAGGACTATGCCACCATTACTGGGAGCAATGGGGGAGGTTAGAGGGGAGGGGTTGGGATTCACATGAGGAGGAGCTGAGGCAGTTGGAGCTTTAGAGAATGGCGATGTGGGTGGATCTAGGAACTGGGAGATATGAAGAGCATGTGGGAGCCACTGGAGCCCTCTCAGATGTGAATGAAGGCATGATGCCTGCAGCCTGGTGTGTCCAGGGACAAAAACCCTATTTAGCTCTGTACTTTGTCTGAAGCCAGGCTGTATCCTTTAGAACAGGGGTCCTCCAACTTTTTAAAGTGGGGGCCGGATCATGGTCCCTCAGAGAGCTGGAGGGCCAGACTATATGAACTACTAATTCCTACCCACACTGCACATATCTTTTATAAATAAAATGAAGAACATTTATAAATAAACAGATCACGTTCGAGTATTTCAATGGGAAATGTGGGCCTGCTTTTGGCTAATGAGATGGTCAATGTCTGGTTCCGTGTTTGTCACTGCTAGCCGTAACAAGTGATGCAAGTGGGCATCAGTTAATCTTGATCTGGTTGGAGATTTCAGATGTTTCTTTCTTGAAAAAGTCTGTTCACAGACATAAGTGCTACCAAAGATGGTTACCATTTTGAGTGCATGGTTCCAGATATTTGGATATGTGTCAGAGGGGAGAGATGTATAGAAATTCAGAAGGTTACTTGACTTAAATGACTTAAAGTCACTTAAATTGTGACTTTCAGAGAGTCACAATTCTGCAGTTCAGCCAGTTCCATTTGGTAAATTGTAAGGACATTTTCAATCTCAACAGAAAATTGATTACAAAAAAGCTGTATGTCCTGTTCATGGAGATGAAGCCCTTTGAATCTAAATTGGAACTCCTTTTGCAACAATTCTAGTGAATCCACACGTGTTTTCTTTGGGAATGCAACCAATGGTTTGTCCGCTGACGGGTTTTGAGTCGTTGGGAGATGGCTGAAGTTTTCCTCCTGTACTTGTTTGATGAGAAGGCCTAATTTTACTTCAAATGCTTTCACATGCGATGCCATATTACAGATGAGCTTCTCCTTTTCTTGAAGTTGCAGATTGAAACTGTTGAGTAGCTCTGTTATATCTGTCAGAAAGGCAAGGTGCCATTTCCATTCTGCATCATTGAGCTCTGGTACTTCTTTGTTTTTTGAAAGTAGAAAAGCTGTAATCTGCGGAAGTAAGTCATAGAAACGCTTCAAAACTCTCCCTCTACTCAGCCAACAGACTTCTGTGTGGTACAGAACATCATCATGGGCAACATTTACCTCAGATAGAAATTCCTGAAATTGTCTGTGGTTTAGTGCATGAGCTCTAATGTAATTAACACAAGATACCACAATTTTCATAACAGAGTCCCACTTCAGTGATTTACAACACAGTGCTTGTTGGTGGATGAGGCAGTGTATGGCAATTGGATGAGGATGGTTATGTTTGTCCATCTTTTGTTTAATGTGAGACATTACTCCTCTCTTAGACCCCACCATGCTAGGAGCACCATCAGTTGTTACACTGGACCAGTCCAGCTCCAAACCATTCACAGTTTGGCAAACCCTTTCAAATATATCCACTCCTGTGGTTGTACCTTTGATACTTTGCAGTGCAGCAAGCTCTTCTGTGACTTCAAAATACTCATTTGTCCCACGAATATAAATGAGAAGTTGGGCAGAATCACGAACATCATTGCTTTCGTCGAGTGCCAAGGAAAAATAGCAAAGTTTCTTTGCAGAGTTTTGCAAATGGTGCAGCAAATTTTCTCCCATTTCTTCAATCCTTCATGTCATTGTAACTCCTGAAAGGCTCACTGTACTAAATAAATCAGCCTTCTCTGGACACATCTCTTTGGCAACAGAAATAAGGCATTCTTTAACAAATTTGCCCTCCACAAACGGTCTGCAATTGCGTGCTATTAGCTTGGCAACTTGAAAACTTGCCCGAAGTGAGGAAATATGCTTCTGCTTCACAAAAGTATTTTGCTGAGTTGTCAGTGTATTTTTCAGCTATAATATTTTATCTTTTCTCACTTCTCCAACCAAACAATCATATTTATCTTTATGTTGAGTTTGATAGTGACATCACAAACTGTATTCTTTGAACACAGCAACTATATTCTGGCATATCAGACACACAGCTTTTTCTTTGTACCATGTGAAAAAGTAATCGTAAGTCTACTGTTCTTTGAATATCCTACACTCGCCACCAATTTTTCTTTTGCTTGACATCATTGTTTCCTAGGGATTCCAAATTGATATTAGTAAAATATTAATATGTGTGTATATATATACACACAGAGTGTATAAACCCCCATTAGTCCCTGATGTAAACACTTACCCCTTGCAGGCTTTTCTAAGCAGACCAGCTCAGTCCCTGATAGTTCAGTTATATCTCCCTATATAACGCCCAAATTGATATGTTCAGAATCAGCATGTGAACACTGAAAAGGAAATGCAAAATGTATATAAAATTTTCAATGGAATCCCCTTTAAAATGCTTCAGCACCGAACCCCTATTTTTCCATATGGGCAATTCAGCACTGAACCCCTAACCTCCCAACCACCGCCCACCCCCCAACTTTGATTTCAGCACTGAACGCCCTACCACCCCCAAAGGGGAATTTTCATATGAGTCACCCACCCCCCAATCGGGCAGAACCCCCCATCTGGCAAAAATTTATTTCTATGGCACTTTTGACTGACCTTTGGCAGTGGTGGGAGTGGAGGAAAACCTCACTGACAGCCAGACACAGCACACAGACACCACATTGCCAGGGGGTGGAGCAGGCACCTTTTTACATCATTATATAGTCACCCACATGTGGTACTCCTCTCCACGCGGCGTCCAGCACCCTTCAGTGATATCATCAGTGGTGCACGCTCCTAGCGATAGGCGCAAGGGCACATCAGTGTCCCTCCCAACACTGCCCTCACGCCCACCCACCCAGCACACAGCGTGCCATGGGTGGAGGCGGTTGATGTCATCCCTGAGAAGCTGTGACACTGAGTGTATATGCTGGCAGGTATCTTGGCAGCCAAACTGTGCTCATTGCTGGCAGGCTGGATCAGACTCCTCTGCGGGCCTCATGTGGCCCACGGGCCGTAGTTTGAAGACCCCTGCTTCAGAACTCCACCTTCATGTTTCTCTATATGGTGTGGCACGCGTTTGGTATAGACTTGTGGACATTACTTATTTAAGGACCAGAGTAAATTTAAAAATAAATCCTACTTATGTGCATATCTCTGTCATGACTTTCGTGCCTGTAGAGGCCAAAAGGGACATTATATTCACTGGAGTTTAAGTCCCAGTCTTTTGTTAGCTTGGAAGCACTGACCTACTGGTGGTGGGAACTGAATATCTGTTTTGGGGAAGAAGGGGGTGGGCAGATGGTGGTAGGGTCAGTGGCCTGGTGGAACAGAGGACTCTGGAGGAAGAGTCAGATGGATCTCTGAGTTCAAGGCTACCCTGGTCTACAAAGTGAGTTTCCAGGACACCCAGGGATACACAGAGACTCTATCATGGAAAAAAACAGTGGCTAGAGGTGGCTAAGTGCTTGTAACTGCTCAGCCATTTTGATAATCCTGATAATTCAACCTCCAGAATTAAATGCTATGATTAAACAGAGACCTGACTCACCATGGCTGAGTCATTTTTTTTTTCTGAAAGTTTTGACAGTTGAACCCAGGCCTTCTTGCATGGTAACCACCAAACTACATCCCCAGCTCCATCGAATTTAGTTTTATAATTATTTTGCAGTCAGCATATTTGGAGTATGCTCATGAGTTATGATGATAGCATCCATAGGATAACTTTGTGTCACACACTGCCTTATCTGTGTTGTTTCAAAATTCTTTTGTTGTTGTGGTAAACCTTGAATTTTATTTTTTATTTTTATTTTTTTATTATTTTAACACTTTGGTTTAATTTTATATTAACCACAGGTTATGTACTTTGTATCCCAGTTGTAGCTCCCTCCCTCATTCCCTCCCACTCTCCCCATCCCTCCCTCATCTCCTCCCTGCCCCCTCCAAGTCCACTGATGGGGGAGGACTTCTTCCCCTTCCATCTGACCCTAGGTTATCTTGTCTCTTCAGGGCTGGCTACAATGTCCTCTTCTGGGATCTAGAAAGGCTGTTCCTCCCAGGTGTGTGGGGGGGAGGGTCGAAGAGCCAGCCATTGAGTTCATGACAGAAATAGTCCCTGTTCCCCTTACTAGGGTAGCCATTTGTATACTGAGCTACCATGGGCCACATCTGAGCAGGGATTCTAGGTTATATCCATACATGGTCTTTGCTTGGAGAAACAATCTCATAAAAGACCCCTGTGCCCTGATCTATTTGGTCTTTATGGAGCTCTTCTTCTCCCCAAGTCTTACTAACTCCCAATATTTTAATATTATTCCCTGCCCTCTGCCGAAGGCTTGGTTGTGAGTCTTAATATCTGCTTCGATACATTGCTATATAGAGTCTTTCAGAGAACCTCTTTGGTAGGCTCCTGTCCTGTTGCTTGTTTTCTCCTACATTGAATGTCTTTTAGAGGTTTTATAACTTATTGGTTTATTTCACTTGATTGCTTTGGATTTAGATCACAGATCAGCTATTCTCTCTTAGTTTTCAGGGACAAAACATCAAAATACATTTCCTACTGACAAAAGAAATCTTAAGTCTCAGAAGCCACCAGTGGACAAAGAGGAGAACTCAGTAATTTACATCATTGATGACAGTGAAAAAGAAGATGCTGAGGAAGTGATAGAAATAAAAGATGATGATGTGGAATGTTCAGCAGAGTCTACTTTAACAGGTACAGTACATACAGTTCTGAGTACTGATGGTATCCCACAGTGTATTTTTGAGATTGTGTGGAGGGGCTTGGTCAGAGGACAATTTACAGGATTTTGGTTTCTCCTTCCACCATGAGTGTCTCAGGGAAGGATCATGTTGATTTCAGATATGGCATTAACCTCTGCTACCTTACCTCCTAAGTCATTTTACCTGCCTGGTTTGTTTGATATTTACATACCTGCTTGAATTAGAATAAAAGGCTAGTTTTATACATACTTTGTTTACTCTTTTTTAAGTTTGTTTTATTAAATTTTTATTTTTTATTAATTACATTTTATTTACTTTGTATCCCAGCTGTGGACCCCAGGGTTATTCACTCCCTATCCTACCCTCCCTCCCTCATCTCCTCCCTGCCCCTCTCTAAGTCCACTGATAGGAGAGGTCCTCTTCCACTTCCCTCTGACCCTAGCTTATCAGGTATCTTCAGGACTTGATGCAATGTTCTCCCCTGTGGTCTAGCAAGGCTGCTCTTATTTGTTCTTCATAAGCCTGTATCAAAGTTCTAGGAATGCATATAGTACTTTGACTTTAGAGTTCACACAAATCAAGAAACTGAAATAAGTTACAGTGGCATTACCCTAGAAAGACTTGACAACATATTATATAAACATATTATATAAAATATATAAATATATAAAATATTATATAATATATTATATATAGCTTATGATTTTATTTCATCTACCCTTCAGAATAACACATTCCATTCATGTTTTGCTTTAAGATACAATATTGAAAAAATGCCTGAAAGAAATACAGACAAAATTACTATTCCATTAAAATTAACTACACTATCATGTTTAAATTAAAATGTTTTTTATTTTTCTTGTTCAATGCAGAAAAATGTGATGTACTTGGTAGTTCTGTGAAGACATTGGTTCCTCCACGAAGGGATGGAGATACAGAGTAATACATATTTACTTTCCTGTTCAGTGAATTGTTTTTATGCCTGTAATCCCAGCACTGGGGAGGTGGAGGCAGCAGGGCAAGATGAATCAGTGACATTATCACCTACGTATTTACTTCATAGTCATCTTGAGCTAAATGGGTTCCTGGTTTGTTTTTTTAAAGCAAAAAAGAATAAGAATATTTTCTTTGATTATCAAGTATTGAATACGTTATTTCACAAGATATTTTCTTGGAGCTAAGTATTTTATATTATAAACACTTAATGAAAAGGCTTGTCTTTGGTAGTACTTGGGATAAAACCTAATGCATTATACAAGGGGTTAATGCTTGAACACTAAACTAAAGTCAGAGCTTTAATTTCTTTACAGACATGAAGTAAAGAATGAACTGGAATAAACTGGAGGTACAGTTTTTGATGTATTTGTATCTAGGGAAATTGTTTAAAACAATTCAGTGTTAATGTACTATAGGATTGTTCATTAATGCTTTACTCTCAGTGATAGGATTCTACACAAATGTTTTTGAATTAGCACCAGAAATTTTCTTAGTTACCTTTTTTCCTTGATAAGAAAAGTAAAACATTTGGGTATATGTAACTTAAATGAAATTAAGGAAAGAAACATGGATGAGAAAAGTGTTTTAAAATTCTTTGCCTTAACAGATTTATATATACACACAAACACACATATATATATATACATATACATCATTATACACATCACATATCCATGTTTCATTTACTCTATTCTCTAGTAATCCTCCTGGGTTCCTCTCACCCTCCCAACTTCTTTTTTTTTTTAAACAGCATCTCTACTACTAAAACAGGCCTCCAGACATTCATAGGCCCCCAGAACTTAACATAACTGAGGCCATGATAGAAAACCATTCAGGCCTTGAAAATCAGCAAGTAGCCAGAAATCCTCTGGTCTTAGTCAGGATTACTATTGATGTGATGAAAAAAGCAACAAGGGAGTAAAGGGCTTATTTGGCTTCCTCTTCCATATCAAAGTTCATGATCAAAGAAAGTCAGGTCAGAGACTCAAACAGGGCAGTAATATGGAGGCAGGAGCTGACTCAGAGACCATGGGAGAGTGCTGCTTTCTGGCTTGATCCTCATGGCTTGCTTAGCCTGAACTTTTCTTTTCTTGTCTTGTCTTGTCTTTTCATCTTTCTTTCATTTCTTTGTCCTCTTTTCTTCTTTCTTTCTTTCTTTCTTTCTTTCTTTCTTTCTTTCTTTCTTTCTTCCTTTCGTCCTTTTATCTTAAAAGTTCTTTTGAAACATGATTTCTCAGTGTAGTCCTTGCTGTCCTGGACTTGGTTTGTGTACCAGGCTAACTCCGCACTCACAGAGATCAGTCTGCCTCTTACTACCTGATTGCTAATATTAGAGGCATGCACCACAGCGCCTGGATGGAGCAGCCTGATTTTTTACTTAACGTGTGCCCAGGGATGTATTGATGCGTCTCTGTGTCTCTATGTCGGTCTCTGAATCTATCTGGCTCTCTCTGTCTTTGTATCTGTCTCTGTCTGTCTGTTTCTCTATCTCACATGCTCCATTTTAAACTCTACTTTATTTGGGGTATTTAGCCCTCCAACTCCCTTCCAACCTCCCAACCTTATGTAGGAGAGAAAAGGTTAGTAGGTAGGGAGGTCCCCTTTATTTCTCCCATTTGTTGAGAGCCAATGGGTCTTTTAGGACTCTACCAATCTTCATGAACCAGAGACACAATTGTCAGTGTTCTCCATGAGAACAACTGTGCCACAAACTTTTTCTTTCCCTCTGTCTGCTCAAATTACCACACCCACTGTCCATCTCTCAGGTTTCTCCAATCAACTACTTGTCACAAGCCAAAACTTTACTCCCTCAATTTATATGCTCAGGGTCCTAGATCATGCCTCTCTGTGTGCCTCACTCGGAAGGTATTAGGTAGTCCATTACCAGCTGGCAAAAGCCACAATTAACAGCTGTGGACAAACTATAGCCTACTAAAGTCTCAGACTTGGATTTAAAACAATAACATATTTACATAACATAAATGAATTAAGAAAGCAAAACTTCCATTCCTCTCCCTGCCCCACTGACTCTCTCTCTCTCCCAGAACTCTCTCTCTCTGGTCTGGGTGAGCTGCCATCAATCACTAATTAAGAAAATGCCCAAAGTTTGGCTATGAGAATCAGTGTCTCCTTCAATAACCTGAAAGGGAGATTCCTTCAGAGGATATCTCTGTGGTATTCCTTCAGTATTCTCTGTGGTACGCTCCTTCCCTGTTCTCTTTCTCCTCATGCTTCTGATGTCTGTACTGTCTGCCTTTCTAAATGTTGATTAAGCATCTTCCCTAGGGCCCTCCTTGTTTAGCTTCTTTAGGACTATAGATTTTAGTATGTTTATCCTATGTTATATGGCTAATAGCCACTGAGAAATGTGTCTTTCTGCTTCTGAGTTACCTCACTCAAGATGATATTTTCTAGTTTCATCTATTTGTCTGTAAATTTTACTTTTTTATGTTTCCTTTGTTTTTAATTGCTGGGTAGTGTTCCATTGTGTAAATGTACCATATTTTCTTTATCCATTCTTCAGTTGAGGGACATCTGGTTTGTTTCCAGCTTCTAGCAATTACGAATAAACTGCTAAGAATATAGTTGAGCAAATGTACTATGGTAGTAGATGCTGAGTCTAATGGACAAATCTTGGGTAGAGTGCAGGTAATGTAATGGTAGAAGGGGGAGATAGAGGGACGTGGAGGGAAGAAGAACTACACAAGGAGACCAACAGAGACAAAACTCTCTGTGCCTGGGGTGCCCACAGAGACTAATGACAACCAAAGACCATGTATGAAGAAGACCTAGACCTCCTGCTCTGATATAGCCCTTAGGTAGCTCAGTCTCAATGTATGTCCATATTAAGGGCAGCAGGGTCTGTCTCTGATGTGGACTCAGTGGCTGGTTCATTGATCTCCTCCCCATAGTGGGTCAGACTCCAGGCCACAGAGAAAGAGGATCTAGACAGGCCTGATGAGACCTAGGGTCAGATATCAGGGGAGGAAGATCCACCCTATTAATTGACTACAGAAGAGGAATAGGAGGAGAAAGAGGGGGGTAGGACTTGGAGGAAATGAGGGAGGGGGCTGCAGCCTGGATACAAATTGAACAAAATGTAGTAAATGGTAAATATTTTTAAAAGGCCCTTCAAGCTTGCCTACAGTCCTATCTCATAGAGGAAATTGGTTAATTGAAGTTACCTCCTCTCAGATGAATTTAGATTAGGTCAAGTTGACATCAATCTAGCCAGCCCATCTGTCAAAACAGCAACAAAGGCAAAATCAATGATACCAGGATGTGAGAAAGTCCCTGAGTGAAAAAGCCAGACATGTTCTAACCCGGCTATTTTTACTTCTCTAGTTCCACGTTTGTGAACTGAAATGTGCCAACCAGGCATAGGAGTTTAAGGACTGTAAGGCTCAGGTGGCCTTCATTTTTTTTTTAATTTAACTCAATTTGAAAATATTTTGAGACAAGCTCTCACCATGTAACCTTAATTTTCTGTGATTCACTACTTAGCTATCCCTGAACTCAGTGATGTGGCTGCATATGCCTCCCAGCTGCCAGTATTAGTGGTGTGTGACAGCCACACCCAGCCTGGATTCTGCCTGGTTATTAGAGTGGGTTTTATTTTTTTCATAGGATTAGTTACAACAGTAATAGAGCCAAGCATCCTCCCAAGTAGAGAGTATTCTATAGCTATAAAATAAAATAAAATTCGTCTTTTCTTCTAATTTTTCCTTGGGAAAGAAATTACAGTTTTTTTTCTTTTCTTATTTTGTTTCTTGGACATTTTCATGATCCCCAAAACATACAAGACTACCTTCAGTAGGCTGATCAGAATTCTAGTAATGTTAGTATTTCTCATTCACAATGCCTAGGAACACAAATGTTTTAGATTTCAGAATTTTATTTGACTTTTGAATATTTGTATGAACATTGCTGATTGAGTATCTCTAGTCTGAAAAGAAATCTTGAGTACTGTACAATACGAAAAGCATGAGGCATTTTGTTGACACTATATTTTAATTTTTTTGGTACTATAGAATCTGTCTTCATTAACTTGTATATGTGGGAGCAATATCATTTAACATTAAGTTTTAATGAATATTTTTTTTTCAACACAGCTCAACTTAACAGTGACATTGTGGAAAAGAAAACAAGAATGCAGTCCTATAGTAAAAGTGTAGTCAAAGACTGCAACAGGAATATCAGAGAACACTGGAAAGTTCATCAAGAGTAAATGTAAGCCTTCATTTCTTTTCTTTTTCTTTTTAATTTATATATTCATTTTACATCTGGATCATAGCCCCCTTCCTCTTCTCCTTCTGATTCCATCCTCCCACCCTCTTCCCCCAAATCCCCTTCCTGTTTTCCTCAGAAAAGGAAAGCCACCACTACTGACCCACCCCAGCACATCAAGTTGAATCAGGACTAAGATTATCTTCACTCACTGAGGCCTGGCAAGACAGCCACATTAGATGGAATGCCTCATTTCTTTAGAGCCACATTTGTAGGATTTATTATATACATTGTCACCAATTACTCCATTAAACAGGGTCCACAGAAAATTCTTGGCTTCATTTTTCTCCAAGCTAATACTTGTAATAACTTCCTGGACTGAGACATGTCTCTGGGAAGCCTGTGGCTATCACTCTTTTCTCCTTTTAAATACAAATGTGGAGGGTTATCTTGTTGTTCTGTTTGTTTTGCTTTTCGAGACAGTCTCTCTGTGCAGCTCTGGATGTCCTGGGCTCACTCTAGATGAGAGGGGCTGTGAACTCACAGAGATTTCCCTGCGTCTGCCTCCTGACTGCTGGGATTAAATGCGTGTGCCACCACTACTCACCCTGAGAGCTATAATTTTTCTTTTTTAAAATTGTTATTATTTTACAATTTATGCACATTGTGTCCTGGTTGTAGCTCCCTCCTTCACCTCCTCCAGGTTCTACCCTCCTCCCTCTTCTCTCCCCTGCCCCTCCCCTAGTCACCTGATAGAGGAATTTCTCCTTCCCTATTATGTGATCCTTGCCTATCAGGTCTCATGAGGACTGAATGGATCCTCTTTCTCTGTGGCCTAGTTAGGCCAACCCACCAGTGGGAGGCGATCAAAGAGCAGGCAATGGAGTTCATTCAGAGACAGTGCCT
>CM053742.1:25278627-25289957 GCA_028658305.1 Pachyuromys duprasi | reverse complement strand
AAACCATGAGCATGGGAGGTCTTTCCAACTTCTAATATCTTCTTCAATTTCTTTCTTCACAGATTTGAAATTCTTTTCATATAGATCTTTCACTTTCTTTGTTAGAGTCACCCCAAGGTACTTTATGTTATTAGTGGCTGTTATGAAGGGTGTTGTTTCCCTAATTTCCTTCTTGGCCCTTTTGTCTTTGGTGTACAGGAGGGCATCTGAGTTTTTTGTATTGACTTTGTATCTAGCCACTTTACTGAAGGTGTTTATCAGTTGAAGGAGTTCTCTGGTTGAATTTTGGGCGTCACTCATGTATATTATCATATCGTCTGCAAATAGTGATACTTTGACTTCTTCCTTTCCAATTTGTATCCCCTTGATCTCCTTTAGTTGTCTTATTGCTCTAGCTAGGACTTCAAGTACTATGTTGAAGAGATACGGAGACAATGGGCAACCTTGCCTAGTCTCTGATTTCAGTGGGGATTGATTTGAATTTCTCTCCATTGAGTTTGATGTTAGCTATAGGCTTGCTTTATATTGCCTTTACTATGTTTAGGTATGTGCCTTGTATCCCTAGTCTCTCCAAGACTTGAAACATGAATGAGTGTTGGAATTTGTCAAATGCTTTTTCAGCATCTAGGGAGATGATCATGTGGTTTTTCTCCTTCAGTTTGTTTTTATAGTGGACCACATTGATGGATTTGTGTATATTGAACCACCCTTGCATGCCTGGAATGAAGCCTACTTGGTCATGGTGGATGATATCTTTGATGTGCTCTTGGATTCGGTTTGCAAGTATTTTATTGATTATTTTTTCATCGATGTTCATAAGAGAGATCGGACTGAAGTTCTCTTTTTTTGTTGGATCTTTGTGTGGTTTAGGTATCAAGGTGTATGTGGCTTCATAGAAAGAGTTCGGTAATTTTCCTTCTATTTCTATTTTGTGGAACACTTTATAGAGAATTGGTGTTAGGACTTCTTTGAAGGTCTGGTAGAATTCTGCACTAAAACCATCTGGCCCAGGGCTTTTTTTCGTATGGAGGCTGTTGATGAGTTCTTCTATTTCCTTGGGGGATATAGGTCTATTCAGTCTTCCTATCTGATTTGGATTAATTTAGGTAGGTGGAATCTCTCAAAGAAACTATCCATTTCCTTTAGATTTTCAAATTATGTGAAATATATGCTTTGGTAGTAAGACCTAATGATTGTTTGGATTTCCTTAGTGTCTGTAGTTATGTTCCCCTTTTCATTTCTGATTTTGCTGATTTAGACCGTTTCTCCCTCCCTTTTTGTTAGTTTGGCTAGTGGCTTGTCTATCTTGTTGATTTTCTCAAAGAACCAGGTCTTGGTTTCATTAATTCTTTGAATAGTTTTATTCGTTTCTAATTGATTGATGTCAGCCCTGAGTTTGATTATTTCCAGCCGTCTGCTCCTCTTGGGTCTATCTGCTTCTTTTTTTTTCTAGAGCTTTCAGTTGGGCCATTAAGTTGCTTGTATGAGATGTTTCAAATTTCTTCTTGAAGGCACTTAGTGCTATGAACTTTCCTCTTAGCACTGCCTTCATTGTGTCCCATAAGTTTGGGTATGTTGTGCTTTCATTTTCATTGAATTCTAGGAAATCTTTAATTTCCTTCTTAATTTCTTCCCTAACCAAGCTGTCCTTGAGTAGCAATTTGTTCAGTTTCTATGTATGTGCAGGTCTTTTGCTATTTCTGATGTTGTTGAGGTCCAGCTTTAGACCGTGGTGGTCGGGTAGGAGACAAGGGCTTATTTCAATCTTCCTGTATCTGCTGAGGCTTGCTTTGTGACCAACTATATGGTCTATTTTGGAGAAGGTTCCATGAGGTGCTGAAAAGAAGCTATACTCTTTTGATCTAGGGTGAGAGGTTCTGTAGACATCTATTAGGTCCATTTGATATAGGGTGTCTGTGAGTGCCCTTGTTTCTGCTTTGCTTCTGACCGGATGATCTGTCCCTTGGTG
Source organism: Pachyuromys duprasi (assembly GCA_028658305.1). NCBI lineage: Eukaryota > Metazoa > Chordata > Mammalia > Rodentia > Muridae > Pachyuromys > Pachyuromys duprasi. Next base: position 25,287,988 of record CM053742.1, on the reverse strand, counting down.
AGAGTGGAGTGTTGAAGTCTCCCAGTATTAGGGTGTTGGGATCAATGTGTGATTTCAGTTTTAATAATATTGTATTAGGGGCATATATGTTCAAGATTGTGATGTCCTCCTGTTGGAATTTTCCTTTGATGAGAAGGAAGTGCCCCTCTTCATCTTTCTTGATTAACTTTGGTTGAAAGTCTATCTTATTACATACTAGGATTGCTACCCCAGCTTGTTTTCTGGGTCCATTTGTTTGGAAAATAGATTTCCAGCCCTTTACTCTAAGGTAGTGTTTATCTTTGTTGCATAGTTGTGTTTCTTGGATGTAGCAGAATGTAGGATCCTGTTTCTGCATCCATTCTGTTAGTCTGCATCTTTTTATTGGAGAGTTGAGTCCATTGATGTTGATAGATAATAGTGACCAATGACTGTTAGTTCCTTTTATTGTTGAGTTGGTGGTCTTACTGTGATTCATTGCTTTCTTGTTGTTGTAGTCGTTGGGAAATTATCTGTATCCTATGGTTTCTTTCGTGTAGTTGTTTCCATTGGACTGAGGTTTTCCTTCTAGTGCCTTCTGTAGGGCTGGGTTGCTATGTAGGTATTGCATGAATTTTGTTTTGTCATGGAATATTTTGTTTTCTCCATCTATATTGATTGAAATCTTTGCTGGTTATAGTAATCTTGGTTGGCATCTGTGTTCCCTTAAAGACTGCATGACTTCTGCCCAGGCCCTTCTGGCTTTCATAGTTTCTGATGAGAAGTCTGGTGTGAGTCTGATTGGTCTACCTTCATATGTTACTTGACCCTTTTTCCCTTGCCGCCTTCAATATTTTTTGTTTGTTTTGTAGATTTAGTGTTTTTAGTATGATGTGAGAAGAGGTATTTCTTTTCTGGTCTAGTCTATTTGATGTTCTGTGGGCTTCTTGTATGTTTATGGACATTTCTTTTTTTAAGGTGGGAAAATTTTCTTCCATGATTTTCTTAAAAATATTTTCCGGTCCTTGGAGCCTGGAGTCTTCTTTTTCATCTACTCCAATTATTCTTAGGTTTTGTCTTTTGATGGCATCCTTAATTTCTTGGATGTTTTGTGCTTGGGATTTTTTTTTTTTGAATGACAAAATTTTGCTTTATTCAGATAGGCTGAAAATCAAAACCACTTGTGCTCATCATACAGCCTTCTCCATTAAATTATTTAAGACTTTACCATTTCATTGATTTTGTGAACAAGATGAAATTCCTGCCCAGAGCATACCTACTGAAAGTTCTCCAGTTCCAGGTTCATCTCCCTTTGTGTCTTCTTTATAGATACTAATTCCGTTTTCATGCTTTGTACCATTTCCTTCATCTGACTGACTGTGTCTCCTATTTTGGTTGTTTCCTCTCTGTATATGTTTAATTGTTCCTTTATGTGGGCAGTTAAATTCTTCTCAATTTCTTTGAGGGCCTTCTAAATTTCCTCTTTTTGTCTCTCTTTTTGTTCCTCTAATATCTGCATAATCATAGCTTTAACATAATTTTCCTGTGTCTCCACTGAATTAAAATCTCCACTGCTTTTGGGTGTTTCTGGTGGGGTCATGGTGTCCTGATTTTTATTGGGTGAGTTCTTTCGCCGATTTCTGGGCATTTGTTTATATATAATCAAGGAGCTGTTTGTGCTTTAAGTCTGAACTTCAGACTGGAACTGTCAATCTCTTGTGTCAGGAGTCTTCTTCAAGAAGATCAAGGAGTTCCAGTGGTTTGATAGTGTGTGTTGTGTCTCAGTTGAACTCTGTTGTGGGCTCTGTTTGCCTGGTTTCGTGCTCTGTGCTAGAAGCTGTGAGCACCTCAGGCTGCTCACCCCTCTGGTCTGGAGGCGTGGCTCTTCACTCTGTGCTAGAGGCTGAGTGTCCCTGTTTGATATGTCAGCTGGGGGTTCTGTGCTCCACCCTGGGCTTGATGCTAAGGGCTTTCTTCTAGACTGGAGACTTGGTGCCCCCTTCTGGGCCAGGGACTGTGCACCACGGTCTGAGATGATATTTGGGGCACACACACTTGGTCTGGAGTGGATGCATGCGTTGCCGAGCAGTGTGCACCCACTATATGCAGGCCAGTCTGCAATGGTGCCCAAGGCCTATCTCAGTTTGGCCCGTGGGCACACACAAGAAGTGAGGTGGCTGTTGGCGAACCCGAGCAGTGTGTACCCGCAGTGTGCAGGCCTGTCAAAACGGTCCCCTAGGCCCTTTCACTGTGGCCAGTACACACACACACACACACACACACACATACACACACACACACACACACACACACACACACGGACTGAGGTGGTTGCGGGCCGAAGCAATGGATGTGTGCCTGCCGTATGCCTGCCTGTTGAAACAGAACCTGGTTCCTTCTCAGACTGGCCCGTGGACTTGGTGGTTGCCAGCAGAGGCGATCAGTGTACTCATGCCCTATTCCTGAAGGTTGAAACAGAACCGGGGTCCTTCTCAGACTTGCCCGTGGACACACACACACACAAGGACTGAGGTGTTTGCTGGCAGAGCCGAGCAGTGTGTGCCCGCAGTGTGCAGGTCAGTCAAAACGGTACCCAGGTCCTCCTCAATCTGGCCCGGAGCTTGTGTGACCCAGTCTAGTATGGCAGCTGTTGGCGCCCAGCGTGGCTGCTCATTCAGATCAGAGCTGTGCTTGGCTGCTTGTTCAGATCAGGGCTGTGTGCCGCAGGTCACCTGGAGTTTTTTCCAGGGAATAACTGGGTGTCCCTAGGATTTTCCCACTTGATTTCCTCGCCGTAGGAGTTCCAATCACCTTGCAATCACAAATTCTGGTGTTTTAGGTCCCAGAATTCAGTGTCCTGGTCGCCGCATTGTTTCTGCTGTCCTACTCCTCAGACACAGTGTCCTCTCTTGGCAGCCATCTTGGACCCCCCCCCCCAGATGAATATTCTAATGGTCATATGGCATATGTTTTTTAATAAACTGTAAGATTTCAAACCTGGTTAAAATAATCTCAGCTTGTAGGGTTGCAAGCTATTATTGCCGTGTTTTCAGCCTTTCCTAATAAAGCTTTAAATATTTTTACAGATAGTGCTTATTTGGCTCATTCGAAGGCAATTTACAAGATTTTGGTTTCTCCTTACACCATGAGTGTCTCAGGGAAGGAACATGTTGATTTCAGGAGTGGCATTAACCTCTGCTACCTTACCTCCTAAGTCATTTTACCTGCCTGGCTCCTTTGATTTTTACATAGGTGCCTGAGGGAGAATAAAAGGCTAGTGTTTTCATATACCTTTTTATACTTATTTATTCTTTGTAAGCCTGTATCAAAGTTATAGGAATACATATAATACATCAACTTTACAGTTCACACACATCAATAAACTGAAATAAGTTACAGTGGCATTAGCCTAGAAAAACTTGAAAATATATTATATAAAACGACCATAGCCTATGATTTTATTTCATCTATCCTTCAGAATAACATATTGCATTCATGTTTTGCTTTAAGATATAATATTGAAAAATTCCTGAATGAACTACAGAAAAAATTGCTATTTCATTAAAATTAACTAAACTATCATTTTTAAGATAAAATGTTTTTCATTTTTCTTGTTCAATGCAGAAAATTGTGAAGTTCTTGGTAGTACTGAGAAGGCATTTGTTCCTCCACGAAGGGATCAAGGTACAGGGTAATACATATTCCCTTTCCTGTTGAATGAATTATTTTTTATACCTGTAATCCCAGCACTGAGGAGGAGGAGGCAGCAGTGTAAGATGGGTCAGTGACATTATCATCAAGTATTTAGTTCATGGTCATCTTGAGCTAAATGGGTTCCTGTTTTTTTTTTTTTTAAAAAAAGCAAAAAAGAAAAAGAAAAGTTTACTTTGATTATCAAGTATTGTATATGTTATTTCACAGGATATTTTCTTGAAGCATTTTATATTACAAACACTTAATTAAACGTCTTGTCTTTGGTAGTACTTGGGATCAAACCCTAATACATTGTACATGGGGTTAATGCTTGAACACTGAACTAAACTCAGAGCTTTAATTTCATTACAGACATGAAGTAAACAATAAGCTGGAAAATATTGGAGGTACAGTTTTGATGTATTTGTATCTATAGAAAATTTTATAAAACTATTCAGTGTTAATATACTATAGGATTGTCACTCAATGCTTTATTCTCGGTCACAGGATTCTACAAAATGTTTTTGAATTAGAACCAGAAATTTTCTTAGTTTATTTTTTTCCTGGTATATTGACTTAAATGAAATTAGGGAAAGAGATATGGATGAGAAAAATGTTTTAAAATTCTTTGCATTTGCTGGAGAGGTTGTGGAGAAAGAGGAACCCTCCTCCATTGCTGGTGGGAATGCAAACTTGTACAACCACTCTGGTAATCAATTTGGCGCTTTCTTAGACAATTAGGAATAGTGATTCCTCAAGACCCAGCTATACCACTCTTAGGCCTATATCCAAAAGATGCTCAAGTACACAACAAGGACATTTGCTCAACTATGTTCGTAGCTGCTTCATTTGTAATAGTCAGAACCTGGAAACAACCCAGATGTCCCAGTTGAGGAATGGATAAAGAAATTATGGTACTTTTACACAATGGAATACTACTCAGCAATTAAAAAGGAGGAAATCATGAAATTCGCAGGCAAATGGTGGGACCTGGAAACGATCATCATAAGTGAGGTATCCCAAAAGCAGAAAGAAACATATGGTATATACTCACTTATATAGACCTATAGGATAGGAAGGACATGCTGAAATCTATACACCTAGGGAAGATAGACAAGAAGGAGGACCCAGGTTGGTAGGGTCAATGATTGTTTAGATGAACAAATGGGATGGGCATTGAATGGAGGATAAAATAAGCAACAGGACAGGAGCATACCAAAGAGGGCCTCTGAAAGAATCAATATAGCAATGTATCAAAACAGATATTAAAACTCACAACCAAGCCTTTGGCAGAGGGCGGGAAGTAATAATAAAAATAGAGGAAGTTGGTAAGACTTGTGGAGAACAAGAGCTCCACAAATACCAAACTAAGCAGGGCACAGGGGTCTTATATGAGACAGTTTCTCCAACCAAGGATAATGATGTATATATATGTATACATATCATGTATGGATATGGCCTAGAAACCCGCTGAGATGTGACCAATGGTAGCTCGGTGTCCAACTGAAGACCCTAGTAAGGGGAACAGGGACTGTTTCAGTCATGAACCCGATGGCTGGCTCTTTGACCCTCTCCCATACACGCCAGGGAGTAACAGCCTGGCTAGATCTCAGGGGAGGACATTGTAGCCAGCCCTGAGGAGATAAGATGAACTGGGGTCAGATGGAAGGGGAGGAGTTCCTTCCCTGTAAGTGGATTTGGAGGTGGCAGGGAGGAGATGAGGGAGGGATGGGGAGAGTGGGAGGGAATGAGGGAAGGGGCTATGCCTGGGATGCAAAGTACCTAACCTCTGATTGATATAAAAATAAATAAATTACATTTTAAAAAAAAAGAAAGAGAATGAGAAAGCTTCAAGTTGCGATTATGAGGTGCTTGTTTAAGTTTGAGGATGGCTTCAGAACAGATTTTTCCCTTTTGATTGATTTCTGTTGTTTTAGCACATGTTATATTATTGGTGTAGCTAAAACCTGTTTACCTGAACAGCAGTCCAAGTATAATGAATGGAAACTGACAGGTCTTAATCCCATGAATAACAGAGGATCACAGGAATATGGCAAAATGGAGAGTGCCCACTGGGGAGAGGCCACTGCTGCTTGGTATAAATGGAGTGTTGCCATGAAGGAATATGCTATCAGTATTTTCTATTTTTTGAAAGAAGTCAGAAATCTAGACTTTATGTGAGATCGCTTTTTATGTTATTTTTCTTAGTGTTGAGTCAAACCAGTGAGTTTTGTGACTTTATAAGACAGTATGGCACTTTTTCCCCTCAGGAGACATTGACATCCATTCTACTTCAACTGACTCACTAGGTGAGAAAAAGAAGTCCACATGCTAATGCAAATAAAGAGGAGGAGTGGAGCGTGGAGACATCCCTTCGGGTACGAAGATGAGGGTTGATGTATGTATGTCTATATAATATGTGTATCCTCTGACTGAGTTCTATAGATGTCAAAACTATGTATAATAATAAAAATTACTTTAAAAATTCTTTGCATTAACAGATTTATATATACACATCATTATACACATCACATATCAATGTTTCATTTACACTATTCTCTAGTAATCCTCCTGGGTTCCTCTCACTCTCCCAACTTCTTTTTCTTTTAAAACATCATCTCTACTACTAAAACAGGCCTCCAGACATTCATAGGTCCCCAGAACTTAGCACAATTGAGGCCATGATAGAAAACCATTCAGGCCTTGAAAATCAGCAAGTAGCCAGAAATCCTCTTGTCTTAGTCAGAATTACTATTCATGTGATGAAAAACCATGAAACAGCAACATGGGAGTAAAGGGGTTATTTGGCTTCCTCTTCTACATCAAAGTTCATGATCAAAGAAAGTCAGGTCAGAAATTCAAACAGGGCAGTAATCTGGAGGCTGGAGCTGATGCAGATTCTATGGGAGAGTGCTGCTTACTGGCTTGCTCCTCATGGCTTCCTTAGCCTGAACTTTTCTTTTCTTCTTTCTTTCTTTTCTTTTTCTTCTTTTCTTCTTTCTTTCTCTCTTCTTCCTTTTTCTTTCTTCCTCTCTTCCTTTTTCTTAAAAGTTTTTTTGAAACAGGATTTCTCAGAGTAGTCTTTGCTATCCTGGACTTGCTTTGTGTACCAGGCTGACTCTGCACTCACAGAGATCAGTGTGCCTCTGACTCCCTGATTGCTAGTATTACAGGCATGCACCAGAGCACCTAGATGTATCAGCCTGATTTTCTATAGAATATGTACCCAGGGATGTGTCGATGTGTCTTTTTCTCTCTGTGTCTGTCTGCCTCTGTCTTTCTCTGTTTTTCTATCTGTCTCTGTCTGTGTGTCTCTTTGTATCTCTCTCTTTAATGATTCATTTTAAATTCTACTTTATTTGGGGTATTTATGCCTCCAACCTATCTTTCAACCTCCCAACCTCATGTAGGAGGGAGAAGGTCAGTAGGTAGAGAGGTCCCTTTATTTCTCCCAATTGTTGAGGGTCACTAGGTATTTTAGGACTTTACAATCTCCATCAACCAGAGACACAGCTGTCAAAATTCTCCATAACACTGTGCCACAAAACATTTCTCTCCATGTTTCTACTCCAAACTACATCTACCATCCATCTCTCAGGTCTCTCCAAACTTCTATTTGTCAAACATCAAAATTTCACTAACTCAATTTATATGCACAGGGTCCTCGATCATCCCTCTCTCCGTGCCTCACATGGAAGGCACTAGGTAGGATATTATCAGTTGGCAAAAGCCACAATTAACAGATGTGGACAAACTATAGCCCACTAAAATATCACACATGGTATTAAAAATATTTACATAACAGAACTGAATTAACAAGAAAGCAAACTCCCATTCCTCTCCCTGCCGCCCTCCTTCTTCCCATACTCCTGTCTCTTTCTCTCTCTGTCTCTCTATCTGTCTGGTGTTCTCTCTGTCTGTCTCTGTCTCTCTGTCTCTGTCTCTGTCTCTCTCTCTTTCTCTCTCTCTCTCTCTCTCTCTCTCTGATCTAGGCCTGCTGCCATCCATCACTAATTAAGAAAATGCCCGAGGTTTGGTTATGAGACTCAGCATATGCTTCAGTGACTTCATAGGTAAATTCATTCAGAGTCCCTCTGTAGTAGGTTCCTGCTTTGTTCCCTGTCTCCTCCCATATATGATGTCTATACTGTTTGCTTTTTAAATGAGGATTGAGCATCTTCCCTAGGGCTCTCCTTGGTGTGCTTCCTTAGGACTATAGATTTTAGTATGTTTTTCTTGTGTTGTATATCTAATATCCACTTAGAAGTGAGTATATGTCATGTGTGTCTTTCTGTTTCTGAGTTACTCGCTCAGGATGATCTTTTCTAGATCTATCCATTGGCGTGCATATTTTCTGATTTCTTTGTTTTTAATTATTGAGTAGCATGCCATTGTGTAAATGTACCATATTTTCTTTATCCATTCTTCATATGAGGGATATCTGGGTTATTTCTACCTTCTGGCTATTATGAATAAAGCTGCTAAAAATTAAGCTGCTACTAATATAGCTGAGCAAAAGTCCCCTGGTAACAGATGCTGAGTCTCAGACAAAACCTTGGACAGAATGCATGGAATCTTAAGGTAGAAGGGGGAGATAAAAGGACCTGGAGGGAACAGGAACTCCATAAGGAGACCAACAGAGCCAAAAGAAAAATCTGTGCCTAGGCACGCTGGAAGAGACTAATGACATCTAGGGTCCATGCATGAAGAAGACCTAGAAATCCTGCTCAGATGTTGCCTTTAGGCAGCTCAGTCTCAGTGTGTGTTCCAGAGTAAGGGCAGCAGGGTCTGTCTCTGGCATGGACTAAGTGGCTGGCTCATTGATCACCTGCCCTTTTTGGAGAAGCATAGCCAGGCAACAGAGAAAGAGGATCTATAATTCCTGATGAGACCTGATAAGCTAGGATCAGATATCAAGGGAGGAGGACCTCATTATCAATTGACTAGAGAAGAAGAATAGGAGCAGAAGAGGGCGAAAGGTAGGAATGGAATTTAATAACATGTAAGTAATATTTAAAAATAAAAATTTCATTAAAATAAGTATTTCAGGTTTCAGAATTTTATTTTACTTTGGAGTATTTGTATGAACATTACAGATTGAGTAAACCTATCTGAAAAGAAAAACTCTTGAATGCTGTAAAATATGAGAAAATTGAGGCATTTTGTTGATAAGGTTTTTTAAATTTTTTGTACTGTTGAATGGATTTTACCTGTGTCTTCACTTATTTGCACATGTGGAAGCAATATCATTTGCTTCAACATTAAGTTTTAATGAATATTTTTTCAACACAGTTCAAATTAGCAGTGTCATTGTGGAAAAGAAAACAAGAACGCATTCCTATATTAAAAGTGTAGTCAAAGACTGCAGCGGGAATATCAAAGAACACTGGGATGTTCATCAAGAGGAAATATAAGCCCTCATTTCTTTTCTTTTTATTTTTAATTTATATATTTATTTGACATGTGGATCATACCCCCTTCCTCTTCTTCTGGTTCCATCCTCCCACCCTCTTCCCCCAACTACCCTGTGCTATTCTCCTCAGAAAAGGAAAGCCACCACCACTGACCCACCCCAGCACATCAAGTGGAATCAGAACTAACCTTATCTTCATTCACTGAGGCCTGGCAAGGCAGCTGCATTAGATGGAATGTTTCATTTCATTTTGTTATTAAATATACTTTATTCACTTTGTATCCCCCCTGTAGCTCC
>CM053742.1:25260323-25278527 GCA_028658305.1 Pachyuromys duprasi | reverse complement strand
CACGTTCTTCTTGAACTTGAACCTAGGTACTCTGGAATAGCAAATGGAAGTGCAAGGGATGGTATTTGGTGTCCTATTTGTACAACCCTCCTTCATTCCCTCCCAATCAAACCCTTGCTCCTCCAGCTCCTCCAACGTCCTTCTCCAAGTCCATTGATATGGAAGGCCCTGCTCCTTTTCCAACTGACACTAGCCTATGAGGTATCATCAGGACTGGCTGTATTGTCTTTCTGTGTTGTCAGGGAAGGCTGCTTCCTGCTCAGAGGGAGGTGATCCTAATTTTTAACAAAGATGCCAAAACCATACAGTGAAGGAAAAAAAAGATGGCATCTTCAACAAACGGTGATGGGTGATGATCTAACTGGACAACTACTTGTAGAAAATGGAAATTAAAACATCCCTGAGATTTCACCTTACACACATGAGAATAGCTAAAATTACAAAACCAAAAATGACAACATATGCTGGAGAGGGTGTGGAGAAAGAGGAACCCCCCTCCATTGCTGGTGGGAATGTAAATTTATACAACCTCTTTGGAAATCAATCTGGCACTCTCTCAGAAAATTAGGTATACTGCTACTTCAAGATCCATCTATACCGCAGTTTAAATCAGGGATAAGATGTGTTTGGGTGAGCTGGGCAAAGTGGCACACACCTGTAATCCCAGCATTCAGATAGCCAGAGGCAAGCAGATCCTCTGTGGGCTCAAGGCAAGCATGGTCTACAAAACAAGTCCATGTCAGCCATGGCTACACAGAGAAAACTTTTCTCAAATCCAAACAACCAACAAACAAAAAAACTCAAAACAAAAGCAAAACAAACAAACAAAAACAACAAAAATGATACACTGCAGACCCTGGTGGTGCACACCTATACAGCACTAAGCAGAGAAGGCAGAATTCTGGAGTTTGAGGCCACCACGGTCTACAGAGTGAGTCCAGGACAGACAAGGCTACACAGTAAAAAACTTGTATTGAAAAAGAAACAAACAAGCAAACAAAACAACAACAAACCCAAAATGTTTGTATTGGCGTTTTGCAATATAAAAGTTTAAGGATAGAATTCTAATGCTTGTTTAGTTTTGTTTTGTCCATTTTTTTTTTCTTTTTTAGTGATTGGTGTTTTTAATTCAATGTGTATAGTTTAGAAAGTAAAACAAAACACAAACATCACCACACAAGGAAGTCTTATTCCCTCTACTGGAGGAGACCCTGGTGTATGGGGTGATCCATAGTTCAGAATGAGAATGGGTCCTTTCTTTCTAACCCTGTATGAACGGGCATCAGAGGTCAGTCAAGGTTACGAGAGTGACACTATGGACAAGAAAGGAGGGACCCACATCACAGCTCAAGGTTTCCAGCCCTATTTGTACAACCCTCCCGCATTCCCTCCCAATCAAACCCTTGCTCCTCCATCTCCTCCAACGTCCCTCTCCAGGTCCATTGATAAGGGAGTTCCTCCTCCTTTTTCCAATTGATAATAGCCTGTCAGGTATCATCAGGACTGGCTGCATTGTCTTTCTTGTTGTCAGGGAAGGCTGCTTCCCCCTCAGAGGTAGGTGATCCTAATTTTTAACAAAGATGCCAAAACCATACAGCGAAGGAAAAAAAAAAGATGGCATCTTCAACAAACGGTGATGGGTGATGATCTAACTGGACAACTACTTGTAGAAAAATGGAAATTAAAACATCCCTGAGATTTCACCTTACACACATGGGAATAGCTAAAATCAAAACCACAAATGACAACACATGCTGGAGAGGGTGTGGAGAAAGAGGAACCCTCCTCCATTGTTGGTGGAAATGTAAATTTGTACAACCTCTTTGGAAATCAATCTGGCACTCTCTCAGAAAATTAGGTATACTGCTACTTAAAGATCCACCTGTACCGCTCCTAGGCATATATCCAGAAGATGCTCATGGATACAACAGAGAAATTGGCTCAACTATGCTTGTAGCAGCAGCTTCCTTTGTAATAGCCAGAATCTAGAAACCACTTAGATGCCCCTCAATGGAGGAGTGAATACAGACATTGTAGTACATTTACACAATGAAATATTACTCAGCAATTAAAAACAAGAAAATGATGAAATTTGCAGGCAAATGGTGAGAACTACAAAAGAGCATCCTGAGTGAGGTATCCTAGAAGCAGAAAGACACAAATGGTATATGCTCACTTATAAGTGGATATTAGAGTGATAATGTAAGATAAACATACTAAAATCGGTACACCGAATGAAGTTAAGCAAAAAAGAGTACCCTGGGTCAGATATTCAATCCTAATTCAGAAAGGCAAACAGGACATACATTGGAAGAGGGAGAAAACAGGAAACAATAAAGGAGCCTACCAGAGAGAGCCTCTGAAAGACTCTACCCAGCAGGCTAACAAAGCAGATACTGAGACTTGTAGCCAAACTTTCAACAGAGTGCAGGGAATCTTATGAAAGAAGAGGGAGATAGAAAGACATGAAGGGGACAGGAGCTCCACAAGGAGAACAAAGGAACCAAAAAATCAGGGCTCACAGGTGTTTCTGAGACTGATATTCCAACCAAGGACCATGCAAGGAGATAAGTTAGAACCCCTGCACAGATGTAGCCCATGACATCTCAGTCTCCAATGAGTACCCTAGTAAGGGGAGCAGGGATTGTCTCTGCCGTGAACTCAGTGCCTGGCTTTGTGATCATCCCTACCTGAGGGTGAGGGGCAGTCTTACCAGGCCATAGAGGAAGACAATGCAGCTAGTCCAGATGATACTGGTTAGTCTAGGTTCAGTTAGAAGGGGAGGAAATCCTCTCCTATCTGTGGATTTCGAGAGGGCCTGGGAGGAGTAGATGCGGGGCCAGATGAGGGCGGGGGTACAAAATCATAATAAATAAATTAAGAAAAGAAAGGGAGAAAATGTCTCAGAGTGCAGCTAGACAGAGGTCTCCTTTGTTAAAGTACATTTCTTCCAAGCATATGGACTTAAGTTAGGGCCCAATGAGAGGGCCTGGCCAAATAATCCAGACCAAAGCAATTTTGTGACAGGCTTCATTTTCTTTCTGGGATAGAACAGGCCTGAGTTTTCTGTTGCTTCCACCAGGTTGGGAAAATTTGAACCAGTTTAGAGAGTTCCCAGGCACTAATCAAGCCCTAGGTAGCCCAATATTGGCACTTGGTCCCATGCTTTTGGCCTGTGCCAATCACAATAAAGATGACCTAACTGTCCCTGACATTCCCCCAGCTAACCTTAAGTAGAGTTTGCATGCTCATCTGGGGGTCAACATTCTGCCTGGATGATGATTCCTGCGTACCAGATCTCTGCAGAATAAATGCCTTTTATTGTTTGCATACTACTCAAGTTCAGAGTAGTCTTACAGTATCTTCCAGACCCTATCACCATGACTTCACTTTACAAATTCAGGCTGGGCCCTGGGACCCCTGCACATATGTGTAACAGACATGCAGTTCTTCATGTTGGTCCTCCAACCACTGGAGCAGGGACCCTCTCTTACTCTGATGGCTGCTTTTAGATCCCTTTCCTGAGCTGGGATGCCTTGTCTGGTCTCATTGGGAGAGGATGTGTTTAGTTCTTCTATGCCTTCATGTTCCAGGGCATGTTTCTCTGTGGAGAAGGAGAACAGAGAATGGGGCAGAGGTGTGGGGCATGATGGCCTAAGAGGAGAGGGGAGCCTGCAATCCAGATGTAAAGTGAATTAATTAATCAATAGGGTAAAAAAATCCAGGCTGTCAGCCCAGTGCTGGGTATATGGAGACAGGTAGGTCCTTGGAGCCCCGCTCGTGGAATTGGTGACCCTCAAGTTCAGTGAGACCCTGTCTAACTACTTAAATGGAAGAATGATGAGGCTATGCCTGCCATCCACCTACACACTCATACACGCACACATACACACACACATACACACATATGTACTCACATATACACACAGGAACATGTGGGCACACATAGACACCATTCAAAAGTAATATTATTTTGGGTGTTATTAAGATAGGGTTTCCCTGTGTATCTCTACTTGTCTTGGGCTCACTTTTAGATCAGGCTGGCCTCAAATGGAGAGAGATCTGCCCTCCTCTGCCTCTCAAGTGCTGGGTATAAAGCTTGTCCTGCCGCCAGGCTGGTTCCTATTTACGTAGTGGGAAAAAGCATCCCTTGTTTCTTGTTAGGCTATTTCAAAATCATCAGGATGTCTTTTTCCTTAATCAGTTTATAAGATTGAAGCAATCCCTATGAAATTGTCAGTTATTTTCTGGAGAAAGGTAATGTTATAAACAGGGTCCTTTAAAAATTATTTCTGGAGTTGGTAGATTGGCTCAGCAGTTAAGAGCAATGCTCTTCTAGAGGTCCCGAGTTCAATTTCCAGCAAGGACATATGGGCTATGACCATTTACAAAGGGATCGGATCTAATGTGTATGCAGACAGAGTTCTCAAACATTAAAACATATAGGTATGTAAATACATAAATTTAAAAAAATGTTTTGTTTATTGCGATTATAAGTATGTAATTTCCCCCTTCCATTTCCTCCCGCCAACTCATACCAAAGATCTTTCTTTGCACTTTTTCAAAGGTGTAGCTTTTTGTTTGTTTGTTTGTGTGGAGCCATAGAATAAGCTGTTTGACTCTTGCCTGCTTGGGATCTATGATGCACATTGTTCCTTGCATGGTACAGTGATTTTCCATCCCTGGACCTCAGGTGCTGCTTTGACCTTTGTAGAGGTTTGTTCAACCATTTAGATTAGACACATATGCGTATGAGAAGTTGCCTCCTGCTTACCTGAGAACTGTCCTCTGGCTTTTAGAATTTCCTTGAGAATATCCTGCTTTGCAATTTTCACTGAAACTAGCTCCTCCTCCCAAATTGCCCATTCTTACTCTTTATGAGCTGTAACCTAAAGAACAATAAACTGAGACTTGATCAGAATTCTGTCTTGTCTCTATTCTTCAAGTCTTCTTTTCCATCCTATTCCCACATCCCCCTCCAGGTTTCACACTGACAGTCCTGTGGGTAGGGACAAATTGGTGCCCAATGTGGAGGCCTGCATATGTGGGATTCTGTGAGGAATGCCCTGAGTGCAAGGCAGGCAATAAAGTAAAAAGAAAAACCTCAGGAAGCAGAGGGAGCCTGCTGATGAGGTCATTCTGAGGTAAGAACAGGTGATGATGGGACAGGATTTCAGTCAGCATGAAAAATATGGGGAACAAGTAGCAGAGGCTCTCAAGAGGCAAAGAGTAAAGGTTAAATCAAAACATCTACTTAGATTTTTCAGTTTTATTAAAGATGTTTGTCCATGGTTTCCTGAAGAAGGAACAATTAATGTAAGACAGTGGTCTCGAGTTGGAGATGCATTGCAAGGTTTTTATAGTACTTTTGGACCTGACAAGGTTCCAGTCACAGCTTGCTCATATTTCAATGTCATAAAAGAATTAATTGAGAGTAGGGAACATTGCTCAAAAACTGTGACCGCTGCTGCAAAATTTGAGAGTTCTCTGACCACAGAGGCACAGAGCTCAAAAAGCGGCAGGGCACAGAGCTCAAAAAAAGGACAAGGTAAAAAGGTCAGAGGAAGATAACAATAGTGAGGTCACTGAGGTAAAAACCTTGCAAAAGGCTGAAATGGATTTGATGAGGAAGGGCCAGGCAAAGGAGCTACAGGTGGGCAAGGTAGTAATTATGCTCAGAAACTACTAATCCAGAACAAAGTGCAAAGCTCTTAACCTGGAGAGTCAAAGAAAGAAATCAAGGTGATATTAAGCCGTTTGTCATTTCAGGCCTTCCTATTAATTTATGTGGACAGGACCTGTTGTCTCAAATAGGAAAGATAATGTGTAGTCCTAATGATGTTACAGCACAAATGTTGGCCCAGGAATTCATTCCTGGTAAGGGCCTTGGAAAAAGAGAAGATGATATTTCCCAGCCTCTTAACATCTCAGGACAGACAAATTAAAAGGGTTTTGGAAATTTATAATGGAGGTCACTGACATGCCTGCACCCACTGCAGGATGTGCAGATCCAATGATCTGGAAAACTGACACCCCTGTATGGGTGAATCAGTGGCCTTTGAGCTCAGAAAAACTGACAGCACTTCAGCTAGTGCAGGAGCAATTAATGGCTGGTCATAAAGTAGAAAGTAACTCTCCATGGAATACTCCTGTATTTGTCATCAAATAGAAATCAGGCTAATGGAGATTGTTACAAGATTTGCATGCAGTTAACGCCACCATGGTTCTTATGGGAGCCCTACAACCTGGACTTCCCACACCCATAGCCATCCCTCAGGGGTATTATGAAATAATTATAGATTTAAAAGATTATTTTTTTTTACAATTCCTTTGCATCCAAATGATCAAAAGCGTTTTGCCTTCAGTGTACCATCAATTAACTTTAAGAAACCTATGAAGAGATATCACTGGAATGTGTTGCCTCAGGGTATGGCAAATAGTCCAACTTTGTGTCAAAAATTTGTAGCCTTGGCTATACAATGAGTTAGAGACAATTGGAAAGAATTTATATTATTCGTAATGTGGATGATATACTCTGGCAGGCAAAGAGGAAAACTGAATTTTAAAATGTTTTGCAGACTTCAACACAGCTTTAAAAATTTCAGGACTGCAAATTGCACCTGAAAAAGTTCAGCTTCAAGATCCTTATATGTATATGGGATTTCAGATTAATAGAAATAATTATAAATAAAAAGGCAACTTTTAGGATGGATAATTTAAGGACACTTAATGAATTGCAAAAATTGCTAGGTGATATTGGTTACAACCTTATCTAAAACTAACCACAGGGGAATTAAAACCATTATTTGACATTCTATAAGGAGATAATGATCCTAAGTCTCCAAGAGCTCTTACTGCAGAGGGACACTTAGCCCTCAAAAAGGTTGAAAATGCTCTTGCATTGCAATTCCTTACTTGTGTTGATTATTCCAAACCTGTAATGCTTGTCATATTCAACACCATTGTTACACCAACTGCAGTGTTCTGGCAAGGAGCACCAATTATGTGGGTGCACCTTCCCTATTCTCCTAGCAAGCTAATATATCCATATCATAATGCAATTGCAGATATTATTTTATTAGGAAGAGATAATCACAAAAAATGTTTTGGCATAGAATCTAATGTAATTATTCAGCCCTATTCTAAAGCGCAGGTAGATTGGTTATTTCAAAATACAGATTGTTCGTCAATCACTTGTGCCCCATTTCCAGGACAAATTGATAATCATTATCCACAATATAAGTTAAGTCAATTTTGTAACTGCATGCTTTTGTGTTTTCCCGAAAGACTTCTTTACAACCACTTGCAAATGCATTTACTATATTTACAGATGAGTCTTCTAATGGTCAAGTGGCATATGTTTTTAATAAACTGTAAGATTTCAAACCTTGTTAAAATAAGCTCAGCTTGTAGAGTTGCAAGCTATTAATGCCGTAATTTCAGCCTTTCTTAATAAAGCTTTAAATATTTATACAGATAGCGCTTATTTGGCTCATTCAAAGGCAATTTACAAGATTTTGGTTTTTCATTACACCATGAGTGTCTCAGGGAAGGGTCATATTGATTTCATGAGTGGCATTAACCTCTGCTACCTTACCTCCTAATTCATTTTACCTGCCTGGTTCATTTGATTTTTACATAGGTGCTTAGATTAGAATAAATGGCTAATGTTTTCATATACCTTTTTACACTTACTTGTTCTTCATAAGCCTGTATCAAAGTTCTAGGAATACATATAGTACCTCAACTTTACAGTTCACACACATCAATGAACTGAAATAAGTTACAGTGGCATTAGCCTAGAAAGACTTGAAAACATATTATATAAAACGGCCATAGCCTACGATTTTATTTCATTAATCGTTCAGAATAACATATTGCATTCATGTTTTACGTTAAGATATAATATTGAAAAATGCCTGAATGAACTACAGACAAAATTGCTATTTCATTAAAATTAACTAAACTATCATTTTTAAGATAAAATGTTTTTCATTTTTCTCGTTCAATGCAGAAAATTGTGAAGTTCTTGGTAGTACTGACAAGGCATTTGTTCCTCCACGAAGGGATCAAGGTACAGGGTAATACATATTCCCTTTCCTGTTGAATGAATTATTTTTTATTCCTGTAATCCCAGCACTGAGGAGGAGGAGGCAGCAGTGTAAGATGGGTCACCGATATTATCATCAAGTATTTAGTTCATAGTCATCTTGAGCTAAATGGGTTCCTGTTTTTTTAAAAATGTGAAAATGTAAAAGAAAAGTTTACTTTGATTATCAAGTATTGGATATGTTATTTCACAGGATATTTTCTTGAAGCATTTTATATTACAAACACTTAATTATAAGTCTTGTGTTTGTTAGTACTTGGGATCAAACCTAATACATTGTACATGGGGTTAATGCTTGAACACTGAACTAAACTCAGAGCTTTAATTTCTTTACAGACATGACGTAAAGAATAAGCTGGAAAATATTGGAGGTACAGTTTTGATGTATTTGTATCTAGAGAAAATTGTATAAAACTATTCTGTGTTAATGTACTATAGGATTGTTAATCAATGCTTTATTCTCAGTTATAGGATTCTACACAAATGTTTTTGAATTAGAACCAGAAATTTTCTTAGTTTATTTTTTTCCTGGTATGTTGACTTAAATGAAATTAAGGAAAGAGACATGGATGAGAAGAGTATTTTAAAATTCTTTGCATTTGCTGGAGAGGTTGTGGAGAAAGAGGAACCCTCCTCCATTGCTGGTGGGAATGCAAACTTGTACAACCACTCTGGAAATCAATTTGGTGCTTTCTTAGACAATTAGGAATAGTGATTCCTCAAGACCCAGCTATACCACTCTTAGGCCTATATCCAAAAGATGCTCAATTACACAACAAGAACATTTGCTCAACTATGTTCATAGCTGCTTTATTTGTAATAGTCAGAACCTGGAAACAACCCAGGTGTCCCTCAGTTGAGTAATGCATACAGAAATTATGTTACTTTTACACAATTGAATACTACTCAGCAATTAAAAAGGAGGAAATCATGAAATTTTCAGGCAAATGGTGGGACCTGGAAACGATCATCCTAAGTGAGGTATCACAAAAGCAGAAAGAAATATATGGTATATACTCACTTATATAGACCTATAGGATAGGAAGGTCATGCTGAAATCTACACACCTAGGAAAGATATACTAGAAGGAGGACCCAGGTTGGTAGGATCAATGCTGGTTTAGATGAACAAATGGGATGGACATTGAATGGAGGGGAAAACAAGCAGCAGGACAGGAGCATACCAAAGAGGGCCTCTGAAAGAATCAATATAGCAATGTATCAAAACAGATATTAAGACTCACAACCAAGCCTTTGGCAGAGGGCAGGAAGTAATAATAAAAATAGGGGAAGTTAGTAAGACTTGGGGAGAACCAGAGCTCCACAAATACCAAATAGATCAGGGCACAGAAGTCTTTTATGAGACAGTTTCTCCAACCAAGGACCATGTATGGATATGGCCTGGAACCCCCGCTCAGATGTGGCCCATGGTAGCTCGGTGTCCAACTGAAGACCCTAGTAAGCGGAACTGGGACTGTTTCAGTCATGAACCCGATGGCTGGCTCTTTGACCCTCTCCCATACACGCCAGGGAGTAACCGCCTGGCTAGATCCCAGGGGAGGACATTGCAGCCAGCCCTGAGAAGACAAAATGATCTGGGGTCTGATGGAAGGGGAGGAGGTCCTCCTTCGTTGGTTGACTTGGAGGCGGCGGGAAGGAGATGAGGGAGGGATGGAGAGAGTGGGAGGGAATGAGGGAAGGGGGCTATGCCTGGGATGCAAAGTACCTAACCTCTGATTGATATAAAAATAAATAAATTACATTTTAAAAAAAAGAAAGAGAATGAGAAAGCTTCAAGTTGCGATTATGAGGTGCTTGTTTAAGTTTGAGGATGGCTTCAGAACAGATTTTTCCATTTTGATTGATTTCTGTTGTTGTTTTAGCACATGTTATATTATTGGTGTAGCTAAAACCTGTTTACCTGAACAGCAGTCCAAGTATAATGAATGGAAACTGACAGGTCTTAATCCCATGAAGAACAGGGGATCACAGGAATATGGCAAAATGGAGAGTGCACACTGGAGAGAGGCCGCTGCTGCTTGGTATAAATGGAGTGTTGCCATGAAGGAATATGCTATCAGTATTTTCTATTTTTTGAAAGAAGTCAGAAATCTAGACTTTTATATGAGATCGCTTTTTATGTTATTTTTCTCAGTGTTCAGTCAAACCAGAGATTTTTGTGACTTTATAAGACAGTATGGCACTTTTTCCCCTCAGGAGACATTGACATCCATTCTACTTCCACTGACTCACTTGGTGAGAAAGAGAAGTCCACATGCTAATGCAAATAAAGAGGAGGAGTGTAATGGGAACAGGGACTGCCTCTGACATGAACTGATTGGTCTAATCTTTGATCACCTCCCCCTAAGGGGGGAGCAACCTTACCAGGCCAAAGAAGAAGACAATGCAGCCACTCCTGATGAGACCTGATAGAATAGGATCAGAGGAAGGAGAGGAGGACCTCCCATATCAGTGGACTTGGGGAGGGACATGGATGAAGAAGGGGGAAGGAGGGTTGGATTGGGAGGAGAGAAGGGGGAGCTACAGGGGAGAGACAAAGTGAATAAACTGTAATTAATAAAAATATATGCCCCCTCAAAAAAAAATAAAGAGGAGGAGTGGAGCGTGGAGACATCCCTTCGGGTACGAAGATGAGGGTTGATGTATTATATGTCTATATAATATGTGTATCCTCTGACTGAGTTCTAGAGATGTCAAAACTATGTATAATAATAAAAATTACTTTAAAAAATTCTTTGCATTAACAGATTTATATATACACATCATTATACACATCACATATCAATATTTCATTTACTCTATTCTCTAGTAATCTTCATGGGTTCCTCTCACTCTCCCAACTTCGTTTTCTTTTAAAACAGCATCTCTACTACTGAAACAGGCCTCCAGACATTCATAGGCCCCCAGAACTTAGCACAACTGAGGCCATGATAGAAAACCATTCAGGCCTTGAAAATCAGCAAGTAGCCAGAAATCCTCTTGTCTTAGTCAGAATTACTATTCATGTGATGAAAAACCATGAAAAAAAAAACATCAAGGGAGTAAAGGGGTTATTTGGCTTCCTCTTCTACATCAAAGTTCATGATCAAAGAAAGTCAGGTCAGAGACTCAAACAGGGCAGTAATCTGGAGGCAGGAGCTGATGCAGAGACCATGGGAGAGTGCTGCTTACTGGCTTGCTCCTCATGCTTTATTTAGCCTGAACATTTTTTCTTTTCTTCTATTTTTTCTTTTCTTTTCTTATTTCTTTCTCTGTCTTTTTCTTTTTCTTTCTTCCTCTCTTCCTTTTTCTAAAAGATTTTTTGAAACAGGATTTCTCAGTGTAGTCTTTGCTCTCCTGGACTTGCTTTGTGTACCAGGCTGACTCTGCACAGAGATCAGTGTGCCTCTGACTCCCTGATTGCTAGTATTACAGGCATGCACCAGAGCACTTGAATGTTATCAGACTGGTTTTCTATAGAATATGTACCCAGGGATGTGTCGATGTGTCTTTTTCTCTCTGTGTCTGTCTGTCTCTGTCTTTCTCTGTCTTTGTATCTGTCTCTGTCTGTTTGTCTTTTCGTATCTCTCTCTGTATCTCTCTCTTTAATGATTCATTTTAAACTCTATTTGGGGTATTTATGCCTCCAACCTATCTTCCAACCTCCCAACCTAATGTAGGAGGGAGAAAGTCAGTAGGTAGAGAGGTCCTCTTTATTTCTCCCAGTTGTTGAAGGTCACTGGGTCTTTTAGGACTTTACAATCTCCATCAACCAGAGACACAGCTGTCAAAATTCTCCATAACACTGTGCCACAAAACATTTCTCTCCATGTTTCTACTCCAAACCACTACATCCACCATCCATCTCTCAGGTCTCTACAAACTTCTATTTGTCAAATGCCAAAACTTCACTAACTCAACTTATATGGACAGGGTCCTTGATCACACCTCTCTTTGTGCCTCATATGGAAGGCACTAGGTAGGATATTATCAGTTGGCAAAAGCCACAATTAACAGATGTGGGCAAACTATAGCCCACTCAAGTATCACACATTGTATTAAAACAAAAATATATTTACATAACATAACTGAATTAACAAGATAGCAAACTCCCATTCCTCTCCCTGCCACTCTCTTTCTTCCCATACTCCTCTCTCTCTGTCTCTCTCTGTCTCTCTGTCTCTCTGTCTCTCTCTCTGTCTCTCTCTGTCTCTCTGTCTCTCTCTCTCTCTCTCTGGTTCTCTCTCTGTCTCTGTGTCTCTGTCTCTGTCTCTGTCTGTCTGTCTGTCTGTCTCTCTCTCTCTGTGGTTCTCTCTCTGTCTCTGTGTCTCTGTCTCTGTCTGTCTGTCTGTCTGTCTGTCTGTCTGTCTGTCTGTCTGTCTGTCTCTCTCTCTCTCTCTCTCTCTCTCTCTCTCTCTCTCTGTGGTTCTCTCTCTGTCTCTGTGTCTCTGTCTCTGTCTCTCTCTCTCTCTCTCTTTCTCTCTCTCTCTCTGTCTCTCTCTCTGATCTGGGCCTGCTGCCATCAATCACTAATTAAGAAAATGCCCGAGGTTTGGTTATGAGACTCAGCATATGATTCAATGACTTCATAGGTAAATTCATTCAGAGTCCCTCTGTGGTAGGTTCCTGCTTTGTTCCCTGTCTCCTCCCACAAATGATGTCTATACTGTTTGCTTTTTAAATGAGGATTGAGCATCTTCCCTAGGGCTCTCCTTGTTGTGCTTCCTGGGGACTATAGATTTTAGTATGTTTTTCCTGTGTTGTATATATAATATCCACTTAGAAGTGAGTATATGCCATGTGTGTCTTTCTGTTTCTGAGTTAGTCACTCAGGATGATATTTTCTAGATCTATCCATTGGCGTGCATATTTTCTGATTTCGTTGTTTTTAATTATTGAGCAGCATTCCATTGTGTAAATGTACCATATTTTCTTTATCCATTCTTCATATGAGGGATATCTGGGTTATTTCTACCTTCTGGCTATTATGAATAAAGCTGCTAAAAATTAAGCTGCTACTAATATAGCTGAGCAAAAGTCCCCTGGTAACAGATGCTGAGTCTCAGAGCCAAACTTTGGACAGAATGCAGGGAATCTTAAGATAGAAGTGGGAGATAGAAGGACCTGGAGGGAACAGGTACTCCACAAGGAGACCAACAGAGCCAAAAAAAAAAAAATCTGTGCCTAGGCATGCCGGAAATGACTAATGAAATCCAGGGTCCATGAAATAAGAAGACCTAAACCTCCTGCTCATCTGTAGCCTTTAGGCAGCTCAGTCTCAGTGTGTGTTCCAGAGTAAGGGCAGCAGGGCCTGTCTCTGACATGGACTAAGTGGCTAGCTCATTGATCACCTCCCCTTTTGGGGGCAGCGTAGATAGGCAACAGAGAAAGAGGATCTAGAAGTCCTGATGAGACCTGATAAGCTAGGGTCAGTTATCAGGGGAGGAGGACCTCATTATCAATTGACTAGAGAAGAATAGGAGGAGAAGAGGGCGAAAGTTAGGAATGGAAGTTAATAACGTGTAAGTAATATTAAAAAATAAAAATTTCATTAAAAAACAAGTATATCAGGTTTCAGAATTTTATTTGACTTTAGAATATTTGTATGAACATTACAGATTGAGTAAACTTATCTGAAAAGCAAAAATCTTGAGTGCTGTAAAATATGGGAAGATTGAGGCATTTTGTTGATATTGTTTTTTTTTTTTAATTTTTTGGTACTGTTGAATGGATTTTACCTGTGTCTTCACTTACTTGCACATGTGGGAGCAATATCGTTTGCTTCAACATTAACTTTTAATGAATATCTTTTTTCAAAACAGTTCAAATTAGCAATGTCATTGTGGAAAAGAAAAAAAGAATGCAGTCCCATATTAAAAGGGTAGTCAAAAACTGCAACAGAAATATCAAAGAACACTGGGATGTTCATCAAGAGGAAATGTAAGCCCTCATTTCTTTTCTTTTTATTTTTAATTTATATATTTATTTGACATATGGATCATACCCCTTTCCTCTTCTTCTGGTTCCATCCTCCCACCCTCTTCCCCCAACTACCCTGTGCTATTCTCCTCAGAAAAGGAAAGCCACCACCACTGACCCACCCCAGCATATCAAGTGGAATCAGAACTAACCTTATCTTCATTCACTGAGGCCTGGCAAGGCAGCTGCATTAGATGGAATGTTTCATTTCATTTTGTTATTAAATATACTTTATTCACTTTGTATCCCCCCTGTAGCTCCCTCCTCCCTCCCCCCCCAATCCTTCCCTTCCTCCCCCTTCTCCATGCATGGACCAACTAAAGTCCACTGATAGGAGAGGTCTTCTCCTTCCTTCCAATCTTAGTTAGGTCTCATCAGGAGTGGCTGCATTGTCTTCCTCTGTGGCCTGGTAAGGCTGCTCCCCCCTCAGGAAGAGGTGATCAAAGATCAGGCCAGTCAGTTCATGTCAGAACAGTCCCTCTTCCCATTAATATGGAACCCACCTGAACATTGAACTGCCATGGACTACATCTGTCCTGTGGTTCTATGTTATGTCCATGCACGGTACTGGGTTGGAATATCAGTCTCAGGAAAGACCCCTGTGTTCAGATTTTTTTTTTTGTTACTGTCCTTGTGGAATTCCTGTCCTCTCCAGATCTTACTATCTCCCACTTCTTTCATAAGATTCCCTACACTCTGCCCAAAGTTTGGCCATTAGTCTCAGCATCTGCTTTTATAGTCTGCAGGGCAGAGTCTTTCAGAGTCCCTTTGTGGCAGGGTCCTAAATTTGTTCCCTGTTTTCTCCTTCTTCTGATATCCATCGACTTTGCCTTTCTGGCTGGAAATTGAGCATTAGCCAGAGTCCTCCTTCTTGATTAGGTGTGCAGATTTTAGTAGGTTTACCCTATAGTATATGTCTATATGAGTGAGTATATACTGTGTGTGTCTTTCAGCTGCTGAGATACCTCACTCAGGATGACCCCTTCCAGTTCCCTCCATTTACCTGCAAATTTTCATGATATCCTTGTTTTTTTGTTGCTGAGTAATATTCCATTGTGTAGATGTACCACAATTTCTGTGTCCATTCCTCAGTTGAGGGGCTTCTGGGTTGTTTCCAGCTTCTGACTATTATAAATAGAGGTGCTACAAACATGTTTGAGCAAATGTCCTTATTGTGTACATGAGCCTCTTTTGGATATATGCCTAGGAGTGGTATAGCTGGATCTTGAGGAAGCACCAGATTGATTTCCAGAGTAGTTGTACAAGTTTATATTCCGAAGCAGTGGAGGAAGGTTACCCTTTCTCCATGTCCTCTCAACCATGTGTTGTCACTTGAGTTTTTGATCTTGGCCATTCTAATGGGTGTAAGGTGAAATCTCAGGGTTGTTTCGATTTGCATTTCCCTGATGAGTAAGGATGTTGAGCATTTCTTTAAGTGTTTTTCTGCCATTCGATATTCCTCCATTGAGAATTATCTGTTTACTTCTGTACCCCATTTTTAATTGGATGATTTGATTTGTTGCTGTTTAAATTTTTGAGTTCTTTATATATACTGGATATTAGTCCTCTGTCAGATATAAGGCTGGTAAAGATCCTTTCCCAATCTGTAGGCAGTCATTTTGTTCTGACTACAGTGCCCTTTGCTTTACAGGAGCTTTTCAATTTCATGAGGTCCCATTTATTGATTGTTTCTCTTAGAGCCTGTGCTCTTGGTCTTCTGTTCAGGAAGTTGTCTCCTGTGCCAATGAGGTCAAGACTTTTCCCCACTTTTTTTCTAAGGGGTTTAGTGTGTCTGGTTTTATATTGTGGTCTTTGAATCACTTCGACTTTAGTTTTAGTGATAATTATGAATCAATTTGCATTTTTCTACTTATAAATATCCAGTTAGACCAGCAACATTTGTTGAAGATGCTGTCTTTTTTTTTTTCCATTGAATGCTTTTGGCATCTTTGTCAAAAATCAGGTGTCCATAAGTGTGTGGATTTATTACCGGGTCTTCTATTCAATTCCATTGATCCACCAGTCTGTTCCTATGCCAGTACCATGCCGTTTTTAGTATTGTTGCTCTGAGATCAAGGATGGAGATACCTCCAAAGATCTTTTATTGTAGAGGGTTGTTTTAGCAATTCTGGGTTTCTTGTTGTTCCATTTGAAGTTGAAAAATTTTCTTTCAAGGTCTATAAGGAATTGTGTTGGTAATTTGATGGGAATTGCATTGAATCTGTAGATTGCTTTTGGTAATATGTCCATTTTTACCATGTTAATCCTGCCAAGACATGAGCATGGGAGATCTTTCCATCTTCTGATATCTTCTTCAATTTCTTTCTTCAAAGATTTGAAGGTTTTTTCAAACAGGACTTTCATTTTCTTGGTTAGGTTCACACCAAGGTACTTTAGTACATTTGTGGGTATTGTGAAGGGTGTTGTCTTGCCAATTTCTCTCTCAGTCTTTTTTTTTTGTATACAGGAAGGCTACTGATTTTTTTGAGTTAATTTTGTATCTAGCCACTTTGCTGAAGGTGTTAATCAGCTGTAGTTGTTCCCTGGTAGAATTCTGAGGGTCACTCAGGTATACTACCATATCATCTGCAAATAGTGATACTTTGACTTCTTCCTTTCCAAATTGTATCTCCTTGATCTCCTTTAATTGTCTTATTGCTCTAGCAGGGATTTCAAAAACTATGTTGAAGAGATATGGAGAGAGTGGGCATCCTTGGCTTGTCCTTCATTTCAGTGGGATTGATTTAAGTTTCTCTCCATTTAATTTGATCTTGGCTATAGGGTTGGTGTATATTGCTTTTACTATGTTCAGGTATGTGCATTGCATCCCTGATCTCTCCAAGACTTTAACCATGAATGGATGTTGGATTTTGTCAAATGCTTTTTCAGCCTCTAAGGAGATGTTCATGTGTTTTTTTCTCCTTCACTTTGTTTATGTGGTAGATCACATTGATGGATATCTGTATATTGAACCACCCCTGCATGCCTGGCATGAAGCCTTCTTGGTCTTATTGGATGATATCTTTGATGTTTTGTTGTATTCGATTTGCAAGTATTTTGTTGAGTATTTTTGCATAGATGTCCATAAGGGAAATTGGCCTGAAATTCTCTTTCTTTGTTGGGTCTTTGTGAGCTTTAGGGACCGAGATGATTGTGGCTTCATAGAATGAGTTTGGTAATGTTCCTTCTGTTTCTATTTTTTTGAATAGTTTGAAGAGTATTGGTGTTAGCTCTTCTTTGAAAGTCTGGTAGAATTCTGTGCTGAAACCATCTGGCTCTGGGCTTTTTTTTTGCATGGGAGACTTTTGATGGTGGCTTCTACTTCCTTAGGGGATATAGGAGTATTCAATTGATTTACCTGGTCTTGATTCAGTTTTGGCAAGTGGAATCGATCAAGAAAAGTGTCCATTTCATTTAGATTTCAAATTTTGTAGCATATAGGCTCTTGAAGTAAGACCTAATAATTGTTTGCATTTCTTCACTGACTGTTGTTATGCCCCCCTTTTCATTACAGATTTTGTTGATTTGGATAGTGTCTCTCTGCCTTTTAGTTAGTTTGGCTAAGGGTTTATCTATCTTGTTGATTTTCTCAAAGAACCAGCTTTTGGTTTCATTGATTCTTTGATTTGTTTTGTTTCTCATTTATTGATTTCAGCCCTCAGTTTGATTATTTCTATCCCTCTACTCCTCCTTGGTGTGTCTGCTTCTTTTTTTCCTGTAGGGCTTTTAAGTGAGCTATTAAGTTGCTTGAATGAGATATTTCGAGCTTCTTCTTGAAGACACTTAGAGGTATGAACTTACTTCTTAACACTGCTTTCATTCTGTCCCATAAGTTTGGGTATGTTGTACTTTCATTTTCATTGAATTCTAAGCAGACTTTAATTTCTTCTTAAACCCAGCTGTCATTTAGCAGCAAGTTGTTCAGTTTCCTTTTGTGTGTAGGCTTTTTGCTGATTCTGTTGTTGAGCTTCAAATTTAGTCCATGGTGATCAGATAGGATACAAGGGATTATGTCAATGTTCTTGTATCTGCTGGGGTTTCCTTTGTGACCAAGTATATTGTCTTTTTCCCTCCAGCTCTTTCTGTCTCCCCCTTCTTTCAGTAGATTCCTTTGTC
>CM053742.1:25234741-25259823 GCA_028658305.1 Pachyuromys duprasi | reverse complement strand
ATCATTGAGTGGAGGAGAAAACAAACAACAGGACAGGAGCATGCCAAGGAGGACCTCGGGGGGGGGGGGTCAATGTAGCGATGTATCAGAGCAGATATTAAGACTGGCGATTAAGACTTTGGCAGAGGGCGAGAAGTAGTAATAGATCTGGGGGAGGTTGGTGAGACTTGGGGAGAACAAGAGCTCCACAAAGACCAAACTCAGCAGGGCATAGAGGTCTTGTATGAGACGGTTTCTACAATCAAGGACCATGTGTGGATGTGGCCTGGAACCCCCGCTCAGATGGGGCCCATGATAGCTCGTTGTCAGACTGAAGACCCTAGTGAGGGAAACAGGGACTGTTTCAGTCATGATCTTGATGGCTGACTCTTTGACCCTCCCCCATACAAACCACGGAGTGACAGACTGACTAGATTCTAGGGGAGGGCATTGCAGCCAGCCCTGAGGAGACAGGATGAGCTGGGTTTGGATGGCAGGGGAGGAGGTCCTCCCCTGTTGGCGGACCTGGAGTGTCCAGGGAGGAGGGAGATGAGTGAGGGAGTGGGAGGGTGGGAGGGAATGAGGGAGGAGGCTAAGCCTGGGATGCAAAGTACCTAACCTGTGATTGATATAAAAATAAATAATTTTTAAAAAAGAGTAAATTTTATATTAGTAGGAATATTTCACTAAACCCTTTGGTGCAGCCAAAATTTAGTAGTACACAGAGAAATTAAGTCAGTTAAATTATACAAATTATTTGTGATATTACATTAACTCTTTTTTACACTGTCCATATAGTTATCTAAACAACATTAAATAGTTTATATGGCATCTACCATTTCCCTAATTAATATATTTCCTGAATGAACATGAATTACTTTTAGAATCATAACTTTTAAACAGATATTTTTATTTCAAATTTTATTAATTACACTTTATTTACTTTGTATCCCCTCATAAACTCCTCTTTTCTCCCTTCCCAATCCCACCTTGCTTCTCCCTTCTCCACTCATGCCCCTCCCCAAGTCCACTGATATGAGAGGTCTTCTCCTTTCTTCTGATCCTAGTCTATCAGCTCTCATCAGGAGTGGCTGCATTGTCTTCCTCTGTGGCCTCGTAAGGCTGCTCTCAAATCATAATTTTTCATAGTTATTTTGAAGGAAGTAAATGTAATCCTCACTCACTTCCAAGAAAGATATGTCAGTCCTGTGATGGCCTGGTACTACTGGTTTACAAAAAATCAAACGGAACACTTTTATGGGAGATTCCAATATACAGCTGATAATATTGTCAGAAGTAATTTGCTACAATATATACTCAGAAATGATGTAAACATGACTCTAAAGATACCAGCAAACTTATATATTTGCTTTTTTTTGTTTTCCCACACTTATTTCATCTTAGAGTAACTCTCTTTGGAAATAGTTTCAGAGTACATTTGTATTTTTCTTCTCTTCTCAGCTTGAGAATTATTAATGTCATCTATATTGGAAATAAAGGTCAATATTTTAAAAACCTTCCATTGCTTTTAAATTTTCAGTATCTATAAATGTGGCTAAAGATTATTAAACAATATCAATGAAATTAAAGATTAAATTTAAATATAACATTAACATGGTGCATAAAAAGTTTTATCTGTTTACTGGATGGTGGTGGCACATGTCTTTAATTCCAGCACTCAGTAGGCAGAGGCAGGTACAAGTCTGTGAGTTTGAGGCCAGCCTGGTTTATAGAGTGAGTTCCAATGTTGCAAGGGTTTTTTCCTCCTGGCCTTAAGCTCCTGGAAAAATGACTCATGAGACTCAAAATGTATATTTACAAATACATAGGCCATGTAGCTAGACTCTTCTGTGAATACCTCATAATGTAAAGCAACCCATTTTACTAATCTACATTTTGCTACATGCCTTGTTACCTGTGCTCAGGTACCATGCATCCATCCCCCTCACATTTTGCTGGACAAATCTCCTGCACCTGGCTCTATTCCAGAATCCTTTCTGCCTGCCATACATCTCACCTTCTATTCTAACTCTCTTATAGGCCATAGGTTTTTTTTTTTAATTGACAGTATATGCATCCATGCAATACACAGATATATTCTAAACTGCAGCCAGTGCTACACAGAGAAACCTGGTCTTGAAAAAACAAACTAAACCAAACCAAACAACACAAATAATACAATATACCAAAGTTCCATATTTTACAGTACTTTGAATTTTGCATTTTCAGACTAGGGATGTGCAATGCAGTGAAGGCAGTGCAAATAAAATAAAACGGATTGAACTCTGATGTCTGAAATATTTTAGACCTATATATTTTGCGTAAGAAATTTCCAACCTCACCTCCGTTCTGATTTTCCTAATTGAAGATAATTTTAAAATTGACACTCATCAATAAAGAACCCAGGAGAAAAACAAAGAGCCAAGGATATACTCTAAGTGCTTCCCAAGCCAAATTTGGTAAAAGAGAAATATTTCAGGAAGATGATGCAGCCAGCCTTGATGAGATTTGGTGGGCTAAGGTCACATAGAATGGGAGGAGGATCCTCTTTTCAGGGGACTAAGGTAAGGGCTGGGGGAAAAGGGGGAGGGTGGATGGGACAGGGAGAAGACTAGTGGGGGTCCTGCAGCAAGGATACAAAGTGAACAAATTGTAATAAATAAACATATAAAAATTAAAAATACTGTCCAACTGAAATGATACAGTGAACTTACTGACTGTGGTTAGAAGTCAAACTTTAACCATAGAAATGATCTTAGAAGTACAGTTTTAGAACTCATATAATCTTAGAACTCAAGCTCTAAATTACACAGAAATACTCTTAAAAATTGCAATATAATAGCCTGGCAGTGTTGATACATGCCTTTCATTCCAGCATTTGGGAAGCAAATGCATGTAAATCTCTGAGTTCAAAGCCAGGCTGGTTTACAGTGTGAGTCCAGGACAGCAAGGGCTATACAGATAAACCTATTCTCAAACAAAGAAACAAAAAAGAATCCAAACGATTTTTACATCAAATATATGTAAAAGGGGGTCAATAATAATTTTAAATATATTTTTAATAAAAAAGCAAAAGACCAAAGATGAAAAACTAGCTTTGGTCTGGTGAGATGGCTTGGTGGTTAAAATGCCTGTTGCTCTAGGCATTGGAGCCTGAGGTTGTTTGTTTGTTTTGGCTTTGTTTTAGTTATTTCAAGACAGGTTTCCCCTGTGTACACTCTGCTGTCCTGGACTTACTTTGTAGACCAGCCTGGATTTCAACTCACAGAGATTGCCTGCCTCTCCTTCCCAGAGTGCTAGGATTACACACGTGTCACCATGCCCAGCTGAGGGCCTGAGCCTGAATTCCGACCAACATAAAAGCCAGGTATGATGTGTGTCTTTTTTTTTAATGTTTTCTTTATTTTAATTTTTTTAAATTTTTGTTAATTAGACTTTATTCGCTTTGTATCCTCCCATAAACCCCTCCCTCCTTTCCTTCCAACCCCACCTTCCCTCCCCCTTCTCCACACATTCCCCTCCCCAAGTCCACTGACTGGGGAGGTCTTCCTTTCCTTCCTTCTAATCCTAGTCTATCAGCTCTCATCAGGAGTGGTTGCATTGTGTTCCTCTGTGGCTTGGTAAGGCTGCTCCTCTATCAGGGTGAGGTGATCAAAGAGCAGTCCAATCAGTTCATGTCAGAGGCAGTCCCTGTTCCCATTATTATGGAACCCACTTGTATACTGAACTGCCATGGGCTACACCTGTGCAGGGGTTCTGGGTTTTCTCCATGCATGACACTTCGTTGGAGTGTCAGTCTCAGGAAAGACCCCTGTGCTCAGATATTTTGGTTCTGTTGTGATGTGCGTCTTTAACTGCAGCATGTAGGGGTAGAGCTAGGCAGATCCCTGGGGTTCCTTGGTCATTTAGTCTCCCTGAAAAGATGAGCAACAGATGCAGAGAGATCCTGTTTCAAACAATGAATTGGAGGAGCTGGAGAGATTCCTCAGTGGTTAAGAACATTGATGGCTCTTCCAGAGGACCAGGTTCAATTCCCAGCACCCACATGGTGCCTCACAGCCATCTATACCTCCATTCCCAAAGGATCCAATGCCCTCTTCAGCCTTTCAAGGGCACAAAGAAAGCATGTGGTGAATATGTACATTCATACAGGCAAACACACACACAGAGGCATGCACACATATGCATGCACACATGCATTGTTTGAGGAAGGCATTCCAGTTTCAACCTCTGCCTCTCTTATTTACCCACATACTTGTCGAAACAGGTGCAAAACTGCATAATCCAAACAAAAATAAAAATGAAAAAAAATCACTCATGTAGATATGGAGATAATTTAAAACAATTTCATGGGGGATTTTTAGTATTAAGTAGAGCAGTGCATAAAACTTCAGTACTTGAAATCATGTTTGGTAAATATATTTTTTACCATAAATTACAACTCTTCAGTAACCAAAATGGATCTGTGCTATTTATACTTCCAGTATCAATTAATCATAAATTTATGAACAGATAAGAAAACAAATTCTTTGTTACTACGAAATAGAGAAAAATATCTCTGGGAATACTTCATGATATCAATAAATCTTGTAAAAGAACCAATTATTATTAAGCTTTTTAAAAAGAACATTGTTTCCCAAACTGGGTGTGGGTGGCTCAGGCCGGTAATTCTAGCACCCAGGAAGCTAAGACAGGAGATCTACAGTTTAAGCCTAGACTAGACTTCATACCAAGTTATAGGTCAGATAGAACTACACAGTGAGACCATGTCTCAAAAACAAGCAAGCAATACACAAAATTAACAAAGAAATCAACTAAAGAGAGTATATGAAGAGTTTATACAAGTGATAAACACAATGTTTTCAATCCAGGTGTTTTCCTATCACAATTTAGTTTTAGTGTGCACATACCCACCACTCCACTCCCACAGAGACACAAAATTAAAAGGAAAATACATCTTATCATATGCTCAACTCTGCAGAGTAAAAAAGATTCCTTACAAGATAACTTTTGAGAATGAAAAGTTGATTTACAGAAACACTTGTGCGCACTATCGTTTAGTCTGGGAATAGAAAGAATTGCAAAACATTTCCCGAAGGTTTTTTTTCTTCTAAAATTCTATTTGGCTCTCACAGGTCTTAAAAGTGTCATTTTGGTTTTGTTTATAATGGTGGAAATTTTTGATTAGAAAAATTTATGGTTTTTTTGTATTTAATGATTTTTATTGGTATTATTTTTATATAAAGTCACAAAAACCTAGGTGAACTTTATATTACATTCATAATATTTAAACACATTGGTCTGTCCATCACTACATTAAGGGAAATTTTTCCACTTGTTGCATAGCTTTTATATGAAGTTTCTTCCAGGCAATTTCAGGCATTTTATAAATGAAGGAATATCCATTGTAACCTATCTGGACCAGGCTAGAATCACTCTTCTGGGTTCTATGTCTCAACCTTACATGTATCCATGCCTTGTCATACACATGCATAGTATGTATGATAAACACACCCACACATACATATATGCATATAAAATCACTGACAAATCAGTGCAAACCTCATGTATGCTGTGTGAAATACACAGAAAAAAGACTTCATGAATGAATGAGTATGTGTTCACACCAGCTGAAATACAAATGTTCAAGCTATTCAAGTGATCATGTCCAAAATAAATTATATGGCTTACATCATAACCCTTGAAATACATTTTACATGCTAAAAACGTTTACCACTGACTGAAGGAGTAGTTATTGCTTAAAACAACAACCTGAGACATCAGAGTAAATCAATCTGAAATTGTATGGTTCTGACATCAGGCGAGAGAAAGCTCACTCTCCTCAAGAAGTGTATTTTTCTCTTTTTATTGTCCCATGGAAGCTGTTTTTGTGTCATTGTCTTTTGGGCTTAAAAAGAAAGCTAAAAACATGTGGAAGGTACAAGCCCAAAATTTATGTTTTAAAATCTCAATATTTATGTAAAATCCTGAGCTAAGAAAGCACTAAATGAAAGTTATGTAGAACACTGATAAACATTTCCTTTTATCAAAATTAATATGTTTTTAAACAATGGTCTGTTAATATGAATATTTCCAAAAACATACCTCCAAATTTACCCAACATGCTGTGTATCTCATTTCTGTGAAGAAATTACAATGAAAATTAAAGCTGGAAGTATAGCTCATTGGCAGGGCATTTGCCTAGCACACACAAAACCTCACATAGAAAGTCACTTTAATTATTTAATATATAATGTCCACCTTGGAACAAACATCATAAGCAATTTAACATATAAAATACCTATTAGACAACCACAGTATATATTTTTAAAATTTTAGAAAATTCATACATGTTTACCCCAATTATATTCTTTTATCCCTCTCCCACTTTTGCTTAGACCTGACTTCTGCCAAAATGGTCCCTTTCTTATTTTTATGTTTTTTCCTGTGTGTGTGTGTGTGTGTGTGTGTTTATGTGTGTGTGTTTGTGTGTGTTTGTGAAGATCTTATACAGGTGCAGGTGGTTAAAGTTACTATGTGTTTGTGGTTGCCATTACTCAAGGATCCGAGGCTTGGCTTGAACTAGATATATACTTGAAGATGACCTAAAATTCCTGATTTTCCTGCATCCACCTCTCTAGTGAAGGGATCCCAGGAACTACTATTGAAAAATTCTATTAAACTGGCAAAAAGAATTCTTTGAAAATATAACCACATATCTTAATCTGCTTCTGCAGGAGGCCATTTCTTATCCTTGTTAAACACTGGGCTCTTTTCTATATTGACAAAAAAAGGAAAATAAAAACATATTTGAAATTAATTGCATTAGATTTTATATTTTATATTATATTATATTATATTGTATTATATTATATTATATAGTAATAGCTTGATTTGCTTTTCTCTGGAAGTTTTGACATTGTAAGTTTTTGAAGCAGCCATAGAAATGAAATAATGTCTTTGCAGATTTCTATGAAGCCAATTCCCAACTTGCCAGTATATTATAGGAACAATGTTCATATCTTCCTGGGGTAAAATCATAGTAAGTTATTAACTACTTCTCAACATATTGGGACTACAATGCCAAGAGAAAGTAGATGCATTGCTAAAACTCTGGTAAAGGAATATACAGATAAATTTAGAAATGAAGTATATGAGAACCTTGGAGGAAATGTTATTCCATTTCAGGTGACTAGGTAAAAAAAAAATCAAATGAATATAGGCTACAATTAATGCTCAACATGATGAAAACAATAAAAGGCATTTATTCTGCAGAGATCCAGTATGCAGCAATCATCATCCAGGCAGAATGCTGACCCCCAAATGAGCACTGAAGCTCTACTTAAGGTTAACTAGGGGAAGTTCAGGGGCAGTTAGGTCTTCTCTACTGTGATTGGCACAGGTCAAAGCAAGGTTCCAAGTGCATTGATGATTGGCTAAGGCTATCTAGGGCTTGATTAGCGACTGGGGACTCTCTAAACTGGTTCAAAATTGCCCAACCTGGTGGGAAACCATGAAGGCTACATGACTTTAATCAGGACATGGCCCATGCCCATGAAGTCTACTTGACTCTGATCTGGGCTTAGGGGCTTCTCAGACCAGTAGTTAAATAACCTTATCTCCCTAGGTCAATTGTCCAGGGCAAGCCAGTTTCTGTGTTGTTGTTGTTGTTTTTCTCCCTACAACTGAAGTTGTTTTTTCCCCCCTGAGGAACAAGCTTGTTTTATCCCAGCAAGAAAATGAAGGCTGTCACAAAGTTGGTTAAGTCAGGCTTATTTAGCCAGGCCTTCTAATTGGGCCCCTACCATAAGTTCATATGCTTGCAAGAAAATTACTTTACCAAGTTTCATCTCTCTAGCTGCACTCTGAGGTACATTTTTCTTTCTTTTCTTAATTTATTTTTATTACAATATTTTCACTATGTATTCCAGCTATACCCCCCTCCTTCATCCCTTTCCACTCTGGCACTTCTTCTGCTCCTCCCAGGCCCTCCTTCTGTCCACTAATGGGAGAGGACCTCTTCCCATTCCATCTGACCCTAGCCTATCCATTAACTTCCTCTATGCATTGTCTTCCTCTATGGCCTGGTATGGCTGCTCCCCACTAATGGGAGATGATCAAAGAGCAGGCCACTGAGTTCATGTCAGATACTGTCCCTGTTCTCCTTACTAGGGAACCCACTTGAACACTGAGCTGTCATGGGCTACATCTCTGCAGGGGCTCTAAGTTATCTCCATGCATATTCCCTGTTTGGAATACCAGTCTCAGAAAAGACCCCTGTGTCCAGATGTTTTGGTTCCATTGCTCTCCTTGTGGAGCTCTTGTCCCCTCCAGTTTTTTTATCTCCCTTGTTGTTTTTGTTTTTTATTTGTTTGATTACGTTGTTTTGGGTTTTTGTTTTGTTTTGTTTTGTTGGTTGGTTGGCTTTGAGACAATTTCTCGGTGTAGCCATGGCTGTCGTGGACTTGTTTTGTAGACTATGCTTACCTCCAACCACAGAAATCTGCCTGCCTCTAGCTATCTGAGTGCTGCGATTACAGGTGTGTGCCACTGTGCCCAGCTCACACAAACATATTTTATCCCTGATTCAAACTTCCACTATGTAGATAGTGCTTATGTCCATCATCAAGCATGATTTTTAGTGGAGTTTTAGGGACTTGGGTTTCTGCCACACCTCCTAAGACAAAGTGATCCTGTGACAAAAATGTAGGGTTAGTGCCTTATATCCAAACTGAGTATCCAAGGGCACCTACAAGCAGCTGCTCCTGAGACCTTCCTACTGGTGAACTCATAATGGGAGGGAGGGGCCAAATCCTTCAGTCCAGTAACTATGACATAGGCAAGAACATTGACTCTCATTGGCTAGCCAGGGGATAAAGGTGAGCTCTCCCTGGCTGGGGAGCTTTAAGGGAAGCTGACAGCAGCCAGGGAAGTACCCTGTCTCTGGCTCTCCTGAGGGCATCCCTTTAGACATTCACTAACATCCCATAGAGGCTGGAGATTGGACACACAGACTGAGAGAAACACAAAGGAGACCTGGTGATTCATCTGTAAGTCTTGGGCATTGCCCAGGCTGATGGTGAAACCACCATGCTGAATCTTCTACGGAGGATATCTGCCTTCTTTCAATGGAGTAACAAGTCTGAGGAAACACCGCAGGAACAGCCTCAAGGTAATCCTCTGGTTGTTAGCCCCCAGGTCTGCCAGTCAACGAGACTCCCCAGAAAGGTTCTCCACCGTGAGATGAGGTGCCATGGGCAGGAACAGTGGGTAGGATTCTGCTGCCATCCCAAGTGGCTGTTGAGATGAGTATGTCCCTAAGTTCACAAGAGTTAGGCCAGTACTAAACTATGGCCCAAGCTGCTTTGGTGGGCTAACACAGGACAGTGTTTGAACCCACTCACAGAATATGAGATACAAGTGTGAATTGTGTTGTAAAATGACTTTGCATCTTGCAACTGAAAGATGGTTTTGAGCATTCTCTAGAGGACAGAAATGGTTATTTTCTTATGGTCAGACAGGTGATGTTATGAGCTCATATCTACAGAGGTGGTGTATAGTGTTACTTTGCTATGATGCAACACTTTGACCAAAACAACTTTTGAAGGAGAGTGCTGCTTCCACAGCACTGTTTATCATTGAAGGAAGTGAGGACAGGGACTCAAGCAGGGCAGGAACCTGGATGCAGGAGCTGATGCAGAGACCATGGAGGGGTGCCACTTTCTGGCTTGGTCCTCATGGCTTCCTCAGGCTGCTTTCTTATAGAACCCACCATCCCATCAAGCACTGATTAAGAAAATTCCCTACAGGGTTGCCTACAACCTGATCTTTTCGAGCATTTTTGTCAACTGAGGTTCCATCCACTCTGATGACTCTAGTGTGTGTCAAGTTGACGTAAAAACAGCCAGTACCTATGATCAGAGTAGAGCTTCTCAATACTGGTTGCTTGCATTTGACATGAACCAGTGTGACCTTTGTTACCTTTTTAATAGATAACTCAACGCTGATGTCTGTCCAGGGAGTCGTGACCAACTTGTGTAGCAATTATGGATGGATTAACGAATCCATATTCTTCCACACTGAAGTAGTCTGTAATAATGTGCCTGTGAGAATTGGAGTAAATGTCATCGCTCTTGTGGAAGAAGACGAAACAACCCATGTCTTGAATGCCATCAAGGTAACACTGAGTTTTCCCAGAGTCTCTTAATCTAGTGGAATTTTGATTTCTTCCCTGGATAAGACAACACTAATGTAGGATGAGTTTAATTGGCTTGTTCAGATATGTGGTTGCAGTATCATGGTTTTTTGCCCTTTTTCTAAAGATTTGTTTCAGTTGTCTTCAGTATTTAAACATGCTGAATGATGATAATTATGTGAACTCATATAATCTGCTACTTCCACTGACAGGAAAAGGATAGTTTCTCCTCTATGAATACAAACAATTAGAAGTAGTATGATAAACATAGAGTACTTTATAAGGTTTTATACATTATTCAAGGTGTATTTACTGTGCAACAATGTGCTGTTATAGATTTTGTAAGAGTTAGTTCTAGAAACATAATCAGCTCAGATATTTGCATACCAATGACTATTCTCAAATAAAATTTGGCTGTACAGTTCTAATGTATAGTCTCAGGCATAGGCTACAGAGAAGCCTTTTTATCAGTACTGATATACAAGGTACATTTATTATTATCATTACTAGTACTGGATAATTACCGACAAATTGAGAACTGAAAATCAAAGTCATGTTTTGTTTTTTGTTTTTATTTTTTCAGAATTTCCTAAAAACATAAAGTGTAAGAAAAGCAGACATTCCTGATGAGACCTGATAGGCTAGGGTCAGATGGAAATAAAGAATGACCTCAACTATCAGTGGACTGAGGGAAAGTCTAGGGAAGAGAAAAGGGAGGGATTTCAGGATTTTGAGGACAGGAGGGACAGGGAAGGGAAGAGGAACAGCTGGGATGCAAAGTGAGTAAATTGAAATAAATTTTAAAAGGAAACAAACAAAAGAAAAGCAATTTTGCACTTTTCATTAATATGACCCATTATAGGTCTTTGTTAGGAAAATATCTTTATTAAGAGAAGTGTGTGTGTGACCTATTATATAACCAATGTCCTCTTTTTCTTGTTTTTATTATGTAAAAGTTCCTTATTCTGTAATCATGTTTTTGTATCTATCTCTTGATTATAGCAAGAATTATTAAGTAGCAGTCAACTCATGAATGGCATCATGGTATATGACTTTAATTATTCCATTGGGAGGCAAGGGCATAAAGAATCTCTGTGAGTTCAAAGCCAGAAATATTTACAAAATAAGTTCATGTCATCCATGGCTAGAGAATAAGGCCTTGTTTTAGATTAAAAAAAAACAGTAATTTTTCTGTTTTAGATATTAGTTTTATGTGACAGAGTCTTACTCTATATATCACATGGCCTTAAATTAACGATGACCCCTTGCCTAGCCTCAAACTTGCAGCCTCTGACTCGTAAGTACTGGAATTACGGCCTCAAACACTGTCCCCTATTTCTTTCAGAGAGCTATACACATCATGAAACAGTCAGCCAGAATTTGTTATAAGTTTGTTGAAAGAAGAATGTGCCATGTGTTGAACCTTCCATTTGGTTGCAGGGACAAACGTATCTTGGAGCCTTTCTTGGTCTTAGACTCTATCTTCACTCTTTGCTATGATTGTTAGTGGTGTTTCTGTGGTGAGAAAAATGACAACTGGGAGAATGGAAATTTGCCAGGAAAACTCAGAAATGATTTAGGGTCCCAGTATGCCTGTTGGTTAGTGTAGACTCAGGATGCAGAAGGATCAGAGTTTGTGATCCTCATTCCCCTGCATGCTGACATTAGTGGTGGTAAACAGTCAGACAGGAACCAAGCTCCTGTTAGCGCAAGCAATCCTGGGAGAAGGACCATCCCATCTGTAGTGATACCTATCCAATCATACATGGAGTGAGAGGTGGAAATGGTAACTATGTTTTGAAGACATTCAACAGCCTTTGGCACCAGTGACTCTAGCGTCCATCAGGGATCTTAGAACAATAACTATCATCACTCTTTTCCTTCTACACATGAGTTCATCCAAGCTAAGTACCATGTAATGAGTTATACAGCTCACTAGTTGTTCTACATGTTCCAATGGGGAGACCAGATGGCCCTTTCTGCAGCCCTTTTGTATGTCTTCCTTAGATATTTCAATAGCATTCATATTGCTCACTTTTGCTTTTCAAACAGGCAGCTAGTCACTGTTTCTGGATAATGGAATTACCCAGTATGGTTTGTAGGAGATGGTTTTCTTCTTTGTGCTCATGTGGCTATTCTATTTCCATAAAAGAACATGCATTGATTGTTTAATGAAGGAAAGTTCAAAGAAAAACAATCTCCAATAAGGGTCATTGTGTTTGATAAGGCAGGAACATAATATCCTTCCAGATTGTAGGTAAATGGAGACAGCCTTGCCTGACTTGTCTTTGCGATCTCTTCTGGGTTACTACTTCAGGTGCATTGCCAGCTTCTGCACCAAGTCCACAAAGGGCTTACCTTGCTTTCCTCCCTTCTCCAAAATTGGGCTGCTCATTCTTGTCTCTGTCGACTTATTTCTGCTCCACTCCCATCTGCCAGCTAACCGATTTCTCTTCCTTCACATGCACCTCAAAGCACATTTCTTCAAATTACCCCATCCAGTGTCAGTTTAGCAATTTCTTTCTGCATAAAAGTGCAAAAACGGTTCTCTAACTTGAGTTATAGCCATGATTACAATTTGTTCAAAAATAGATATTTAAATGTGTATTATACTGTTGAATTTTGAGTTCCCAGAAAGCAAGAACACTGTATTCCTAAGGCCAGAAGGTAAGGTTTTGAGTGATTTAAACATATGTATGAAGTTCACATTTGCAAAGCAATTAGTAGTCCATGGAGCAAGCTCATAGAATTTGTGTCATCATCTCAGGTCTATAGCATATCTTTAATAGAAAATGTTTGTTGGAGGTTTAAGAAGAATTGTTTAAAAGTTTCCTTCATCGGGAGGGCTGTTTGGTATGAATAATAAAGTCCGTTGTCTCTGACAGAAGACTATGTCCTGCAAGTGTCCTCAAAATTGCAATAGGTCAACCCACTAAAATTTGTTCTTTTGATGGAGAATCCTTGGTAAGTGTACAAATTCCTGCCTGTAATTGTTTTTTTTTTTTACCTGCAGCTACTGTCTCCTTTTCTTATAGGTGAAAATTTTGAATGATCCAGTTGACTCAAATGATCCATCAAAACTCGGCAAGAGATTTTGTATTAAATGTGTCACTCACGTAATGCAGGACAACATCTACATTAGCAAGGATTTTTCTTTTCCTATCCACCTGTTTTCTGGAGGTAGGATTTATAGTTTTAACAACATTCGGCAAGACATATAGGTATTGGGCTTGTGTTAGAACCTCTTGAGAGTGTGAGGAGTGTCCTTGAAATTGAAAATAAGGCATAATTAATATGAAAAGGGAAATACTTTAAATATTGCCTACAGATTCTGTACCGGTGAATGTCAACATCATGTGTCCATGTGGTTTTCACTACTCTATTGATTTGTCTATTTTTTATCTCAGTTTATTGCATAGGCTTCCTCAAATTTACCTGAAACAAACAACATATGTGAGAATTGTTCATGAGATTAGGAAACCCTTCCCTTGCCCTTCTGAGTGTTGAGAACATAGTTGTTTTGCCAGTGCCTCAGAATGCATTCAAAATCAAATCAATGACAGCCTCACACATGTTTAAGAGATTTACCTTGAAAATGCTTCCATCACTTCAAAGCAAAGGTACACACAGGTCTCTTTCTCTTTGTGTCCTCTTTCCAGAATATTTAACATATAGGTTCTAATATTTTGTCCCTAGACTAGGTACCAAGGTTCAAGAATGTGATTGTAATATGTACCTGGCTACCATCCTCAAAGAAGATATAAGTGTGTCCACTTGAAGAAATCCAGGGCTCCTAGCTATAAATTCCATTCTGAGACACACACATGCCATTATTGATGCCTGACAAATCATTGTAGAAACCCAGCATTTAAAGGGCCTAAGCTTTCCTTCCATTAGGGAGCTATGTGAGGAGTCTAAGCATTTGTAAAAATTACTCTACATGGAAGAAATGTTGGTCAGCATATTGTAGTGTCAAAGGGCCTTAGGAAATGGGATGTGTCCCTAGTTCAATGTTTATACTTCTAACTTTGTTGACTGTTTCAGCATTCAGACCTTTCAAAGGAGATTTGCTGCTGGTGGCATATTCCATGATCCCAGGAACTTCAGATATCAAGATTCACTCTGTGAGCCCCATTAGCTCGCAGAATATGCAAGAGGTAAGTTACTTAATAGGTAGGTAGCTTCATAACCTTCCTTACTGATCCCTTTCTCACACAGAGTTTTGTTTGGCATGAGTAGCAGTATATCCGCTGCCAAGGTGCCTGTACTGATATGCATGTTTGTTCACTGACTGAAAAGGAAATAAGCAGAGTTATGTAGAAAATACACATACTCAATTCATAAGCTGTGATCTTTACTTGATGTTAGGCTGTTCTGTGGACAACACACAGAAGTGTGTCTTGGCTATGAGGCACTTTTGGAGCAACTCTGAGTGCAGGGGGTTGAAGTGTTCAACCTGCTAATGAAGGCTGCCAAGACCTTGGTCAATACAGCCTCAGATGAGTTGTAAAGTCAAGTAGGTAGAGTGTGAGCACA
This sequence comes from Pachyuromys duprasi, assembly GCA_028658305.1. NCBI lineage: Eukaryota > Metazoa > Chordata > Mammalia > Rodentia > Muridae > Pachyuromys > Pachyuromys duprasi. The sequence goes on along the minus strand of CM053742.1, from coordinate 25,245,113 downwards.
CATTGGAAAGCATGAAGGGCAAACACCCAGGACTCCTCCTGTTTCCCTGGTTTAATTAGAGAGTGGGGGATGGTGACTCAGATGGTGACTCAGTACCCAGGAATTCTCTGTGTGTCAAGGATGAGAGCCATGATGGGGTGAGAGACCTACTGTTTGGAGCTGAAGGACTGTGGAGGGCTATCTGTGAAGGGTTATCCTTCTCCATGCTCATTGTCATCATTTCTCATTATAGGCCTGTATTACCAGACTTGAGGGAAGAACTGGAGTCGTGGAACCTTGTATGTTTTTTACTCTGGATTCTCTCCATACTCTCCCTGGTTATACACCAGGGTTATATGACATTGTTAACGTGGTTGCAGTAGACAGCATTCAACTACCCTATTCTCACAGGGTGGTGTCTATGATTCCAGCAGACATGTTGTATTAACCCATCCTTGCGAATCCTTTCCAGTGTTACTACTGGGCATTAATGCTGGGTTAAATAAACTAGTATGGCTGAGCAAAGTAAAGGTAAATGAATTCAGGACTTTCTTTGGACATTTTTGTTTGTTTTTTTTTTGTATTTTGGGTTTTTGTTTGTTTGTTTGTTTGTTTGGAAGATGTCTTGTCATTTAAAAAACGTGTCCCATTGGGTCTTGAATGTAGAAGAAACCAATTGCATTTAGGTCAAATTCAGTATTGTCCATATGCAAGAGAATATTCTCTGGCATGGAACCTTTATCCTATCCTAGCATATCAATTCTATATAGACAAACATGTTGAGTCTTTTTTAAGTCACACGGTAGTTAGAATAGTTTTTGGTAAATGTTAGGGGCATATCTCTAAAGACTCTTATAAAGAAAGTCCTGGCACAGGCGTATTGCTTTAAGTTTCTAAAGATTCTATTACAAATTCATTTGTTCGCTGAAATGGGAATGCTAGCATGTGCTAAGATATGCTATGTAACTGAATTCATGGGATAGGAGTAGCTTTTTCAGACATGAATCCTGTGGAAACTTCAAAGCTTGAAGTCCATATTTTTCCTCCAGTGGTAAAGGGCATCAGAATGTCATCTGCACTCCAGGCAATTTCTCTTCTATCTTTCTGGTTTTGCTTTTGTTTGAGTGAATGGCTGTTAGTGATTAAATGCAAGCAAGGCAAGTTTGGCCTAAGGAGTTAATTAGGTTTCATGATTTTTCTGCTGGTGTTTCTGTATTTTGCCTGGACACAGACCCTTTTCTGTTGTTGGTACCTAGAAAGACATGCTGAGTGCAAGCCCTCCTCTGAGAATCCACCTGTATCTCCAGATATGTCCACTAGGTGGGAACCTCTGCAAACCATTGTTTGCTGTTTTGTTTGTTTTTAATTTTTCTTTTTCTTTTTTTTTTTTCTTCTACAAAACCAACACAACAAAAATTTCGGATAGGAAATTTCCAGTCATTGAAGTGGATGTGCACCTGGGATTCTCACTTGCTCCAACACTAGAGAAGCTGTGATAGGCCTTACATTGCTGGAGAGGTCTGGGATGGCTGCTGTTTTCTTCAGTGCAGTAATATTCTCTTCATTTTTAGTGCACTTGGGTTGCTCATATTAATCTTTTACTCATTCAAGTCACATAGGTTTTCTTCTAATATGAAGACCATCACCTCTAAATTCTTCCCCCCTCAAAGTATGCTATAGTTTCAGGAAGAATATGGAGATTTGAACTCTCCAAAAGAAGGTTGTGCCCTTAGAGTGAGATTGATTGGTCCTCCTATGAAGTGGGATGGCCATTAGCAGGTTCCTGGACCTTGTCTGTTGCAAAGGCAGTTTGGCTCAAGTTCACACGACCCACCCAGTAACCCTGACCAGTTTCCTTATATTGATCAATGGTTGATATCTGTTCAAAAGCCACCCAACTAATATTTGTGCTTCAAAAATTTATCCTGCTATTTTGGTTGCTAAAATTCTCCATCTCCATTTTCCCGCCAACTGTCATGCAGCCTTCAGAGGTCAAGGACCCTCTGCTGGTTCCCTAGAGCCCACATTCAGTAACTTCCCCATCTCCTCCAGATTCATCCTCCATACCCCATCCTCAGGCCCCTCTGTCCCATTGCATCCCACTCTTTCCACCCCTGCTCCTTACCCCTCTTATCCTAAATTCCTTCACTCTCCCTTCTGGATCTGTATGGTTTCCAATCTCCTTCTCTCTCTGTGAGCATAATTCCCCTTCCTGATGGAGATATGCAATTTCCCCAAACTTCCCCCACTTCCTTCACTGCCCTTGGCTTCCCACTTTAAGAGCCCATCAGGCTCTGGCCCAACACAGGTCTAGGCCTCTGTTTTCCCATTGTGGCAAGACCCTCTGACTCCTGGGGCAGGAGTCAATCACTGATCCATGTTCCTTTCTCTATTTCTGATCTGTATAACTGGAGGATGCCCCTTTTTGTTCACGGCCAAGTCCTAACCATTCCACTGTAATCTGTCCTTTGTACTCATTGATCTAACTAGATGTTTGGCAGCTGCTACTTCTGACTACTTCAGAGGAAAGGGATTGTATTGAAGCACAGACAGGAAAGGCTTTCTGGCCTCAGCCACTGTATGGATCCTGAAAACTACTCACTTTTGAGGCTACTTTCTCATCCAAGTACCCTGATTGGGATCCCAATATATATGCTGACTCTCAGGCTCTGGACAATTTTCACTGCTCTGCTTTGTAATTCAGGGTACAGCTTGAAAAATCACAAATTTGTCTATGACTACTAAGGTTCTTCACAGCCCAGAAAATTATTCTGGGGCACTTCTCAAGAAATTATCAACATTTTAACAAATTTATACCCTCTTGACCCAATGGATCCAAAAAATGCCAGGACATTCAATTTGGCTCTTGTCCTTTGATCAGCCCCAGAGATGCTCAGAAAGGCTCCAACAGCTAGAAGGTTTTGCAGGGATGAAATAGCTCCCACCTCATCAAAACAGACCAAAGATTTTCAATAACCAAGACACTGAAAACCAAAACAAGCTGATTCCTGTGAGGACTGGCTTCCTGCTTTGACCTCTGAACTCAAGCCTGTATTACAACTGCTGTCTCCTGACCTTCCTTTTTTGCTGTTTGATGTTGTATCGTGGAGTCCTAAGGAGGATCACTCACACATCAACAGCATCTAAGTTTCCATTGCCCATACAAACCTTCTGCTCAGGGACAGAACAGGACTGGGACATGTATTAAGTCTCCAGAGCACATTTTGCCCTGGAATGTTTCTGAGTTTTTAGGTGGAAACTGAGATTGAGCACTAGGATCAGGAGACTTAAACCCTGTCACCTAAATGAAGCTGTGTGCTGGAGTGGAGTCATGTTCAGAGTTGTCTATGCTCTACATGTACCTGTGTGTTTCCCTAATCTTATGCACATCAAAGCAGGGAGTGTGGCCACACCTCGGTTACAAACATTTCTGTCAGTAATGTCTTATGTATGTTCTGTAAGTAAATCTGGATTAGCTCAGAATCACCAGGGAAACCTTTACCTTATGATGTGGGGTTGGATATTGCCTAGTCCCCCACTGCTTCATCCTCTGTGCCTTGTGATTGTTAAGAAATGGACTTATTCTATAACCCAAAACTACATTTTATTGTTCTCTTTCCAGTCAAGGTTTCACTATGTAGCCCTGAATGTCCTGGGACTTACTGCTATGAATTGTAATGTAAATTCCTGTGCAGTCTGATGGCCTTAGGCAACTTCTGCTTTGTAGACCAGGATGGCCTTGAACTCACCCATCCACTGACCTCTGTCTCTCAAATGCTGGGATTAAATATATGTGTCCCCATGCCATGTGTCCCCCCAAAAGTCTTTATTTGTAAAAGCTAATTAAGATTTTAAGAAAAATTCACTCCGACAGGTAAAAAGCTGCTGTGATTTTATTTGGAAGTCAACAGGAATAGAGGTATTGCATTTTATAAAGCTAATGATCAGAGATGATATAAAATACAGTCAAATTTCAAAGACATATGTCTAAGATAATACAAATTACATTGTCACGTTCTTGTTTTCCTAAACTCACAAAATAATATATGTGAACTGTTGTATTTAAGAAAAAAAATATTTTGGTCCTTCTATTCTTCCATGTTGCTACAATTCAATATTTAACCATCTGTAATTTTTCTTTGCAGCAGAGTCTTCTGCTTTTTAAACTCATTCTGTATGCTATTAAGTACATTGCTATAGTTCTTCTCCACATCCTCCAAAACCTAAAGCACAAAAGAATGCTTTAGTTCCAAAACAACTTTTTGTCACAGGTTCTCAAGTCAGTTTACAAAATTAAGAATCTTTTCATATTCAAATAATATCCAATATCTATTCCATCTTCATAAAAATATTTCAATACATCCAAATTCATCCCATAAAGTATGTATGCGTGTGTGTGAGAGCAAGTGAATCAAAGGTAATTGCACCATTACGAAAGTAATGCACTTTGTGTAAATTAATAGTTACATGAGATGTTAAGGTTAGAGAGAGAAAATATAAAGTGCAGCTCCCAGTCTCCTTAATGCTCAGTTGAGAGCATAAAGAACTTGCCACTAATTTGGACACCAGTAAGTAAGTAAGACCCAGTCTCAGAAAGCAGGGTGGAGCTGGGCAGTTATGTCAGCTGACAGAGTGCTTGTCCAGCATGAATGAACCCTCCATTTGATCCCTGGCACAATGTAAACTAAGCAGTGGGACACAATTGTAATCTCAGCAGAAGAGAGGTGAAGGTAGTGGGATTTGGAGTTCTCAGGTATTAATGAAGACCAAGGCCAGTGTGGGCCACATAAGGCCAAATATTTTAAAAGGGAGAAAGAACAAAAATGTGTAGAATCATAAACAGTAGAAAATCCAAAAGCCCAGTCAGTACCCATCACTTTTTAAAAAGGTTTTCAAATATCAGTTTATAGTTTATTATGACTAACAGTCAATGTGAATAAAGGTAATTAAATGATCTGTGTTATGAGAGTGTTCCCAAGTTACACAAAACAAAAAATACATTTGGTACATTTTGGTGTTTATTACAGGATTATAGTCTGTGTAGTCCAATCTACTCTTCAACTTCCCATGCTTCACTCTCAGGCTCCCCAGAACTGGTATCATTGGCCTGTGCTCTCATATCCATTGAAAAAATTAAGTTAATACAACTAACATATTACTTTTTGCCTAGTATGTAAGGTATACTGCTATGTAAATGTGTAGAGAGACTTTCCAAAAAATCACAAGATAAATCATTCCTTTCAATGCAAAAAGAAAACTGAGGCAGAATCTTATGTAAGAAGGGGGAGATGATAAGACCTGGAGAGCACAGGAGCTCCACAAGTAGAGCAACAGAAGCAAAAAATCTGGGCACTGGGGTCCTTTCTGAGACTGATACTACAACAAAGGAGCATGCATGGAGATAACCTAGAACCCCTGCAAAGATGTAGTCCATGGACGTTCAGTGTCCAAGTGGGTTCCATAATAGTTGGAACAGGGACTGTCTCTGACATGAACTTATTGCTCTGCTCTTTGATCACCTCCTCCTAAAAGCGGAACAGCTTACCAGGTTACAGAGGAAGACAATGCATCCATGATTAATGAGACCTAATAGACCAAGGTCAGAAGGAATGGGATGAGGTCCTCTCCTATCAGTGGACTTGGGGAGGGACAAGGGTACATTAAAGGGAGGGAAAATGAAATTGGTAGGGGAGGAAGGAGGGAACTACAGGGGGCATACAAAGTGAATAAACTCTGATTAATAAAAATCCCAAAAAACAAAAAAGAAAACCTATGCAAACAGAATTATTCAAACACTCCATAACTGGAATGGAAATAAATCTATTTTTAGCTATAGTGTAGAAAATGGGGCAATACCAACTAGGTTGGCAAAATAATAAGGTTTCAAAAATAGGGGAATTAACATCATTCTAGGGAAAGACTATAACCAAAGAATGGAAGTCCATAGCCTGAGGGTTTAGATAAAGCAATTATGTATAGAGATGAGGTTTATGAGAAGATGTAGTAAGTAGAAGAGTCTCATATAATAGGAAGTTACAGATTACATTTGCAGAAAGGAATGTTTTAGACAGTTTACATAGCAGACATATGGAAAAAATTTTCTGCTTAATATATAAATAGATTTTTTTAACTCAACTAGTCTTTTGTGCACTTTGAATACAGGACCCAGAGGACCTTGGCAATAACAGCTCTTTAGATGGACTTAAGAATCGTAGGATGGACATGGGAAGTAAGAGAAAACAAGAAACAGGACAGAAACCTACTGCAGAGGGCCTCTGAAAGACTGCCTAGCAGTGTATCAAAGCAGATGTTGAGACTCATAACCAAAACTTCTGTAGAGTGCAGGGAAACATGATAAAAGGACAGCCTTGTTATGCCACAGAGGAGGACATTGCAGCCAGTCCTGAAGATACCTAATAAGATAGGGTCAGATGGAAGGGGAGGAGGACCTCCTTTAGCAGAGGACTTGGAAAAGGACAGGGAGGAGATGAGGGAGGGAGGGTGGGATTGGGTGGGAATGAGGGAGGGGGTTGTTACTAGGATACAAAATAAATAACCAGTGATTAATATTAAAAAAGATTTATATTCAAGTTATTGTTCAAGACTACAAAAATCGGGGTTTAATACAGATAAATGAATTTATTTCAAAAATTAAAAAAAAGGAATCGCTCTTTGATGTTTATAGAAATTAGTATAACATTCTTTCAAAGAGTCTTAAAACTACTGTTTGGATCTTTATATGCATATCTACTTATAAATAATCATATAACTCCACAACATTTATGAAAGAGTTTATCATTTATTTATATGGGTGTGTCTATGTATGTACACACATGTATCAAGGCTAAAGAGAGTGCCCTATATCTTGTAGCTGGACTAGTGAGCCTCTTGATGTGAGTTCTGGGAAGCAAATTCCAATCCTCTGATAGAGCAGCAAGCACTATTAACTGCAGAGCCTTCTCTTCAAGTCCCTGAATTTTAACCCTCACCTTCTGTGTTCTAGACTCCCTTTTATGATTATATGAAATTACTTTGGTATCTATAATTATTTTAAAATCTATTATATCAAAATAGGCTTCTATAATACATTTTGAAACAAACATATTAGACAATATCAACTGACCACTTCCTTATTTAACAAATACTGGAGATACAAAGACAAATAGTTATGACAATATTAGAGTACGCATTTGATGAATGTGCATGTTTTTGATAAAAAGTCTCAACATTTCCTGTTTTCAATAATTCCTCGCCAAAATTTTGAAAGGTCTGACAGTTCACTTATCACATTATTCACAGTCACTTATTCATAATGGAAAGCGTTAAAAATTTGAAATGTATTAGAACGCATGATGTTAAAATTTATTGCATACCTTTAAGAACTCATCATCTGCCTGCTTAAGTGCTTTCAGGCTGTCGGTCTGAAGCATTCTAGTTTGTTGAAAAGTCTTCTTTTGATGATTAAAAATACCCTATAAATATAAATGGAAAGCTGTGTAATAACAATTAAGTATGAAATTTGTTGTTCTTAATGCTCTTCTTGGCTTCACTCATGCTAGATAAAGACTATAACTAAGCTAATCCCACGGACTAGAATTTTAAATTCAAAACAACCCTTTAATCATTAAAAGGATTCCTTAAAAGGAATTGTTTTTATAATAAATGCCATCAATATTTTATTTTGGTACTTTATATCACTAAGTTTACCCAATTTGTATCTTTTCCACTAACCAGCAAAAAAAACATTGTAGAAGTCGTGGAGAAGGAATTTTTGTAGACAGATTCTACATTGCACAGAAGAATAGGAACTCATGAGCTTCCTCCTTTGGTTTCACTAGCTAGGTTTAGAAGCATGCAGCTCATGTGAGTGAGCAGGAGTTCTGCATATTCAAAACATAACTTATTACTTACTGCAGTAATGTCTACACATATGATTTCTCAATAACTCTGTCCTTTCAATTTCTTAACCTATTCTTCACCAATGACTTTGCGCTCTAACCTACTTGATCCACTCATTTTAATATTGTACTCCAAAATTTGCCATTGTTGTCACGTTTCTACAGTGCTGGTAATGGCAAATATTTATTAACTCCGTGGGAGATATGATTTTGAACCTTATTCAGTAGATTAATTCTATACAAACTTATTTAACACTTCAAACAATAAGAATTAGATGCTCACAATTTAATTTCAAATTTAAGAAAACTGAGTCACAGTGGTACAATGTCTGTTTTTCCAAGGTTAGCTACTACAGAAGTCTGAATCAGATCCAAAATATTATGCTTCCAAAATCTAAGCTATAAGTATTACAGAAACTATTTCTTCACATATTAATAAATAATACGACAACACTTTCCACTGTAGTTTACTCATTTTGGTATGTTTGAGGAATCCTTCAAGACCAAAAATTCATGAACCCTACCTTCTTTTTACTGTTGTCCCTACTCCTGTTATCTTCAGTTTCCTTTTTCCAACCTTAAATTCTATAACCAATCATTACAATTTCCTCTTTGCATATAAATCTTACTCTGCACTGACTCACATTTTCTTGGTTAAATCATAAGTTTGGAAACTTCAGCTCTAGCTATTCTCCATGATGGCAGCACATTCACAACCTGATGGCCTTCTTTCATGGAATACATAGATATGATCCAAAGAGATGTTCAGTCTCTCATTACAGGATGTACCACCCATCTACAACTGTATATGGCATGTGCTATGCTTTCCTTTGCATTTTAAAAGCTGTATTATACTTCTTTACGAAGTTAAATCTTTTCACATACCCTTTCTTAAGAACTCAGCAATTATCCTTGCTTTCCTGTTTTTAAATATATGTCTCCTCTCTTAAAACCAACAACACACAGCAAAAACTACCTTATTACTCCTTAGGCTATCACAGTTTTTCATAACATGTCTTGTATTTATTGCTCAGGTTTGTGCTCACTTTTCCAATCTAATCATTCTGATCCAGAACATCAATGATGGAGTCTCTATTGTCAAATCTACCTTATTTCATCTGTAAGTGGTATATTTTGAAAGTGGTAATATTTTCTTCTTTTAATAGGCTTCCTTTACATGGAATAGTTTTAATTTCTACCTAATAAATCATTTGTTCTCAATCTGCTTTACCAGTTCACTCTCACCCTTGAGAATCAATGCAGTGAAGACATCCAGGGATCTGCCCCTTAAACTTTTCACTTACAGCCTCAGTCACAGCTTGATGGTTTCATCTGATCTTCATGCTTTAAAATTCACCTTAAATTAACAATTTTCAACTTCTTATCCTTAAGAAATGGCTTACTCCTGAACTTCATCCTCAAATACTAGTGTCTTACACAACAGCCCACTGAATGTCACATGTGTGACAAATTGAATATGTTGTAACTAAACTGACATCCAACCTCAAGATTGTTTGAATACAATGAGGACCTCAAATGTAATATTAAAATGGTTTTCCAAAACAAAATCGTGAAAAGACACAAATGGGAAGTGTTATCAGTGCCACGAATTATATACATGGGTTTAGTTTTCATCAGCCTGGGAACAGAGAAGTACCACTTTTTTTTTTTTTTTGACTGATGAGGGAAAATGATTGTGACTCAGCATTGTCGCTTTGTAAAAGTACGCTTGCCTACTTGCAAAATGCTCTGAGTTAGGTCATGATTTCAAAAGGATAAAGAGAAGGAAGGAAAGGGAACAAGAGGCAAGGGAGATAGAAAGGAGAGGAACATGAAGAGGAGAGGAAGAAGACAATGTAAACCATATTCTGAATGCAGTGAATGGTTCAGAAACTGGGAAATGATCAAAACTAGTTCAGTGATATTCCCCCACAGCAATATACTGCCAGGGCTATTGAGAAAGACTCTCTCAGTTCACTGAAGCTAATAAATTTGCAGTTGAGTCTAAAAATCGAAGATTTCAGATAAGCCATCTAACAAGTTCACTGAGACCCAGAAACAGCTCAGATAGTATCATGTAATGCATCCATCACACCATTCAACTATGTCTGAAACAAGCCCACCCATGATTTCTTTCATATAAAGCAGTAATCTTTTGTTTATTCTTTTACAAGTTTCTGTTGCTTGAAATTACATGAATCTTTAGTAATATCAGAAGCCTGATGGCCTTTATGAACATTAAGTGTATATATTTATGTGGTTTATGGATCACCAGGAATAGAACACAAAGCCAATAACAACACATGCTGGAGAGGTTGTGGAGAAAGAGGAACCCTCCTCCATTGCTGGTGGGAATGCAAACTTGTACAACCACTCTGGAAATCAATTTGGCGCTTTCTTAGACAATTAGGAATAGTGATTCCTCAAGACCCAGCTATACCACTCTTAGGCATATATCCAAAAGATGCTCAAGTACACAACAAGGACATTTGCTC
>CM053742.1:25214496-25226779 GCA_028658305.1 Pachyuromys duprasi | reverse complement strand
CTCAATGGCTGGCTTGTCAACTGCCATGTGCCCCTTCCCCCCCCCCCACCCCCCTGCCTGCCCCTGGAGGGAGGAGCAGCCTAACTAGATCCCATTTGAGGACATTGCAGCCAGCCCTGAAGAGACATAATAAGCTAGGGTCAGATGGAAGTGGGGGAGGTCCTCCCCTACCAGTGGACTTGGAGGGGCGCAGGGAGAAGATGAGGGAGGTATGTGGAGAGTGGGAGGGAATGAGGGAGGGGGCTATGGCTGGGATACAAAGTATATAATCTGTGATCAGTATAAAAATAAATAACTTACTTTAAAAATCTTGTTTTACATTCTAAAAAATTATGGTTATCCTCTGTGACTTCCCTCTTAAGTACTTTATTTTGATATTACAAAAATAAATTTGAACAAATATTCAAATATATAAGGCTATGGTACATTTGAAGTTTATCAGATATTTTATTATAATGTCTTTATTTACATATGGTCTTGATAAATTGATGGATAGAAAAAGCTAAAGATTGGAGCTGGGGCTGAGGTGATAGAGAGTTTCTATCTTATGATACAATAAAACATGACCTTGCACAGCCTAACAAAGACCTTGAACAGTTTCTCACCCCTTTGTGGAAAGAAATAAAACTTTTCTTTTTACAAGAATAGCTTAGGGTTGCCTGAAAATTATATATTTTTTTTGACTGATGTTACCACAACAATAACAGAAATATAAATAATAAAGGTTTACAACATTAAAGAAAATAAAATTCACTGGCTCATAAGGTCTGTTCAGCCTAGCAGAGACAGATTTGAAGGTATATATTTAATCACTGTGTTTCACTAGCAATATTAAGAGATAACTATTTTTTGTTATAAACTGAATCATACAAAAACTGTTACATTCTATAATGGTACACTATAAAAAGGTCAGAAAATCCCCATTCTCACAATTTAGGGAACTTGATGCTCAAGAATCATTAGTTCAATCGTTTGCATTTTATTATGGATTGTTAAAGGTGATTGTGGCATGCAGGCTGATTTTTGGTTGCCTTGTAAGTGATTTTATTCTTTGTCATATTCCTGACTCTGCTATGGTCATGATTGATTGTTGGGATGGGTTTTATTTGGCCTTCTGGGTTTGTTTTCAAAGTTAAACAAAACTAAATAACTAAATTATTTCAGACTCTTGAAGATAACTAAGAAATGCAAGTTGATGCTCAACCACTTTGTGGATTATTGCATCCTTTAATATGTTCAAAAATATATTTATAATAAATTCCTGCTAAGAACTAATGATTTAATTATAAGTTTTAGCTTTAGCCTATTCTCTTACTTTATGTCTTCATGATTAAGCCTAAGATGGGCAACTAAATACAAACAAAGTTTGTTTAGCTCAGATATACTTATGGATGATGGTCCTCAGGCTCTTCAGAGATCTGCTAAATATGATATTTAAATGTTTAATGAAAAAGCTTAGTATAATAGAGACCCCCAGCTCCTAACAATGACTCTAAGGTCTGCAAAGAAGATAGATGAGGCACCAAAAACTCCAACTGGGTTATGGTACATTGTCCATTGTTCCACCAAATACAGGGGTCCAGCCTGAATGGAGGACAAACAAGACATCCAGAGAAATGATTGCCACCTTTTGCCTAGACAAAATAAGGTCAGTGTTTCCCAAGTTCCTCCTCCACAGGAAGGCCTCTCAGATATGCCTGACCTGACAGCTGCAGACTGATGCTGCCCTGGGAATTATGCTCCCAACAAAGCCATCTACACCACAGGAGTCAGATGGGATGGCTGTCTGGGTACTGGGTAAGTCGTTATCATTTAAATTAATATATAGGCCATTAAATTCTCAGGTTTCTGATGGGTTTGAGAATCAGTTTAACAGCAAAAAAACAAGGCTTCAACTGCCTTCTCAAAAAATACAAATTATAAAGTTTAGAGAAAGGTGTATTTAAATTGGTAAATATAAGTTATAAAGGTTAGAGATAGGTGTTTTAAGGATAGCAAATGCAAATTATGAAAGTGGGTGGAGTTAGGAGAATTTATTTAAAATATTTGAGGTAGACCCTCAAGAAGATGCTTTAAATGCAAGCTAGAGAAAATATAATGTTTGAGTGTCTAAAAATATGTTTTAACATTAGTATCTAGAAAAATGTATTAAGGTTGGTATTTAAAAGCTTCTAAAATATTTGAGGGTCTAAAATATTTTAATATTGATAAATAAAAATTATAAAGTTTAAAATATATAAAAACTTCAAGGATGATAAATGATTTAAGTATTATTCTATTAAGAATGTTTAAAACTTTAACATTAATCAGATTTCAAATTGTTTCCCACCCCTGTTGTATTAATGTAAATAAAGTAGAGTGTTGGGCTTATTTACCTTGGGCAGGGAAGATATTTCTTTTATCTACATTATCCTTCTCCTGGCCCTCTCCAATGCCATCCATCTGAGTCCTCCTCACATGAACTACCATTCATCCATAATCCCATGGTAATTGCTTATTTTCTTCATCTGGGCCTTTTCACTCCACTATTGGAGTCCTTCCTCTTCACTCATGTGATTCTTCTCATGTAAGCCATCACGGCATCCTCCTTCCTCCTCTCTTTCCAACTGTCTAAGTCCCCTGATTCTCTCTGTCTTCCAAAGCCTAGGAACAAAGCCTTAGCCACACCTACCCCTTTCTGCCCTACCCAGGTATAGGCTGTTTAATCAACCAATCATCTTAGGCAGTTTACCCAACAAAGATAGGTATAACCAGATCATAAAGGCCAGTAACAGGAATCAGACCAACCTCCAACACAAACCAATTAGTCTCTTTTGGTAAACTTAAGGAGATTCTTAAAAGCTTCAAAAAACTTAGATGCACCTGCCACTGGTCAAATGGACTCTAAGTACACTTACATTTCTCTAAAAGTGGAAAATTTCCCCTGTTGTTGTGATTCTTCACCTTCTCCAAGAACTAGGAAATTTTAATTCTCTCTCTAGTCTGTATTTGTCTCAGCAGATTTTCACATGGATGACAGACTCCATCCAGGGATTTGAGCTGAGATCTGCACTTCCTGAAAGTTGATGTAAACCAGTCCATCCAACAAGATTGCTTCCTGTCTTTCAGCTGGATCACTAATCAGAGGCTTCTGATAAATGCCCCATTGCCCAGCTTTGACTAGTATATCAGCCTTCCTGGGCTACAATAACAAAAGTCTAATGTCAGCTAGAAATACTAAGTCAAAATGGGATCCTTGGCATAAAGAACAAATGGGTTCTTATTGTGACAATTGACATACCAAAAATGGGCCCTTAGTCCTGTTCTTTCTGATTATACTTTATGGTAAATATAATATAATCCCTTATATAATGGACAAAAAACTATATAATCAAAGATTTGATTCAGGTACATAAGGACAACAGGGTGGAATGTTGTGGCCTGATCTTTTTGGCATAATTATAGCCATTTCTGCTTCAGGTCTAACAACCACACCATCTCAGCTTGTGATGATGTAGAGAAAAGCTCTCTGAGCAAGGTTAGGATGACCAAAAAGTATGTTTTTATTTAACAAACTCTGGGGCCTTGCTACTCCTAGAAATTCCCCATTCATAAGCACAGCTGGCCTTAAATATAAATTTCACTTGTGAAAAACCAAATTAAAGGTTTGCTGATGGTTATTAATATTTAATATTAAATTATATTTTAGTTAAACAGTGGTTATTCCTAAACCAGCTGTATACATCATCACCACACAGAGATTAGGCTTTATTTACTTAACCTAGAGCAAAATGCTGGGCAATTACTCTAGCACAAACCTCTAAGCTTGCATAACTTCCTGGCATTCAGATTTCCCTCATTATACCTAGCCATATCTTAGTCCTGGTTCTCTCCTGTTATTTTCAGGCTCTCTCCTCTCAAACCTCTCCTCTTACCTCCTCTTTCCCCGACCCTCTGGACCAGGATGTTGCACCCTATTTTCTCCATTGCTCAGTATTGGCTGGTTGTTTTTATTGGCAATACAGAAAACAAATGGTAGCATGCTTACACAAACTTGAGACAGGTGATGCTTAGAATAAGCATCTCAATGCAATGTCTAGATTTAAGCCAGCTAATGGCTTAGAGAAATCAGCATTTGAATGAACACTGGTAAATTGTATGCACACCACAAGAACATTATACCAAAATTCAGCTAGAACTGCTTTGTCAACTTAGCAAAAATAACTTAAGTCAAAGGAGTCTATCCTGTTCTACTACCCCTCCACTCTATGTGTGGGCTAATTGTGTTTTTTTTTTTTACCTTTATAAGGTAACTCTTAAAAACATGCATTGTCACACTTTGGATCCTGAGTCCACTCTGTGTTCCTGACCATGGTCAGTCTTAGGGTGTTGTGTTCAATAAACTGTGCATATCTTACTAAGGTCAGTGTTGAATGGTTTGTGAGGCTTCCTCTGGACACTAACACCTTGAATCTCACTCAAATGGGGAAATAGATTAGACAGCAGAAGCAGATGAAGAGAGGAAACTGGATAGAAGAGGGTTGTGGGAGGGAAATGAGAGGGGAGGATTTGATGTATGGAGAGTGGAGAACCAACAGGGGACAAGAATGACATAAGAAGACGAACAGAGTCAACTATAATCTAGATGCACAAGGGTTTACACAGATGGAAGCACCAACCAAACAGCTTGCATGGACTAGACCAAGGTGCCCTACACATATGTAACTGATGAGCAGCTTAATCTTCATGTAGGTATCCTCTTAAGTTAAGTAGGTACTGTCTATGATTTTTGATCACTTTCTCCTTGCCTGGCCTCAGTGGATGAGGATGAGCTCGGTCCTAATGAGACTTGATTGGCTGGGCTGGGTTAGTCAGGGACTTCCCTTTTCTGAGGGGAAAGTAAGGAGGGCTAGGCAGAAGAGGGTAGTAGTGTAGGACTGGGAGGAGATAGGGGCCTACGATCCAGATGTTCAGTGAGCCACAAGGATGATTCTGCACTGTTACCTCACACCTAAAAGAACAGTTTGCCTGAGCCACAAGCAGGTGACTCACTCATTTATGTTTACCCTAGATTGTCTTTTTTCCCTGTCTAGGAAGAGATTTTCTTTGAAAATTAGGCAACATCATGACTTTAAATCCTCAACAAATTATCATTTTCTATGATCTTGCATACCAATTCAGCTGAACTATCCCTCTCTTTGAAGATTACTTCTTTGCTGCTCCAGATTACAAAGCAGAAAGAAATCAAAACTGAGGCATTCTGGGCCAGGACTTGCAACAACAGTGTCTTAAGGTCTGGGCTGAGACAACTCATCCACTTTTGGAAGTGTACCACCCACCAGTCATGGTAAGTCTCTTGACTATAGCCACACCTGTAAGGGTCCAGCAACATCCCATGGACAAAAGGCTTGACTGGGAATTGCTCCCCATATGAGGAGGCCAATAGGAGCTAACATTATTAACCCATGTCAGTTGCCTTGGAATACACCTTTTCTTCCTGTCTGTAAAAGAAGGAACTTTGATTACCAGTTAGTTCAGGAACTCCAGGAGGTAAATAAACAGACTGAAATCATTTATCCCACTGTTCTAAATCTTACACTTTGTTCAGTCCCCTAGTGCCAGACCACCAGGTTCTTAAAAATCCAGTGTCTCCATTTACCAAAGAAAAGAGCTCTGTCCCAGTGTCTAAAAAATAAATAAATAAACAAAAAACCAAAACAAACCAACAAAAAACTTACTTAGATGGCCTCCTATTGTTGCAGTGATCAAGTGTTCTTGGAGGCCTAACACAATAGACCCTCTGGCCCCTTCTCCATCATGGTTGGGAGGATCATTGCTTTCCTAGGTGTCATGGCTGTTCTTGGATGTTAAGTTGACTATATACGGAGATAACTAAAACTCAAATTTTGGGGGAAGTTTTATTAACTGAATTATTTAAAGTGTAAAGACCCACTTCTTAACTGGATCTCTGAGGTGAAAAGATAGACCTTTAATCCAGATGTTTTGAAGTAAAAAGATACACCCCTAAGCTGGACCACACCTTCTGCTGGCAGCGTATATAAATGACATGGAAGAAGTAGATTACTCTTTGCCTCTTGCTCTTGCTGGCAAGTTCATTCCTTCATGGCATTAAAGACCACTTCTTCAGGATTCTGGTGTATACTTAAGACAGTCTGAGATGTCCAGCCTCAAGGATTGAATAATCGCAGGCTTTTTGGATCTTGTATAAGTAGACAACCATTTCTGGACTAGTTGGACTATAGTTTTTAAGCCATTCTAATACCATACATATGCATATATATGTGTGTACATAAATATGTATGTATATACATGTGTATGTATATATATACATATATGTATGCATATATATACATACACATATACGCATATATATATATTCTTTTTTTCGTTCTTTAAATTCTGATCCTCTAGGGAACACTAATTAATAGAAATTTTGGTACCAGAAGACGTTCTAGAACCACAGAAATATAACAATGATTACTTAAGTATCTGTTATAGGCTTTCCAGTTTGCTAACACACTGTAGTTACTGAAGCCTCTCCTGTGAGCCCAGAGAGTACTGAAAGCCCATGGTTTGAACTATTATACAAGCTTAAGGTTACAAATGCATTTGATTACCCTGATTCACCAATGGTGAGACACAACAGATTCGGGGACTCTGCATGTAAAACTATTGACAATATGGAAAAATCAGGAAAATGATCAT
This sequence comes from Pachyuromys duprasi, assembly GCA_028658305.1. NCBI lineage: Eukaryota > Metazoa > Chordata > Mammalia > Rodentia > Muridae > Pachyuromys > Pachyuromys duprasi. The sequence continues at coordinate 25,220,074 of CM053742.1, read as the reverse complement.
GTTGGTTGGTTGCTACTCACATCTATGGATTAATTGACAAAGAAAAAGAATGAGCTCCATGATAAAATTAAAGAACTTCTAGCATCTCACAATACAGTGAAGGATGGCAATGAACTGTCTTTGCTATTTTGTGGGTTCTTTTTCTACCATATAATCTTCCCAGTTTCACCCCTAACACTAGATAGGAGAGAAGAAGTGATAGAGAGGATAGAGGAATTAGGAAAATCCCAGAATGTAACTTGTTTCTTTTGGTTTCTTCTTTGACCAAGGCTAACAAATTGAAACTAACCCCAACCCTCACCAACAACCAAGAACTGACATTCTACCTTACATCCCTAGCATTTATGTACCCTCTGGAAATTCCCAGAATCCCAAATGTCACACAATCACAGAAACTATCTCCCGCTGGCAAAACAATGCCTCTGCTAGAGCATAAGACAAATCACAGTCACTTGCTGCAGACAGTCTGAAGCAGCCCCTCATCCCCACACCTGGGAAAGCAAAAACACATGCTTATAATATTTATGTGCTTTTTAAAGAAAGCAAAATTGCAGAATTCTCACTACAGTGAACTTAGTAATAAAATTGACTCACTCCAGATACACAAAAACAGTCTAAAGATTTCACTCTCTCTCTCTTAAATTGAAAGTAGACTCTTCTCTCATACCATATATCCCCACCAGTTTGCCCTCTCTTCACTTCTACCAGCAGCTCCCATCCTCCTTTCCCCCAAGATCCATTCCCCTTCTACTTTCCTTCAGAAAGGAACAGGCTTCCAAGAGACAATAACCAAACACAACAAAACAAGATACAATAAGACAATGAAAGCCCTCATATCAAGGTTAGATAAAGCAATCCCACAGAAGGAAAAGAATCCCAAAGGAGGCAAAAGAGTGAGAGACATAGCCACTCCCACTCTTAGGAGACTCCCGGTAACACTGAACACCAGGCTGGCATCCATAACACATAGGCCGAAGGCCCAGTTCAGACCCATGCAGGCCTCGTGCTTGCCATTTCAATTTCTGTGAGCCCATGTAAGCCCTGCTTAGTTGATTTGATTGGGCATGTTCTCCTGATGTGCCCCATTCCCTCTGACTCCTACAGACTTTGCTCACTCTCTTCCACGGGGTTCCCTGATCTCTGATGGGAGAGACATGTTGGAGACATCCAATTTATGATCTCTCCACATAATGTTTGGCTGTGGATCTCTACACCCTGCTGCTGGAAGAAGCCTCTGTGACGATGAAAGGAAAAGCCGTCTATATCTGGTTCTAGCTAAATATCATTAGAAATCATTTCATTGATATTTATTTATTTACTTACTTACTTACTTACTGATTTATTTCCCTCTTGTGTTTGGATCCACTCTGAGCTATCAAGGCTCCAGTTCCTGGCCATCCAGATAGTTCAGGGCATGGAATCCCTCTTGTGGCAGGGGCCTAAAGTTAAGCTTGTTGGAGGTTGGTATGATGTGTGTTACTGACCCTTAAGATCTGGTTACACCTATGTTTGTTGTGTAAACTTGCCTAATACACATCTGATTGGTTGATTAAACAGCCTGTACCAGGGCACAGTAGAATGGGGCGGGCATAGCTAAGGTTCCTGGGCTTTGGAGGACAGAGAAAATGAGGGGACATAGATGGAGAGGAAGAGATGAAAAGGGAAGATGGAAACCACGTGGGGTCAGGAGGAAGGACTCCAATCATGGCAAGAAAAGTTTGAGATGAAGAATAAAAGCAAGTATTTGTAAGATTATGGGTGGCAGATAGGATAATTAAGAAGAATGGCACTGAATGGGGGCTGGGAGATGGATGGTGAGTTGATTCAGATAGTGTAGGTAGGTATATCTGCCAGGCCCCAGTAAATCCAGTAGGTGTCTGTCTTATTAGTTGTGATATCTGGCTAGATAATACTACTGTGATATCCTTAGTGCTAATAATAAAGAGTACATAGCCCAACACTTTTTTGTTAATTTACAGCAACATAAACTAGACATTGGTTGTCCATTCCCACAAGAACTTCAACAACCACTGTCCCTGCGCATCTTGCAGGCAGATTGTAGACTGAAGGGTTTGTGTCTGCATTGATGTCTCAGTTTCTCTTTCAGTGACCTGCAGAGTGCCTGCCTGTGGCAAAGATACTAGAACATAGGGGTGAAGGCTCCATGCAGGTACCAGCTTGACTTCCCTATGATCAAGAGCTGTGTGGAGGTTGTCCTCTGCAATGGGTCCACCCACTGTTGCCTGGTTTTGGAGAGCAAGCCTAAGCTGTAGCATCAGCAGGGTTGTTTAGAGGTCTCTATGAGACCCTCTTGACCAAAGACTCCACTGAATGCAACTCTAGCCTGTCACTGAAAGACTTGCCTGACCATGAAAGATGGCCAGTTCAGACTCCACATACTTCATTGCTTCTCATAGATTCCAGAAATGTTCCACTGCACTAGGTTTCAACACCAACCCTTAAATGTCCCCCAATTCCAGCTGTCTCTGGCTGTGCTCTCTCCTCCAACCCTCCCCCCAAAGCTAATCTCTCCTGCTCCTTTTCCCATCCACCCCAAATCTATTGCATTTCTTCTTCCCAGAGAGACCTATGCTTCCCCCTATAACTCTCCTCTTTGTCTAACCTCTATGGGTCTATGGACTATAGTTTTATTGTCAGTTACTTAACTGTTAATCTCCACTTATAAGTGGATATATTCTGTATTTGTCTGTCTGTGTCTGAGTTACCTCATTCAAGGTGATTTTTTTTTCTAGTGGGCTACATTTTTTTTTGCAAATGTCATGATGTCATTTTTAACAGCTGAATGATACTTAGTTGTGTACATGTACCATGTTTATTTTATCCATTCTTTGGTTGGGAGATATCTAAGTTGCTTCCAGTTTCTGACTACTATGTATAAAGCCACAATGAAAATAGTTGAGAAAGTTTCCTATTGGTAGGATGGTGCGACCTTTGGGTTTATACCCAAGTGTGGAATAGCTAACTGGGTCTTGAGCTAGATTGATTTCCAATTATCTGAGGAACCATCATATTGATTTTGGTAGCAGCTGTAAAGGTTAGTCATCATCAATAGAGGAGTATTCCCCTTGTTCCACATTCTCACCAGCATGAACTGTCACATGTGTTATTTATCTTAGCCATTCTGAAAATATATAAGGCAGAGTCTCAAAGTAGGGACAATCAATTTCCCCTTAATGACAGGACCTTAATGAGAATACCTAAGGAATTTATTCTTAGCCTTTCTCCAGTCTTTCTACAGATGGACTGATGGCCTTTCCCCAGGGTAACTACTCATTAGAGAAAGGGAGCAACAGAGATTCTGAAATCTATTGTATACTGGTTCTGAATTGACACTGATTCCAGGAAACTCCCCCAAAACACTGTGGTTTCCAGCTAAAGTAGGGGCTTATGAAGGTCAGGTTATTAATGGAGTTTTGGGTGAAGTCTGACTCGTAGTATGTCCAGTGGGTCTCTGAAGCCATCCCATGGCTATTTTACAAGTTCCAACATGTATAATTTGGATGGATATGTATAGAATTCTCACACCTGGGTTTGGGACTGTTTAATCTTTCATTCCTCCATTTTCCCTTCTCCTTACAATATGGACATCGATCCCTGTCCTAGTGATTGTACTATTGCTATTTAAAGACACCATAGGCAACTCTTAAAAAGAAAAGCATTTAATTGGGGCTTGCTTACAGTTTCAGAGGCTCTGTCCATTATTATCATGGCAGGAAGCATGGCAGCATGCAGGCATATGCGGCAATTTGAATTATTTTTGGACACATTTAAGGTGTTTTAAAAGTAAATTTCGGGAATCCAAGATGGCTGCCATGAGAGAACACTGTGTCTGAGGAGTAGGACAGCAGAAACAACGCAGCAACCAGGAGACTGAACTCTGGGACCTAAAACGCCAGCATTTGTGATTGCCAGGTGAGCGGAACACGTGTGGTGAGAAAATCAAGTGGGAAAACCCTAGGGACAGTCAGTTATTACCTGGAAAAATCTCCGGTGACCAGCACCACACAGCTCTGATCTGAATGAGCAGCCACATTGGGTGCCCGCACCTGCCATAATAGACTGGATCAAACAGTCTCATGGGCAGTCTGAGGAGGAACCCGGCACCATTTTCACTGAACTGCACACTACGAGCACACACTGCACCCAGGTTCTGCTTCAACCCGCGGGTGTACTGCAGGCTCACACCAATCACTGGAACCACCCCAGACTGAGTGGGTTGGGAGACTGTTTTAACCAGTCTGAACATTGCAGGCACATGCCTCACACTTCTGCCAGCAAAACCTCAGTCAGTGTGTGAGTCCGCCAGCGGGTCTGGGAGGAACCCGAGTTCTGCCTCAACCCACGGGTGTGCAGCAGGCGCGCACCTATCACCGGAACCACCACATACTGAGAGGATCCAGGGACCATCTTGACCAGACTGCACACTGAGGGCGAACGCTGAACGCATCTGCCAACAAAAACCTCAGTTCGTGTGTGTGTCTACTGGCTAGACAGAAAAGGCCTCGGGCACCATTTCAGACAGGCCTGCATACAGAGATGCACTCCAACCCAAACCCACTGTGTGTGCCCCAAATATCATCTCTGACCATGGTACACAGCCCCTGGCCCAGAAGGAGGCGCCAAATCTCCATTCCAGGGAAGAGCCCTTAGCAGCAAGCCCAGGGCAGAGTGCACAGCCTCCACTGACATCTCAAACCTGGACACTCAGACTCTAGCACAGAATGAGGAGTAAAGACTCCAGACCAGAGGGGTGACCAGCCTGCAGTGCTCACAGCTTCTAGCACAGAGCACGAAACTGGGCACACAGAGCCCACAACAGAGTTCAACAGAGACACAACACACACTAACAAAACACCGGAATTCCCTGATCTTCTTGAAGAATACTCCTGACACAAGAGATTGACAGATTCAGACTGAAGTACAGCCTTAAAGCACAAAGAGCTCCCTGATTATATATAAACAAATGCCCAGAAATCGGCGAAAGAACTCACCCAAAAAAAAAAATCAGGACACCGTGGCCCCACCAGAAACACCCAAAAGCATTGGAGATTTTGATTCAGTGGAGACACAAGAAAATTATCTTAAAGCTTTGATTATGCAGATATTGGAGGAACAGGAGGATAGACAAAAAGAGGAAATGAACAAGGCCCTCAAAGAAATGGAGAAGAAATTAACTGCCCGCATAGAGGAACAATCAAAGATAGACAGAGAGGAAACAACCAAAATCTGAGACACAGTCAATAAGTTGAAGGAAATGGTACAAAGCATGAAAACAGAAGTAGAATCTATAAAGAAGACACAACGGGAGAAGAACCTGGAACTGGAGAACTTAGAGAAAAGATCAGGAACTACAAAGGTAAGCATCACCAATAGAATACAAGAGATGGAAGAGAGAATATCAGGAGCTGAGGATACACTGGCTAAAATGGATTCCTCACTCAAGGAAAATAAAAAATCAAAAAAATCCCAAGCATAAAACATCCAAGAAATTAAGGATGCCATCAAAAGACAAAACCTAAGAATAATTGGAATAGATGAAAAAGAAGACTCCAGGCTC
>CM053742.1:25189901-25213996 GCA_028658305.1 Pachyuromys duprasi | reverse complement strand
GTTGAGAAAATGTCCTTGTTGTGTACTTGAACATCTTTTGGATATATGCCTAGGAGTGGTATAGCTGGAAATTGAGGAATCACTATTCTTAATTGTCTAAGAAAATGCCAAATTGATTTCCAGAGTGGTTTTACAAGTTTACATGCCACCAGCAATGGAGGAGGGTTCCTCTTTCTCCACATCCTCTCCAGCATCTACAAAAGAGTAATTTCTAAAGGCTAAGAAACACTTAAAGAAATGTCCAACACCCTAGTCTTCAGGGAACTGCAAATCAAAACAACTCTGAGAGTCCATCTTCATCAGAATGGCTAAGATCAAAATGTCAAGTGACTTCACATGCTGGAGAGGATGTGGATTAAGGGGAACACTCCTCCATTGCTGGTGGCAGTTAAAATATGTAGTACCACTGTGGAAATCAGTCTGGTGTTTACTCATAAAACTGAGACCTGATAAGCTAGAGTTAGATGGAAGGGGAGGAGGTCCTCCCCTATTAGTGGACTTGGAAAGGTTCAGGGGGAGATAAAAGAGGGATGTGGTGGGATAGGGAGGGAATGTGGGAGGGGGCTATGGCTGGGATACAAAGTACATAACCTGTGATTAATATAAAATAAAAATGTTTAAAAAAGAAATTGTTGAAATAAAACATTTTGGTTAATTAAAAACAAACAAACAAACAAACAAACAAACATGAGACTAGATCTACCTAAAAACCCAGGTATACCACTCATGGGCATATACCCAAAAATGCTCAACCATAGCACAAGGACACCTGTTCAGCTATGTTCACGGCATTTTTATTCATAATAACCAGAAATTAACTAGATGTCCCTCAGCTGAAGAATCAATAATGAAAATGTGGTACATTACCAAGACTGTGATGACTTACCAAATCCAAAATCCCTTGATATCATATCTTGCCCCAGATCTTAGATTAAAACATTTTTGATTATAAGCAATTAAAAAAGAAAATACAAAGATTAACTAATACAGCTGTATAATATATGAGTGAGGCTCCTGTTATAATGCAGGTCTGGAAATCTGGACATTAAGAGTAAATCAATTTCTGGGCTAGTCTAAACGAAATGAACAATTTTCTTGATAGATTCTACTTACCAAATTTAAGCCCTAAAACCCTAGGGGTTTTAGCCATGCTGTGTTTTTCTAGCTTCAAAAGGGCTTGGCTTCATTTTCAAGTTTCAAGAGAGGGGTAGATGAGGAAGGGATAAAGAGGGGGAAAAGGGAATGACAGACAAAAAGAAAGAAGTACAGCAAGGAAGGAAGGTAATAAGGGAAAAAGTTAATAAAGGGTGGGAAGAAATAAAGGAAAGAAACACTAAACCAAACCTTGTTCTTACTACATTGTTTTCTTTAGGAATGGGCAAATGACAATTCAGTGATGTTCTTCTATAAGAATTTTCCACCAGCAGGAGTGAGAAAATATCTTAGACCACTACATTGTCTAAAGTTGTAATAACCACAGGAATGAATTAACTTACTAACCCCAATAAGAAATGTAACAGTCTAGAAGATAGTACGTAAGTAATACTTCCCTTTTCCTATTCAACTCTGTCTAACACTAACTTTCCCATGATTTATTTCATGGCAAGAAGTAAACAACCTTTATTTTTAAAAAGTTTCTATTGTTTGAAATTGTAAGAATCCCAACTAATATAATAATCCAATGAAGTTTGTGGCATGTGTCTCTACTTCCGTGGTTTATGTTTGGTTCTGCAGGACAAGAACATGACCAACCATAGGAAGTACACCGAGGTTTAGTTCCTCAGGCCTAATGTAGGGTAAATATCTTGATTCCTAATTAAGATTTTGTTATAAGACATTAGGTATAAAACTAACTGGGACACCAATAATAACCTTTTCTTGCTGTTTTTCACATCTCTGCTTATCCAAATCCCATTGCTTAAACAGATTCCTAAACTTCTGGTAATAATTATTGCTAAACTTTAGCCTGTAAAACATGAGAATAAATGCTTATATTTTATATCAATATAGAGAAATCAAAACAAAAGCGATTATACATATTTTATAATATGATAAAAAGGAAATCAGACAGCTTAAATATTCTGATGGGAAACCATGAAATAAAATTAACCCTTTTTCCCATAGCAAAGGGTTGAAAACAGGGCCTGGCACTTGCTAAGCAAGCACTCTACCACTCAGCTAAATCCTCAACTCCCTAAATCAGAATAATGTAGATTCTAGAAGTACTTCTTTTCCTTATTAAGAGAAAAGTCTACCCATATGTTTTGCCTCTTAAAAACCAAGGATATTTTACCATGTATATACTGTATATATTAATCTTCTTGATTATGTACAATTCAAATATATGCATGGATATAAATACAATGTATATATAAATATTCCTGAGAAATGTGATAAATATATGAGTGTGTGTATATTTTAACACATTTCTCAGGAAATATATGTTATATATACATATTTATAAGTATTTTATGTATTTCAATTCACATATTAAATAATTATATAGTATATATCACATTTCTCAGGAAAATTACTTTAACGTTCAGGTAATTTTTCATTTCTTTCTACAGGTTCTAATAAAAGAATAAATTATTTATAAGTAGGAATATTTCACTAAACCCTTTGGTGCAGCCAAAATTTAGTAGTTCAAAGAAAAGTTAAGTCAGTTAAATTATACAAATTATTTATGATATTACATTAACTCTTTTTTACACTGTCCATACAGTTATCTAAACAACATTAAATAGCTTACATGGCACCTACCATTTCCTCAATTAATATATTTCTTGAATGAACATGAATTACTTTAAGAATCATAACTTTTTATTGTTATTTTGAAGGAAGTAAATGTAATCCTCACTGACTTCCAAGAAATGTATATCAGTCCTGTGATGGCCTGGTACTACTTGCTCACAAAAAAAATCAAAAGGAACAATTTTATGAGAGATTCCAATATACAGCTGATAATATTTTCAGAAGTAATTTGCTACAATATATACTCAGAAATGATATCAACATGGCTCTAAAAATGCAAGCAAAATTACATTTCCTTTTGTTTGTTTCCCCACACTTGTTTCATCGTGGAGTAACTCTCTTTGGAAATAGTTTCAGATTATATCTGTATACGTCTTCCTTCTCAGGAAGAGAATTATTAATGTCATCTATACTGAAAATAAAGGTCAATATTTTAAAAAAAAAACTTCCAGTGTTTAAAAATTTTCAGTAATTATAAATATGGCTAAAGATTATTGAACAATATCAATGATACTTAAACATTAAATTTAAATATAACATTAACATGGTGCATAAAATGTTTTATCTGTTTACTGGATGGTGGTGGCACATGCGTTTAATCCCAGCATTCAGTAGGCAGAGGCAGGTAGATCTCTGTGAGTTTGAGGCCAGCCTGGTTTATAGAGTGAGTTCCAGTTTTGCAGTGTTTTTTCCTCCTGGCCTTAAGCTCCTGGAAAAATGACTCATGAGACTCAAAATATATATTTATAATTACATAGGCCATGTAGTTAGACTCTATTCTGAATATCTCATAATTGTAAGTAACCCATTTTACTAATCTACATTTTGCTACATGCCTTGTTACCTGTGCTCAGGTACCATGCATCCATCCCCCTCACATCTTGCTGGACAAATCTCCTGCACCTGGCTCTATCCCAGAATCCTTTTTGCCTGCCATACATCTCACCTTCTATTCTAACTCTCCTATAGGCCATAGGTTTCTTTTTTTAATTGACAGTATATTCATCCATGCAATACACAGATATATTCTAAACTGCACCCACAGATACACTGAGAAATCCTGTCTTGAAAAACCAAACCAAACCAAACCAAACCAAACCAAACCAAAGAAAGAAAACAATATACCAAACTTTCATATTTTTACAGTACTTTGAATTTTGCATTTTCAGACTAGGGATGTGTAACCAGTGAAGACAATGCAAATAAAATAAAACAGATTGAACTCTGATATCTGAAATATTTTTAGACCTATATATTTTGCATAAGAAATTTCCAACCTCACCTCAGTTCTGATTTTCCTAACTGAAGATAATTTTAAAATTGAGACTTGTCAATAAAGAACCCAGGAGAAAAACAAAGAGTCAAGGATATACTCTAAGTGCTTCCCAAACCAAATTTGGTAAAAGAGAAATATTTCAGGAAGATGATGCAGCCAGCCTTGATGAGACTTGGTGGGCTAAGGTCACATAGAATGGGAGGAGGATCCTCATATCAGTGGACTAGGGTAAGGGCTGGGGGAAAAAGGGGAGGGTGGATGGGACAGGGAGAAGACTAGTGGGAGTCCTGCAGCAAGGATAAAAAGTGAACAAATTATAATAAATAAATAAACATATAAAAATTAAAAATATTGTCCAACTGAAATGATACAGTGAACTTACTGACTGTGGTTAGAAGTCAAACTTTAACCATAGATATGATCTTAGAATTACAGTTTTAGAACTCATATAATCTTAGAACTCAAGCTTTAAAATACACAAAAATACTCTTAAAAATTACAACTCAATAGCCAGGTTGTGGTAGTTTATGCCTTTAATTCTAGTACTTTGTGTGTGTGTGGGGGGGGCAATTCAGGTGAATCTCTGAGTTCAAGGCCAGGCTGGTCTACAGTGTGAGTCCAGGAGATCCAGGGCTATACAGATAAACCTTTTCCCAATAAAAAGAAACAAAAAAATCCAAGCCACTTTTACATTGAAATATATGCAAAAGATAATCAATAACAATTTTAAATATATTTTTAATAAAAAAGCAAAAGACCAAAGATGAAAAACTAGCTTTAGTCTTGTGAGATGGCTTGGTGGTTAAAATTCCTGCTGTTCTAGGCATTGGGGCCCGAGTTTGTTTGTCTGTTTTGGCTTTGTTTTAGTTATTTCAAGACAGTTTTTCTCTGTGTACCCTCTGCTGTCCTGGACTTACTTTGTAGACCAGCCTGGACTTGAACTCACAGAGATCGCCTGCCTCTCCCTCCCAGAGTACTAGGATTACAGACATGTGTCACCATACCCAGCTGAGGGCCTGAGTTTGAATTACCACCCACATAAAACCCAGGTGTGACATGTGTCCTTAACTGCACCATGTAGGGGTAGAGCTAGGCAGATACCTGGGGTTCCTTGGCCATTTAGTCTCCCTGAAAAGATGAGCAACAGATGCAGAGAGATCCTGTTTTAAAACAATGAATTGGAGGAACTGGGGCGATTTCAAAGTGTTTAAGTATATTGGTGGCACTTCCAGAGGGCTCGGTTCAATTCCCAGCACCCACATGGTGCCTCACAACCATCTATACTTCCATTCCCAAAGAATCCATTGCCCTCTTCAGCCTTTCAAGGGCACAAAGAAAGCATGTGGTTCATATGTACATTCATACAGGCAAACATACACAGAGGCATGCACACATATGCATACACACATGCAATGTTTGAGGAAGTCATTCCAGTTTCAACCTCTGCCTCTCATATGTATCCACACACTTCTTCAAACAGGTGCAAAACTGCATAATGCACATACAAATAAAGACAAAAAAAACCTCATGTAAATATGGAGATAACTTAGCAATAATTTAGTACAATTTCATGGTGCTTTTAACAGAGGATTTTTAGTACTAAGTAGAGCAGTGCATAAAACTTCAGTACTTCAAATCCATGTTTGGTAAACAATTTTTTATACCATAAATAGCAACCCTTCAGTAACCAGACGGAATCTGTGCTATTTGTACTTCCAGTATCAATTAACCATAAATTTATGAACAGATTAGAAAATAAATTCTTTGTCACTACCAAATAGAGAAAAATATCTCTGGGAACACTTCATGATATCAATAAATCCTGTAAAAGAACCAATTACTATTAAGCCTTTTAAAAAGAACACCGTTTCCCAAACTGGATGTGGGTGGCTCATGCCTGTAATTCTAGCACCCAGGAAGCTAAGACAGGAGATCTACAGGTTAAGCCTAGACTAGACTTCATACCAAGTTATAGGTCAGATAGAAATGAACAGTAAGACCATGTCTCAAAAACAAGCAAGCAATGTACAAAATTAACAAAGAAATCAACAAAAGAGTGTATGAAGAGTTTATACAACTGATAAATACAACATTTAAACTACAAGTTTTTTCCCATCACAATTTAGTTTTAGTGTACACATACACACCACTCCACTCCCAGAGGCACACATGATTAAAAAGAAAATACCTTTTTGTTTGTTTTTCCATTTTTTTAAATATTAGTTACAGTTTATTAACTTTGTATCCCTACTGTATCCCCCTCCCTCATTTCCTCCCAATCCCACCCTCACTTCCTCATCTCCTTCCTGCCCCTTTCCAAGTCCACTGATAGGGGAGGACCTCCCCCCCCCCTTTCATCTGACCCTGGTTTATTAGGCATCTTCACCACAGCCTCCTCTGTGGCCTGGCAGGGTTGCTCCTTCCTTGGGGGTAGGAGGGAGGTCAAAGAGCCCGCCATTGATTTCATGTCAGAAATTGTAGTCGCCTGTAACCACCAATAGTAACTGCCTGCACAAGGAGAAGACAGAGAACACGAAGAAATGACACCAAGACAGTACTCTGATCAAGGTGCCATCTTTATTACAGAATAAACTACTTATATAGGTTTGCAAGTAAACATGTCCAAGCAAAACAGGAAAATTAACCAAGCAAAACAGGAGGCTTAAAGGAGCAAAACAGGAGGTTTAACTGAGCAAAACAGGAGGTGTCTACTGAAAACAACAAGAATAGCGAGCCAGCATGACTTGCCTGCAGGTGACCATCTCAGGTCCAATGGAATGGCTACCTCAATTCCCCCTTTTCTGTTTATGACCAAAGACTCTCAAAGCTTCTTTTCTTTTAATACAATAATAATTATGAAATTATGAAAACTGTTAGGTAAAATCTACATATGCAATGTCCAGTCTATGTGTATTTAGCAAATTAGGAGAAAGTATCTGATTATTCTATCTATCTTGACAATTTTAGAGTTCTATACCTAAATTAACTTTTATCCTTATTGGTGTTGCCTATATGAAAGGATTTCTCAACTTCTAAACAACTTAAGTTTAATTGTGGTACTATAACTATTTGGTCTTCAACCCCATCAGATACTTGAGAAGGAATGAAATTGGTTATTATAGTAAATAGGAAGTGCATGTTAGCAGCTTCCAAAAAATGAAAATTGACAGAGACAGTTTGCTGCCTGAACAGTCACCCATAACTCTCTGTAATGTTGGAGCATCATCTTCAGCCTTCTGGCTCAGAATATTTGACAGACATATAAATGAAGCAGGAACTATTTAGGACCTGCTTACCCTGTCTTGGCAGAGTTCGGCAGTCAACTTGTCCTGTATTCAAGCTTGCCCATCCTTGGCAGAATTTGTCTGTTGTGAAGCAAGGGTATTTTCTTTACCCAAGTGGCTTGTTTGCCACATCTGAGGCCATCTCCATATAGAGGTTCTTTGATGCTCATTATCTTCTTTCAGGTAGGCGGGGTGCTGCCAGGAGATAAGTCATCTTATTGTCAAAGAATCTTTAAAATAATAAAGACCTTTAAATGCCATATTCTGTAGGTCTCTGAAGTTTTTGAAGACTACCTATCTTTATATAAGAGATCTGTCTACAAAATCATATCTATCTGTTAAACTCAGGATGTATATTCCTGTGATAAAGTGCACTAGTGTCTGCCATGACTATGAGTTGAATAACTAGCAATTAACTTGCATTACCTAATACCCTAACCCGCTTTTAATAACTGTTTAAAAGTATTGGAAGTAACCTTGAGTTTCTATCAATATACTAAAGCTTATACCAATGTATCAATAATAGACTTATTTTTGCATCAATATGCAAAATCCTATACCATAGTTAAAATTAACCTTATTTGAGAACAACAAATAAAACCCTAAGTTGAGTAGATTCAATAATCTACCCTTTGTCTTTCTATAAGATATCCCTGTATATTCCTTGTTTCACTTTGAATAATGCCATTAATAATAACCACCTTCCAATGACCATAAAATTTCGTAGCCTTAGCAAACAACCAAAAACATACCCAACCCCCTTTAAGGGAATTGGACATTGTTCTCATGAATTTCTTCTAGCTGGAGGGCTGGAGGGCAAATGTATTCAAAGAATGGGTGCCTTTTGCCAAATTAATCCAGTTGGAGTATAAGAGGTATTAAATATAAGCAAATATAGAGGGGACTCAAGGTCCCAGAACGTTACAAACTGCTGTTTCATAGCTCTCTGTACAGAATTCAAGGCTTGTCTCCCCTGGGATGTCAAAGAGCGAGGGGAAGCTGGTGAGGGATCCCCTTTTAGAATATCAAACAAAGGCTTAAGTTCTCCCATAGTGAGTTTTAAATAGGGTCTGAGCCAATTGATGTCCCCTAGCATTTTTTGAAAATCATTCAAAGTTTTTAGAGAATCTAGCCTGAGGTGTACCTTTTGACAAAATATCTGTTTAGGGTATAGACTGAATCCTAAATAACTGTAAGGATCTCTTGTTTGCACCTTTTCAGGTGCTTTTAGTAATCCGCCCTGTTCCAGGGCAATTTTCATATCTTTGAAGCATCCCATGACAGAAATTGCATCTTTATGAGCTATAAACATCGTTCCAAGTATCCCTAATTTTAGTTATAGCAGAAGCCACAAACTTTTGACACAGGGTAGAACTGTTAGCCATTCCCTGAGGCAACACCTACCAATGGTACCCTTGAGATGGCTCTCTAAAATTAACAGAAGGCACACCAAAGGGAAATCTAATGCAATCCTCAGGATGCCAAGGAATGGTAAAAAAGCAATCCCTTAAATCTATAATAATTTTATATGTATTGGTACGATGGTGATAGGTGAGGCTAAGCCAGGCTGTAATGCTCCCATAATTTGCATAGTTTCATTAATTTCTTTTAAATATTGAAGAAGGTGATATTTGCCAGACTTTTTCTTGATAACAAAAATAGGAGTATTCCAAGGAGAATTAGAGGGTTCTATATGTCCAGCTGGTAGCTGTTCCTCAACAAGGCCTCTAGCAGCCTGCAGTTTTTCTGAAGTTAGGGACCATTGAGCAACTCACCCAGACTCATCTGAATACCAAGTAATTTTGTCTGCATGGGCAGCAGGCTCCTCAGTGGCCCTTACTGAAAGACCCCAACCCCTTTTTGTCCAATTTTGGCTGAGGAATAATTGGAGAAGGAGTTCCTTGAGCTTCCTTTCCTAGGCCTTTCCCTGGCAAATGACCTTGCTTAATCATCTGCATAGTCACAACATCATTGGGGCTACACATCATGACTCCCATCTGTCCCAAGACATCTCTCCCCCATAAATTAACAGGCAATCCTTTAATGATGAAAGGTTGAACAGTTCCTGAATTTCCCTCCTCATCTCTCCAAGTAAGCATTTGAGAACTTTGTTCAGTATTTTGAGAATGCCCAATTCCCTGAAGGTGAGTAATGGTAGGCCCTTTAGGCCAATTTTGGGGCCACCAATCAGCAGATATGATGGTAACATCTGCTCCGGTATCAATTAGTCCCTCAAATCTTTTACCATTCAAGCTTAATTTTAAAATGGGGCACTCCTGTGTCAGTGCCCAGACCCAAAAAGGCCCAGAAGAGCCAAAGCCACATGCACCAGGGCTCTCTCTGGTTGTCCTATTATTACTTTCAGTTAAAGGCAATAAGATCAATTGAGCTATGCGCATTTGAGAAGGAATGACTGAAACTCCAGTTGGGGAAGCTACCTTGATCCTTATCTCTCCAGTATAGTCATTATCTATCACACCTGGGTGGACCTGAATGCCCTTGACAGTGGCGCTACCCCTTCCAATAATAAGACCTATAGTGCCAGGAGGTAATGGGCCATGTATTCCCGTAGGCAAAGTTTGTACCCCCATTGCAGGAGTTAATACTCTATAGGTGGTGGAACTGAGGTCCAGTCCTGCACTTCCTGCGGTTGCTCTGATAAGTTCAGAAATGGATTGTCATTGTTTTGAGGCACAAGCTTTATGTCCCATATGCCTGTTTGTTGGACAGAGGGGCCCGGGGCTGGCCCCACTTCCCGTTTCCCTGATCCTGCTTAATAGGTTGACCCTTGACATCCATTTTTGACCTGCATTCGTTGGCCCAATGTTTTCCTCTTTTATATTTAGGGCACATACCTGGCTGTCGCCTTTCAAATCCTAGACAATTTCTTTTTACA
The DNA here is from genome assembly GCA_028658305.1 of Pachyuromys duprasi. Taxonomy (NCBI): domain Eukaryota; kingdom Metazoa; phylum Chordata; class Mammalia; order Rodentia; family Muridae; genus Pachyuromys; species Pachyuromys duprasi. The sequence continues at coordinate 25,203,786 of CM053742.1, read as the reverse complement.
TGGCCTGGCTTGCCACAAGAATAACAATTTCTACGTATATCCCTCTGTGCTAGCATTGCAGAAACAGTAAGTCCCTGCATAGCAGCTGCCATTGCAAAACCCTGTTGATAAGATGGCCCAATGTCAGCACAAAGGCATATATAACCGGACAAATCAGTCTTACCTTGGTAAGGGCGAATGGCTGCCTTACAGGCTGTATTGGTATTTTCAAAAGCTAATTGTTTCACAAAGGGAACTCCACAATTTGGGTCCCCAAAATTCTTCCTGCTGCCTTCAAAAGCCTATCAACAAACTCCTGGAAGGGTTCATCAGTTCCCTGCTTAATACTGGCCAGGCAAGAACTTAATTCCCCTTTCTAGAAGGAAGACTTTGCCAAGCTCGCCATGCAGCTGCAGCTATTTGAGCATAAACAGCTGGTACTTAATTTATTTGATTGTTATTTCCCTCATATTGGCCTTCTCCTGTCAACATTTCTAAGTTCCACCCTTCATTTCCTGCTTGTGCATTAAGTAAAGCAGTTCTTTTAGCATTCTCTCTGAATTCAGCTGCCCATAAAAAGTAATCACCTCCAGGCAGAGTAGCTCTAGCTACAGTTTTCCAGTCTGTAGGAGTTGTTACCCTCTGCTATAGTTTCAAACAAGGCTCCAGTAAAGGGGGCAGTAGGGCCATATTGTGAAACAGCCAATTTTAATTCCTTCAATTGTTTGAATTCAACTTGCTGATATTGCCTAATCCTATTTCCCTGATTGTCTAAAATTTTGATTACTGGGTAAGCATATCCTTCAGTGTCTTCCCCTTTCCTTGCTTCAGGCTTAACAGCTTTTTCTGCCGGGGACAGATAAGATCCCTGGACACCTTTCTTCTTTTTCTCAGTATAAGGAGGGGGACAGGGGGATGGCTAAGGCCCCATGGAGGCCAATCAAGATTATGACATTTGGCTGCTTCTTCCTCTAATTGAACCTTGTCCCCAAGATCTAATGGCTCATTTTCTTCATCACTACTACTCTCAAAAGCAGATTGCTGAATCTGTTCTAAGTCTCTCCGTACACTTAGCATAGATATTTTTCCTTTTTGCAGGTTCTAGTGGGGTCGAACAAGTGGTAGACTTAGTGGCCCCCCTCAGTGACAATCTTTCTTCCCTTTCAGACAACCTTTCTTCCTTTATATCTTGTAATTGCTGTCTTACCTCAAGAACAAGCTCTTTGGTCTCACCATCTCCTTCTTCCTTTCTGAGGGCCTCATTAATGACAGCCCAGAGAGCAAAAGTAATAGGACCTGCTCTCTTTTTCTGTAGTTTTTTACACACTCGATCCCAAACTGCTATATTCAAAGTCCCACTTTCAGGAAACCAGGGACAATTAGCATCTACTTGATTTAAAAATGTCCTCAACAGTTCGACTTTCAAACCCAATTCCTCGTGTTTTAAGTAATTGTTTGAGCGTTTCAATAAACACTCCCCTGCTATTGCTCTGTCCCATATTGTGCTGTCTGGCCCTTACCTTGCACTCTCACTGATGGGCAATCACCTATGTGCTTTCCTTTTGGCCCAATGGACGTCCTAAGTCACAGTGTTCCTAAGCAGGTCCCTCGTTGTCAGGTTCAATCCCGAGTTTCGGCACCACCTATAGTCGCCTGCGAACACCAATAGTAACTGCCTGCTGGGAATTAAAAGAGAAGACAGAGAACACGAAGAAGTGACACCAAGACAGTGCTCTGATTAAGGTGCCATCTTTATTACAGAATAAACCACTTATATAGGTTTCCAAGTAAACATATCCAAGCAAAACAGGAAAATTAACCAAGCAAAACAGGAGGCTTAAAGGAGCAAAACAGGAGGTTTAACTGAGCAAAACAGGAGGTTTAACTGAGCAAAACAGGAGGCTTAACTAAGCAAAATAGGAGGTGTCTGCTGAAAACAACAAGAATAGCGAGCCAGCATGACTTGCATGCATGTGACCATCTCAGGTCCAATGGAATGGCTACCTTAAAAAATAGTCCCTGTTCCTCTTAATAGGGTACTCACCTGGATACTGAGCTACCAAGAGCTACATCTGAGCAGAGGTTCTAGGTTATATCCAAACATGGTCTTTGGTTGGAGAAACAGTCTCATAAAAGACCCCTGTGCCCTGATCTCTTTGGTCTTTGTAGAGCTCCTATCCTCTCCAGATCATATTAATTCCCCGTTCTTTCTTATGATTCCCTGCACTCTGTCAAAGGTTTGCTTATGAGTCTTAATATCTGCTTTGATACACTGCTAGGTAGAGTCTTTCCGAGGCCCTATGTGGTAGGCTCTTGTCCTGTTAATTATTTTCTCCTACATCCAATGCCCATCCCATTTGTCTTTCTAGGTGAGGATTGATCATCTTACCCCAGGTCCTCTTTCTTGTTTATCTTCTTTAGGTGTATAGATTTAAGTATGTTTATCATATCTTATATGTCTATATAAGTGAGTATATACCATATGTGTCTTTCTGCGTTTGGAATACCTCACTCAGGATGATAAGGTCCCACCATTTGCCTGCAAATTTCATGATTTCCTATTTTTAATTGCTGAGTAGAGATGGCTCAGAGGTTAAGAAAATATATCTTATTATATGCTCTCCTCTGCAGAGAAAGAGTCCTTAGAAGATAACTTTTGAGAACGAAAAGCTGATGCACAGAAACACTTGTGTGCATTATCACTTAGTCTGTAAATAGAAAGAATTGCAAAACTTTTCCAGTCTGTATCTGAGTTTTTCTTCTAAAATTCATTTTTTAAATTTTTTTCTATTTTCTATTTTTAATATTAATTACAGTTTATTCACTTTCTATCCCAGCTTTATACACCTTCCTCCTCCCCTCCCAATCACACCCTCCCTCCTGCTTCTCCACCCATGGCCCTCCCCCAGCCCACTGATAGGGGAGGTCCTCCTCCCCTTCCATCTGACCCTAGTTTATCAAGTCTCATCAGGGCTGGATGAATTGTCTTCCTCTGTAGCCCTGGGGCTCCTCCCCTAAAATTCTATTTGGCTCTCACAGGTCTTAAAAGAGTCATTTTGCTTTGGTTTATAATGCTGGAAAATTTTAATTAGAAAAATTTGTTTTAAAATCACAAGATGTATGTAAAATCCAGAGCTAAGAAAGCATTAAATGACAGTTATGTAGAACACCAATAAACATTTCCTTTTATCAAAATTAATATGTTTTTAAACAATGGTCTGTTAACATGAATATTTCCAAAAACAAAGCTCCAAATTTATCCAATATGCTGTGTATATCATCTCTGTGAAGAAATTACAATAAAAATTAAAAGCTGGAAATATAGGTCAGTGGCAGGGCATTTGCCAAGCACACAGAAAACCTTACACAAAAAATAATTTTAATTATTTATAATATATAATGTTCACCTTGGAACAAACATCATAAGCAATATAACATAAAATTAGACAACCAAGTTACACTTTTTAAAAAAAAATTTTCGACAATTCATGCATGTTTACCCCAATTACATTCTTTTATCCCTCTCCCACTTTTGCTTAGACCTGTCTTCTGCCCAACTGGTACCTTACAAATTTTTATGTTTTTTTTTTCCTGTGTGTGTGTGTGTGTGTGTGTGTGATCTTATGCAGGTGCAAGTGGTCAAAGTTACTATGTATTTGTGGTTGCCATTACTCAAGGATCCGAGGCTGAGCTTGAATTAGCCATATACTTGAAGATGACCTTAAATTCCTGATTTTCCTGCATCCACCTCTCTAGTGAAGGGATCACAGGCATTACTTTTGAAGAATTCTATTAAATTGGCAAAAAGAATTACTTGAAAACATTACCAAATATCTTAATCTGCTTCTACAAGAGGTCGTTTCTTCTTATCCTTGTTAAATACTGGGCTCCTTTCTGTATTGACAAAAAATAAAAAATAAAATAAAAACATATTTGAAACTAATTATGTTATATTTTAAATATTATATTATATAGTAATATCTTAGTTTGCTTTTCTCTGGAAGTTTTGACATTGTAACTTTTAGAAGCAGCCATAGAAATGAAATAATTTCTTTGCAGGTTTTATGAAATCAATTCCCAATTTGCCAACATTTTATAGGAACACTGTTCATGTGTTCCTATAAAAACACATGAACAGTGGGTTAAAATCATAGTAGTTATTAACTATTTCTCAACATACTGGTACTACAGTGACACGAGATCCTATATACATTGCTAAAACTCTGGTACAGGAATATACAGATAAATTAAGAAATGAAGTATATGGAAATCTTGGACGAAGATTTTTCCATGTCAGGTGACTAGGTAAAAAATCAAATGAACTACCGGCTACAAGCAATGCCCAACAATGGATATGCTGTACCTTTAGAAAGAGCCATCTGTGAAACACTCTTATTGTCGTTGTCATTAAAGTCACAAAGTACTAATTGCTCCTCCTTTGGTACCAAGCTATCTCCTAAGATTCCTTCTTCTATCAGTTAGCACTCAGTTAAAAGACAGAAATCTTTCAAGTCATCTGAATCCAAAGGTATCACTTAAATAGCTAAATTTAATATGTAAGAAAATCAGATAATTATCTTATAAAATATTAATAGTTTTTGTTGTATTGTTTTAATATTTACTATTGATATATCTTTTAGTAAAGCTATGGTTAATCCTAAACAGCTGTATAACCAAACCACCATAGAGAGACTAGGATTTATTGAAGTAACCTAGAACACACTGCAATAACTTCTCTGTCCTAAACCTCCAAGCCTACATAGTTTCCCACCATTCAGATACAGCCATTATACTTTATTTTAGTGGTATCTTAGGTCCAGTTCATTTCTCCACTTGGTTATAAGACTTCTCCTCCAGCTTCTCCTGCAGCTTTTGCTCCTCTTCTCCCTCAGACTCCTTCCTCCCCTCTGGCTCCTTCCCTCTCCCTCCTTCTTCTTCCTCTCCTCCTGCTTCCTTCCTCTCCTCCCACTCTGAACCAGGATGCCCCACCCTATTTTCTCCATTGCTCAACATTGTAGTTGATTGTTTCAACTGACAAATTAGAGAACAAATGATGGTATGTTTACACAAACTTGAGACAGGTGATGCTAAGGAGAAGTCTCACAATGCAATGTTTGGATTGAAACCAGGTAGTGAGGGAGAGAAATAAGCATTTGAATGAACAAGGGTAAGGTGTATACAATCCAAAAGAACATTATACGAACAGTTTTTCTCTTTTTTACATTTATTTTTAGTAATTTTTCTTAATCTTGAGAACTTCATATACATATTCATGAAATGTGACATTTTCTATCTCCATCTCGTCCATGGATCCAAATTAACATGTCTCTCTCCCAACTTTGTGTTTTCTTTTTTTAAAAATATGTACTCTTGATCCAAAGTTAACAATGTCAGTTCTCAATTTTAAAAAGGCAAAACAGACCAGCCTACACTATGTGAAATCTCCCATCCCCAAAAGAGATGAGTAAGCCTGGCATAGTGACACATGCCTTTAATCCCATCACTCTGGGAGGTAGAGGCAAGTGGATCTTGGCGAGTTTGAGCCCAGCCTGCTCTACAGAGCAATCTAAGGAGAGCCAAAGATACACACAGAGAAACTCTGCCTACAAAAACAAAAACAAAATAAACAGAAAAGCAAATCTAAGGAAGAAAGAAAGAAGGAAGGAAGAAAGAAAGGAAGGAAGGAAGGAAGGAACAGAGAGAGAGAGAAAATTCAGCAAGTCTGTATGGCTGTACCCCAGTCTTAACACAAAAATCACTGTGCTATCCAGAAAAATAACAAACATGGCAAATATCTAGTCATGACAAGACCCCATTCTCCATCCACAACAAACACCCACTATCACCATGCTCATAGAAAGGCCTGATCTTTGAGAAGCTGAGGAATTGGAGAAGCTGAGGATTTTAAGCATCTGAATATCACAAATTCAAGATCAGTCCAAGCTAGCCCTAGACATAGCTACAAAGGAAGAGCCCAACCTAAAAAAACCCACAACTGTCAGAAAAGTCTGAACACAATGGTGTAGGTCTATAATTCCACTTTCTCTTTTTTTCACTCTTCCTACAGTTCTCTGCTCCCCGTCTTCCCCACCCCCACTCTGGTCCTGCCACCTGCTCTCCTATTATTTTTTTTAACACACATGGCATTTTTATTTTGAATAACTGATATTTCAGAATGGCCAAGGAAGACTATGCCAATTCAAATTATGAATTCATAATTTCATAAAGGTGAAGAAATATAACTCAAGAACAGTAAGGCTGGTATTTCAGAAATAGCTAAGCTATGAATCAACCAACTGGATACCATCAATATTTCAATTTTTTCCAGGTTTTTTAAATTTATTTTTATTTTTTATTATTAATACATTTTATTAACTTTGTATCACAGGTGAATCCCACTCCCTCATCTACTCTCTGCCCTTTTCCAAGTCCACTGATAGGGGAGGACCTCCTCCCCTTTCATCTGGCCCTGGTTTAACAGGTCTCTTCAGGACTGGCTGCAAAGTACTCTGTGGCCTAGGAGGACTGCTCCTCCCTTGCTGGGTGGGGGGGTCAAAAAGTCCACCATTGAGTTCATGTCAAAAATACTCCCTATTTCCCTTACTAGGGTACCCACTTGAATACTGCGCTACCATGGGCTACAGGCAAGCAGAGGTTCTAGGTTATAATTACCCATGGTCCTTAGTTGGAGAAACAGTCTCGTATAGGACCCCGGTATTCCCCAAGATTGTGTCCTCCAAGGGTTCCCAATCCTCTAAGGCCCCAGTCTGTGCTGTCCTCTGCCTTTAGTGAGGTACTCCACCTCCATTTTCCTCAGAGGCCCCAGCAGCAAAAGCTACTACCAGATCTTCCTCACATAGCAGCCTCCTGGGTGCCATATGCTCTGTCCCCTCAAGCCTCAACTAACCCTAAACAACCCTCATCAGAGCTGATCATGGCTTACTGTTCATCTCACAGGTGAACACCTTCACAATCGCAGCTTCCTGCTCTCAGCTTCTCAATGGTGAAAGGGGCTTTGCCACCCCAGCCTCTGAGGACTACTTGTCCTTTGAGCCTGAGAAAAGCCAGTCTCACACAGGGACCTCGATGATTGGCTGACTATGACCTGCACATATGCACAGGGAGTACTGGGTTCCATCCCATTGGAGGATGGAGTCTGGAGGGAGTTTTCAGGCAGTGGGAACGAGCTACTGACTTTAGGACAAATATTTTCCAGTTTCTAGGTTCATAATCCTTTACAGACCTGAGCATTTAAAAAGAAAATGTGTAAAGTCTGGAGCAGTATGAACAGCACCACTTTATTTAATGTGTAGAGGCTCTTGTATGCATTATTTAAGTGTATATACTTACTGTGTATGGGGTTTTTTCTTCATGTATATGTACACACTACATGAGTATACACTGCTCTCAGAGATCAGAACCCGGCATCCAGAACCCCTACAACTTCTGGTCCTCTTACATTCACCTTCCCAGTGCTGGGATTAACTGCAAGTTTCTGTCTCTCTGTCTTTGTCTTTCTGTCTGTCTCTCACTCCTAGTATATTAATGTGTGTTTTACCTGTCCCCTACAGAGAGCAGAAGAGAGCACTGATCCTCTGAAACTGTAGTTACACGTAAGTTATGAGGCATCATATGGGTGCTTCCTCTGCAGAACAACAAGCGCATTTAACAGATTGAGTCATTTTTCCACACAGATTTGTATGCACATTATGTGCACTAGGGAAATTCTCCCAAAAGTGGCTGTTTGCTTTCAGTGTTTTCCTACTTGTACATTATTTAAAACAACCAACCAACCAACCAACCAAACAAACAAACAAACCCTACACCTTTGAAAAAGAGCAAAGAAGGATCTATGTTACAAGTTGGTGGGAGAAAAATGAAGGGGAAGTTATGTGTTTATAATTGCAATTAACATAAGAAATATTTTTAAATTTACATATTTATATACATATATGTTTTGGTGTTTTAGTTCTCTGTCTGTATGTACAGCTGCATGCCAGAAGAAGGCATTAGATCCCTTTGTAAATGATCATAACCCATATGTCCTTGCTGGAAATTGAACTCAGGACTTCAAGAAGAACATTGCTCTTTACTGCTCAACCAATCTACCAGCTCCAGAAATAATTTTTTGAATGAGCCTTTTTATAACATTACCTTTGTCCAGAAAATAACTGACATTTTTATAGGGATTGTTTTAATCTTATAAACTGATTAAGGAAAAAGACATCCTGATGATTTTGAAATAGCCTAACAAGAAACAAGGGATGCTTTTTCCACTGCGTAAAAAGCAAACATGAAGCCTGGTGGTGGTGGGACATGGTTTACATCCCAGCACTTGGGAGGCAAAGGCAGGCACATCTCTGAGTTTGAAGTCAGCCTGTTCTAAAAAGTGAGTCCAGGATAAGTAGAGATACACAGAAATCCTATCTTAATAAAACCCATAATAATAATAATAATTTTGAATGACGTATATGGGTGCCCACATGTTCCAGTGTGTATATGTGAGTACATACATGTGTATGTGTGCATGTACGAGTGTGTGTTTGTGTGTGTAGGTGGATGGCAGGTATAACCTCATCATTCTCCCACTGAAGTAGTAAGACAGGATCTCACTGAACCTTGGGGTCCACCAATTCCACTAGCCTGATTCCAAGGAGAGGACCTACCTATCTCCACCTACCCAGCACTGGGCTGGCTGAATAAATAAATAAATTAATTAATTAATTCACTTAACATTCTGATTGCAGGGATGCATTCTTTCCTCCCAGGCTGCCACCCCTCCCCCCATTCTCTGCTCTCCTTCTCCACAGAGAAGGGGGAGATCCCTCCCATGGGTAAAATCCTGCTCTGGCACATCAAGGGGCAGCATTAATTCACTTTACATCCCTATTGCAGGTCCCCCTCTCCTCACAGGTCACCATTCCCCTCCCCCCATTCTCTGCTCTCCTTGTCTTCAGAGAAGGGGAAGATCTGCCCTATTGGTAAAAACCTGCCCTGGCACATCAAGGCATAGCAGAACTAAGCACATTCTCTCCCAATGAGACCAGACAAGGCATCCCAGCTCAGGAAAAGGATCTAAAAGCAGCCATCAGAGTAAGAGAGGGTCCCTGCTCCAGTGGTTGAAGGACCAACATGAAGAACTGCACATCGGCAGGGGTCCCAGGGCCCAGCCTGAATTTGTAAAGTGAAGTCTTGGTGTTAGGGTCTGGAAGATGCTGAAAAATGACTCTGAACTTGAGTAGAATGCAAACAATAAAAGGCATTTATTCTGCAGAGATCCAGTATGCAGGGATCATCATCCAGGCAGAATGTTGACCCCCAGATGAGCATGCAAGCTCTATTTAAGGTTAGCTGGGGGAATGTCAGGGACAGTTAGGTCATCTTTATTGTGATTGGCACAGGTTAAAGCAAGGTTCCAAGTAAATTGATGATTGGCTAGGGCTAGCTAGGGCTTGATCAGCTACTGGGGTCTTTCTAAACTGGTTCAAATTTGCCTAACCTGGTGGGAGCCCACGGAGGCTACTTGACTTTAATCAGGATATGGTCCATGGACCCAAGGCTACTTGATTCTGATCAAGGATTAGGGGCTTCTCAGGCTAAATAACCTTATCTCCCTAGGTCAATTGTCCAGGGCAAACCAGTTTCTGTTTTTTTTTTTTTTTTTTTTTTTTTCTCCCTGCAACTGAAGTTTCTTTTTCTGAGGAACAGAAAACTCAGGCCTGTTGTATCCCAGCAAGAAAATTAAGGCTGTCACAAAGTTGGTTTAGTCAAGGTTATTCAGCCAGGCCCTCTCATTGGACTCTTACCTTAAGTCCATATGCTTACAAGAAAAGTACTTTATCAAAAGGGTCATTTCTAGTTGCACTCTGAGGTGTTTTTTTTTCTTTCACTTTTTAAAATTTATTACAATTTTTTAGTCCCCTACCTCATTCCCTTCCAATCTGACCTTCCTTCTGCTCCTCCCAGGCCCTCTCCAAATCCACTGATGGTGGAGGTCCTCCTCCCCTTCCATATAACCCTAGCCTATCCAGTGTCATCAGGACTAGCTGAATTGTCTTCATCTATGGCTTGGTGAGGCTGCCACCTTACCTCAAATAGAGGTGATCAAAAACACAGCCACTGAGTTTATGTCAGAGACAGTCCCTGTTCCACTTACTAGGGAAGACATTTGGACACTGAGCTGTCATGGGCTACATCTGTGCAGGGGTTTATGCTTTCTCCATGCATGGTCTGTGGTTGGACTATAAGTCTCAGAAAGACACCTGAGCCCAGATTTTTTTGGTTCCATTGCTCTCCTTGTGGAGCTCATGTCCCCTCCAGGTCCTTTTATCTTCTCCTTCTTTTATAAGGTTCCTTGTACTCTGCCCAAAGTTTGGCTATGAGTCTCAGCATCTGCTTATATACTGTGCTGGGTAGAGTCATTCAGAGGTCCTCTGTGTGAGGCTCCTGATGTTTCCTGTTTTCTCCCACTTTGGGTGACTGTCCTGTTTGCCTTTCTGAATTAGGATTGAGCATCTTATCCAGGGTCTTCCTTCTCACTTAGCTTCATTTGATGTACATATTTTAGTATGGTTATCCCATTATAACTCTAATATCCACTTATACATGATTATATACCATGTGTGTCTTTCTGCTTCTGGGATCCTCACTCAGGATGATATTTTGTAGTTCCCACCATTTGCCTGCAAATTTCATGATTTTCTTGTTTTTAATTGCTGAGTAGCATTACCTTGTGTAAATGTACCACAATTTCTATATCCAGTCCTCAGGTGAGGGACATCTAGGTCGTTTCCAGATTCTGACTATTACAAAGCAAGGTACTACAAACATGGGTGAAAAAAATATCTTCGTTATATACTTGAGTATCTTTGGATATATGCCTAGGAGTAGTATAGTTGGATATTGAGCAAGCACTATTCCTATTTGTCTGAGAAAAGCCAGATTGATTTCCAAAGCAGTTGTAAAAGTTTACATTCCCACCAGCAATGCAGGAGTGTTCCCTCTTTTCCACAACTTCTCCAGCAAATGTTGTCACTTGAGTTTTTGATCTTAGCCATTCTGATGGGTGTAAGTTGAAATCTCAGGGTCATTTTAATTTGCATTTTCCTGATGACTAAGGACTTTGCACATTTCTTTAAATGTTTCTCTGCCAATCAACATTCCTCTGTTCGGAATTCTGTTTAGATCTGTTTCCCATTTTTTTGATTGGATTATTTAATTTGTTGCTTATAACTTCTTTAGCTTTTTCTATATTCTGGATATTAACCCTTTGTCAGCTGTAAGGTTGGTGAAGAACTTTTCCCAGGCTGTTGTTTTGTTCTGATGACAGTGTCCTGTGCTTTACAGAAGTTTTTCAGTTTCATGATGTCCTATTTATTGATTGTTGATGTTAGAGCCTATGCTGTTGGTGTTCTGTTCAGGAGGTTGTTTCCTGTGCCAATGAATTCAAGGCTCTTCTCCCCTTTCCTCTAACAGGTATAGAGTGTCTGGTTTATGTTGATTTCTTTGATACACTTGGGCTTTAGTTTTGTGCAAGGTGAAAATTATGGATCTATTTGCATTTTTTCTATATTTAGATATCCAATTAATCTAGCACCATTTGCTGAAGATGTTATCTTTTTTCCACTGTATAGTTTTGGCATCTGTGTCAAAAATCAGGATTACCTCCCCCTGAGGAGGGAGCAAACTTACCAGAAAACAGAGGAAGATAATGCAGCCAATTCTGATGATACCTGATAGGCTAGGATCAGTTGGAAGGGGAGGAGGATCTCCCTTATCAGTGGACTTGGAGAGGGACATTGGAAGAGATGAGGAGGGAGGGTAGGATTGGGAGAGAATGAAGGCAGATGTTACAGATGTCATACAGAGTATATAAACTGTAATTACTATAATAAAATTACAAAAATAAGTGTCCATAGGTGTGTGGGTTTATTACTGGGTCTTCTGTTTGATTTCATTGAGTCACCAGTCTATTTCTATGCCAGAACCATCCAGTTTTTATTACTGTTCCTCTCTTATACAGTGTGAGGGCAGGTATGGAGATAACACAGAAAATCTTTTATTGAAGAGGATTATTCTTGTTATTACACATGAAGTTGAGAATTTTCTCTCAATTACTGTAAAGGATTTTGCTGGTAATTTGACAGGAATTGCACTGAATATGTAGATTGCTTTTGGTAAGATCCATATTTTCACTAAGTTATTCCTGCTGAGCCATGAGCATGGGAGATATTTCCATCTTCTGATATCTTCTTCTATCTCTTTATTCAGAGACTTGAATTGTTTTTTCATACAAGTCTTTGGCTTGCTTGGTTAGAGTTACAACAAGGAACTTTATGTCTTTTGTGACTATTGTTTCACTACTTTCTTTCTCAGCCAATTTGTCTATTGTTTACAGCAGGGCTACTGATTATTGAGTAACTTTTGTATCCAGCCACTTTACTGTAGGTGTCTATTAGCTGTAAGAGTTTCTTGGTATAATTTGGGGAGTCACTTATGTATACTATCATATAATCTGTGAGTAGTGATACTTTGACTTCTTCCTTTCCAATGAGTCTTGGAGATTAACTTCTAGCTTTCCCACTGCACTTTACCATTGAGCTACATAATCAGTCATTTTTTAGTTTTATGTGCTTGGGTGAGTACTCACCTCTATGTGTTTTAGAAAAACTACAATTACTGTCAATCAAAAAATTATTGCACTATGCTATAGTGCCTAGAGTGATCTGATGCCCTCTTCTGGCTTCTTCAGAAAAGAGGCACACGTGTCATACACATAAAAAAAGGAACACGTAAAACAAACAAACATAATAAAATATAATTAAAACTATAAGGGTTTGGTTTAGGTTCGGTTTATATCTGTCTATATTAATCTTGACATAATTTTTGTGTCTTTGAACAGATAAAGATCCAATCACTTTTAATCTTTATAAAGAAACTTAGATCCCTGCATTATTGATTAAATACTTTATTTTCTCCTCATAAGAGCTGTGACACATGCCAATGCTCTATATGTTTACTTTTTGGTAAGGAATATTTAATATCTAATCATTGTATATGTTTTTTGTATACACTATAACAGTTAGAAACCAGTGTGAAAAACATAAGCATCAATAAAGGCAAATTTTCTTATGTTCTTGAGTTTATGTCACATCCTTTGTTCCAGTGACTACTCTTCCTGTATTTCTATGCCAAATCTGTAACATGGCTGACAGAATTGAAAATAGCATAAAGATAGACTTGTGTCTCTCAATCTGACTATGAGAATTTTGAAATAATAGACCACAAAAGAGTGGGAATTTCCCCCAGGTATATTATTCTAGGAGAAGGGAAAGACCTCAGTCAGAAGTCTTTAAGTGTTTTTCTGCCATTCTGTAATCCTCTACAGTCAGTTCTCTTTTTAGTTCCATGCCCAATTTTTTAATTGGATTACTTGATTTCTTGTATTTTTTAATTTATTTATTTTATATCAATCACAGGTTAGGTACTTTGCATCCCAGGCTTAGCCCCCCTCCTTCCTTCCCTCTTACCCTCCTATTCCCTCCCTCATCTCCCTCCTCCCTGCCCCCTCCAAGTCCACCAACAGGGGAGGATCTCCTCCCCTTCCATCCAACCCCAGCTTATCCTGTCTCCTCAGGGCTGGCTGCAATGTCCTCCCCTGGGATCTAGCCAGTCTGTCACTCCCCAGCTTGTATGGGGGAGGGTCAAAAAGTCAGCCATCAAGTTCATGACTGAAACAGTCCCTGTTTCCCTCACTAGGGTCTTCAGTCCTACACCGAGCTATCATGGGCCCCATCTGAGCGGGGGTTCCAGGCCACATCCACACATGGTCCTTGATTGTAGAAACTGTCTCATACAAGACCCCTGTGCCCTGCTCAGTTTGGTCTTTGTGGAGCTCTTGTTCTCC
>CM053742.1:25174260-25189401 GCA_028658305.1 Pachyuromys duprasi | reverse complement strand
TTTACTATGCTTAGGTATGTGCCTTTTATCCCTAATCTCTCCAAGACGTTAAACATGAATGGGTGTTGGATTTTGTCAAATGCTTTTTTGGCATCTATGGAGATGATCATGTGGTTTTTCTCCTTCAGTTTGTTTATATGGTGGATCACATTGATGGACTTACGTATATTGAACCACCCTTGCATGCCTGGGATGAAGCCTACTTGGTCATGGTGGATGATATCTTTTATGTCTTCTTGGATTCGGTTTGCAAGTATTTTATTGAGTATTTTTGCATCAATGTTCATAAGAGAGATAGGTCTGAAGTTCTCCTTTTCTGTTGGATCTTTGTGTGGTTTAGGTATCAAGGTGACTGTGGCCTCATAGAAAGAGTTCGGTAATTTTCCTTCTATTTCTATTTTGTGGAACACTTTATAGAGAATTGGTGTTAGGACTTCTTTGAAGGTCTGGTAGAATTTTGCACTAAAACCATTTGGCCCAGGGCTTTTTTTCATAAGGAGGCTGTTGATGACTTCTTCTATTTCCTTGGGGGATATAGGTCTATTCAATCTTCCTATCTGATCTTGGCTCAATTTAGGTAGGTGGAATCACTCAAGAAAATTGTCCATTTCATTGAGATTTTCAAATTTTGTGGCATATAGGCTTTGGTAGTAAGACCTAATGATTGTTTGGATTTCTTCTGTGGCTGTAGTTATGTCCCCCTTTTCTTTTCTCATTTTGCTGATTTGGATTCTTTCTTTCTGCCTGTTTGTTAGTTTGGCTAGGGGCTTGTCTATCTTGTTGATTTTTCTAAAAGAACCAGCTCTTGGTTTCATTGATTATTTGAATAGTTTTATTTGTTTCTAATTGATTGATTTCATCCCTGAGTTTGATTATTTCCAGCTGTCTGCCCCTCTTCGGTGTATCTGCATCTTTTCTTTCTAGGGCTTTTAGTTGGGCCATTAAGTTTTTTGAATGAGATGTTTCAAATTTCTTCCTCAAGGCACTTAGTTCTTTGAACTTTCCTCTGAGCACTACCTACATTGTTTCCTATAAGTTTGGGTATGTTGTGCTTTCATTTTCATTGAATTCTAGGAAGTCTTTAATTTCTTTCTTTATTTCTTCCCTAACTAAGCTGTCCTTGAGTAGCAAGTTTTCAGTTTTCATGTATGTGCGGCCTTTTGCTATTTCTGTTGTTGTTGAGGTCCAGCTTTAGACCGTGATGGTCAGATAGGATACAAGGGATTATTTCAATCATCCTGTATCTACTGAGGCTTGCTTTGTGACCAACTATATGGTCTATTTTGAAGAAGGTTCCATGAGGTGCTGAAAAGAAGGTATACTCTTTTGATCTAGGATGAAAGGTTCTGTAGACATCTATTAGGTCCATTTGATTTAGGGTGTCTGTGAGTGCCTTTGTTTCTCTGTTTTGCTTCTGACCTGATGATCTGTCCCTTGGTGAGAGTGGAGTTTGTCTC
This sequence comes from Pachyuromys duprasi, assembly GCA_028658305.1. Classification (NCBI taxonomy): domain Eukaryota; kingdom Metazoa; phylum Chordata; class Mammalia; order Rodentia; family Muridae; genus Pachyuromys; species Pachyuromys duprasi. The sequence continues at coordinate 25,187,944 of CM053742.1, read as the reverse complement.
CCACTATTAGGGTGTTGGGATCAATGTGTGATTTCAGTTTTAATAATGTTTGATTTACATATGTAGGTGGTCTTCTATTTGGTACATAAATTTTCAAAATTGTGATGTCCTCCTGTTGGAATTTTCCTTTGACAAGAAGGAAGTGCCCCTCCTCATCTTTATTGATTAACTTTGGTTGAAATTCTATTTTATTAGATACTAGGATTGATACTCCAGCTTGTTTTCTGGGTCAATTTGCTTGGAAAATATTTTTCCAGTCCTTTACTCTGAGGTAGTGTTTATCTTTGTTGCATAGGTGTGTTTCTTGGATGCAGCAGAATGTTGGATCCTATTTCCCCAACCATTCTGTTAGTCTGTGTCTTGTTATTGGAGAGTTGAGTCCATTGATGTTCATAGATAATAGTGACCAGTGACTGTTATTTCCTTTTATTGAGGAGTTGGTGGTCTTACTGTGATTCATTGCTTTTTTGTTGTTGTTCTTTTTGTTGGGAAATTATCTGTATCCTATATTTTCTTTGGTGGAGTTGTTTTCATTGGACTGAAGTTTTCCTACTAGTACCTTCTGTAGGGCTGGGTTGCTGTGTAGGTATTGCATTAATTTTGTTATGTCATGGAAAATTTTGTTTAATTCATCTATGTTGATTGAAATCTTTGCTGGGTATAGTAGTCTTGGTTAGCATCTGTGTTCCCTTAAAGACTTCATGACTTCTCCCCAGGCCCTTCTGGCTTTCATAGTTTCTATGAGAAGTCTCGTGTGATTCTGATTGCTCTACCTTCATATGTTACTTGACGCTTTTCCCTTGCTGCCTTTAATAGTTTTTTCTTTGTTTTGTGGGTTTAGTGTTTGGACTATGATGTGTTGAGTGGTATTTATTTTCTGGTCTAATTTAGTTGGTGTTCTGTAGGCTTCTTGTATGTTTATGGACAATTCTTTTTTTAATTTGGGAAAATTTTCTTCTATGATTTTCTTAAAAATATTTTCTGGTCCTTGGAGCCTGGAATCTTCTTTTTCCTCTGTTCCAATTATTCTTAGGTTTCGTCTTTTCATGTCATTTTTGATTTCTTGGATGTTTTTTGTTTGGGACTTTTCTGATTTTATTTTTTCCTTGATTGAGTAATCCATTTCAGCCAGCGTATCTTCAGCTCCCGAAATTCTCTCTTCCATCTCCTGTATTCTATTGGTAATGCTTACCTTTGTGGTTCTCGATCTTTTCTCTAAGTTCTCCAGTTCTAGGTTATTCTCTGTTTGTGTCTTCTTTATATATTCTGATTCTGTTTTCATGCTTTGTATCATTTCCTTCAACTGACTGACTGTGTCTCCTATTTTGGTTGTTTCCTCTCTGTTTATCTTTAATTGTTCCTCTGTGTGGGCAGTTAAAACCTTTTTAATTTCTTTGAGGGCCTTGTTCATTTCCTCTTTTTTTCCCTCTTTTTATTCCTCTAATATCTGCATAATCATAGCTTTAACATATTTTTCCTGTGTGTCTGATGAATTAAAATCTCCATTGCTTTTGGCTGCTCCTTCAGATCAGGGCTGTATTCTGCCAGTCACCTGGAGTTTTTCCAGTGAATAACTGGATGTCCCTAGGATTTTCCCACTTGATTTCTTCACCATAGGAATTCAGCTCACCTGCCAATCACAAATGCTGGTGTTTTAGGTCCCAGAGTTCAGTCTCCTGGTAGCTGTATTGTTACTGTTGTCCTACTCCTCAGACACGGTGTCCTCTCTTGGCAGCCATCTTGGATCTCCCCCCAAATGTCTTTATTATGTACTTGAGCCTCTTTTGGATATATGCCTAGGAATGGTATAGCTGGATCTTTAGTAAGCACTATTCCTAGTTGTCTGAGGAAGCACCAGATTGATTTCCATAATGGTTGTACAATTTTACAATCCCACCAGTAGTGGAGGAGGGTTCCCCTTTCTCCACAACCTCTCCAGCATGTGTTATCACTTGAGTTTTTGATTTTGGCCATTCTGAAAAGTGTAAGGTGAAATCTCAAGGTTGTTTTGATTTGCATTTCCCTGATGGCTAATTACTTTGAACATTTCTTTAAGTGTTTCTCTGCCATTCCATGTTCCTCTATCGAGAGTTCTCTGTTTAGCTTTGTTCCCCATTTTTTAATTGGATTATTTGATTTGTTGCTTTTTAACTTCTTGAGTTCTTTATATATACTGGATATTAGTTCTCTGTCAAATAAAGGATTGGTGAAGATTCTTTCCCAATCTGTAGGCATTTCTTTTGTTTGATGACAGTGTTCTTTGCTTTACAGAAGCTTTTCAGTTTCCTGAGGTCCCAATTATTGATTGTTGCTCTTAGAGCCTGTGCTGTTGGTGTTCTGTTCAGGAAGTTGTCTCCTGTACCAATGAGTTCAAGGCTCTTCCCTACTTTTCCTTGTAACCATTTTAATGTGTCTGGTTTTATGTTAAGGTCTTTGATCCACTTGGACTTTAGTTTTGTGCAGGGTGATAAATATGGATCCATTTGCATTTTTCTACATGTAGACATCCAGTTAGACAAACACCATTTGTTGAATCACCTAAAGAAACTAATCAAGAGGGAGTACTCTGGCTAAACTGTTCAATTCCCAGACAGAAAGGCAAAGCAGATTGACATCAGAAGAAGAAAACAGGAAACAAGCGAGGAGCCTGTCACAGAGGGCCCCTGAAAGGCTCTGCCCTGCAGAATATCAAAGCATTTGCTGAGACTTATGGCCAACTGTTGGTCATAGTGCATGGAATCTTATGAAAGATGTAGGAAATAGTATGATAGGGAGAGGACAGGAGATCCAAAAGGAGAGCCACAGAACTAAAAATTCTGATCACAGGTGTCTTTCCTGAGACTGATACTCCAACCAAGTACCATGCATGTAGAAAACCTAGAACCCCTGCACAGATGTAGCCTATGCCAGTTCAGTATCCAAGTGGGGTCCATAGTAATGGGAACAGGGACTGCCTCTGACATGAACTGATTGGCCTGCTCTTTGATCACCTCACCCTGATGGGGAGCAGCCTTACCAGGTCTCAGAGGAAGACAATGCAACCACTCCTGATGAAATCTGACTGTCTAGGATCAGAACGAAGGAAAGGAAGACCTCCCCTATCAGTGGACTTGAAGAGGGGCATATGTGGAGAAGGGAGAGGGAAGGTGGGATTGGGAGGGGAGGAGGAAGGGTTTTATGGGGCAATACAGAGTGAATAAAGTGTAATTAATAAAAATTAAAATAAAAATGAAGAAAAATAAAAGAAACAGAAGGAACATTACCCAACTCATTCTATGAAGCCACAAGGACTGTCTCTGACATGAACTCAGCTGGCTTTTTGACCACCCCCCCTTTGTGGAAATAGCAGCCTTGCCAGGCCACAAAGGAGTGCATTGAAGCCAGTCCTAATGAGATCTGATAAGCTACGTTCAGATAGAAGGGATGGAGGACCTCCTCTATCAGTGGACTTAGAGAGGGGCATAGAAGGGGATGACAGAGGTTGGGTGAGACTGGGAGGGATGAGGGGAGGGGGCTACAGCCTGGATACAATGTGAATAAAATGTAATTAATGTAAAAAATAGAAATTTAATTTAAAAAATTTAAAAAGCAAAATAAAACAAAACAAGCAGGCACTGGAGAATATACCAGTCTTATATTTCAGTTAACCCACAGCCCTGCAATACGTTTATTTAGGAATTTTTGATAATATTTCTACCACTTAAAAAAAAAAACTTAACTGTCAGTCTGGCCCCTGGACACACACACGGACTGAGGCAGTTGCCAGTGGAGCTGAGTGGTGTGTGCCCACCTTATGCAGGCCTATAGAAACGGTACCCGGGGCCTTCTCTGACTGGCCTGTGGACACACACACGGACTGAGGTGATTGCCAGGGGAGCTGAGCTGTGTGAAGGCCTGTCAAAACAGTACCTGGGGCCTTCTCAGTCTGGCCTGGAGACTGTGTGACCCAGTCCAGAATGGCGGCTGTTGGCTCCCAGGGCGGTTGCTAGTTCAGATCAGGGCTGTGCACCACTGGTCACCCGGAGTTTTTTTCCGGTGAATAACTGGGTGTCCCTAGGATTTTCCCACTTGATTTCCTCACCGTAGTAGTTCCGCTCACCTGGAGATCACAACTGCTGGTGTTTTAGGTCCCAGAATTCAGTCTCCTGGTTGCTGCGTTGTTACTGCTATCCTACTCCTCAGACACATTGTCGTCCACAAAGACCAAATTGAGCAGGGCACAGGGGCCTTTTACAAGACAGTTTCTCCAACCAAGGACCATGTATGGATATGGCCTAGAACCCCCGCTCAGATGTGGCCCATGGTAGCTCGGTGTCCAACTGAAGACCCTAGTAAGGGGAACAGGGACTGTTTCTGTCTTGAACTCGATGACTGGCTCTTTGACCCTTCCCCATAAACACCAGGGAGTAACAGCCTAGCTAGATCCCAGGGGAAGACATTGCAGCTAGCCCTGAGGAGACAAGATGAACTGGGGTCCGATGGAAGGGGAGGAGATCCTTCCCCGTCGGTGGACTTAGAGGGGGTGGGGAGGAGATGAGGGAGGGATGGGGAGAGTGGGAGGGCATGAGGTAGGGGGCTATGCCTGGAATACAAAGTACCTAATCTGTGATTGATATAAAAATAAATAAATTACATTAAAAAACTTTACTCATTATTTTAAGACATTGCTGATTCAACATAGTGCACTATAATATTTATTAACTTGTCTGGTAAATATTTGAAGGAAAGTCTGTAGACCAAATACCTTCCCTTGCACTTCCATTTGCTACTCCAGAGAACCTGGTTTCAAGATTAGGAAGAAAGTGGTTCTCGTGCAAGCTTGTGGTGCTTATCCCTGCCAGGTGCGTGCGTGTGTGTGTGTGTGTGTGTGTGTGTGTGTGTGTGTGTGTGTGTGTGAAGTCCCTGTCCTGCAGCAGTGTTCAGATACATCATCATGTGGATGTGTGGCCATGGTGTCAGCCTGGTTACATGGACATCTGTGGTCTTTTCACGTTGCAGATGGCTACCATCTTAAACATGGTGCCTGCCTGGCACAGTGCCTGGCTTCATATTTTCCCATGCTTGGGGCCCAGCAAGGCTCCTGGGGAAGCAGAGGGAAGGCACTGTGCCCTGTTGAATCAACTCAGGATCCCGGCAGAATTGTAAGAGTTGGTGGATGTAAAGGGGCCGAGACTGGAGAACAAGAGGAGGAGGAAGGGGACTCTGTGAATGGTGGTTGAGGAGATGAAGAGGCTGAGGCTCTCTCATGCAGTGCCAATGACTTTGTCTGCACCCAGTAGGGGGAGGCAAAAAAGGAGGGGGACCTGAAGTGTGGGTTGGGGAGGAGGGACACATCACAGCCCTTACTGTACTGGTCTTGACCAACAGCCTGCCAATCCTGCCAATCCTGCCTGCTACCCCGGATACCTAGCAGGGCTGGAAACTTTGAGCTGTGATGTGTGTCCCTCCTTTCTTGTTCATAGGTTCACTCCTGTAACCTTAACTGACCTCTGATGCCTGTTCATACAAGGATGGAAAGAGAGGGCCCGGGTATGTTCTGAACTATGGATCACCCCATACACATGGGTTTTGCCATTCAGATGATAATTTAAGGAGACCAGGGTCTCCTCCATTAGAGGGAATATGGTACATTAATTCTGGATGGCTGTCCTCATTGAAGGGGAAGACTCTGCAGCCCGGTCCTTCATCTGGCTCTGATTCCTTCACTGGTGCTTTGATCGGAGGGACTGGTCTCTTCTATTCTCTAGGCCACCTCACTGTTCCCATCCTGGCCAAAGATGCACCATGTCCCTCTCCCTGACTTCCTTGGATGGTAATGTTTGTGTTTTGTTTTAGTTTTCAAGCTACAAATCATGAATTAAAAAAGGAAAACTCTCACAAACATAATACCAAAGGAATTCTCTCCTTAAACTTTTATATTGCAAAAGACCAACACAAACATTTTGTTTGTTTATTTTTGGACACAAGGTTTTTCTTTGTTGCCTTGTCTGTCCTAAACTCACTCTGTAGACCAGGCTGGCTTCAAACTCACAGAGATCTCTCTGCCTCTGTCTAGTGCTGGGATTACAGGTGTGCATCACCAGGACCTGGAGTATATCATTTTAGTTTTTGTTTGTTTTTGCTGTTGTTTTTATTTGTTTGTTGGTTTTGAGACAAGGTTTCTCCGTGTAGCCATGACTGTCATGGACTTGCTTTGTAGACCATGCTGGCCTCGAACTCACAGAAATCTGCCTTACTTAGGCTATCTTAGTGCTGGGATTACAGGTGTGTGTCACTGTGCCCAGCTCTCACAAACACATTTTATCCCTGATTCAAAATGCTACTAGGTAGATTGTGCTTATGTCCGTCATCAAGCATGATTTTTTAGTGGGCAGATGAAGGACTCGGATTTCTATCACATCTCCTAAGAAAAACTCCCAATCTTGTGAGGTAAATACAGGGTAAATGCCTTACATACAAACTGAGTACCCAAGGACACCTATAAGCAGCTTTTCCTGAGACCTTCTTACTGGTGCACTCACAATGGATGGGCAGGGCCAAATGGTTCAGTCCAGTGCCTTTCATTGTCTATAACTGTGACATAAGCAAGACCATTGACTCTCATTGGCTGGCTAACAGATAAAGGTGGGCTCTCCCTGGCTGGGGAGTTTTAAGGGAAGCTGACAGCAGCCAGGGTAGTACCCTGTCCCTGGCTCTCCTGAGGGCCTCATTTTAGACATTCACTAACATCCCTTAGAGGCTGGAGATCAGGCCCACAGCTCGAGAGACACACAAAGGAGGCCTGGTGATTCATCTGTAAGCCCAGCTAGGGTGTTGCCCAGACTGACTGTGATACCACCATGCTAAATATTCTACGGAGGATATCTGCCTTCTTTCAATGGAGTAACAAGTGTGAGGAAACACCGCACAAACAGCCTCAAGGTAATTCTCTGGGAGTTAGCCCCCAGATCTGCCAGTCAAGGAGACTCCCCAGAAAGGCTCTTATCCAACATGAGATGAGGTGCAATGGGCAGGAACAATGGAGAGGAGTCTCCTGCCATCCCAAGTGGCTGTTTAGCTGAGGATGTCCCTGAGTTCACAAGAGTTAGGCCAGTACTAAACTGTGGCCCAAGATGCCTTGGTGGGTTAACGGAGGACAGTGTTTAGACCCATTCACAGAACACAAGACACAGGTGTGGATTGTGTTGTCAAGATTATTTTACATCTTGCCTTGGTAGATGCCTTTGAATATTCCCCAGAGGAGGGAAATGGTTACTGTCTTACGGTTAGAGAGGTGATGATATGTGTTCATATCTACAGGGGTAGTGTATTGTGTTACTTTGTTATGATTCAGTATTATGACCAAAACAACTTTCAAAATAAAGTGTTTGTTTCCACAGCACTGTTCATCATTGAAGGAAATGAGGACAGGAACTTAGGCAGGGAAGGAACTTGGAAGCTGGAGTTGATGCAGAGACCATGGAGGGGTGCTACTTTCTGGTTTGGTCCTCATGGCTTGCTCAGGCTGCTTTCTTATAGAACCCAAGACCACCATCCCATCAAGCACTGATTAAGAAAATGCCTTACAGGGTAGCCTACAACCTGATCTTGTAGGGGCATTTTCTCTCCTGAGGTTCCTTCCACTCTGATGACTCTAGTGTGAGTCAAGTTGACATAACAATAGACAGTACCAATGATCAGAGTAGAGCTTCTGGATACTGGTTGCTTCATTTGACATGAACCACTGTGACCTTTGTTACCTGTTTAATAGATAACTCAAAGCTGAAGTCTGTCCAGGGAGTTGTGACCAACATTTGTTCTGATTATGGATGGATTAATGAATCCATATTCTTCCAAACTGAAGTAGTCTGTGATAATGTGCCTGTGAGAATCGGAGTAAATGTCATCGCTCTTGTGCTAGAAGATGAAACAACTCATGTCCTGAATGCCATCAAGGTAACAATGAGTTCCCAGAGTCTCTTAACCTAGTGGTATTTGTATTTCTCCCCTGGATAAGACAAACACTAATATAGGATGAGTTTAATGGGTTTGTTTTGATATGAGGTTGCAGTATCATGTTTTTTCTCTCTTCCTAAAGATTTGTTTCAGTTGTCTTCAGTATTTAAATATGTTAAATGATGACAATTATGTGAACTCATATAATCTGCTACTTCCACTGATAGGAAAAGTCTACATTCTCCTGCATGAATACAAACAATTAGAAGTAGTATGATAAACATAATGTACTTTATACTGTTTTATACAATATTCATGGTGTATTTACTATGAAACAAAGTTCTGTTACATATTTTGTAAGAGTCAGTTGTAGAAATATAATCAGCTCAGGTATTTGCATATCAATGACTATTCTCAAAATTTGGCTATACTGTTCTAATGTATAGCCTCAGGCATAGTCTACAGAAAGCCTTTTTATCAGAACTGATATGCAAGGTATATTTATCATTATCATTATTGGAAAATTACTGGCAAACTGAGAACTGAAAATCAGAGTCATGTTTTGTTTTTTGTTTTAATTTTTTCAGAATTTCTTAAAAACTTAAAGTGTAAGAAAAACAGACTGTCCTGATGAGACCTGATAGACTAGGGTCAGATAGAAATGGAGGATGTCCTCCTCTATCAGTGGACTGAGGAAAAGTCTTGGGAGGAGAAATGGGAGGAATTTCAGGATAGGGAGGAGACAAAGAACAGCTGGGATGCAAAGTGAATAAATTGCAATACATTTAAAATTTTTTAAAAGAAAAAAACAAACATACAAAAGAAAAGCCATTTTGTACTTTTCATTAGAATGACCCATCCTAAGTCTTTGTTAGGAAAAAGTTCCTTAAGTGCGTGTGTGACCTTTTATAGAACCAATATCCTCTTTTTCTTGTTTTTATGTACAATTCCCTTATCTTGTAAGCCTATTGTTTGCATCTATCTCTTGGTTATAGCAAGAATTTTTAAGTAGCAGACAACTCATGAATGGCATCATGGTATATGCCTTTAATTATTCCATTGGGAGGCAAGGGCATATAGAATATGTGTGAGTTCAAAGCCAGATTTATCTACAAAATAGGTTCATGTCATCCATAACTAGAGTATAAGGTCTTGTTTTAGATAAACAACACTCAGAAAAATTTCCATTTTAGATATTAGTTTTATGTGACAGAGTCTTACTCTAAACATCACATGGCCTTAAATTAACGATCATCCCTTGGCTAGCCTCAAACTTGCAGTCTTTGACTCCTATGTGCTGGAATTACAGGCCTCAAATACTGTCCCCTACTTATTTCAGAGAGCTATACACATTATGAAACAGTCAGCCAGAATTTGACATAAGTTTGCTGAGAGAAGAATGTGCCATGTATTGGACCATCCACTTTACACCATTTGGTTGTGGGAACAAACATATCTTGGAGCCTTTCTTGGTCTTAGACTCTATTTGTACTCTTTGCTTTGATTGTTAGTGGTATTTCTGTGGTGACAAAAATGACAACTGGGAGAATGGAAATTTGCCAGGAAAACTCATTAATGAATTAGGGTCCAGTACACATGTGGGATAGTGTAGACTCAGGAAGCATAAGGGTCAGAGTTTGTGATACTCATCCCCCTGCATACTGATATAAGTGGTGGTGAACAGTCAGACAGGAGCCAAGTTCCTTTCAACTCAGTGCAAGCAATCCTGGGAGAAGGACCATCCCATCTGTACTGATAACTATCCAGTCACACAAGGAGTAAGAGGTGTTGATGGTAACTATTTGGGTTTTGAAAAGACATGCAACAGCTTTTTTCATCAGTGACTCCAGCGTCCATCAGGGACATTAAAACAATAACTATCATCACTCTTCTCCCTCTACACATAATGAGTGCATCCAAACTAAGTGTCATGTGATGAGGAATGCAGCTCACTAATTGTTCTGCATGTCCCAATTGTGAGTCCAGATGATCCTTTCTGCTGCCCTTTCATGTGTCTTCCTGTGATATTTCAATAGCATGCACATTGTTTACTTTTGTTTTTCAAACAGGCAGCTAGTCACTATTTCTGAATAATGGAATTACCCAGTATGGTTTGTAGATGGTTTTCTGCTTTGTGCTCATGTGGCTATTCTATTTCCAAATAAAGATCAAGCACATCGATTGTTTAATGAAGGAAAGTTCAAAGGAAATCTACCTCCAATAAGGGTCATTGTCTTTAATAAGCCAGTAACATAGTATCTTTCCAGACTGTAGGTAAATGGATCCAGCCTAGCCTGACTTGTCTTTGCGATCTCTTCTGGGTTTCTTCTTCCAGTGCATTGCCAGCTCCTGCACCCAGTCCACATAGGGCTTACCTTGCTTTCCTCCCTTCTCCAAAAATAGGCTGCTCATTCTGGTCTCTGTAGGTTTAGTTCTACTCCACTCCCATCTACCAGGTAACCCATTTCTCTTCCTACACATGTACCTCAAAGCCCATTTCCTCAAATTACACCATCCAGTGTCAGTATAACAATTTCTTTCTGCATAAATGTGCAAAAAGGTTCTCTAAGTTGAGTTACAGCCATGACTACAACTTGATCAGAAGTAGATATTTAAGTGTATTTTACAGTGTTGAATTCTGAGTTCCCAGAAAGCAAGAGCACAGTATTCCTATGGTCAGAAGGTAAGCTTGTGAGTGCTTTAAACATACCTATGAAGTTTACATTTGCAAGGCAATTAGTATTCCATGGAGCAAGCACATAGAATTTCTGCCATCATCTCAGGTCCATAGCACATCTTCAATAGAAAATGCTTGTTGGAGGTTTGAGAAGAGTTGTTTAAAAGCTTTCTTCAGCAGGAGGACTGTTTGGGATGAATAATAAAGTCCATTGTCTGACACAAGACTATGTCCTGGAAGTATTTTCAAAATTGCAATAGGTCAACCTACTAAAAGTGTTGTTTTGATGGAGACTCCTTGGTAAGTGTACAAACTCCTGCCTGTAATTGTTTTACCTGCAGCTACTGCCTCCTTCTCTTATAGGTGAAAATTATGAATGATCCAGTTGACTCTAATGATCCATCAAAACTTGGCAAGAAATTTTGCATTAAATGTGTCACTCACATAATGCAGGACAACATCTACATTAGCAAGGATATTTCTTTTCCTATACACCTGTTTTCTGGAGGTAGGATTTAGAGGTTTAACAACATTGGGCAAGGCATATAGATATTAGACTTGGGTTAGAAGCTCTGGAGAGTGTGGGGATTGTCCTTGAAATTGAAAGTAAGGCATAATGAATTACAAAAGGGCAATACTTTAAATATTGCCTACAGATTCTGTCACCTGTGAATGTCATCATCATGTGTCCATGTGGTTTTCACTACTCTATTTATTTGGTTATTTTTAAATTTTGGTTTGTGGCATATGCTTCCTCAATGTTAACTGAAACAAACAACATATGTGAAAATTGTTCATGAGATTAGGAAACCCTTCCCTTGCCCTTCTGAGTTCTGAGATCATAGTCTTTTTGCCAGTGCATCAGAATGCATTCAAAATCAAATCTGTGACAGCCTCACACATGTATAAGAGATTTACCTTGAAAATACTTCCATCACTTCAAAGCAGAGGTGCAGACAGGTCTCTTTCTCTTTGTGTCCTCTTTCCAGAATACTCAACAGATAGGTCTAATATTTTGTCCCTAGACTAAGTACCAAGGTTCAAGCATTTGATTGTAATATGTACCTGGCTACTGTCCTCAAAGGAGATATCAGTGTGACCACTTGAGGAGGAAATCCAGGGCTCCTAGCCATAACTTCCATTCTGAGGCACACTCATATCATTATCGATGCCTGATAAATCATTGTAGAAGCCTATCATTTAAAGTGCCTAAGCTTTCCCTCATTAGGAAGCTATGTGAGGAGTCTAAGTATTTGGAAAAGTTACTCTACATGGAAGAAATGTTGGTCAGCATATTGTAGTGGCAAAGGGCCTTAGGAAATGGGATGTGACCCTAGTGCAATTCTTATACTTCTAACTTTGTTGACTGTTTCAGCATTCAGGCCTTTCAAAGGAGACTTGCTGCTGGTGGCATATTCCATCATCCCAGGAACTTCAGATATCAACATTCAGTCTGTGAGCCCCCTTAGTTCTCAGAGTATGCAAGAGGTAAGTTACTTTATAGGTAGGTAGCTGCCTATCTTTCCTCTCTGATCCCTTTTTCACCCAGGGTTTTGTTTGGCATGTGTGGCAGTATATCCCCTGCCAAAGTGCATGTACTGATATGCACATTTGTTCACTGACTGGAAATGAAATAAGCAGAGAGTTATGTAGCACATACACGTACTCAATTCCTAAGCTGTGAGCTTTACTTGACATTAGGCTGTTCTGTGGACAACAGTTAGAAGCATGTCTTGGCTATGAGGCAGTAGTGGGGACATTCTGAGTGAAGGGGGTTTGAGATGTTACGCCTGCTAATGAAGGCAGCCAAGACCTTGGTCAGTACAGCCTGTGATGAGTTGTTAAACCAGGTAAGTAGAGTGTGAGCCAACAGTGGGCAGCGTGAAGGACAGACACCCAAGATTCCTGCTTCCCTTGTTCAATTAGAGTGGTGGGATGGTGACTCAAATGACTTGATTCAGTACCCAGGAATTCTCTGTGTGTCAAGGATGAGAGCCATGATGGGGTGAGAGACCTACAGTTTGGAGCTGAAGGACTGTGGAGGGCTATCTGTGAAGGGTTATCCTTCGCCATGCTCATTGTCATCATTTCTCATTATAGGCCTGTATTACCAGACTTGAGGGAAGAACTGGAGTCGTGGAGTCTTGTATGTTTTTTACTCTGGATTCTCTCCATACTCTGCCTGGTTATACACCGGGATTATATGACATTGTTAACGTGGTTGCAGTAGACAGCATTCAACTACAGTGTTCTTGGAGAGTGGTGTCTATGATTCCAGCAGACATGTTGTATTAACCCATCCACGGCGAATCCTTTTCAGTGTTACATCTGGGTGTTACTGCCTGGCTAAATAAACTAGTACGGCTGAGCAAAGTAAAGGTGAATGAATTGAAGACTTTCTTTTGAGTATTCTTGGGTTTTTGTTTGTTTGTCCTTTCTATGGATTTTTTCATAATGTAGGTTTTCTTTTGGAAGATGTCCTCTCATTTAAAGAACGTGTACCATTGGGTGTTGAATGTAGAAAAAACCAATTGTATTCAGAACAAATTCACTATTATCCAAATGCAAGAGTATATTCTTTTCCACGGAACCGCTTTGCTGTCAAAGCATTTTACATCCATATAGACAAACTTGTTGAATCTTTTGAAAATCATCCAGCAGTAAAAATAGATTTTGCTAAATTTTAGGGGCAAATCTCTAAAGGTTCTTCTTTTTTTTTTCTTTTTTTTAAATTTATTTATTTTTATCTCAATCACAGGTTAGGTACTTTGAATCCCAGGCGTAGCCCCCTCCCCCATTCCCTCCTACCCTCCCACTCCCTCCCTCATCTCCTTCTTCCCCGCCCCCTCCAAGTCCACCAACAAGGGAGGACTTCCTTCCCTTCCATCCAACCCCAGCTTATCCTGTCTCCTCAGGGCTGGCTGCAATGTCCTCCCCTGGGATCTAGCCAGTCTGTCACTCCCAGGCTTGTATGGGGGAGGGTCAAAGAGTCAGCCATCAAGATCATGACTGAAACAGTCCCTGTTTCCCTGAATAGGGTCTTCAGCCCTACACCGAGTTATCATGGGCCCC
>CM053742.1:25163326-25173760 GCA_028658305.1 Pachyuromys duprasi | reverse complement strand
ATTTCCGGTGATTTGTGGTGTGTGTTTTGTCTCAGTTGAACTCTGTTGTGGGCTCTGTGTGCCCAGCTTCGTGCTCTGTGTTAGAAGCTGTGAGCACTGCAGGCTGGTCACCCCTCTGGTCTGGAGTCTTTACTCCTCACTCTGTGCTAGAGTCTGAGTGTCCAGGTTTGAGATGTCAGCTGGGGGCTGTGGACTCCGCCCTGGGCTTGCTGCTAAGGGCTGTCCCCTGGAATGGAGATTTGGCGCCTCCTTCTGTGCCAGGGGCTGTGCACCATGGTCTGAGATGATATTTGGGGCACACACAGTGGGTTTGGGTTTGTGTGTATCTGCTGTATGCAGGGCTGTCAGAAATGGTGCCTGAGGCCTTCTCTGTCTGGCCTGCGGACAGACACCCGAACTGGGGTTTTTGCTGTTGGATGCGTGCAGCTTTTGCCCTCAGTGTATGGTCTGGTCAAGATGGTCCCAGGATCCTCTCAGCTGTGGGTTGAGACAGAACCCGGGTTCTTTCCAGATCTCCTGGCAGACTCACACACTGACTAAGTTTTTGCTTGCGGAAGCATTTGGCCCGCGCCCCTGCAGTGTGCGGACTGGTCAGAATGGTCCCCCAATCCACTCAGTCTGTGGTGGTTCCCGCGATTGGTTCGAGCCCGCTGCACACCCGTTGGTTGATGCAGAACTCGGGATACTCCCAGATCCGCCGGCGGACTCACACACTGACTGAGTTTTTGCTGGCGGAAGCGTTTGGCCCGTGCCCCTGCAGTGTGAGGACTGGCCAAAATGGTCCCTCAATCCACTCAGTCTGTGGTGGTTCCCGCAATTGTTTCGCGCCTGCCGCACATGCGTGGGTTGAGGCACAACTCGGGATCCTCCCAGATCTGCTGGCGGACTCACACACTGACTGAGATTTTGCTGGCAGAAGCGTTTGACTAGCGCCCCGGCAATGTGTGGACTGGTCAAAACGGTCCCCCAGTCCACTCATTCTGGTGTGTTTCGATGATCGGTTCGAACCCGCAGCACACCCGTGGGTCGAAGCAGAATCCGGGTGCAGTGTGTGCTCGTAGGGCGCAGTTCAGTGAAAAGGGCACCCTGTTCCTCCTGAGACTGCCCGCGAGACTGTGCAATCCAGTCTTTAATGGTGGGTGCCGGCACCCAGCGCAGCTGCTGGTCCAGATCAGAGCTGTGTGCCGCTGGTCACCGGGAAATTTCTCCAGGTAATAACTGGGTGTCCCTAGGGTTTTCCCACTTGATTTTCTCACCGTAGGAGTTCTGCGAACCTGGCACTCACAATGCTGGCGTTTTAGGTCCCAGAGTTCAGTCTCCTGGTCGCTGCGTTGTTTCTGCTCTCCTACTCCTCAGACACAGTGTTCTCTCATGGCAGCCATCTTGGATCTCCTCTAAAGGTTCTTCTAAAGAAATTCCTGAACAGTAGTATTGCTTTGCTATAGTTTCAATAGTAGGGATTAAGTTTCTCAACATTCGATTAGAAATTCAGTTATTCACTGAAAAAGGAAGGCTAGCATGCGCTAAAATATGCTCTGTGACTGAATTCATGGGATAGGCGTACCTTTTTCAGACATTAATCTGGTGGAAATATCAAAGCTTGAAGTTCATATTGTTTCTCTAATGGTAAAGGGCTTCAGAATGTCTTACATCTGCCCTTCATAAAATTTCTTCTCTCACTTTCATGAAACATAAGTGCATCCTTGGATCATTGGCATTTGAGTGCTTGAATATCATTGGGAAGTGGTTTTTTTCTTTACTTTCCTGTACTATCTGCAAGTATGGCCTCCGGTAAACAGTTTGATGTTTGTGTGATTAAACATAAAGGTGAAATAACTAAGAGCAAATGTAAATTTAAAATAATTGCCATGTAGTGTCTGGAAGACACTGCTGAGTTTGCAAGAAAACCAATGCTAATAGGCCACTTCAAACCCATTGCTGAGACCCCCAAAAAACCTGGTTTTGCCTTTGCTTGAGTGAATGGCTGGCCATCTGTGTGTTAGTGATTGAATGCAAGCACAGAAAGTTTAGCCTAAGGAGTTAATTAAGTTTCTTTCTTCTGCTGGTGTTTCTGTATTGTCTCCTGGACACAGAACCTTTTCTGTTGTTGGTACCTAGGAAAGGAGAGTGGAGTTGTTCTCTGCAAGCCCTTGACTGTCATGGTGCCAGTTTCTCCCGATTCAGGTACTAGGTAGAAAGCTTTGCAAGCCATTGTTTGGTGTTTTGTTCTTTTTTAATTTTTTTCTTTTTCTTTTTTTTTTCTGCAAAACCAAAACAACAACAAAAGTTTTGGATAGGAAATTTCCATTCATTGAAGTGGATGAGCATCTTAGATTCTCAGTTGCTTCAACACTGGACAAGCTGTGGCAGGTCTTATATGGCTGGAGAGGTCTCTTATGTCTGCTGTTTTCTTCAGTGCGGTAATCTCTTCATTGTTAGTGCTCCTAGGTTGCTCACATTAAACTTTTACTCATTCAAATCAGATAAGTTTTCTCTTAACATGAGGATCACCTCCTCTAAATTCTTACCCCTTCAATGTATGCTATGGTTTCAGGAAGAATATGGAGATTTGTACTCTCCAAGAGAAGGCTGTGCACTTACAGTGAGATTGACTGATCCTCATATGAAGTGGGATGGCTATTAGCAGGTTCCTGGGCCTTGTCTGTTGCAACGGCAGTTTGGCTCAAGTTCATGGGACCCATCCTGTCACCCTGACCATTTCCCTTATATTGATGAATGGTTGACACCTCTTCAAAACCCACCCACTTCAGATTTGTGCCTCAAAAGTCTATCCTGCTATTTTGGTTGCTAAAATTCTCCATCTCCATCTTCTGGCTAACTGTCATGCAGCTTTCAGAGGTCAGAGACCCTCTGTTGGTCCCCACTCCCATCTTTCCTAGAGCCCACATTCAACTCTCTCAGCAGTGACTTCTTCATCTACTCCAGATTCATCCTCAGTCCCGCAACCTCATTACATTCCACTCTTTCCACCACTGCCCCTTACCCCCATATTCTAAATTTCTTCGCTTTCCTTTCCCCTTCTGAATCTGTGTTTTTTCCACTCCCCTTCTCCCACTGTGAGCATCACTCTCCCACTTAATGGAGATATGCAATTTTCCTCAACTTCCTCCACTTTCTTCAATGCCCTTTGCTTCCCATTTTAAGAGCGAATCAGGCTCTACACCTGACACAGGTCTGGGTCTCTGTTGTTCCATTGTGGCAAGACCCTCCACCTCCTGGGGCAGGGGGCAATCACTGATCCATGTACCTTTCTCTATTTCTGATCTGTACAACTGGGGCACCTCCTTTTTTTGATAAACCCCAAGTCCTAACCATGCCCCTGTAACCTGTACTTTGTACTCATTGATCTACTTGGATATTTGGAAGCTGCTCCTTCTGACTATCTACTTCAGAAGAAAGGGAATGTATTGAAGCAGAGGCAGGGAAGGCTTTTTGGCCTCAGCCACTGTATGGATGCTGAAAACTACTGACTTTTGTGGCAACTTTCCCATCCAAGCACCCTGATTGGGATTGCAATATGTATGGTGGTTCTCAGGCCCTGGACACTTTTTGCTCCTCTACTATGTCTGTAATTCAGGATCCTCTTTGAAATGCAACAATTTATCTAAGTCTATTAAAGTTCTTCACAGCCCAGAAGAGTTTTCTCGGGCACTTCTCAAGGAATTAATGAAATCTTTCCAAATTTATAACCTCTTGACCCTATGGATCCAAAAAATTCCAGGATATTCAGTTTGGCTCTTGTCCTTTGATCAGCCCAGATATGCACAGAAAGGCTCCAACAGCTAGAGGGTTTTGCAAGGATGAAATAGCCCCCACTTCATCAAAATAGACCGAAAGGTTTTCAATAACCAAGATACTGAAAACCAAAACAAGCTGCTTTCCTGTGAGGACTGACTCTGTTTTGCTCTCTGAACTCAAGCCTGCATTACAACTGCTGTCTCCTGACCTTCCTCTCTTGCTGCTTGATGTTGTATCATGGAGTCCTAAGGAGGATCACTCACACATCGACAGCATCTAAGTTTCCATTGCCCATACAAACCTTCTGCTCAGGGACAGCACAGGACTGGGACATGTGTTAAGTGTCCAGAGCACACTTTGGCCTGGACCGTCTCTGAGTTTTTAGGTGGAAACTGAGACTGAGCACTAGGATCAGGAGACTTAAACCCTGTCACCTAAATGAAGCTGTGTGCTGGAGTGGAGTCATGTTCAGAGTTGTCTATGCTCTACATGTATAGACATGTGTGTTTCCCTAATCCTATACACAACAAAGCAGGGAGTGTGGCCACACCTGCGTTACAGACATTTCTGTCAGTTCTATAAGTAAGTCTGGATTAGCTCATCTTCCCCAGTGGAATCTTAACCTTATGAGGCTGGGTTAGATGTTGCCTAGTCCCCCACCGCCTCATCCTCTGTGCCTTGTGATTGATAAGAAATGGACTTATTCTATAACCTGAAACTACATTCTATTGTTCTCTTTCCAGTCAAGGTTTCAGTATGTAGCCCTGAATGTCCTGGGACTTACTGCTATGAATTGTAATGTAAATTCCTGTGTTTTCTGATGGTCTTAGGCAACTGCTGCTTTGTAGACCAGGTGTCCTTGAACTCACACATCCACTGGCCTCTGCCTCTCAAGTGCCTGGATTAAAGGCATGTGCCCCCATGCCATGCCTCCCCTACAAAATCTTTTTTCATATAATTTAATTAACTTTTTAAGAAAAATTCACTCCCACATATGAAAAACTACTGAGATTTTATTTGGAAATCAACAGGAATAAAGGTATTGCATTTTATAAAGCCAATGATCAAACATGGTATAAAATACAGTCAAATTTCAAAGACATATGTCTAAGATAATACATATTACATTGCTCAGGTTCTTTTCTTCCTCAACTCACCAGAACAATATTAATGAACTGTTTTATTTAAGGAAAACAAATATTTTGGTGCTTCTATTCTTCCATGTTGCTACAATTCAATATTTAACCATCTGTAATTTTTCTTTTCAGCAGACTCTTCTGCTTTTTTAACTCATTGTGTATACTCTTAAGTACATTGTTATAGTTCTCCTCCACATCCTCCAAAACCTAAAGCACAAAAGAATGCTTTAGTTCCAAAACAACTTTTTATCACAGGTTCTCAAGTCAGTTTTCAAAATTAAGAATCTTTTCATATTCAAATAATATCCAATATCTATTCTATCTTCATAAAACATTGCAGAACACCAAATCCATCCATAAAATACATATGGCTGTGGTGTGAGTGTGTGTGTGTGAACAAGTGAATCAAAGGTAGTTACACCATTATGAAAGTAGTGCACTTTGTGTGAATTAATAGTTAAGTGACATGTTAAGGTTAGAGAGAGAAGAAAGAAAGTGTAGCTCCCAGTATCTCTAAAGCTCAGTTGAGAGCATAAAGAACTTGCTACTAATTTGGACACCATAGTAAGACCCAGTCTCAAAAAGCAGGGTGGAGCTGGGCAGTTATGTTAGTTGGTAGAGTGTTGTCCAGCATGAATAAGCCCTCCATTTGATCCCTGGCACAATGTAAACCAAGCAGTGGGACACACTGGAAATCTTATTAGAAGAGAAGATGTAGTAAATGGAAGGGGTCTTATAGATCACGAAGTTACAGATTACAGTTGCAGAAAGTAATGTCTTAGGTAACATACATGGCAGACATATGGAACCAATTATCTGCTTAATATATAAATAGATTTATTTTTAAATCTCAAGTAGTCTTTTTTGCACTTTGGACACAGGACCCAGAGGACCCAAGCTGTATCTAACCTGAAAGCCTCCTCCTAGGGAACTAGCTTTCATGGTATCAGAAGGTGGCAGAAAAGTTTCAGAAGGAGGGAGGCAACCAATTGTCCTACTCAGCTGGAGTGAACATAAGCCACAACAGCCAGCATGGCATGATAACTCTAAAGGTTCAGTAGGGGCATGAATACCTTGGCAATAACAGCTTTCTAACTGGACTAAAAAAATCACTCTTTGATATTTATAGAAATTAGTATAATGTTTTTTCAAAGGGTCTTAAAACTACTGTTTGGACCTTGATATGCACATCTACTTATAAATAATACTGTAACTCTCCAACATTTATAAAAGAGTTTATCATTTATTTATTTGTGTGTTTCTATGTATGTACACACATGTATGTGGGTGTTTATGGAGGATTCCCAGAGTGTCCTATGTCTTGCAGCTGGACCTGTGAACCTCTTGATGTGAATTCTGGGAAGCAAATTCCAATCCTCTGACAGAATAGCAAGCACTCTTAACTGCAGAGCCTTCTCTTCAGTCCCTGAATTTTATCCCTTGCCTTCTGTGTTCTAGACTCCCTTTTATAATTATATAAAATTACTTTGTTACCTGTAATTATTTTTAAAGCTATTATATCATAAAAGGCTTCTATAATACATTTGGAAACAAACATATTGAACAATATCAACTAAGCACTTCCTTATTTAGCAAATACTGGGGATACAAAGACAAATAGCTATGATGTTAATATATAATGCATTTGATGCATAGACACGTTTCTGATAAAATGTCTCAACATTACCTGTTTTTAATATTTCCTCACCAAAATTGTGAAAGATCTGCCAATATGCTTATCACTTCATTCACAGTCACTAAATCATAATGGAATATAGTTAAAATTTTGAAATGTATTAAGAAAATGCAGGATGTTAAAATGTATTACATACCTTTAAGACCTGCTTAAGTGCTTTCAGGCTGTTGGTCTGAAGCATTCTAGTTTGTTCAAAATTCTTCTGTTGATGTTTAAAAATACCCTACAAATATAAATATAAATGGAAAGCCATGAAATGACAATTAAGTATGAAATTTGTTGCTCTTAATGATGTTCCTGGCTTCACTCATGCTAGATAAAGACAACTAAGCTAATCCCATGGACTAGAATTTTAAATTCAAAACAACCCTTTTAATTAATCTTTAAAAGGGTTCCTTAAAAGAAATTGTATTCATGATAAATGCCATCAATATTTTATTTTGCTACTGTATATCACTAAGTTTACGCAATTTGTATCTTTGCCTCTAACCAGCAAAAAACATCATCTAAGTCATGGAGAAGGAATTTTTAAAGACCGATTCTACATTGCACGGAAGAGTAGGAATTCATGAACTTCCTCCTTTGGGTTCACTAGCTGGGATTAGAAGCATGCAGCTCATGTGAATGAGCAGAAGTTCTTCATATTCAAGACATAACTTATTACTTACTGCAGTAACATAAACATTTATGATTTTCCAATAACTCTGTCCTTTTAATTCTTAACCTATTCTTCACCAATGACTTTGAGCTGTAACCTACTTGGTCCACTCATTTAAATACTTCTACTCCACAATTTGCCATTGTTGATAACTCACCTTTCTATAGTGCTGGTAATGGCAAGTATGTATTAACTCCATGGGCGATATTATTTTGAACCTTATTAAGTAGATTAATTCTACACAAAATTCCTTAACACTTCAAACAAAGATAAGAAATAGATGCTCACCATTTAATTTCAAATATGAAAAAACTTAGTCACAATGATTCAATGTCTGTTGTTCCAAGATTAGCTACTACAGAAGTCTGAATCAGATCCAAAACATTATGCTTCAAGAATTCAAGCTATAAGTATTATAGAAACTCTTTCTCTACATGAGATAACACTATAACACTTTCCACTGTAGTTTACTCATTTTGGAATTATGGCTGAGCAATCCTTCAAGACCAAAAATTCATGAACCCTACCTTCCTTTTACTGTTGTCCCTATTCCTGTTATCTTCAGTTTCCTCTTTCCAACCTTAAATTCTATAACCAATCACTAAAATTTCCACTTTGCATGTAAATCTTAATCTGTACTGACTCACATTTACTTAGTCAAATCATAAGCTAATCTCCATTATGGCAGCACTTTCACAACCTGATTGCCTTATTTCATGGAATACATAGAAATTATTCAGTCTCTCTTTACTGGATGTAGTAAATACATTACAACTGTATTTGCCATGTGCTATGCTTTCCTTGCCATTAAAAAGCTGTATTATACTTCTTTATGAAGTTCAACCTTTTCACATAGCCCTTTCTTAAAAACTCAGCAATTATCCTTGTTTCCTTTTTAAATATATATCTCCCTTTTAAAACCAATAACAAACAAAAACTACTGTATTACTCATTTTTCTTAATATGTATTTATTTCTCAGGTTTGTGCTCACTTTTCCAATGTAATCATTTAGATTCAGAACATCAATGATGAATTTTGTATTGTCAAATCTACCTGTTTTCACCTGTAAGTGGTATATTGTGAAAGTAATAATTTTTTCTTCTTTTAAAAGGCTTCCTTTACATGGATAGTTTTAATTTCTACCTAATAAATCATTTGTTCTCAAACTGCTTTACCAGTTCATTCTCACCCTTTATAATCAAAGCAGTGAATACACCCAAGAATTTGACCCTTAGACTTTTCATTCACATCATCAGTCAAAGCTTGATGCTTTCATCTAATCTTCATGCTTTAAAAATTACCTTAAATTAACAAATCTCAACTTCGTATCATTAAGAAATGGCTGCCTCCTGAACTTCATCCTCAAATACTAGTGGATTACTTAACAGCCCACTGAAAGTTAAATGCCTTTCAAATCGAATATTCTGTAACTAGAATGGCATCCAACCCAAAGACTGTTTGAATACAATCAGGACCTCAAATGAAATATAAAAATTGTTTTCCAACAGAAAATGGTGAAAAGACACAAATGGGAAGTGTTATTATTGCCATGAATTATATGCTTGGGATTAATTTTCATCAGCCTGGGAACAGAGAAGTACCAAATATTTTGACTGATGAGAGAAAATGATTATGACTCAGTACTGTGGCTTTGTAAGAGTGTGCTTGCCTACTTGAAAAATGCTCTGAGTTAAGTCACGAACTCACAAGGAGAAAGAGAATGAGAGATAGAAGGAAGGAAAGGGAATGTGAGGCAAGGGAGAGGGAAAGGAGAAGAACATGAAGAGGAGAGGAAGAAATTGATGTAAACCATATTCTATTTTAATGTAATTTATTTATTTTTATATTAATCACAGGTTAAGTACTTTGCATCCCAGGCGTAGCCCCCTTCCTCATTCCCTCCCACTCTCCCCATCCCTCCCTCATCTCCTCCCTGCCCCCTCCAAGTCCACCAATGGTGGAGGACCTCCTCCCCTTGTAAACCATATTCTGAATGCAGTGATTGGTTGAGAAATTGGGAAATGATCAAAACTAGTTCAGTGATAATCCCCCACAGGAATATTCTGCCAGGGCTATTGAGAAAGACTCTTTCAGTTCACTGAAGCTAATAAATCTGTAATTGAATCTCAATGTGGAAGATTTCAGATAAGCCATCCAACAAGATCATTGAGACCGACCCAGAAACAGCTCAGATAAAATCATGTAATGTATTCGTCACACCATTCAACTATGAAACAAACCCACCCCCTGATTTTTTTCATATAAAACAGTAATCCTTCATTTATTCTTTTAAAAGTTTCTGTTGTTTGAAATTACAATAATCTTTACTAATATCAGAAGCCAGATGGTCTTTATGAACATTAACTGTGTCTATATTTCTACGGTTTATGTTTCACCAGGAATAGAACACAAAGCCAATAACTGATAACCAAACTTGGCTCATTTCCTAATGCAAAGACAGCTTCTCTATTTTGACTTGACACTTAGGTATAATAAATTAATTATAACAACAATTACGATAACAAGAGTTATTTAATTTTCTTGGTCTTCAACTTGATTTATATCAGAATCACATTGCTTAAACACAGTTATAATCTGTTCAGTATATTCAATTTTAAACTTCTGCCTGGAAAACATAATAATGAATATCACATTACATAACAAGATGAAGAGAATGCTCAAAGAAAATTTAAATTCTCACATTATGTACTATAAAAGGGAGGACATAATAGCAAAGGAAATATTCCTGTGGGTAAACAAAAAGTAAAGTTAGATTTATATTGATTCCAGAAATATTTAGAAATATTTTTCTTAACTAATACAAGTGTGTTTTCACTTATTGAATAGTAAGAGCATTTGATCATTTACCTAGCTATCTATATATTTATTTAAATATCATATATGTATAAATTTTAGAAAAAAATCATTTAATCTTCAAGCAGATTTGTTTCATTTTTTCAATTGGATAATGCTATAATATCAACATTATGTGAGTTCCAAGTAGAAATATTTCACTTAAGTTTTATAAATCTATTTTGGTATACACAAAATTGGGGGAGTTGTTGAGACTTGGGGAGAACAAGAGCTCCACAAAGACCAAACTGAGCAGGGCACAGGGGTCTTGTAAGAGACGGTTTCTACAATCAAGTACCATGTGTGGTTGTGGACTGGAACCCCCGCA
>CM053742.1:25140664-25163226 GCA_028658305.1 Pachyuromys duprasi | reverse complement strand
CTTTGCAGCCAGCCCTGAGGAGACAGGATAAGCTGGGGTTGGATGGAAGGGAAGGAGGTCCTCCCCTGATGGTGGACTTGGAGGGGGCAGGGAAGAAGGAGATGAGGGAGGGAGTGGGAGGGTAGGAGGGAATGGGGGAGGGGGCTACGCCTGGGATTCAAAGTACCTAACCTGTGATTGAGATAAAAATAAATAAATTTAAAAAAATAAATAAATAAAAAAACAAGACTACAAGGGAATGATTACGTCTTCTAAAATTCATAAATGACTTACAATATGAAACTTAATTTTTCTATCTTGTAAACATCTATAAAAATGAATAGTTTCTATGATACCTACCTTCAATTTTAATTCCATAATGAACAGAAATGAGTTTTTAAAAAAGACTGGGGTAGCCTTACTAGGCCACTAAGAAAGAGGATCCAGGCAGTCCTGGTGTGACCTGATAGGCAAGGATCAGATAGTAGAGAAGGAGGACCACCCCTATCAATGGACTAGTGGAGGGACATAAGGGGAAGAGATAAAGTGGGTGGAACTAGGAGGGGACGAGGGATGTGGGTACAGCTGGGATTCAAAGTGAATAAATTATAATTTAAAAAGTTTGTAAAAAGGATTGAAAAAATCTATTAAGAACAAAGGTAAGCCAAGGACCATGTATGGATATAACCTAGAACCCCTGCTTGAATGTAACAAATGGTAGCTCAGTATCCAAGTGCGTACCCTACTAAGGGGAACAGGGGCTATTTCGGACATGAACTCAATGGCTGGCTCTTCGACCCCCACCCCCACCCCCGAAAGAGAAGCAACCTTGCTAGGCCACAGAAGAGGACATTGCAGCCAGTCCTGAAGAGACCTGATAAGCTAGAATTAGAGGAGGTCCTCCCCTATCAGTGGACTTGGAAAGGGGCAGGGAGGAGATGAGGGAGGGATGGGAGGGATAGGGAGGGAATGAGGGAGGGGGCTACGGCTGGGATACAAAGTACATAACCTGTGATTAATATAAAATAAAAATGTTTAAAAAAGGTAAGAAATCATTAGCACTGTCATATTGTCAAAAATTAAGCCACACATGATGTTTGCCATTGGCTACAATTCTCTGAATAGCCAGAAACTAGAAAAAACACAGGTGTCCCTCAACTGAAGAATGGATAAAGAAAAAGTGGTACATTTACACTATGGAATATTACTCAGTGATTAAAAACAAGGGAATCATGTAATTTGACTACACTTTTAATATAGGACTGCATTCTTGTTTTCTTTTCCACAATTTCACTGCTAAGTTGAGCTGTGTTGAAAAAAATATTAAAACTTAATGTTGAAACAAACAATATTTCTCCCACATATACAAGTAAATGAAGACAGATTCTATAGTACCAAAAATTTAAAATATAGCGTCAACAAAATGCCTCATCCTTGTCATGTTTTACAGCACTCAAGATTTTTGCTTTTCAGACTAGATATGCTCAATCAGTAATGTTCATACAAATATTCCAAAGTCAAATAAAATTCTGAAATTTGAAACATTTGTATTCCTAGGCATTGTGAATGAGAAATACTAACATTACTAGAATTCTGATCTGCCTACTGAAGATATTCTTGTATGTTTTGGGGATCATAAAAAAAGATCTAATAAACAAAATAATGCAACAACAACAAAAAACCTTTCCATTTCTTTCCCACAGAAAAATTAGAAGAAAGTCAAACATTTTTTTTTTTAGCTTACAGACTATTCTCTACTTGGGAGGATGCTTGGCTGTATTACTGTGGTAATTAAACCTATGAAAAAAATAAAACCCACCCTATTAAACAGCCAAAATATAGGCTGGGTGTTACTGTCACACACCACTTATACTGGCAGTTGGGAGGCATATTAAGCTGATCCCTGAGTTCAAGGACAGCTAAGAGGTGAATCACAGACAAATAAATGTTACATGATGAGAGCTTGTCTCAAAATATTTTTAAATT
Source organism: Pachyuromys duprasi (assembly GCA_028658305.1). Classification (NCBI taxonomy): domain Eukaryota; kingdom Metazoa; phylum Chordata; class Mammalia; order Rodentia; family Muridae; genus Pachyuromys; species Pachyuromys duprasi. The sequence goes on along the minus strand of CM053742.1, from coordinate 25,161,261 downwards.
GAATTAAATTAAAAATGATTGAAGGCCACCTGAGCCTTATAGCCCTTAACTTTTTATGCACAAACCTATGTCCTGGTTGGCACATTCCAGTTCACAAACGTGAAACTGGAGATGTAAATACAGCAGAGTTAGTACATGCATGGATTTTCCCTCAGGGACCTTCCTACTGTATCCTGGAATCATCAAGTTTGCCTTTGTTGCTGTTTTAATAGATGGGCTGTCTAGTTTTATGTCAACTTGGCCTAATTTAAATTCATCTGAGAGAAGGTAACCTCAATTAATGAAATTCCTCTATGAGGTAGGACTGTAGGCAAGCGTGAAGGGCATTTTCTTAAAATTTTTACTATTCATTACAATTTATTCAGTTTGTATCCAGGCTGCAGCCCTATAGGTCATCTTCTCCCAGTCCTACCCTCCCTACCTCTTCTCCTATTCCTCTTCTCTAGTTAATTGATAGGGGGGTTCCTCCACCCCTGATATCTGACCCTAGCCTATGAGGTCTCACCAGGACTGTCTAGATACTCTGTCTTTGTGGCCTGGCTAGGCTGCCCCTCCAGTGGAATGTGATCAATGAGCCAGCCACTGAGTCCATGTCAGAGACAGACCCTATTGCCCTTACTATGGAACACACATTGAGACTGAGCTGCCTAAGGGCTACATCTGAGCAGGAGGTCTAGGTCTTCTTCATGAATGGTCCTTGGATGTCATCAGTCTCTGTGGTCAGGCCTGGGCACAGATTTTTTGGCTCAGCTGTTCTCCTTGTGGAGTTCCTATTCCCTCAAGGTCCTTCTATCACCCCTTCTACCATAAGATTCTCTACACTCTCTCCAATGTTTGGCTGTGCGACTCAGCATCTGCTCTCATATGACATTTACTCAACTATTTTCATAGCACCTTTATTCATAATAGCTAGAAGCTGGAAACAACCCAAATGTCCAACTGAAGGATGGACAAAGAAGATGTGGTACATTTACACAATGGAATACTACTCAGCAATTTAAAAAAAGAAATCATAAAATTTGCAGGAAAGTGGATGGAACTAGAAAAGATCATCCAGAGTGAGGTAACTCAGAAGCAGAAAGACACACATGGCATATACTCACTTCTAAGTGAATATTTGACATATAACATAGGAAATACACACTAAAGTCTATAGTCTTAAAGAAGATGAACAACAAGGAGGATCCTAGCGAAGGTGCTTAATCCTCATTTAGAAAGGCAAACAATATAGACATCAGAAGAGGGAGGAGACAGGGAACAGGGTAGGAACCTACCAAAGAGGGCCTCTGAATGAATCTACCAGTCAAGTTATTGAAGCAGACACTGAGTCTCATAGCCAATCCTTGGCCATTTTCTTAATTAGTGACTGACGGCAGCAGGCTCAGATGAGAGAGAGAGATATGTCCTGGAAGAGGCAGTGGGGCAGGGAGAAGAATAGAAGTTTTGCTTTCTTTGTTAATTCAGTTATGTTATGTAAATATGTTTTCTTTTTAATCCCAAGTGTGATACTTTAGTAGGCTATAGTTTGCTGACAGCTGTTAATTGTGGCTTTTGCCAGGTAGTAATGACCTACCTAGTGCCTTCTATGTGAGGCATGGAGAGTGGAGTATTCTAGAGCCCTGAGGATATAAATTGAGTTAGTGAAGTTTTGGCGTTTGACAAATAGAAGTATGGGAAGGCCTGAGAGACTGATGGTTCAAGTGGTGGTTTGGAGCAGACAGATGGAGAGAAATGCTTTGTGGCACAGTGTCATGGAGAACACTGATAGCTGATTTCTGGTTGATGGAGATTGGTATAGTACTAAAAGACCCACTGGCCCTCAACAGATAGGAGAAGTATAGGGGACCTCTCTCCATACTAACCTATTCTCTCCTACATCAGGTTGGGAGGTTGGAAGGGAGGTGGAGGCCTAAAACCCCAAATAAAGTAGAGTTTAAAAACGAACATTATGAGGCAGACAGACAGATATAAAGACAGAGACAGACAGATACAGAGACAGAGACAGAGACAGAGACAGACAGACACAGAGACACATCAGCACATACACTGGGCACATGTTCTATAAAAAATCAGGCTAAGCCATCCAGGAGGTGTGGTGCAAGCCTGTAATACTAGCAATCAGGTAGTCAGAGGCAGACTGATCTCGAGGTCAACCTGGTCTAAAAAGGAAGTCCAGGACAGCGAAGGCTACACAAAGAAACGTTATCACACAAAAACCATTTAATAAATGGAAAAAAGAAAGGAAGAAGGAAAGGAATAAGGAAAGCAAAGGAATGAAGGAAAGGAAAGGAAAGAAGGAAAAGAAAAAGAAATAGGAAAGGAAAGAAGAAAGGAAAAAAGATAAAGAAAAGAAAAAAAGGAAAGAAAAGTTCAAACTAAGCAATCCATGAGGAGCAAGCTAGTAAGCAGCACTCTCCCATGGTCTCTGCATCAGCTCCTGCCTCCAGGTTACTGCCCTGTTTGACTTTCTGACCTGAATTTCTTTGATCATGAACTTTGTAGTTGAAGAGGAAGCCAAATAACCCCTTTACTTCCATGTTGCTTTGGTCATGGTTTTTCATCACATCAATATTAATCCTGACTAAGACAAGAGGATTTCTGGCTACTTGCTGAGTTTCAAGGCCTGAATGGTTTTCTATCATGGCCTCAGTTGTGCTAAGTTCTGGGGGCCTATGAATGTCTGGAGGCCTGTTTCAGTAGTAGAGATGCTGTTTTAAAAGAAGTTGGGAGGGTAAGAGGAACCCAGGAGGATTACTAGAGAATAGAGTAAATGAAGCATTGATATGTGATGTATATAATGATGTATATATATATAACTCTGTTAATGCAAATAATTTTAAAACACTTTTCTCATCCATGTTTCTTTCTGTAATTTCACTGAAGTCACATATACCCAAAAGTATTAGTTTTATTTTTCTTATGAAGGAAAAAAGTTAACTAAGAAAATTTCTGGTGCTATTTCAAAAACATTTGTGTAGAATCATATCACTAAGAATAAAGCATTAATTAACAATACTACAGTACATCAACACTGAATAATTTTAAACAATTACCTCTAGATACAAATACATCAAAAACTATACCTCCATTTTTTCCAGCTTATTCTTTACTTCATGTCTGTAAGAAATTAAAGCTGTGTGTTTAGTTCTGTGTTCAAGCATTAGCCCCATATACAATGTGTTAGGTTTGATCCCAAGTACTACCAAAGACAAGACTTTTAATTAATTGTTTATAAAGTGCTTGGTTTCAAGACAATACCACATGTGGTATCCAATACTTGATAGGTAATCAAAGTAAACTTTTCTTTTTCTTTCTTGCTGTTTTTAAAAAACAGGAACACATTTAGCTCAAGATGACCAAGAACTAAATATGTAGGTGATAATGTCACTGAATCATCTTCCCCTGCTGCCTCCACTTCTCTAGTGCTGGGATTACAGGTAAAAAAAATTCAATGAGCAGGAAAGGAAATATATATTACCCTGTATCTCCATCCCTTCTTGGAGTAACAAGTACCTTTTCAATATTATCAAGCATTTCACATTTTTTCTCCATTGAACAAGAAAAATGAAGGACATTTTAATTTAAACATGACAGTTTAGTTAATTTTAATGAAATAGTAATTTTATTTATAGTTCTTTCAGGCATTTTTCTAATATTATATCTTAAAGCAAAAGATAAATGCAATATGTTATTCTGAAGGTTAGATGAAATAAAATCATAAGCTATGGCCATTTTTTATAATATGTTTTCAAGTCTTTCTAGGGTAATGCCACTGTAACTTATTTCAGCTTATTGATGTGTGTGAACTGTAAAGTCAAGGTACTATATGTATTCCCAGAACTTTGATACAGGCTTATGAAGAACAAATAAGTGTAAACAAAGTATATGAAAACACTAGCCTTTTATTCTACTCCAAGGATCTATGTAAAAATCAAATGAACCAGGCAGGTAAAATAACTTAGGTGGTAAAGTAGCAGAGGTTAATGCCACTCCTGAAATCAACATGACCCTTCCCTGAGACACTCATTGTGGAAGGAGAAATCTTAATCCTGTAAATTGCCCTCTGACCAAGCCCTTCCCCCCAACACAAAAATACACTGTGGGATACCATCAGTACTCAGAACTGTATGTACTGTACCTGTTAGAGTAGACTCTGCTGAACATTCCACAGCATCATCTTTTATTTCTATCATGTCCTCAATTTCTTCTTCTTCACTATCATCAATGATGTAGATTACTGATTGCTCCTCTTTGTCCATTGGTGGCTTCTGAGACTTAAGACTGCTTTTGTCTGGGGGATATATATTTTAATGTGTTGTCACAGAAAACTGAAAAAGAATAGGACATCTGTCATCTAAATCCAAAGCAAGCAATTGAAATAAACCAATAAAATGTAAAACATCTCCTAAGAATGACCTTAGTTGAATGAAAGGTTTCAAGTTTCCATATATTATTGAATCAGAAGTTAAGAAGTTTATTTATGGTAGTGAGCCTAGCATTTAACAGCTGAGCCATCTCTCCAGCAGAGAAACATTTAAAGAAATGTTCAAAGTCCTTAACCCTCAGGGAAATGCAAATTAAAATTATGCTGAGATTTCACCTTATGCTCATTAAAATGGCTCAACCCCAAAACTCAAGTGACAATATATGCTGGAGAAGATGTGGTTAAAGGGAAATCCTCTTCCATTGCTGGTGAGATTGTAAACTTGTACAAAAACTTTGGAAATCAATCTGTTGCTTTCTCAGAAAATTAGGAATAGTGTTCCCTCAAGATCCAGGTATAGCACTCCTAGGCATATATCCAAAATATGCTCAAGTATATAACAAAGACATTTGTTCAACCATGTTCGTAGCTGCTTTATTCATAATAGTCAGAATCTTGAAACAACCCAGAGGTCCATCAACTGAGGAATGGATACAGATATTGTGGTATAGTTACCCAATGGAATGCTACTCAGCAATTAAGAACAAGGAAATCATCAAGTTTGAAGGCAAATGGTGGGAACTAGAAAAGATCATCCTCAGTGAGGTTTTTCAGAAGCAGAAGGACAGACATGGTATAAACTCACCTATGAGTGGCTATTAGACATACAATATCAGATAAACATAGTAAAATCTGTAAGCTTAAAGAAGATAAGCAAGAAGGAGTACCCTGGGTAAGATTATGAGTTCTCACTGAGAAAGGCAAATGGGATGGACATCAGAAGAGGGGAAAAAAAAAACAGGGAACAGGAGAAGAGCCTGCCACAGAGGGCCTCTCAAAGACTCTACCCAGCAAGGTATCTAAACAGAGGCTGAAACTCATAGCTAAACTTTGGGCAGAGTGCAGGGTATTTTATTAAAGAAGAGGGAGATAGAAATACCTGGAGGGGACAGGAGCTCCACAAGAAGAAGAACAGAACAAAAATATCTGGGCAGAGTTTTTTTTTATAAAGACCAATACTCCGTGCACATATATAGCCCATGGAAGCTCAGTCTCCAAGTGAGTTTCCTAGTGAGTGGAACAGGGACTGTCTCTGACATGAACTCAGTGTCTGGCTCTTTGAGCACCTTCCCCTCAGGAGGGAGTTCAGCTGTACCAAGCCACAGAGGAAGACAATGCAGCCAGTCTTGATGAAAACTGATAGGCTACGGAGAATCTCCCTGATCAGTGGATTGGGTGAGGATCATGGGAGGAGAAGGATGAGGGAGGGAGGGATTAAGGGGGTGGGGGAGGGGCTACAGCTACGGAGACAATGTGAATAAATTGTAATAATCAAGAGTATATAAATTAAAAAAAGAATGGGGAGATGGCTCAGTTTTTATGAGCACATTCTATTCTTGCAGTGGATCTAAGCTCACATCAGGTGGCTCACAACTTCATGTAACACAAGCTCTAAAGATCTGGTCTTCACAAGTAACTGAGCTCTACTACTCATATTTGTTGATGTCTAAACCTATAGACATAACTGAAAATAAAAATCTTATGAAAAAATGTAATGATGGTTTTAACCCTGATTTGTAATGTGTTTGTACTTAACAAATGGAATATCTAATTTTTGGTCCAATCACTGTCAGATTCTTAAGAATTCTGAAACATTATATAAGGCAGTGTGTGACCCAAAGTAATCCTATGGATGCTATCACTGTAACTCACAAGCATATGCCAAATATGCTGCTAGGAAACCAAATATAAAACAAAATTCAACCGAGCTGGGGATGTAGTTTAGTGGTTACCATGCAAGAAGGCCTGGGCTCAACTGTCAAAACTGCCAGAAAAACACGACTCAGCCATGGTGAGTCAGGTCTCTCTTTAATCATAGCATTTCATTCTGGAGGTTGAAAGTTGCTAGCTCACAGTCAGCCCAAGCCACATATGGAGTTCCTGTTCATTCTTGCCTTCAGAGAGACTGTGTCTCCAAATAGTCATAAAAGCACACAAACAAAAAGCCCAAGGGTACAAACAAAAAGATGGATGTGCTTATACACTGTTATAATCCCAATAATCAAAAAGATTAAAGCAGGAATATTAGCAGACCATTTCCAAAGACAGACTAATACAGTGCCTTAGAAAAACAATAAAAATAAGACTATCAAAATGTCTCAGTAGTTACAAGCACTTAGCCACCTTTTAGCCACTATATTTTTTTTTCAAGATGGGGTCTCTGTATAGCTCTGGGTGTCCTGTAACTCACTTTGTAGTCCAGGCTAACCTTGAACTGAGAGATCCATCTGTCTCTGCCTCCAGAGTGATGTGTGTCACCAGGCCACTGACCCTACCACCATCTGCCCACCCCCTTCTTACCCCAAACAGATATTCAGTTCCCACCACCAGTAGTCAGTGTTTCCAAGCTAACAAATGAGTGGGACTTAAACTCCAGAGAATATAATGACCCTTTTGGCCTCTACAGGCACAAAAGGCATGGCAGACACATGTACATAAGTAGGATTTATTTTTAAGTCTACTCTGGTCCTTAACTAAGTAATGTTAGCACAGTTTATACCAAATTCATGCAACACCATATAGAGAAACATGAAGGTGGAGTTCTAAAGGATACAGCCTGGCTTCAGACAAAGTACAGAGGTAAATAGGTTTTTGTCCTTCGATAGACCAGGCTGCAGGCAACATGCCTCCAGCCACATCTGCTAGGGCCCCAGTGGTTCCTACATACTCTTCATATCTCCCAGTTCCTAGATCCACCAACATCGCCATTCTCTAAACCTCCTACCCTCTTAGCTCCTCCTTATGCGAAGCCTGACCCCTCTTCTGTAGGCTCCCCTATTCCTCACAGTGGCCATCTCTGTAATGTGGTCATTCATCTCCCAGGGTCCCCACTCCTCTAGGATTTCCTTCCTTTGAGTCAGGCGTTAGCCTGTGCAAAGCCTAGTACTTGGCAAGTTTCACCTCCTCTGCCATTTTCTTGTCAGCGGCCTCACTGAGGCTCCCCCATACCTCCACTTTCCCATTAGAGGCCTCGGGTAAGGTTCACCACCACCTCCACTTTCTTGTTAGTGTCCTTGGAAACATCCACAACCACTTCCATTTTCCTGTCATGACCTTGTTAAAGTCCACCACCACTTCCATTTTCCTGTTAGCAGCCTCTGGAAAGATTCACCACCAAATCCGTTTTCTTCTCAGTGCTCTCTGGTAACGCCAATGGGATTTGCCTCACAGCTAAAATGGTGACCGGCCTCCCTCGAAGGGGCTCACTCTGTCCCTTCTCACTCTCTTTCTCCTCTTCTTACACTCCTAACTTCCCTTCTCACATTTGTCTCCTCCTTGCCCCTGGAAGCCTCTTAAATAAAAAGGATACTTGGTCAAGTGAGACAAAAGCTAGTATGAGCTGGACTCCTTGCTGAGTGGCTGAAAGGTTTGCACATGGATGCTTGATGTTTTGCATGCATACTTGGTTTCCCTATGTGATTGGGTGTTCATGAGCACTAGCAGGGCAATAACTAGAAGTTTTTCTGGGTTTCCCTTCATAACCCTCTCATGAACTGCTGAGCAGGTAATATATTTGAAGCCTCCTACTCTTTTGTTTATTAAATTTATAGCAGGGTTGCCCTTCCAGAGGACCAGAATTCTGATCCCAGAACATAGCAGATGGTTTGTTGTTTGTTTTGCTTGTGTGTTTTTTCCTGGCCTGTACAGACACAGACACATAAATAAATATAAAATATTTGTTTAGTATTTTAAAAAGTACAAGGAAATGAGTCAATTATGAAAAGCTCCTCCCTTCTGAACGAGCACTTTGCCAATAATCATTGAAACATTTATGTACCGTCCAACACTTCTCTGGATCTTCCACACTGCACCTGTCTCACCCATGTTGTTTTGTTCTTCCCCATTCAGACATATAAAGTGTGTTGATAAAATGTCCCTGTGGAATACATACAATATACCCTTGTTCATTCAAATGCTGATTTCTCTACCTCACTGCCTGGTATCAAACCAGACATTATATTGTGATGCTTAAAATAAGCATTCCCTGTTTCAACCATGCTATTTGTTTTTCTTTATTGCCAAAAAAAAACAACTAGCCAATGCTCAACAATGGAGAGAATATACTGGGGCATCGTGGTCCTAAAGGGAGGAGAAAGAAGAAGTGGGAAGTGAGATTTGAAAGGAGAGGTCCAAGAAACATCAAGAGAAATGATCTCTAACTAAGATATGACTACAAAGCAAGTATAATGTGGGAAATCTGAATGGAAGGAAGCTATACAGGATTGGAGTCTTAGAATGGAGTAATAATTGTCCAGCATTTTGCTCTAGATTAATTAAATAAGTCCTAGTCTCTGTGTGCTAATTTGGATATACAGGTAGTTTAGGAATAACTGCTGTTCAACTAAAAGATAAATCAATATTAAATATTAATAATCATCAACACAAATGGGTCCTCAAAGAGCCTGTCCTGAACAGTAAGGAGACTTCCCAAGAAGGTTGTGCTCCTTGTTCAGAAGAAGGCTCCCCAAGAGGCCTATTTTTTGCAGAACAGGGCTACCCAAAGCCCTATCCTTCTTAGTCCCCAAGAGGCCTGCCCTTTTCAAGTACAACTGAATTCAGTGTAAGGACATGCCTCACAGGAGTGTTAGAAAGACTCAGTAAATTTTGGTTGAATAGAGTCAACCAAGGTTCTCCAGGATCAGTGAGAGGCATGACATTTTGCAACGTCTTCAGTAGAAAAGTTTTCTGAATCCTCCCCAGCCAGACAGAAATGTGGTTGAATTGTGTGTGCAAGAGGGTTTTCTTGCCTCCAAATATGTGATAAGTTCAGGTGAAAAAGATCCAGACCATGACAATAATTGGGCTAATTAAGATTAAAAGAGTCCTTTCTTGTGGCCACGTCAAAGCATCTTGGTGCTGAAGCTCAGGAGCACAGCATTGTGAAAGGCAATTATCACAATTCTATCAGTGCTAGATGTGGGTCTGAGTAATCTTGCTATATTTGATTTGACAGAACATAGAAGTTATTTCAGACTCAGCATGATACTAATTTACTCTTAGACCTTCTTCAGATTTTTTTTTATTTTAAGTTTGTATAAGCATTAATTATTGTCATTACTATATCTGGACTGTGGTCAAGATCATGGATATTCCAAATGTGTTGCCAAGGAAGTTGTGACCATTGTGGGAAAAGAGAGCTGAGAAGTATCTAAGCAGACCAAAAAAAAATTTTTTGACTCAGGACAACATGGAGTTATTTAATCACTTCAGAATCATTAAGATGAAAGATAAAAATCTAATGTCATTTTTCTGGTAGGTACAAATTCAATTTAAGGACTGGGTCTAATTTTACCTCATGTAAAGAAAATGTTCTCCAAGTATTTCAATATGATTTACTGTCGTGTCCATTTTTTGTCCTAATAATTCAACACATCATCGTTTTAGCCTGAACTGCATCACCTTGCAGAATTCCCACTTATCAGTAGCACTTCTACACTACAATTATTGTATGTATTTTCATTTGATTCTAATCTTTTTATACTGATAGATGTTTGGTTTCAATACTTTTTAAAAAATACCTGTTTTTGAATTCTTATTTAATTACTTACATCCTGACTGCTTTCCCTTCCGTTCCCTCCTCCAGCCTCTCCCTCCTCCAGCGCCTTCCCTCTCACCCAGATCCATGCCCCCTTCTCCTCTTCTCAGAGAAGAGCATGTTTCCCACAGACATCAACCAAACATACCATAACACACTACAGTAAGATGTCATAAGACTTCACCTCAAGGCTGGACAAGACAACCCTGTAGGGGTAGAGCGTACCACAATTAGGCAAAAACTCAGAGACAGCCCTGCTCTCACTGTGAGGATTTCCACAAGACCCTAAGCTACTCAGCCACAACAACTCTCCAGAAGACCTAGGTCAGACCCCATACAGGCTTCCTGATCTCTATGAGTTCCCATGAATTCTGGTCATTTGATTCTGTGACCATTTGTGTGGTGTTTCCCTCATTACTCTGGTTCCTCTGATCTTTTCTCCCCCTCATCTGCAGGACTCCTGTAATTCTGCCTAATGTTTGGCTGAGGGACGCTGCATCTGCTCCCATCAGTTGCTGGAGTAAGTCTCTCTGGCTTCTTTGATGCTGATTCTGTTACGTTCCAGTTTCCAGCACAGTTACATTACCTTTTATTTTTTGTTTTAAAACGGGGCACTTAGGGAGCTGTGGCTCAGCTGTTAAGAGACCAGAATGATCTTCCAGAGAACCTGGGTTCAATTCCCAGCACCCACATGGTAGCTCATAACTGTCTCTATCTCCAAGATCTGATACCCTCACACAGATATACATGCAGGCAGAACACCAATGCACATACAATAAAAAATTACTTTTCAAAATTAAAAAATAATAGGGCACTTAGTATCATATTTTCTCTTTCTCGAAAAAACATGCCTTATTTCTACTGAGAACTGATTACTGGTATTATGATTATAGTAAAACAAGGAATAAGAAATGTTTTACCACTAAGTAAAAATAGTGGGTTTTTTTTGCTATATGTTTGTGTGGACACATATAAGCTGTAAAAATATGGAGGGTAAAGGATATCATGGGTCGTTCCTCAAGTTTTGTGCAGGTTTGTCTTGCCACTTGATCATTAGGTTAGTTTGGCTGGCTAGTGAGATACAGGAATTTACTAATCTTCATCTTTACTTTCCTGTGTTCTCCCACCCTTGAATAACAGACATGCAGTACCACACTGGGCTATTTCACAGGGATTCTTACGATCCAATTCAGATCTCATGCTTGTATGGCAAAGACTTAAGTGATTAAGTCTACTTCCCATGTCCTACTTTTGAATTTTTAAATTTATTCTGTAGAGTTTTAACTTTGTTCTCTCTCTCTCTCTCTCTCTCTCTCTCTCTCTCTCTCTCTCTCTCTCTCTCTCCTGTGTGTGTGTGTGTTTTCTTCCATGGTCATATTTAGATAATAAGATTTACACTTGCTGAATAAAATAAATTAGTTTTTTTTTTCATTTTCTCATCCTGAAACTGCAAAGCTTGATGTACTTTCTCCTAAATGTTGCATGGAATGCTTCCATGAAAATGGCTGGGCCTGATGTTTTCTTGTGAAATAAAGACAGGATAGTTCTCTTTACTTTCTCCTAATTTTTTCTTTATTTGAGTAAATTTTATTTAGCTGTCCTTTTCTACACAATTTTATATTACATTTATTTTTAAATTTTTATGGAGATGTAATAAATGAACAGTGTTATATAATAAAGTCTATTTGGTTTTATTTTTTCTTCTTGTGCTTAAGTGAACAACAGTGTATTGTTTTATGATGAAATATCCTCTAATTTTTGAGTATTTTTAGTTTTAGTTTTTTAGCAAGACATTATTGCATAAATAGGCTAGGTGTTTGTCTGGGGAGCTCTTTTAAGGGCTTAAACTATGAGCCAGAACAAACCAGTAGGCAAGCACTGAACTCTTGAGCTATATGTGAAGCTCTTCCAAATATTTTTTGATGAAGGATCTCACTTTGCTGTGTAGACTGCAGTTCAATTTGCTCTGTAAACACAGCAAGTCTCAAATACTGGATGTTACTACGTCAGCCTCTTGAGGAGCTGAAGTTGCATGCTTTTACCATCTAAATCAATGTTTTTTGTCTTTTTTGGACAAGGTGTCACTATTTGCTCTTCAATATACTTGGTTCTGGTGTCTTCCTGTCTAGGCCTCCAGCTGGACTGCTAGGATTAGAGATGTGAGATACCATATCCAGTCTTTTTTTTCAGTTTCAAATATTTTATTTTCTTATCCATAAAGTATGGTGTTCGCTGAAAATTTCACAACATAACTTATATTATGTAGAAAAATGTAAACATTCAACGTAAACCGTGCCCTCCCCACCTGCTTCACCTAGAATAAAAAGAAATTTTCTAGTAAGGAAACAGTTTGCATTATTTTTTTCAAGAATGCCAGCCAAAGTAAAACACAAGCAAGAGATATAGGAAGCATTTGCAAAAATATTTGTAATAAATAATTATATACCAAAAAAATTCACAAAAGAGTAGTTCCCTCTTGAAGTAGAGCACATAGCATATGAGACTAGGACAGATAAATCTACTGGCTGGGATTGTAATCCACTCACTGATCTAGAGGGAGAAAGGACTTACATGCAGTGGAGATTTTCATTTTGAGTATTAACATTTCCAAAGTTTGGCAAATCATCTTTTAAATTTATGCAAATCATGGAAACAAGAGGTATGTTTTGAAGTGATCTGTATGCAAAACTCCATCTCATGCAAAGACAGTAAGCACCGAGATTTTTCTCTCACAGACAGAGACCTTGATGTGCAGCACTCAGTTGAAGGAACAGCGAAGGAACAGTGATGGCAGGCAGATGTGCTCAACTTATTATTTTTCACCTTGATTCAACCTGCTCTTTACCATTGATTATTAGAAAACTAATTTTTATAGAAAAATTCTATAGAGAGGACTGTTATATAAAAGTAACCAGAAAGTTTTACTTCCAGCCAATACTACCATTGAAGAAAAGAGAAGGGATAATGTCAAGTGGTAGAACATGATATACTTCTTTTTTAAATGTTTTTAAAATTTTTTAATATTAGTTACAGTTTATTAACTTTGTATCACAGCTATATCCCACTCCCTCACTCTCTCCCACTCTCACCCTCCCTCATGTACTCCCTGTCCCTTTCCAAGTCTACTGTTAGCATAGGACCCCCTCCCATTTCATCTGACCCTAGCTTATCAGGTATCTTCAGGGTTGGCTGCATTTCCTCCTCTGTGGCCTAGCAGGGCTGCTCCTCCCTCAGATGGGGGGGGGTGCAAAGAGCCTGCCATTGAGTTCATGTCAGAAAAAGTCCCTGTTCCCCTTACTAAGATACCCACTTGATCCTCCTTTCTATTTCTATGCCAATACCATGCAGTTTTTATAACTACTGCTCTGTAGCACAGCTTGAGATCAGGGATGGAGATACCTCCAGATGATCTGTTGTTGTACAGGATCATTTTGGAAATTCTGGGATTTTTCTTTCTCCATATGAAGCTGAGAATTTTTCTTTCAAGTTCTGTAAAGAATTGTATTGTTATTTTGATGGGAATTGCATTGAATCTGTAGATTGTTTCTGGCAGGATGGCCATTTTCACTATGTTAATCCTATCAATCCATGAGCAAGGGAGAGCTCTCCATCTTCTGATATCTTCAATTTCTTTCTTCAGAGACTTGAAGTTTTCTCAAACAGGTCTTTCACTTGCTTCGTCAGAGTCACCCCAAGGTACCTTATGTTATTAGTGGCTACTGTGAAGGGTGTTGTTCCCCTGATTTCTTTCTCAGCACTTTTGTCTTTGGTATAGAGGAGGGCTTTTGATTTTTTTTTTGAGTTGATTTCATGTTCAGCCACTTTGCTGAAGGTGTTTAATAGCTGAAGGAGTTCCCTGGTAGAATTTTTGTGGTCACTCATGTATACTATCATATTATCTGCAAATAGTGATACTTTCACTTCTTCCTTTCCAAAATAAAACCCCTTGATTTCCTTTAATTGTCTTATTTCTCTAACAAGGACTTCAAGTACTATGTTAAAGAGGCATGGAAAATGTAGGCAGCCTTGCCTTGTGCCTGATTTCAATGGGATTGAAATAAGTCTCTCTCCATTGAGTTTGAAGTTGGCTACAGGCTTGCTGTATATTGCCTTTACTATGTTTAGGTATGTGCCTTGTATTCCTGATCTCTCCAAGACTTTAAATATGAATGGATATTGGATTTTGTCAAATGCTTTTTTGGCATCTAAGGAGATGATCATGTGGTTTTTCTCCTTCAGTTTGTTTTTATGGTAGATTACATTGATGGATTTCTATATGTTGTTCCATACTTGCGTACCCGGGATGAAGCCTACTTGGTCATGGTGGATGATATCTTTGATTTGTTCTTGGATTCCGTTTACAAGTATTTTATTCAATGTTCATAAGAGAGATAGGTATGAAGTTCTCTTTTTTTTGTTGGGCCTTTGTGTGGTTTAGGTATCAAGATAACTGTGGCTTCATATTATGAGTTTGGTAATTGATCCTTCTGTTTCTATTTTGTGGAATAGTTTGAAGAGAACTGGAGTTAGCTCTTCTTTGAAGGTCTGGTAGAATTCTGTGGTGAAACCATCTGGCTCAGGGCTTTTCTTTTTGGAAGGGAGACTGTTGACGACTGCTTCTATTTCCTTGGGGGATATAGGTCTATTCAATCTTTCTACATGATCTTGACTTAATTTTGGTAGATGGAATCTATCAAGAAAATTGGCTATTTCTTTTAGATTTTCAAAGTCAGTGGCACATAGACTTTTGTAGTATAACCTGATGATTATTTGTATTTCCTCAGTGTCTGTAGTTATGTCCCCCTTTTCATTTCTGATTTTGTTGATTTGGATAGTTTCTCTCTGCCTTTTTGTTTGTTTGGCTAAGGGTTTGTCTATCTTGTTGATTTTCTCAAATAACTAGCTCTAGGTTTCATTGATTCTTTGAATAGTTTTATTTGTTTCTAATTGATTTATTTCAGCCCCGAGTTTGATTATTTCCAGCCACCTGTTCCTCTTGGGTGTCTCTGCTTCTTTTTTTTTTATTCTGGGGCTTTCAGCTGGGCCATTAAGTTACTTGTATAAGATGTCACAAATTTCTTCTTGAAGGCACTTAGTGCTATGAATTTTCCTCTGAGCACTGCTTTCATTGTGCCCCATAAATTAGGGTATGTTGTACTTTCATTTTCCTTGAATTCTAGTAAGCCTTAATTTTTTTCTTTATTTCTTTCTTAATCCAGCTCTCATTGAGAAGCAAGTTGTTCAGTTTCCATGTGCGTGTAGGCTTTTTGCTAAAACTCTTGAGGTCCAGCTTTTGTCCATGGTGATCAGGTAGAATACAGGGTATAATTTCAATCTTCTTGTATCTGTTGAGGCTTGTTTTGTGAACAATTATATGGTCTATTTTGGAGAAGGTTCCACAAGATGCTGAAAAGGAGGTATACTCTTTTGAGTTGGGGTGAAAAGTTCTGTAGATATCTATTACTTCCATTTGATGTAGAACCTCCGTAAGTGCCTTTATTTCTGGATTTGGTTTCTGTCTAGATGATCTGTCCCTTGGTGAGAGTGGGATATTGATGCCTCCCACTATTAAGGTGTTGGGATTGATGTGTGGTTTAAAATTTTATAATGTTTCATTTACAAATATAGGTGTTCTTGTATTTGTGGCATAGATGTTCAGAATTGTGATGTCTTCTTTGTGTATTTTTCCTTTAATGAGAATGTAGTGCCTCTCTTCATTTTTTTGATTAATTTTTGTTAAGAGTCTATTTTATTAGATGTTATGATAGCTACCCCAGCTTGTTTTCTGGGTCCATTTGCTTGGAAAACATTTTACCACCCTTTACTCTTAAGAAGTGTTTATCTTTGTTGCATAGGTGTATTTCTTGGATATAGCAGAATGTTGGGTCCTGTTTCCGCACTCAATCCGTTAGTCTGTGTCTCTTTATTCCAGAGTTGATTCCATTGATGTAGATAGACAATAGTGACCAATAAATATTAGTTCTATTTATTGTGGAGTTGGTGGTCTTACTGTGATTCATTCCTTTTTTTTTCTTTTAATTTTTGTTATAGGTATCCTATGTTTTCTTGGATATAGTTTTTGTTGGATAGGAGTTTTCTTTCTATTATCTTCTGAAGGGACGGTTTGTTGTGTAGATATTGCTTAAATTTATATTTGTCGTGGAATATTTTGTTTTATCCATCTATGTTGATTGAAAGCTTTGTAGAATATAGTAGTCTCTGTTGGCAACTATGGACCCTTAAAGTCTGCATGACATTTGCCCAAGCCCTTCTGGCTTTCATAGTTTCTGATGAGAAGTCTTGTGTGATTCTGATAGGTCTACATTTATATGTTACTTGGCCTTTTTTCCTTGCTGCTTTTAATATATTTTTTGGGTCTGTATATTTAGTGTTTGACTATGATGTGACATGAGGTGTTTCTTTTCTGGTCTATTCTATTTGGTGTTCTGTAGGCCTCTTGTATATTTATGGACATCTCTTTCTTTAAGTTGGGAAAATTTTCTTCGATGATTTTCTTGAAAATATTTTCTGGACCTTGGAGTCTGGAATCTAATTTTTCATCAAGTTCTATTATTCTTAGATTTTGTCTTTTCATGGCATCCTTGATTTCTTGGATGTTTTGTGTTTAGGACTTTTACGATTTTACTTTTTCTTTGAGAGAAGTATCTCTTTCTGTGATTGTATCTTCAGCACCAGAGATTCTCTCTTCCATCTCTTGTACTCTATAGGTGATGCTTACCTTTGTGGTTCCTGATCTTCTCTCTAAGTTCTCCAGCTTCAGGGTTTTCTCAGTTGGTGTTTTCTTTATTGATTCTAATTCTGTTTTCATGCCTTGCACCATTTCCTTCATCTGTTTGAATGTGGATTCCTGTCTTTCTATGATGATCTCTATTATTTTTGTTCATTTCCTCTCTATATGCCACTAATTGTATCTCTAGTTGTGCATCTATTTGTTTGGCTATATTTCCCTGTGTTTATTTGAGAACTTTGTTTATTTCCTCTTTCTTTGCCTGCACTCAGGTGGCTAATTCTTTGAGAGATTTGTTTGTTTCCTCTTTAACTGTATGTATTTGTATGGCTATTTCTCTGAGAGACTTGTTTCCTCTTTATTTGACTCAAATAGCTTTAAAGTCATTTTCCTGTGTTTACGATGAATTTGAGTATCCATTAATTTGGGGGGTTACAGGTGAAGACATGATGTCTTGATTTATGTTGGATGTGTTCTTTCACTGAACCCTGGCCACTTGGTTATCTGTAACCTTCAAAAAATATGGAATGCTTCATGAATTTGTGTGTCTTCATTGAGCAGGGCCCAAGCTAATCTTCTCTGTATCTTTCCAATTTTAGTATATGTGCTGCTGAAGCAAGCACCATGGTACACTTCTATACTGCATAAATTTATTAAGTGGTCATCCACCACTAATTGTGTGGGTAAAACAACAACAACAAAAAAGCCATCATGTGTTATCTTGCCTGCTGGCAAAGAAATTTTAAATGTATAAATCTGGACAAATTCTTCTCTCCTATGATACTCAGATTAGCAAGATTTTCCCCATTTTAACCACAAACCGGATTTTACATAAATATGTGCTCATTAAAATATCACTAGTTTTTTTAAGATTAACTGTATGTCTTTTGAAATGCAGAGGAAAAATCCATGGTTTGCACACAGTTTAGTGACAAAGTATTTACTTGTCTTTAATGAAGCAAGTATATTCTAAGCCATTATATGATTTCTCTGTGTTTTCTTTAAAAAACAATGCATTTAAAATAGTCATGATTGCCTCAAAAAACTTCTGACCTTTATAAAATCACAACTGTTAATTACATTTTCTTCTCAGGGACACTTATTTTAAAAAATGATTGCAGCTCTCCTTTTTAAAGCTCTATTTTCCTTGGGGTGTTTAGGCTTCAACCTCCTAACACTATGTAGCAGAGAGAAGGTTAGTGGGGAGAGAGGGCCCCTTTGCTTCTCTCAGATATTTAGGATAAATGGGTTATTTTAGGGCTATAAAAATCTCAGTCAACAGCAGGTGCAGCCAGCAGTCTTCCTAAAGTTGCTGTGCCTCAACCATTTTCCCTCCTGCTATCTCCAAGGTTTCTCCAAATTGCTACATGCCACACAGAATGTCACCATTTCTTTTTCTGGGCTCTCAATTATATCCTTTGAGCCCTAGACCACTCTCATCTCTGTATAGCACATATGGAAGGCCATTACCAGCCAGCAAAAACAATTCAGCACACAAGACCAAGCTGTGACAAACTATAGCCCAACTAAAATCCCACACCTAAGATTAAAACAAAAGCATATTTACATAAAGTATCTGAGTTTACAAAGAAACCAAATCTTTCATTAAATGTGACCATTAGCCTGAAGTAGCCATAACATATCCCACATGTGGGTTAAAACAAAAGCATATTTACATAACATAATCAAGTTTACAAAGAAACCAAAACTTTCATTACATATATCAGCCTGAAGCAGCCGTAATATATACTTTTCTTTTATGGACACAAGAGCCCACTCTTGGCAACAGTAGAGAACTAGACCATCAACACAGATGGATTAATCACTCCTCAGTAAGAAGACACAGTCCCTGGAAACATAGAGATATAAATAAGGTTACAGACTCAAATTGTAATTAAGGTAAAGAATAGGGCAATAGCAAATGTTTTATCAGTCTCTCAAAAGAGAAAGCACAAAAAAAGGAAAATAGCTGAACTTCTACTTGGCAAAAACTGTAAAACTTCTACCTACATGTAAAACAGTGTGAAATATAAGTAAGGATGTTTTATGTTCTATGTTCTGCTTGACCCTTTTGTACTTTAACATTTTGTTTCTTAATCAAGTACATTAAATTAAAAGCCAACCTACTATATAGTAATCTACTATATAGTATCTACATTTGAGGCTGAGGATTCTAGACTAGGCAGTGTCTCCAGTTCACTAATGCATGGAGCTGGGGAGAGAAGCCTTCACGTAAACTCTTGTTTTCACACTGTGTGTGTGCACTCACATGCATGTGGGTGTCTGTATCAATCAGAGGAGAGCTTCTCCTAACCTGTGGATCCTAAGCGTGGGCCCAAGTCCTCAGCCTCGGCACCAAGTGTGCTTTCCCTCTGAGTCGCCTTGCTGAGCCCTCATGGGCTCGTTTTTATTAAATAATTTATTTATTTTAATATTAATCACAGGTTATGTACTTTGTATCCCAGCCGTAGCCCCCTCCTTCATTCCCTCCCACTCTCCCCATTCCTCCCTCATCTTGATAGGGGAGGACCTCCCTCCCTTCCATCTGACCCTAGCTTATCATGTCTCTTATAAAAGACATGTTCTTATAAAAGAGACATGTTCTTCTTATAAAAGATGAAGATGAATAATTAAATTAAAACCCATCCCCTTCCCTTTCTCCACCATACTAATAAGTTGTCCTTCAAATTTAAAATGCTACACTGAGTTATTGAGAAAATAGGTGTTTAGGAACACCTAGTTGGCTTCCTGGGGCTCATGTAGGAAAATTTGTCTTCACAGGCGAAACACTTCCATTTAAATACACACTGAGCATTGCTGCATGTCTTGAGCAGCAATGGAGAACAAAGCAAGAATTGGAGAAGAAAGCAAACATATTAGGTGGTATTCTTCAGAGAGTCACACATGGACCACCATTTTTTGAGGATATCTAAACCACTTGCACACTTAAGCATTATATATTAACCACACTGATTTTTTACCTTAAACTGTACAGCTTGATATTCATAAAAGCAGAATAAGCTGTACAAACTGTGTAAAAGCCCAAGAGGATGGAGGACATCAAGAAAACAAGGTTCTGTAAACCATTAAGATCAAGGCCCACATGAACTCACAGAGACTGAAGCAGCAAGCACAGGGCCTGCGCAGGTCTGCACCAGGTCCTCTGTACATGTGCTATGGCTTCCAGTTTACTGTTTTTATTGGGTTGTTTTTATTGAGTGTGTGAATGGGTGAGTCACTTATTCTTGTACCTGCTCATAATTTATTGTATTTTGTTATGTTTTGTGATGTCTTAGAAGCCCATTATTTTCTAATGACATTCAGAAAGAGAGTATATCTGCATGGGACGCGAGGTAGTGGGAAACTAGAAGTAGAGAAAGGGGAAACTGTAAATCAGAATATATTTTATGAGAAAAAAATCCATGTTCAATAAAAGTCAGTGAAATAAAAAATAATAAAACATCCTTATTTTAACATTCATTAATAAATTCCAATCTGTTCATTTCATCCAAGCTTACCATATAGTGTTCTGTTTCTAGTGTATCCTTGTCTCATATGAGATATACCTAATTATGTTTTCTCTTTTTTTATTTTTTTAAATTTATTTATTTTTATATCAATCACAGGTTAGGTACTTTGAATCCCAGGCATAGCCCCGTCCCTCAGTCCCTCCTACCCTCCCACTCCCTCCCTCATCTCCCTCCTCCCCGCCCCCTCCAAGTCCACCAACAGGGGAGGACCTCCTTCCCTTCTATCCAACCCAAGCTCATCCTGTCTCCTCAGGGCTGGCTGCAATGTCCTCCCCTGGGGATCTAGCCAGGCTGTTTCTC